>CM034358.1:62870942-63607299 GCA_019925275.1 Mytilus edulis | reverse complement strand
AGGCATGATATACGAAGTTGAGATAATAGGTTTGATTAACCGTATTCGTTGTCAAAATTCTATGTTGAGATCGTTACTATATAATTATCATTTTAACAGATTAACATATTTGGAATTATTTTTTAAAGATTGGTTAATTGTTTCCATGCATGCGATTTGCTAGAGGATGGAGACCAATGATCTATATGCTACAAGACTTAAGTTTCAGAGTTTGTTTTTAAATCATCAAAGAGAAACAACTCAGACAAATTTCATACATCAATGACAAACAATCAGGCCATTTCGTGTAGACAGCTTCAAACATTATTTATAAAAATAAATTACCAATATATTACCTTTCATCCATAAATTGTAGATGTTAAATATTGGACATTCACACCTTGTCTTGAATTAATTGAATGAGTTATTATGTCTTACTTTACTAAACAGTGAACTTCAAACAATTGTTTTTTGCGTCTGTGTAATATTAATTGATATATGACTATATGGATAATTTTGTTGTAACATTGATTTTTTTTTCCAGACTAACTTTAATTTTCGCCTGGCGAAAAACAATCATTTTTTTAGCGACAAGTCGAAAACAATTCTTCTCTTTCAATTTGAGCATTTCATTTAATGGCAGCTGAGGGTAAAACAAACATTTTTTTTTCTCAGGGTCAAAAAACAAATTATTTTTTTTATCCAAAAATTGAACCCCCCCCCCCCCCCCCCTTTCCCCAACCAGAAAATCAAATAGTTGTTGGCTGCCTTAGTTCAAATTTAGGACAATACTTTTTCATTTACTTTTGCAGGATTCTTTTATCACAAAACAAAATATATTATTATAAACAATGAATGAGTTTTGTGTCAGTCATCTAAAGCAATTAAGGTTGTGTAAAGACAGTATAAGATTTCCTTACCTTGCTTTTAGTTAAGTCAAACATCTCACCGACTTAAAGAGAATTGTTAATCAAGTCAGATATTCACAGCTGAACTTGCAATTGGTTTTTTTTTCAAACAAACACACTAAATGTGTGTACATTGTGTGCAGATGCCAGTTGACATCGATGTGTAAGATTAAAAAAGTACAATGTCAAAAAATGTCTTTCGTTTGGAATTTAGTTCCAGTAGAGGATTCCTAAGGGGTGATAGAACGTTAGACTTGTTTTGTTTTTTTTTAACTTTGAGATACGTATTAGTTAACTTATCTTTTATATAGTATATATAGTCGTTGTTTTTCTGTGAATAAAAAGAAGAAAAATAACTCTATTAACAGACAATTTCGCATAATTTATAAACGTCGATCAACGGCGTTACGTAATTGTTAAAAGACGACCAATTTAACATGTATAAGTATTATTTTTTTTATTTTTTAAATTATTTTTTCCGCAAAATTAACTCAATTTCAGAATGGCGGGTTTTAATATCAGTCCAATTGTTGACTTCACAAAGTAGCAACAACGGTCGTTTCTAAAGGCTTGCTTTCCGACTTATAACGTTTATTCATATCAAATATAAAAAAGAAGATGTGGTATGATTGCCAATGAGACAACTATCCACAAAAGACCAAAATGACACAGACATTAACAACTATAGGTCGCTGTACGGCCTTCAGCAATGAGCAAAGCCCATACCGCATAGTCAGCTGTAATAGGCCCCGATAAGACAATGTAAAACATGTCAAACGAGAAAACTAACGGCCTTATTTATGTAAAAAAAAAATGAACGAAAAACAAATATGTAACACATAAACAAACGACAACCACTGAATTACAGACTCCTGACTTGGGACAGGCACATACATAAATAATGTGGCGGGGTTAAACATGTTAGCGGGATCCCAACCCTCCCCCTAACCTGGGACTGTGGTACAACAGTACAACATAAGAACGAACTATAAAAATCAGTTGAAAAAGGCTCAACTCATCAGATGGACAAAAATACAAGTGAACGTGGGCGGGTACTTATACATCCCGACATAAAAAGACGCAATGAACAGATCTGAGAGTACACGCAATTATCTGACAGCTAGTTCAAAGCCACTAACAACTAATAAAAAAATCATGCATCAAAGACATTTGAAGAATTATTAAAATTGAAATTGGAATTGTGTCTTTGAGTTACTATATCTTACTCAAAGTTTCATGATAACGAGACCGGAAGAAGGAAGTAGATTTCTGCATTCTGCGCAAATGCGCGAATTAAAAAAAAGTGACCAAAAAAAAGTTAACGATTTTTTTCATTAGTAAAATGAAAATTTGGGTTTTCCCGATTTTTTTTTTTTTTATTATTGATTTTTCTACTATTATACTATTATAGGGGACTTCGTTCCCTTATCAAATGATTTCAGAAAATAACGTGAGATTGTATATCATAAGTATAGGCTCGACATGAATGTCAAATATAAAATGGCAATTGAGGATAATACAGATAAATATAGAAGCTACCACTGCATCGAGTGTGATGCCATATTTATCAACTCGAGACAGTTAAATTTTCAAATTTAAAACGCGAGGCACGCCGACCGTTTTAAATATTTAAAATTTAACTGTGGAGAGTGGATAATTATCGTATTACACAAGATTTGGTGATGGAATCTGTGTCTCTAATGTTTTTCAAACAATATGCAGACAAACTTATTCCTTCTTTACGAATGATCTGCAAAAAGATGTTTTCTTTCTATGTGACGTCATCAGGCATGTTCGCCTTTTTCATGCCTTCACAATAGGAAATTCAGAGGGAAGCAAGAAAATTTGACGTCATAATCGGATTTTAACTAATGATGAACTGAGAACAAACGAACCACACGTTGATTTATTTTTTTTATACAATGGGTGCAGAAAGGGATATTTACGAAGAATTAAAGAACAGAAAATAATTACACGACACATATATATATATATATATGTATTTATATATCCAGTAAATACTTTCATTTGACATTTAAATGCATCAGAAAAGTCATCGTAGCTGTAACTAGAGGCAGTGTGAACAATCTTATGTACAGGTAACCAAACAAGGTGTGTAGATGTGAACAAATTTAATGTGAAACCAATGTCCAGTACATTAAACTAATTGTAAACAAGTTTACTGTACATGACGTTTGGTGTGAACACGGCCTTATTAAATTATTTTGACTCAGAATTGATGTTATATGTTTATATCATGTAAAACTTATAAACAATGATTATGCTATTGATAATTTCAGTTAAAAGTTGATAATGTCAGATATGTACATTAATATGAACATGATGAAATTGAATCTTTAAATGCATAACAGTCCATCTGATCCAAACTTTTTTTGTTGTTTCGGATTATTTTCTGCACTATTTAGTACCAATGAGTTCTCCCTCTTTATTCTTTACTAAAAATGTTCAAAACATCAATAAGTACAGGAACTGCTAGTACAAGACATAATATGAATACACCCATGTAACCAATCACAGCAGACGACACCCTGTCGTCAGGTGCTGAAACGAGGCTGCGTCGATATCCGCTCGTCGTTTTTACTTGTACTTTGAAGGATGGAAATGTTTGAATGTTAGAACTAGTATTCCTAACTTCTGCTATGCTGCAAGTGCATCCCTCTACAGATGGATCGGTTGTGACACTCATAGTTGTTACACCGTCCGTCATAACAGGAACTGTATAAAAAAAAACGAAATGTTCTTTATTGTTTTAATATAACATTCCCGTTTGAATGGTTTTACCCTTGTAATTTGGGGGCCCTTTATAGCTTGTTATTCGGTGTGAGCCACGGCTCCGTGTTGAAGGCCGTATATTGACATATGATTTACTTATAAAGTGTTATTTGGATGGAGAGTTGTCTAATTGGCACTCATACCACATCTTCCTATATCTATCATAGATTTGAAGGACAGTATAAGATATGTTGAATACATCGAAAATATCTAGAGTATGATTTTGACACACCAAACATAATATTTATATTCGAGCAGTATTGTTTTGCGTTATATATCACTTTACCTCTTTGCAATGCCGTTAATAGAATATATCAACGAAATTATGTATCTCAACAAACATAACAGACGAGTTATGTTTATTCAGGTATAACTATCCTTTTGTGTAAATGTAACAATAAACACACGCTTAATTTCTTCTTACAATTTCAGCCGATTTCTATTTTAACTAATTGTGAAACCTGTTAGAATAGCTGTTTTCAAAATGTTAAATTGTTTTGAGTGACACTATATGTGTAAATACCGAATTTATATGTAGAAAAAAGCAAGTAACTTTACCTTTCTTCCTATATTATTTACCTTTTTATTTCTTTTGTAAAGGAAACTATCATTCTGTTTGAAGCTCTGCGGTTGAGTGTCTTAGTTTTTTTATAACATATGTTCTATAGGTATGAATGCAAATAGGTTTGTGCGCATTTACCACTGGTTCAAAACTGTTCATACGGTTTATGTTTTCGTGTGATGACAGGCATAATGTAATACATTTAAAAGTTTGGTTTAATCCACAAAAGATGATGATTGAATGCAATCGACATGCATATATGATATATATTAATAAGAATATGCTAGTTCCATTACAATGTCTTGTTCATATTGTTTGTCTCGACAGCATCGAATGTTTCAACATACCTTCAGAGAAAATTCCCTTTGATATTATAAAAAATAAAAAAATAAAACTCTCAGTGTAATTTGCAATAATCTAAAGAAGTGTAGGCAATAGCATTGTCCATACCCAAAAAATAAATTAACGTCATTACATGAATTCTGGACATTAGTAGCCGACCACAACGTTTTGCTGTACGCTTTTGCCAATGTTACCCAAAACTCAAATGATTATAAAAAACCGCGAATCGTTGGCATCGTTTACAAAAACCGAAAAACTTGTTATCTATTACCTGAACAAGAATTAGTATCCATTTCCCATGTTCCACCCCATTGACAAAGTCGGGTCCAGACTGTTTGTCCATTCGACATATAATAGCCAGTGTCACAGTTATATGTTATCTTTTCCCCAGGATTAATAATAGGTAATGTGTCGTGATTGGAGTTAGTAACAGCTGGTGGTGTCATACACTGTTTCACTAAAAAAAAAAAGGAAACGTTATATGTACATATGTATAAATGTAAAATGTTGTCTCATATGCTAACTCAATAACTGGGTATTAATTGTTTCATTCCGCTTTAAAAAAAAAAAGAGGGGGTATACTGTTTTATATCTGTCCATCTGTCAGAATATGACTAATTTCGTCGCATTTTTCTCAGAAACTACTTGACAAGGATTTCTGAAATTTAGTTTCAGGATTTATATAAGTCAGCTATAGCGTGTGATGGGTTTTCAGATTCATCACTTATTATTATATTTTATCGGCGGGGTATCATTTTACTTGTTTTATTTTTTTTCATTGTACATTGTAAATTGTTCAATCAGTATGTGACACAATAAAAAATTATTATTATTGTTATTATTATTATAATGTTATTCTCTTCATAACCTCTTCATTTGTTTATGAATTCTTTAAAATACTTAAATACAAGACAGAAATTTAGATGTCGGACTGCATATTAATAATTTGATATGACATTTAGTATACACGATTTTATGTTTCCTCTTTATGTTCACCAATATAGTTATCAGGATTATAATTTAGTACGCCAGACGCGCGTTTCGTCTACATAAGACTCATCAGTGACGCTCACATCAAAATATTTATAAAGCCAAACAAGTACAAAGTTAAAGAGCATTAGGATCCAAAATTCCAAAAATTTGTGCCAAATAATGCTAAGGTAATCTATGCCTGGGATAAGAAAATCCTTAGTTTTTCCAAAATTTCAAGGTTTGTAAACAGCAAATTTATTAAAATGACTACATTATTGATATTCGTGTCAACACCGAAGTGTTGACTACTGGGCTGGTGATACCCTCGTATGATTGACAATCTACTTATTAGGCAATGGTTTTGATTGACTGTACATTACCTGCATAACTTTACTCAAAGCATGTACTAGTTTAAATTGTAAAAAAAAGTATGACGCTTATTTTTGTCAAAACACATGCAACTATCGTGTTAAAATGTTTTTGCGTCATAGTATCCCATTAAAATTTATTCGTCCTACATTGTGTGCTATTCATACCAATCGAATACCAGAAATTGAGAAATTGTCGAGTGCATTTATTGGTGTTATTAACGTGATTTTTTGTTAATATTGGACAAGCATGCAATATTAATCATTGTAATTTCAGAAAAAATGTATCCGATATCAGAAAGTGAGTTCTTTTTATTGCATTACCACCAAGTATCTTTATTCGCATTACGAAAACGTTTTGCAATAATATCTGCTTTTAAAGTTTCTTTAATTTTTTATATTGTAAGATTAAAAGAAATATAAGAACGAGCATATAAAAAAAAGATCAATTAACAAGTTCAAATCAATCTTTGTGCAATAATAGGCCAAAATATTTTTAAAAAACACGTACCAACACAAACGTTACTATCCGTTGTCCAATCACCGTCGACTCCACACTCTCTTGTCCAACTCGACTGTCCGCCTGATAACTCGTATCCAAAGTCACACGTATAAGTAATCATCTCTCCTGGAGACTTAACTACTGTAGAGGTAGCGTCTGTAGCTGCGTTCATGATGGAAGGTGGTGAGGTACAGGTTGTAACTGCATTGAATGTATGATCAGTAGAATAAAAAAAATATGAAGTTCTAATTCTTTATTATTGGAAACAAATATTCTTAGTAGTGTTAACTTGTCCTTTTTTTCTTTTCTCCTAAACAATGTAATTTGTAATCTTAAATCATTTTTTTCGGGGTCCTTAAATTTTAGGAAACTGGTATCGAGTATTTAAATTAAGAACGAAATTAAGTGTTAAACACAATTCACATTTCAACTAGCTTTTTGAGAAATAATTAAGTGTCCTTTTTAATATATGATACAATTTTGAAAAAAATGAGTACCAACGAAAAAAGCTACAAAAATATATAAAAGAGAAGGAGATGAAAACAATCACATGCGATAATGGGCATCATACCTTAAAGCAATGTATGAAAGGCCAACGCATTACAAACTGTGAAATGTGAGTCATGGATTACTAAATGACAGGACTTAATAATTTATCAGTTATGCAGACTCCCATTAAATTTAATTTAAATTCTAAAACAGGGACACAGCAGATGAGATTTGGAATCTACATACCGTAAGAAAGTCTCTAAGGAATGACAACATTCAAAAAACAAAAAATACAATTGATATAGAGAAAATGATAATATCTTCAATGTTTTAAAGTTTGTATTAAAATTCCACAATGGAACTGAAAATCAAAATCTATGAAAGGACTTCTTTTGTTGTTTATATTAGATCTATTTAAACATCAGATCCCTTTTGTGAATTTCTGCAGTCTGATAAGGGAATTCATCATGATGTTAAGCAAAAATGTAACAAAAAAGAGCAAATGTTTCAGTATGTTTCAATCACGTACAATGTAAATGGCCCTTAACTGCTTTTGGTCATACTATGTGATTCACTGCAATTTAAAATCAAATATATCAATGAGTGCGTATAGAAATTCTTACACTTTATTACCGAAAAGTAAACAGACAGCGCGAAGGAAAACATCTTACAGCATAATCATCTCATCATAGCTCAGTCAAAATATCTAGCATACTTTCTCTTACATAACAGAAGAAGGTATTCACCTGTACATTGTACCTGTAGAAAACTTATTTTTAACGAGAAAGCACATCCTCATTGATACGTAAATGTTGTTTACCGTTCCCGGAAATTTAGAAACGATCCTGGTAAAGTTATCGATCCTTTAAATAAACTTATCCTAAAAGCTTACCAATTCAAAACTGCAATTAGATCATTGAATATTGTTTGTATTGGTATTTATATTGATTTTGTTATCTGTAAATTAAAAGCAAACCAAAAATTGTTGTTATATACATATATACAGTCATGGATCTACAATCGTCGATACCTGTATTTTGGCCTTGCACAAGTTCATGTTTTTGTCTGACTGTTTATGACGTCTTTACACTAAATCCATGAGTTTAAACATATTGTATTGTTCAAAAATGACAAATGGATTAGACACAAGTGTTTTTAACTTAGTAACGTCTTTTCCAAGAGCACTAACTCCATTGGATTTTGAATAAATACTTATTGATAATTTTGTCTTAGATGCATGATTTTTTGTATTAGTTGTAAGTGTATTTGAACTAGCTGTCAGTAACTACGAGTACTCTCAGATCAGTACCTAGTTTTTTTGTTTGGATATGCAAGTACCCAGTCACGTCCACTATGTTGTTGTGTTTCTATTTGTATCCTTCTGATGAGTTAAGCCTTTCTCAACCATTTTTTTAAAGTTCGTTCTTATGGTGTACTGTTACACCACTGTCTTTTTATAGGGGAGGGTCAGGATCCCTCTAACATGTTTAACCCCGCCACATAATGTATGTATGTGCCTGTTCGAAGTCTGGAGCATGTAATGCAGAGGTTGTCGTTTGTTGATGGGTTACATATCTGTTTTTCGTTTATAGCTGATTAAGCGGGAAGGGCTTTGCTCATTGTTGAAGGCCGTACGGTGACCTATAGTAATCTGTGTCATTTGGTCTCTTGTGGAGAGTTGTTTCATGGGCAATCATACCACATCTTCTTTTTATATTTCAACTTCTTTTTCTAAGGAACATTCTTCAGTTAGATTAAAAAAATCCTATTCAATAATATTGTGCGGACGTGTATACTTTATATAGTTTGTCGAAAAAACATCTGTATATCAACCGAAAGAAAAACAATTGTCAATTTTTTGACTTGGTACATATGAGACAATTTCGTCTTCCGAATGCTTCAAATATTATTTTAACAACTTCAACTTTACCATTTACACGCTAATAATGAATATTTAGTGTTGGAAAATGACAATTCTAATATAATGACCTATTATCGCCAACCAGTATAATCATAATATATCTTTCTTTAGCGCAAACGCAGTAATGCACAAAAACGGCTGTTCCGCGTTACGACCAACTTATTTATATTCCCAGATATTCTCAATTTTCGACATCAAAATCCCCAGTTTACGAAGGCTAAGATTCAGATACAAAATATTTATTTCTATTCATCAGCAAAATAGAGAAATCAGTCCATTTCAATTTATTTTTTATGGTAAAACTTCATTAAACGAAAACTCTGCGAAATGATGATATTGTCCCTGCATGGCAACGAAACAATGTGGCGTCACAAGTATGTTTCCGTAAACACTATAATCAAATGTAAAAACCGGGCGTTTTAAAGCTTCTTGTACGTCTCAGAATGAATTAACTTACATTTGAAGAAAATATATATTAAGTGAAAAAAAAATGCGATAAAAAGAAATATCATTGAATTATATAATATTACTAATATTATCAAAATGGGAAAAAAAACGGAACAGCAAAACAGTATCGTATGTATAGGGCTCTTACGGTTAACAAAATTACCGAAGTGTCCTATTGGAATCGACATAATTCATGGCAGTCGTAGATTTGTTTTCATTTAACCATGGGTTGGGCATTTAAATTCGTATTTTACCCCTCGCTAATGCTCAGGGTAAAATAATCGAATTTAAGTTACCAACCCATGGTTAAATAAAAACCAATCTACGGCTATCATGAATTATTGATTAAGTAATATTTTTACATTATGTTATTAAATCGTTTTTTCTGCAATAAACATGCCACTTTCAACCTGATCAGATTACCTAAAATCGTAAATGGGTCAAGTTAGTCTTAGACAGTAATGGCATTTATTTTACAAAATATAAAATATTATGAACTGGAATGAATGGAAATTTATCATTAAAAAATAGTCCGTACTAACAGAATAAAACCCTCTAAGTTTACATGTTCAGCAAGAGATTCATTAACATAGCAGTAGAAATATGATAAAACGATGTTAATTCATTCTTATGTTGGAGCTCTTGGTCTCCATTACCTAGATTTGTGTTTTCAATTTAAATTCTGCCATAAAGTTGTATGCAATTTGCTACTTACCTTTTTCGCATAAAGACCTATAACGGTTCTCACAATTCTGAGTTGCAATTTTCAAATATTGGTAAAATATGCAATTTTGATACGGTGATTTCGATCCTCCATACCCCTCCATATTATTTGGTTCGCTTGCTTGCTTGTAATCAAATATATTATCATCTTTGGACCATAAACTTCCATCTTCCCACTCAAACATTTGAAGACCTTGGTCCCATGAACTTCCTATCCAATGATATGCTCTATAAAATTCAAACATAAAACAGCTTCATACAAACGTTACATTCGGTGGAATCTTAATATTATTCATAAAGTAGATATACAAAACTATTTTTTTTTTTAAACTATAAAGGTATCCTGAGAGTTCAAAGGATAATATAAGATCCGAAAAATGATAGAAAGAAAAAAAACAAGCTTTCAATACCTGTAATAAAAGTTTCACACAGAACTGTCTTGTATATATGTTTTTTTGACATTACACGATAGTATAAATGTTGAAATTAATATGGCTAGAATGACAAGTTCATGAGAATTTAAAGCATGTTTAGCTGATTTACCATAGTTGAACTCCAACGGGGGAATAATATGTTCCTTATAAAATTTACCTCTCATTTGACCATTAGTAAACGGACGTCTAAGATGCATGAGTCTTGTATTGGTTGATATAAGCTATTACTCATTGTTGAAGGCCGTATGGTGACCTACATGTATAGTTGTGAACTTATTTGTCATTTCGTCTCTAGAGGAGATTTGTCACATTGGCAAGCAAACCACATCTTCTTTCTATATCCACAGTTATCCTTTTATTTGTATAAGATTTTTGGTCTTATTTAAATGCACATTTCACCTAAAAACCTTACAGCATATATTTACTAAAGAAAACAGACTGAGACATTTTACTTTGTCTGGAATCATATCCAAATTGTGCAATTCTATTAGGTAACGTTTACTCTATCGATGTAGTCTATTTCCGTTATATCATTCAATTAAGAGTTCTTGTCGTTGTTGTTCTATACGAAATGAATTTACGAGGTTACATTGTAGTAATAGGTAATCCATAGTTGATTCTGATATTTTATCATGAACCTATAGCTACATGCAACTTGTGTCTGAGAGGATACTTTATAGAAGTGTTGGTTGAATTTACAAATGGGAACATATACAAATGTATGCTGTGAGCATATAAATCTGTCAGATTAATGTTGTTTGTGGACTATTGTTTGTCATTTTCTTGTTTGCGTGATGTTATTAAAGTTCGTGTGACTCATAATTTGTTACTGATTCCCAGTTTCTATCTTGTGTTTATAATCATACAAGAACATATATATTTAGATTCATTGTAATTTTGTCAGTACTATAGTTGTAACTTTTCATAATTAAATGAATGTTAGTCATGTTAATACTTTCAGTCAATATTTAGACTAATCGTCTGCGGTCAATTCAGAACTGTTTTGAAAATGCCTGTACCAAGTCAGGAATATGACAGTTCTTGTCCATTCGTTTTTGATGCGTTTTGTTATTTGATTTTGCCATGTGATTATGGATATTCCGAATTGATTTTCCTCTAAGTTCGATCAGTATTTTTGTGATTTTACTTTTTAGACAATTTGCTTGTAGTTGATTCAATACTGTTCAGTAGCGTTTCAGACAAAATCGTATTTTTTTATTTATACAGGCAAATAGCTACTGAATAGTCTGAACAAAGACTAAACTGATCTTAACTGACTGCACGAATTGTCTGGCAGTACTACAATTACAATATTGGATAAGTCTGCAAGATTGAAAATGATGTAATTATTAGTAGTTCAGTCTTTTAAGACCTTTTTAAAACGGAATTTTAATGACCGTGTCAGATCAAATTTGGTTTCTAATATTGAGACTAATTGTGAAATTAAACATCAGTTACTGATCGTTGAAATTATCCAATTCTGTTTTGCTTCTGTAAGTTGCTAGTTGCATTCCTTTTGCTTCACATGCAGCTTTGGCATCATTCCAGTTCATTAGTGTATCTTCAAATTCCATGCATTCTGAAAAGTAAAAGTCATAAACAGCAAAATAAAATCACTTCACACATCTACAATTGAACATATTTCATTGACTCTTTCGGGGCAGTACCTATAACCTAACCCGGTTTAAGGTTGGGTTAGTCTTGCTCAATCTTTGGTGTTCTATGCGATGGTTTGTATACTGTGTATTTGTATTTTGTTGGTTTTTTTCGATGTTGCCATGACGTTGTCAATAGAAAAAAGAAGATGTGGTATGATTTCCAATGACAAGAGACCAAATGACAAAGAAATAAACAGGTTACCCTAGGCCTTCAACAGTGAGTCAAGCCCATACCGCATAGTCAGTTATAAATGACCCTACATGACAAATGCAAAACAACTTAAACGAGAAAACTAAGGAACCAATGTCTGTACAAAATAACGAACGAAAAATAATTCTGGACAGGCACATACAGACGGTGTCGGGCCTAAACATGTTAGCTGGCTAAACAAACTTCCCTAATACAGTTCAACATAAGAACAGACTTTAAAAATCAGTTGAATCTGCATACCAATCCGGAGCACCTGCAATTATCCCAAGTTTTGGTCGGGTTCTTGTTGCTTAGTCTTTAGTTTTCTATGTTGTCAAGATTTGTAAACACTTTTTTTTTAAGTTGAATTTGTCTCCACTCACACTCTTATAATAACGTGAAGACTCATACAAACGATTTCATTAATTCTTGTCTTTAGAATTATATTGCCCGTATTATTTTGGCTAACTAGTTTTAATGGCCTATCTGTTTTGCTGAATAAGTCATGATTTTATTAATGACAAAATTAAGTGGTTCTGGATTTTTTTGACAAACATTACGGTAGCAAGTAAAACGGAATATCAGTCAACGTGCATTAACCAAATTGTCTACTACAAACTGTACGTCAGCAGGGAGATCTATTTAACTCAAAGGTGCGTCTTTTCAAGCGATATATAAAATATAGGGCAAACAAATTTGTCCACGTTTTTGTCCATAATACTTCAATACTGGCACTTCAAAAAACAAAAAACGAGGCTAAGGAACATTGAAAACTGTTATTCTAACAAGTTGTGTGCAATAATGACTAAAGCTATCTATCAATGGGTGTGAATAACGTGAGTGCTTCGTATAATGCATCATTTTATATATGAGAAAAAATTGTATCTTTGATACCAGACGTATAATGGTACTCAAAAGAGGCGCGAAAGGTACAAGAGGGACAGTCACGAAAATAAACTGATAACGCCGTGGCTAAAAAATAAAAAGACAAGCAGACAAAAAATAGTGTACATGACACAACATAATTATCTAAAAGCTGAGCAACACGTACTCCACCAACATCTGGAGGTGATCTCAGGTGCCCCGGAATGGTAATCAGATCCTGCTCCACATGTGGTACACGTCGTGTTGCTCATTTTATTGCAAACCTGGTAAATAGTCTCATTTGGAAAGTCACATTCATTAAAATTGTTGGGGATTGTAGTTACGACGTAAGGAAGATATCCGATAGCATTTGTGAAACGGTAATTCCATAACGGCCAACAACCTCATGATGGCGGGTTTTTTTCTTTATACGACCAGTGGCTCATAAATAAAGAAATGGAAAACCAATTCCACTATGACTTTACGATCAGGCAAAACTATGTTCCCCTATGTGGTAATTCGGAAGTTAGCTGCTATAGTGTACATGAATAAAATGTAATGGGAAAAACAATACTAGCTAAGCACACCACATAAAAAATACATCAACTACAAAAACTACAAACACACAGACACACTTCATCAATAACATGAATAAGACATTCACAAATTGTTGCTGGGTAGAATTAGTTTTGCATGTACACAAACAAGCCTTTCCATACCTAACCAAATGTTATCACAATAAAACAACTGTACTGTACAGCTATAAATAAAATGACCACTAGATAGAAAAAGAAAAGGAAAGCGGTACACCATGATCAAAATATGAACTATAGAAAACTTAGGTAGTTATATTAGATCAAGTAGTGCCCTTCATCTTTAGGTTGCCACAGTAAATGATAGTGTATGAATAATAGAACTAAAATAGCAAAAATCAAGTATCTTTGTCCTTGTTTTCGAGATATATTGAATCAAAAATTTGACGGGAAAAGATTCTCTCTAGATTTTTCATCCTTTTTTCATTGGTAGCTTTTTTCTTTCAAAAACTATGAAAAAATAACAAAGACTTTATAAGATTTTCAAATGTGTCTTTCTAAAATATATGTAATAAAACAATGAAAAGAAAAATAGGAGTTAGCTGGCAAAAAGAAAAATTTCATACATGGATAAATCCACAGAATTTCGAATAACTGAAATAATATCAAAAACAAGAGGTGCGAACAATTCTAACTTGATATCTCAAACGACACTCACTGACAGTTTTCATGTTTAAAAAAAAAGATGGAGAAAAGACCTATAAAAATACGAAATTGAAGAGCAATGAAACACAATGTTGAGACACGCAGATTTAAATATGTTTATGTATTTATATACATAAGTGATAAAATCCCTATGTTTTGAAAAACCTAATATACTCAGCAATGTTTATAACATTGGAATTAAGATCGAGTTCTTTATCTTTGGTGTAGTTTTCAAAGCTAGGATACTTCAAAGTTTCAATATATAAATTCGTCCATGCGAATGTTAAATCTACCATCCA
Organism: Mytilus edulis; assembly: GCA_019925275.1. Classification (NCBI taxonomy): domain Eukaryota; kingdom Metazoa; phylum Mollusca; class Bivalvia; order Mytilida; family Mytilidae; genus Mytilus; species Mytilus edulis. Next base: position 63,592,610 of record CM034358.1, on the reverse strand, counting down.
CATGTAATATATATTTAAATGATGTGAGCATTATAAAATAAGAAGCAGAAAATAAATAAATAAAATTTACATGAGGAGAACCTACCTGATATCCTAACTATACTTGTCGAAAGGATGAAAATTATATTAAGCGTAAACATAATATAGATTTTTGTTTATCCAAGTCTTGATGAAAACATACTTCACCACCAATAGTTGAACGTTCTTTATCTTTAGTTTAAATTCCAAAGCTAGGATACTTCAGCGTTTCAATATAAATATTCCTTCATGGGAAAATTTAACATAATATAAATATATTTTACTCGTCCATGGGAGAGTTGATATCTATATATTAATCAATATACGTCTTCGTTACTTTATGGATTGGTTTTTAAAGCTAGGGTAGTATCTGTTGGTTAAATTACTAATTTGTTCTTTAATATTATCGATTTGCATACAATAGGAAAATTAGTTTTCATGACGCTCATTATTTCATGTAAAATATTAATTTGTTTTAAAGTTTGATCAAATAGTTAAAACTGTTAATCAATTACATTAAGAAATTAGACAGAGGAAACTTTTTAAAAACTTTAAATGGGTATATTACAGCTGAGAGCGGTCATACACTTTAGAACTTAGTTCGCTTTTTTTAATTACAGAAACTTATTCAAGTACGTGTGTATTTGTACACTTTACCATCAGTTGGTACTATAGAATATATTTGAGGTTTTTGGTACTAGTTTCTTAACGGTTATCCATTCATTGAGATACCATTACGTGTAGTAGGGTAGTATTTACAGAATTGTGCATTTTTTAAGGTTATTTCAAATAAACAGAATAAAACAGTCATTCAATTCCATATGATCTGGTATCTCATATTATTGGTGCTAGTCAACACTTGTTTTACACAATTGGTTAAATTCAATCATTTTGAGACAATTGAGATACCATTACGTGTAGTAGGGTAGTATTTACAGAATTGTGCATTTTTTAAGGTTATTTCAAATAAACAGAATAAAACAGTCATTCAATTCCTTCTCATTAAATTCTATCATTTTTAGGAGTAAAATAATGAGAACAAAAAACGTTGATGACGTCACAATCACATGAGCTGATAGTCAATAAGAAGACGTGTTTCAGCTGAAATTAAAGTAAATTATAATGTCGTTATAATCTAAATTTGTCCTTGCTTGTGTACAAACATCGGTGTTCATTAAGTTTTCAAATTGTTAGATAATTATATTTCAATTTCAAAATTATATGGATCAATCGAAAACTAATTATAATGAAGATTGGACATCGATTAAAAAGAACCTTTCAATTTGTTATTGAATTATGATACGCAAATGAAGAACTAAAGTTGGGAAATGTCAATAGTAAACCATATTTGGCCTTGTTTGTTTTCATGTATCTTAATAGCTTGTGTCACTATTCACAACGACGGACTTCAGGATCAATAAAAGTTTTACTCCTGTAAGGTGGTATTGTATGTTATTCACCTTTTGTATATTATTCCGAGAGCTTTTTTTTCTGTTTTTTCGTTACGAAGTTAATTTCAAAAGCATATTATACTGTTAGAAATTAACAAGACGAATGAAACAAAAGTTTTAGTAATATCTTCACTCAGTGAAAGACAAATATACTTCGTTCATTGAAGTAAAAACCGACCGGCTTCGTCTCTATTTACATGGTTGCTTTTTATATGAAAATTCTTTATAGCTAGAATCTTTATAGCTATAGCAGAAACGTTTTTTATTGCTCTTTTTAACCTTCTTCGAGAGGGATGTTAAGTGTTCATGGTAAAGGTTTTATTCTAAGTTGAATATTAAGATATCAATAAATTATGATAAACGCTAGTTAGTTTTTTAACACATTGTCATTTTGAAAGTCTAATTTATGACATAAGTTTTTGCCATACAAATCAATGTTATGGCAGTGAGCTAAAGTTAAAAATTTATTATGCATATCAAATGACGATTGCGTAGATTATTGGAAATCTTTGACAATTTTTGTGGATTGGGTTGGTAAGGGTTTGGCTTTTGATAACTATATCTAGGTATGCCGTTTCGTGTGTTTATGGATATGCCTGCCTGAAAATACACATCTCGACAGCATGATTAATGTATGTTTTAGTCATTTTTGACTATACATCTTTCAGAACTTGTCATAGAATGTAAACTTTCTTTAATGTTTAACATCCAAAAATGAATGACAGATCCTATCTTGATAATAGAAAAGAGAACAAGGGACAAAAGATACCAGAGGGACAGTCAAATTCATAAATCGAAAATAAACTGACAACGCCATGACTAAAAATGAAAAGGACAAACAGACAAACAATAGAACAGATAACACAACACAGAAAACTAAAGAATAAACAACACGAACCCCACCAAAAACTAAGAATGATCTCAGGTGCTCCGGAAGGGTAAGCAGATCCTGCTCCACATGTGGCAGCCGTCGTGTTGCTTATAAGATAACAAATCCGGTAAATAGTCTTATTAGGTAGTTCACATTTATGAAAGGGAAGAGACTGTAGTTACGACGTAAGGAACACATCCGATATCATTTGTGAAACGGTTATTCCATAACGGTCAACCAACTCGTGATGGCGTCCGTAAAATTAACGAAGAGATGATTTCAACTTCACCATTTGGAACTCTTGATTTAATAGCTTCCTTGTGAGCAACTGCCCTCTATCAAGAAAATCATGATAGTAAATGATGGTCAACACTAGTGATATTGTTTCTTTTAAAAATCTTCTTTTATCAGACAAACATGACTAATATCGACTAAATCATTTGCAATGAAATTATGATTGCATATTTAAACATTTAAATATTTAGTAAATAACATAAATAATATCAACTGACATGTATACATCTACAGTAGTGATTTTTTTGTATTTAAGGAAAAATAAATAGTTCACCCTGGCTTATGTTTCCTGGATGGCCGTTAAACATTACTAGCATAATTATTTTACTCTTGATTTACAAGGGCATCGTATTCGAACATGTATTGGCATACTGTTGATTTGGTATGAAATCAACCCTGACTTTACTTTTGATTATCAAATGAGACGGAAGATACCAACGGAATAATCAAACTCGTATAACGAAGACAAAATGAAAATGTCATGTCATAAAAACAAAAAAACAATGAAAAGACAAAACACAACATAGTTTTTAAAGTATTTGACTCTACCACTGGTAAAAATATGGAAATAAATCGGTGTGTTGACCTTCATTCTTTTATGAACAAGCTATAGAGAAACAATATATTTTGTTGATTAAAAAAAGTTTTCTTAAGCTGTAACCTTGTCGAAATTGGTTATAGTCCACACAATCTTTCAGAAAATAGATAGCTCAAATCATATGATTTTATGGGAATTGAGCAGGATGTCTAAATTGAAAATCAAGTTAATTTGCATCAATTCCACTACAAAGTCTTTTAGTTCTTACAAACTTCATCCAGAAATTTAATTTTTGCACTAATTGTTTTTGGTAGCTTATGATTTTGAAATTCAAGCGATGTGTTATGATTTGTAACGAAACAACCATCCCACTAAAGTAAAAAAGACGAGGATTTCAAAAATTGTCAATGTTTACATGTAGCAAAATCTTTTTGTGTAGTATGACGCAATGCCAAATAATTCTAAAGAGACACCCGACGGCTTGATTTATGCTAGAACCTATAAACGACAAAAAAAATCATACAGAACGCAACCAAAGGCACTGCATCACTAGGTCTTGTGATTGAACAGGCACATGAAAATGTGGCTGGGATAAACATGATTTTGAGCGCTCAACTATCTACATAAATTTTGATTTATGTAACAGAATAACTAAAGAACAAATTACCACATTAGTTTGAAAAGATTATACAAATTAAAAAGCCTTCAGTAAACAAAAACCTCTAGCAAAAAAAAATAATAACATGTCATATATTAGAGTATTTGAAGTTACTAAAATCTTTGTCAAAGTATATTCAAACTTATAGATATACAATATATGTACATTGTCGGAAAATATCAAACTTATTTGTACTAGCTTTAACCACAGGACTGTTTTGTAGTGTGTGCAAATACATTTTATATTTCCGGCAATATTGTTTTTACCTGTTATTGGTACAATAGTTACCTGATTGCAAGTTATATAACCCATTTCGCCAATGACTTACTGTACATGTAACAGTTCAATTAGTACATTTACAATGGATATATTGTTTTTAAAAAATGTCGCAAACAGTCTGATAAAGCATTTTTCCTGCAATCAGTCAACGCTTATACAATTATTAGGTACACTAAGAATGTCTTCTATTACTTTGCTTCTTGTTGAGCAAACAGAAATGACTTGTGATTATTTTGTGCAACAGTTCATTTTGAAGTGATTTTCGCGGTCCGCCTATAAACTATGTCGATTACAATTTTTTTTTAGACAACCATTTAGATTGAAACAACTAAATATTAAAGTGACACGTGTAAATTGCTGAATAAAATCAATATATGAGCTGCATCGGATAGAAATCTACTTTATGAAAGTTAACGTGAATATGTACATATACAATACTATGATTTATTTTGGAGCATTTATTTCCGAAATACAATGAAATAAAAGATAAACTTTTGTCTTGTAGCATTCGATAAAAAAATCAACTTTTAGACAGTACCAAACTTTCCATTGAATTTGTTTTTCAAACCCTAAATAGGTTAACAGATGCATTGATGTTGATTTACATAAGGTCGATTTCTATCCGACGCAGCTATACATTGTCGGAAATATAGATTTCTTTGTACTCGCTACAAAACCGGAGAAAAACTCGGCGAGCCTCGCTTTTCGTACTTTTTGAATCAATTTTACATTTTCATTGAATCTATATATATTAAATACAGCCTCTTACGATGACAAAATCTAAAATGTGTCAGGATATAACAGCAAAAGTGTTCAATGACATATAGAATAGAAAGATGTCGTATGATTACCAAGGAGACAACTGTAAGTCCGCTGTAAAATGACACAGAAGTTTACAACTAAATTTCACCGTATATAACTGTTTAGCTTTGTAAAAATACAAATCAGTCAATGTCAGTACCGTTGCATATAATATTAAAACATCGTTTGGCAGTTTAAAATTCTCAAAATTTCAGAATAATTTTATCTAGAAGATCAATGAGTTCACGTAGATCGTATCTTTATTAACGTGTTATTGGTGGGAAATAAACTAAATAAAAATACCTTACAGTATTAGGCTGTGTTCACACCAATTGCAATGTACAGTAAACGTTGTTTACAATTAGTTTAATGTAATGTACATTGGTTTTACATTAAATTTAATCACATCTATACACCTTGTTTAATTACCTGTACATTAGATTTGTTCACACTCAGTCTTGTAAACTTATGTGTCATTTAATTGTTCATTACGGAGAACCGAATGCAATTTTTCGGACAACTTTTCTAGCAGTTAGGGAACGATCATTTGACTTCAAAAAAGGGGGGAAGTATTTTTCCTTGAAAAATATTCTTCTGATCCCCAATTTGATAAAAAAAATATTCTGATCATACAGATGATTAAAAAAAATATTCTGAATCCAGAACTTTCCCATACGTAATAGTGTTAAGTATTGAAAAAAATATTTGATCGCTAGTATCGAAAAAGATCTGAATAAAAACTTTAATTTTGAAGTCCACTCACACACTTATAATAACGTAAAGACTTATACAAACGATGTCATTCATTCTTGCCTTTAGAATTATATTGCCCGTATTCTATCGGCTAACTGTGTTGATGCCCTATCTGTATTGGTCATGATTTTATTACTGACAAAATTATTTTTTCTGTTTATTTTGACAAACATTACGGTAGCAAATAGAACGGATTATCCGTCAACGTGTATTAACCTAATTATCTTCTTAAACTATACGTCAGCAGAGAGATCTTTTTAACTCAAAAGTGCTTCTATTTAAGCGATATATAACATATAGGGCTAATTAATACTACAAAAAAAACGAGGTAAAGGAACATTGAAAACTATTATTCTAACAAGTTGCGCAATAAAGACTGAGGCTGTCTATCCATGAGTATAAATAAAGTGAGTGTTTCGTATAAAACAACATTTTATAAACTAAAGAAAATGAACTTCTTTACAGAAAATGAACACGTGAATGATAGGAGTATAAAAGTGTATTTATGATACAGAAAGTATAATGGTACTCAAATGAGGGACGAAAGATACCAGAGGGACGGTCAAACTTATAGATCAAAATAAACTGACAACGGCGTGACAAAAAATAAAAAAACAAGCAGACAAACAATAGTACACATGACACAACAGAGTTTACAAAATACTGAAGGTGATCTCAGGTGCTCATGTGACACCTGTCGTGTTGCTCATGTTATTACAAACCCTGTAAATGGTCAACATTTTCGTGATAGCGTCCTTTTTTTCTTTACACGGCAAGTAGCTCATCAATAAAACAAATGGAAACCAATTCTATTATGACTTTACGATCATGAAAACATATGTTCCCCAATGAAGCTAATTCGGAAGGTACGTGTTATAGTGTACATTAGTAAAATGTAATGTGAAACAATACTCGCTTAGCACACCACATAGAAAAAACTACAAAAAATACAGACAACAAACATCAAACAAAACATCAACCAATTGTCGCTGGGTAGAACCAGTTTAGCATGTGCACAAACTAACCTTTCCATAACTACCCAAATGTTATCAAAATACTGCATCTGCACTGTACAACTATAAATAAAATGACCACTAGGTAGAAAAAGAAAAGAAAAGAGGTCAGAATATGTACTATAGTAAAAGGTAGTTATACTGGTTAAGTACTTCCGATAAAGTAGTCCCTTCAACTATTGGTTGAACAAACTTAGGTGGCAAAATTAATTAAAAGTTTATAAATAATAGAACTTAAGGTGGTACCCAACACCTTCACAAGAAATAATTTGGCTCGTTTAATTTTCAAAAAAATTGGACTTATTAATTACTTTGACCATTTTACAAAAATAAAAAAAAATAAAAAAAAGTTGAACCAACCATATTATCGGAAAAATTACACTGATTAAAGAACAGTTTGACAAACACTAATTTTGATAATTGAGATGCTCAATATTGCCTTCACAACGCAACGTAATTAAAACGTTTAACTGATTTGACAGGGTATCTCCCTGTAATGTTAGGTACCACCTTAAACAGCAAAAAGGCAGTGTCTGTGTCCTTGTTTTCGAGATATATTGAATTAAAATTTTGACTGGAAATGATTCTCTCATCATTTTATCATTGGTAGCTTTAATTTTTATTTCAAAAACTATGAAAAATTAACAATAACTTTATAAGATTTTCAAATGTGTCTTTCTAAAATATATGTAATAAGACAATGAAAAGAAAAATAGGAGTTAGCTGGCAAAAAGAAAAATTTCATACATGGATAAATCCACAGAATTTCGAATAACTGAAATAATATCAAAAACAAGAGGAGCGAACTTTCTTAACTTGATATCTCAAACGACACTCACGCGAACATCCTTAACTTGATATCTCAAACGACACTCACGCGAACATCCTTAACTTGATATCTCAAACGACACTCACGCGAACATCCTTAACTTGATATCTCAAACGACACTCACGCGAACATCCTTAACTTGATATCTCAAACGACACTCACGCGAACATCCTTAACTTGATATCTCAAACGACACTCACGCGAACATCCTTAACTTGATATCTCAAACGACACTCACGCGAACATCCTTAACTTGATATCTCAAACGACACTCACGCGAACATCCTTAACTTGATATCTCAAACGACACTCACGCGAACATCCTTAACTTGATATCTCAAACGACACTCACGCGAACATTCTTAACTTGATATCTCAAACGACACTCACGCGAACATCCTTAACTTGATATCTCAAACGACACTCACGCGAACATCCTTAACTTGATATCTCAAACGACACTCACGCGAACATTCTTAACTTGATATCTCAAACGACACTCACGCGAACATCCTTAACTTGATATCTCAAACGACACTCACGCGAACATCCTTAACTTGATATCTCAAACGACACTCACGCGAACATTCTTAACTTGATATCTCAAACGACACTCACGCGAACATCCTTAACTTGATATCTCAAACGACACTCACGCGAACATTCTTAACTTGATATCTCAAACGACACTCACGCGAACATCCTTAACTTGATATCTCAAACGACACTCACGCGAACATCCTTAACTTGATATCTCAAACGACACTCACGCGAACATTCTTAACTTGATATCTCAAACGACACTCACGCGAACATCCTTAACTTGATATCTCAAACGACACTCACGCGAACATCCTTAACTTGATATCTCAAACGACACTCACGCGAACATCCTTAACTTGATATCTCAAACGACACTCACGCGAACATCCTTAACTTGATATCTCAAACGACACTCACGCGAACTTCCTTAACTTGATATCTCAAACGACACTCACTGACAGTTTTCATGTTTAAAAAAAGATGGAGAAAAGACCTATAAAAATACGAAATTGAAGAGCAATGCAACAAAATGTTGAGAGACGCTGATTTAAATATGTTTATGTATTTATATACATAAGTGATAAAATCCCTATGTTTTGAAAAACCTAATATACTCAGCAATTTTATAACGTTGGAATTAATATCAAGTTCTTTATCTTTGGTGTAGTTTTCAAAGCTAGGATACTTCAAAGTTTCATTATATAAATTCGTCCATGCGAAAGTTAAATCTACCATCAACATGTAATATATATTTAAATGATGTGAGCATTATAAAATAAGAAGCAGAAAATAAATAAATAAAATTTACATGACGAAAACCTACCTGATATCCTAACTATACTTGTCGAAAAGATGAAAATTATATTTAGCGTAAACATAATATAGATTGTGTATCCAAGTCTTGATGAAAACCTATTTTACCACAATTGGTTGAACGTTCTTTATCTTTAGTTTAATTTCCAAAGCTAGAATACTTCAGCGTTTCAATATGAATATTCGTCCATTGTAAAGTTAAACATAATAAAAATATATCTACTTGTCCATGGGAGAGCTGTTATATATATAAATATATATAGGTCTTTGTTACTTTCTGGATTGGTTTCCAAACCTAGGGGAATATCTGTTGGTTAAATTACTAATTCGTTTTTTTACATTATCGATTTACAGATAATAGGCATTTATTTTTTGTAACGTTGATCAAATCTTTAAAACACTTAATCAATTACATTAAGAAATTGGACAAAGGAAACTATTTAACAACTTTGAATTGGTATATTACAGCTGAGAGCGGTCATAAACTTTATAACTTAGTTCGCTTTTTTAATTACAGAAACTTATTCTTGTTATTGTACTAAAACAAAGACTGAAACCAGCGTGCAAAATTTACATAATAAAAATATATTTACTTGTCCATGGGAGAGTTGTTATGTATATAAATATATATAGGTCTTTGTTACTTTCTGGATTGGTTTCCAAACCTAGGGGAGTATCTGTTGGTTAAATTACTAATTCGTTTTTTTTTATATTATCGATTTACAGACAATAGGCATTTATTTTTTGTAACGTTGATCAAATCTTTAAAAAACTTAATCAATTACATTAAAAAATTGGACAAAGGAAACTATTTAACAACTTTGAATTGGTATATTACAGCTGAGAGCGGTCATAAACTTTATAACTTAGTTCGCTTTTTTAATTACAAAAACTTATTATGTTATTGTACTTAAACAAAGATTGAAACCAGCGTGCAAAATTTACATAATAAAAATATATCTGCTTGTCAATGGGAGAGTTGTTATATATATATAAATATATATAGGTCTTTGTTACTTTCTGAATTGGTTTCCAAACTTAGGGGAGTATCTGTTGGTTAAATTACTAATTCGTTTTTTTACATTATCGATTTACAGAATATAGGCATTTATTTTTTGTAACGTTGATCAAATCTTTAAAACACTTAATCAATTACATTAAGAAATTGGACAAAGGAAACTATTTAACAACTTTGAATTGGTATATTACAGCTGAGAGCGGTCATAAACTTTATAACTTAGTTCGCTTTTTTGTTGAAACTTATTCATGTTATTGTACTAAAACAAAGACTGAAACCAGCGTGCAAAATTGACAAGGCTTTAACTTGGTACCCCACACGAGCGTTATGTCTACATATGATGTATCAGTTACACATGAAAAAAAACAGTTCGAAGGCTTAATAAAAAAACCGTTGATAAAAATTACAAGGTCAAAAGAAAATCACAAAAAAACTGAACTATGACGAAAATTTAAAACGGAAAGTCCCTAATCAAATGGTATATTCAAAGCACAAACACATCAAACGAATGGATAATCCTGAATTGGTATAGGCATTTTCTTTTGTAGAAAATGGTGGATAGAACCTGGTTTTAATGTTTTATAGCTTGATAAATCCCCACTTGTATGACACTAGTTAATATTGTTTTAAAATGCAATGTGTATTTGTACTTTCAAACTTCAGTATATGAACTGACGGCTTTTCCTGTACTTATTTATTGTTTGTGATGCCGTTGATATAATCAAAAAAGGTTACAAAATAACAGGCTGTTAATTTGGAACCCAGACGTGTGTTTCGTCTACATCAAACTCACCAGTTGCGTATGAATGGAAACAGTTAGACAAAAACACTAGTCAAACAATACTTATAGTGTACCTGTATCATCTTTATTTGATATAATATCTGTGGGGTTCATATATCATTGCATAATTTGATGTTCGTCTTTTGATTGGCTGACGTCGTTTTGATTATCAGCTCATAGACATATTCTGGTAATATGACCGTGACGTCATCAACAATTTTCATGGTTTCATAGTTTACTCCAGGAAATATACTGAAAATGAAATTATCATAATGCTTGACTTTTTGATCGATAATTTATTTGTTGAGTTTGGAGGATTTATATTTCAACAGACAGGTGGTATGACAATAGGTACTAATTGTGAACCCCTACTGACCGATTTGTATTTGTACTCGTATGAAGCAAAATTCATTCAGAACCTTCTAAAAGACAAAAAAAAGCAACTTGCGAAATTCTTTAATTTTACTTTCTGATGTATTGATGATGTTCTATCATTGAATAATCCATATTTCAGCCAATACTTACTTACATCTCATATATCTCAGTGAACTTGAAATTAAGGATACTACTAATAATAGAAGGACTGCTTCATATCATAATCCTTTCCTTCATATTGAGACAGACGGACGACCTCACACGAAAATCTATGATAAACGGGACGATTTCAACTTCCCAATTAACAATTTCTCATTTCTCAGCAGTAACATACCATCTGCCCCTTCGTATGGTGTTTACATATCTCAAATGATACGTTATTCTCGTTCTTGTTCTAACTTCACACTATACGGACTTCATATACAGGAGTGTGCTTCTTACGTAGAAACTACTCCAACAAAGTTAAGAAGAGAACAGATTAAAAATGACATTCCGTACATTTTTTTTTATCCATACGATGTGTCTTATAAACTCAACAAATATGTTGTCAAAATTCTAAAGAAAAAACACGTAGTGACGTCACATTTGAATTTCTAAAAACATTTCCCAAACATAAGATAGCAACTTTACCTGACCATATAGGAAAATAGGTATTTAGTCGGATCTTAACACGTACTTGTGATTTGGTTAAAACCGGTTTTGTTCAAAATATACGAAGAAATGTCGAAATGTTCAGGACTTAATTAAATCCGTATTTCAGTAGGATGGTGCAAGCATACGATTTTTATTGCGTCTTACACTTTGAGAAGCGAATAATCTTCAACTACTTTATTCAAATATTGTGTAAAAACGTTAATTTTGAGCTATGAAAGTCAAGTGGCTCGAGTATTTTTCTGAGGAAGTTTTAAAAATTTGCAAAGAAATATTTTTACATTGGGTTAGCTTTCATTAGTCTTAAATATCTATAGATTAACAACTTTTGGTTATATTTATAATTTAGAATCATCATTGAAGGTGGGGGACGATTTCGCAGATAATTAATTATATTGATGTGCCATTTGTATGCAAGAGTAACATTTCGTTGTATTATGTGCCAATTCGAAAAAGTTATGCGAGTATTCTCTCCCCTTAACAGGTTCATTATTTTATAATTAAGTTTAGGTTTCTGATATAACTTTGAATAATTACAAAATGTATCAATTCAATGTTTGTCAGTTTTTGTTCTTGGTGTATCAAAAACATTGATGTACGAATATAATTTCATAAATTTGAAACGTTTAACATGATTACATACCAATATAAAGAACCGTTCATCATTTTTGAAAAAGACTATGAACGAAAGTCGATTTATTTATCTTCCCTTGGTGACAGATTGATTGGGAAATGAACCAGCGTAATATAATGGTAATCACAGAGAGGGACCAGCAAGCAATTTTTAATTGTAGCTTATTCAACGTTAAAACAATTTTCCACTATAAACGAATGTTACTTTATACCAATATAAGGACTTTGTTAGCTAAATCTACAAATTTTATTAGACATTATGATTTTTAATTGCAATAGATTAATATGCTACATAAGATACAATTAGGATTGATTTAAGATTAGATTTGTAATAATTATACGACATTTATTAGTAACAATGAAAATAACAATAATTATTAATATCAAATTGTGGTAGTAATCATGGTAATTAGATAATTATTTGTATTATCTAGCTATGTCGGTGTTTCTTCTGAAAACAAACTGAATCCAAATATATCTTATACATTTCGTTGAACCAAACCTATTATTCGTGTTTCTCTGTCCTATATGTTCTGCCATTTATTTGTATTGTAGTCCTGTCATGTAATGTTGTCATTTTAATGTTATGTTTAACATAACAATAAAAGCGGGAGGTTTGGCATGCCACAAAACCAGGTTCAACCCACTATTGTTTAAATTGTACTTGTGTATTTGTACATTTGACCATCAGTTGGTACTATAGAATTTACTTGGGTATTTTAATACAAGTTTCTTATTGGTTTATCATTAATTGAGATAATATTTCGTGTAATAGAGTACCATGATTGCGAAAATTGTGCAACAAAATTTTTAGGTTATTTCAAAAAGACAGAATGAAACAGTCATTCAATTCCTTATCATTTAATCCTTAACTCTGTTTTTTGAAGAGTAAAATCATAAAAAAAAACGAGTTGATGACGTCACAATCATATGAGATGATAGTAAAAAACAATTAGTCAATAAGGAGACTTGTTACAGCCAAAATATTAGAGTTTAGGATAATGTGATATCGTTATGCTCTCACACTATATTCTAAAATTTGTACTTGCTTGTGTACAAACATCAGTGTTCATTAAGTTTTCAAATTGTTAGATAATTTTATTTCAATTTAAAAATTATATGGATCATTCGAAAACTAATTATGATGAATATATCAGCGTGTATTTTCGTTAAGTATGTGTGTTTAACGATTGGATATCGATTAAAGAGAACCTGTTAGTTCGTTATAAAATTGTCATACGCAAATATAGAACTAAAGTCGGGAAATTTCAATGGAGAAGTATATATGGCCTTCTTTGTCTTCTAATATCCTATTCATTCAATGTTTAAAACGACGGACTTGAGCATCAATACGACTTTTACTCCTGTACGGTGGCATTGTATGAAATTCACCTTTTGGTTATTAATACGAAGAGCTTTTTTTCTGTTTTGTCATTACTAAGTAAATTTCAAAACCATGTTTTACTGATAAGAAATTTAAAAACAAACCGAATGAAAAAAAACGTATAGTAATATCTTCACGAAGTGATTGACAAAGATACTCCTTCCCTTTATGTAAAAATCGACCAACTTCGTCTATATTTCCATGGTAGTTTTTTTTATCTGTAAACGCTTTATAGTTAAAATCTGTAAAGCTACATGTATAGCAGAAACCTCTGTTATTGTTTTTTGTATCCATCTTTTGTGAGGGATGTTAAGTGTTCATGATGATTTTTTTAAGTTGAATATTAAGATAATAATAAATTATGATAAACGCTAGTTATATTTATAACTATTGAAACTTTGTCATTTTGAAAATACAATTTATGACATAAGATTTAACCATATAAATCGATGTTATGAAAGTGAGCTTAAATTGAAAATTTGATATGCATTTCAAACGACGATTGTGTAGTTATTTTAAAAAAAAAAATTTGTGGATTGGGTTGGTGAGGGTCTTGCTCTTGATAATTAGATCTACGTACGTCATTTCGTGTGTTAATGGATATGTCTGCCTGAAAATACACATATCAACAGCATGATTAATGTATTTATAATCATTTTTGAATCTATGAATTTTTCGGAATTGGTCATATAAAGTAACTTTCTTTAATGTTTAACATTCCAAACAATGGATGACAGATCATATCTTGATGATATAAAACAGATAATGATAGCCAAAACTAGTGATATGTGGGCAGGCAATAATGATGTGTTGTATAAAAGTGTTGTTTCTAATACAATCGACTCTTATCTAACAAACATGACTTAATCGACCTAATTTTCCTGGATGATCGTCCAAACATGACGAGCGTAAATATTTACTCTTGATTTACTATGAAAAGGTATTCGAATATGTATTTGCATACTGTTGATTTGGTGTGAAATCAACCCTGACTTTCACTATAGTCAGAATAACGTTTTTCTTTAAATATAGTAAGGGGTTAGTTTACTTTCCTTATTTATTTCAGCGGCATATTGGCTGATAAGACTTATAATATTTAAAGCGATAATTTTTTATTACAAATAAGGCAACTATCACTTTAGATCATAGAAAAAAGATGCAAACAGGTCCACAACAGGTCTACTATACAACCTTTTTCAATAGGCAAATCCCACATCGTTTAGTAAGATATAAAAACTAGGTTCGATAGATGTGAAACAATACAAAAAGAACCTATTTAAAGATACTCCCCTTCACTGACATTTAGATAAATGCCCACGTTCAAGTAGTATATATAAATAAAGGCAACAGTAGTATACCGCTGTTCAAACTCATAAATCCATGGACAAAAAACTAAATCGGGGTAACAAACTAAAACTGAGGGAAACGCATTAAATATAAGAGGAGAACAACGACACAACACTACAATGTAACACACACAGAAACGGACCAAGCATCAGACAAAATCCCACGAGAAAAACAAATATATTCCTTACTAAAATGTAAATCATATCACATCCGATTTTTTAAATGTAAAATAAAAGGTGTTGAACAGTTTAAGCGATGCAATATTATAAGTATGAAGTGGTAGTAGGAACTTGTTTGGATTCACTATTTGACCTTTCTATGAAATAACATAACCTTGGGCATCACTTGTGTTGTGCTATTAACACTGTCCCAGGTTATCCAATGGACTGATCACTCATTAGTCTATTTAACACCACAAGTATTTGTATGTACCCATCCTAAGATATGAGCAATTGAGTGATTGTTGTTGGTAGTTGTTGTCTGTACAGTTTTTCGGTAACATACATGTATTTCAATGTACACCATTTTTATTTTCGAATATCAACAGGTTCTAGTATAGTATCTGACCCTATTTTCCAACAACGTCATCCGACTTTTGAGCCAATGATTAAGCATGTTAAGTGCTATAACAGAATTCATAATTAAATTCATTATTTAACACAACTTTTAATCAAATATACTCGAGCAGTAACCGACAAGGAGTAAAAATTTCCCAACGTAAAAATGAAACATGTTCTCCACCTAGTGGTATATGCTTTATCAACAATTATTCGTGACATATAAATAATGTTGTTATCTCGTATTTATTTAAATACAGGGTACATTAGTTTTTTTTCTCATATTTATTACCGCAATGTAGTCTTTTTAAACTGATGTGATGTAAATCAATCACCAATCAATTAATAAACCTTATATCTTATATGTGCGGAAGTGTGTACTATTTTTATATCAAGGAAAACCGAAACAACAAGAAATGAAAGTTGAAATTATAAACGAATGTGAGAGTGTCATCACATTGGTTGGAATAATAATAACGATATATTAACTTACTAAGGTAAATTGTTCATAGACTTCATTACATTCGAAATGTCTAAATGATGTATTCGTATTAATGTAAAATGTACATGTATTTTATATCAACAAACATCAATCAAATTGACATTACACAATTAATTTCCTTATTGGCGTCGTTGTGTGTTACACTTAACTTTAAATTCGCATTAACATGTTAACACTTGATAATTTGTTACAATTTCACTGTATATTGATGACATTTACACTAATATGGACTGTGGCATTTATCTATTGTAGGGAACAAATCAAGTTATTTGTAGGGAATAGATAAAGTACAATACAAAAAAAATATTAATATCAGCGCCAATGTCAAGAAGAAGGAAAACTCGATTTTCGGAATCAGGTAATGTACATAATAGGAAATACATTGAACTTAATGAATACATTATCATCAATATTGAGTACACATATTCAGGCGTATACGTCAAGGACACTACAACTTAATAGTTATCAATAGCCAGACGCACGTTTCGTCTACATAAGACTCATCAGTGACGCTCAGATCAAAATAGTTATAAAGCCAAACAAGTACAAAGTTCAAGAGCATTGAGGACCTAAAATTTCAAAACGTGGTGCCAAATACGGCTAAGGTTATATATTCCCGGGATAAAAAAAAATGCAGCTAAAAGGCCCCTTGAGAGTGGTCATGTTTGAGGGTACAGATAATGTTGGTTATCCTATTCGTTTTTCACTGCTACTAAACCTAAAACATCGTTCTTTGCTTGTTCAACAAAGCCACCCTGTCATTTCTATAAGGTATCCTTTTTCTCATATTCTAAACACTCATATAACAAAAATCCGCGGAGCAAGGCGACATAATTTTGTTGCTAATTATAAAGTCCTCACTAATACAGTCTAGTCAATTCTATGACAAAAGCAACACTAAGCAACGAAAAAAGAAAATATTGCAAATACTTACAAGCTTCCAAAAGGCAATAAAAAAGAGAAAACTCATTAATTTGCGTAATAATGTCGTAAGAAATGTTATACCACCCATGCTTGAGAATAAAGAGTACGAAGTGTGTATAAAGGAGACGGATTTATAAAACGAAAATTCCAGTCTTGATTCCGAATCCCATATCTGATTTCATGTAAAAGAGTACTACTTCCTTGGTGCGATTTGTCATTAATAAAAACTGTTTGAACTTAGAATGTAGAGTAGGTTTAGCAAACATTCAAACCAGTTTTTGAATCTTAATATGCTTTTTATACGTGATTAGTATTCATCATTTCTGGTCTTTATAATAATTCATCTCATCGTTGTGTCCATTTACTATCTGCAAACATATCTGCATTGGCAGTCTTCCAATAGATAACCTTTACTCGTGAAAACTTTCAGACATATTTAATATTATTCAATCTGTGAAAAGAACAAACATAAAGTGATAATTCATTACACATAACGTCAATAAGGTATTCCATTGAGTCCATTGAAATTTATTTTTTAAGGAGATGTCCAAATAAAAGACCAGTCAGATAGAAAAAATAGTGAGCGAGTAGATTGGAAGCACTTAGAACCGAAGTTGAAAGCGGTTACATCACCTGGAAATTCATTCAGAAGTTCCATCACGTACAGTAAAGAAAATTACATTCGTGTTTGCACAATTTATATTCAAAACTGGACAACTATGGAACTCTCAAAACCAAACGCAACTATAAATACAGGATGTCTAGCCTCGCCACCACAGAACGTGGGAACTAAAATGAAGGAAGTCATGGTAAGGAATGGGACTTTCTAAATTGATATTCATTCATAAACAAATTGCAGACTATTCTGTAAGTTGTTCGTCTGTACTGGAAAATAACAACTACTGAACGTCTGAAAAAAAATGTTAATTTGCTCCAGGTGAAGGGCTATAACAGTTCTGAATTATCCCTAGTGAATAAGTGTGTATATTGACATTAAATGAAATTAACATAATTATTTATTGTTATGTCTTTTAAGAACTGTAAAGATCTTAATGATCGTTTCATATCAAAACTTGTATTCGTATCTGGAAAGCTATATCATGTGATGCAGACGCTCTTACAGTTTTTTTGCGATAAAGCATAATAGGCGTATAAATTCCACATTTTACAGTTAATGATTCTTAGAACCAATTTCAGACTTGACTTTTTTCATTTTAGGTCGGGCACAAGGTTGGCTTTTCCTTAAGAGGCACCAGTGGAATTGTCTCTTGGTTGGTGGGTAATCTTGAAAGGTGTGTCATAGTTATGTGGAATGTGCCATTCTTTTCATCGCCTAATAACCTCGCAGTTGGCATTACAAGCAGAGGAGTCAAGAATCACGCCAAAAATTGGTATGAGTTGATATCTAGAAATGACACAAGAGATGATTTCTGCTATACAAAAGGTGTCTTTCATGATCAATGCAACCAGATCATTTCTGAAGATGATATACTTGAAGTTTTAGGAGACATGGGCACTGGTTCTCGTGCAGATGTGATAATAACTGTCCGACCAAAAATTAAGAAGTTTTTACCGATTAATTAAACATTTGAATATTCAATTGAATCGAATGACAGATGGGGAATACTTGATTTACAATCATTATAAAAAGTGTATCAGTTGCTCATTTGTATTTTGTCTTTAGAAATGAAATAGAGGAAAAAAAGAGACACCTTATAAAGACAGAATACCTTAGTTCTTGAAACTATAGGTATCAAGTAAACACATGTACAAAATGTACGATGTACTCTTGACAAAAGCTTGTTTGTTTCACTCTCTATCCTGAATTATATCCTGAATTATAACAACGCTTTCGTTTTTTGTTGTCACTTAGTTTTTAGAAACCAATGTTAATCATTATAATTTAAAGAAAAAACGATTTTTAAAATAAAATGAATGTATGTCCATTGGTCACAATGTTCTGCTCCAACTATCATCAAATAAAATTTCAGCGAACCCCTAAACAGCAAAATAAAAAAGCACTTTATGAGCATATATTCTAAAAACATAAAATCGTAAAGGACATGAATATGTGTACATAGTTTCTAGTCGATATGAATGCAACCTCATGAGAAAATATCTTGGACCAGAAATTTTACGTGTTCAGTAACCTACGAAATATGTGACTACACTTTAGTTTTAAAACACTATAGTAAACGTCGTTCAATAAAACCTTTAAGCTGATACGTATATACTTATTTGAAAACTATAATATTGCCTGTTACATATATCGTTGAAACAGGAGCACAGTATTTTCAAGCAAAGTGTTATCACGTGGTTTAAAACAGTTTTAATTTTAAGTCACTGTAAGTCATTCAACAACACAAACAGTATAGTCAACTTTAAAATGTCCCAACACTGCAAAATGACATTATCGCATAAAATGCACCGACACGGCAAAATGTCAAAATGATTCATTATCAATCAATCAACGAAAAACATATATAAAAACAACAACCAACGACAACCAATTAATAACGATGTGCTTTCTATGTACAGGCATGATTTACGAAGTTGAGATAATAGATTTGATTAACAGTGTTCGTTGTCAAAATGCTATGTTGAGATCGTAACTATATCATTATCATTTAAAAAGATTAACATATTTGGAATTAATTTTAAAAGATTGGTTAATTGTTTCCATGCATGCGATTTGCTAGAGCATGGAGACCTATGATATATATGCTACAAAACTAAAGTTTCAGAGTGTTTTTAAATCATCAAAGAGAAACAACTCAGACAAATTTCACACATCAACGACAAACAATCACTTGGTGTAGACAGCTTCAAACATTATTTATAAAAATAAATTACCAATATATTACCTTTTATCCATAAGTTATAGATGTTAAATATTGGACATTCACACCTTGTCTTGAATTAATTGAATGAGTTATTATGTTATACTTTACTAAACAGTCAATTTCAAACAATTGGGTTTTTGCGTCTTTGTAATATTAATTGGTATATGACTATATGGAAAATTTTGTTATAACATTCTAGCATATGCCAAACAAACAAGCTTTCTCACTTACCAGCCCTGAGTTATTATTATACCATTTCTAGTGTAATTTTAGTCATTAAGGATGTCATCAGTTTAATAATAAGTATGTCGATACCGACATGTATTTTACTTTCTGTATTTATAATTTTCCATTGCTATATTTTAAAAAAGTCTACGGTGCTAAATCCCTTAGGCAAGTTTGACCATTGATGAGCTGAGCTGGCTAAACTTTATCGATCGGTTTGAGTCATGTGCATTCTGATATTCCTGGTTAACAAATGTTTTATTTTAGCGTTCCTCATGAGGAAAATCTACGAACGTTTCGTCAACTTTTTCAGTCATTTTGGTATAACAGATACTTTTTACGATATTAAAGATTTAATAAGATTCGGTATTGCTACAAAATACAAAAAAGTAAAATACTCCCCACCCCTCCCCCCCCCCCCCCGAAATGAACTCCAAGGAAAATTCTAAACGGAAAGTCCCTAAGTAAATGGTAATATCAAAATCTCAAACATATCAAACAAAAGGATTAAACCTGGTTGTATAGCTAGATAAACCACTCACTTGTATGACAGTGGCATACAATTCCATTTACATATTATCGGGGTTTCATATGGGGTTCATGACGCGTTAATGGCGACGTCATCTATTAATTTTGCTGTGTTTTATTGTTTATTTTTCAACAAAACGCCGCAGAAAAAGTCCAGCGTCCGATAAATTCGTTACAAGGTTAACTACTGACCTCACCCCTATGGACTTTGCTAACCCTCTATGGATCCGTATGGGTCAGTAGTGAACCATATAACTTATAATATAAATCACAATATGTGAACAGGTTTTGGTTTTGCCGATTGACTTGATACCTTAGTTTGTGTCGATTTCGTATGAATAAAAAGGGTAAATAAAACTTCATTTATCCCTCTGGCAAGGGAAATAAATGTATACTTTTTTTTTCTTTCTAATATTTTTAGATTACTTAATATTTAAACTAGAAACAACAATGTTCCCATCAAACGTTTAGTTACTTATTTTAACTGAATAAAATTTAAAAGTATGTTATACAAATAGAGTAAAAGTATACTTAGTTTATGTTTTACTTTTACTATCCTCAATTGTTATAACTAATTATTTAAATTCGAAATAAAATCGATCAATGACAAATTAAAATTGAATATCGGTAGTTTTTTCCGTACAGTCTTTATACGTAGCACCTAAATACCTTTTATTTAAAAACTTTGAATTGTTCTTTACCTTTGAGTTCACGTACGATACATTATTGTCACATTGCAATTGCAACGCATTATTTCTCTTATTTAATTGTTCAATTTCGAAATAAAATCGATCACTGACAAATTGAAATTAAATATCAGTATGTATTTCCGTTCAGCCTTTATACATAGCACCTAAATAACTTTTATAGATAATCTTTTATTTGTCCCTTATAATTGGGTTCGCGTACGATATAGTATATTCACATTTCAATGGCAACAAATTCTCTTTTATTTGTTCTATTCTTTAGTACAGTTTTCTTTCAAAGAATGTAAACACTTGACTATTATGAACAAACAAACACAATTTGTTTACGTATCATTTCAAAACCTTCTACAGTTTTTAGATCAATTAAACGTTGCATAAACTTGTTTGTTTTACGTATCAAACCTTAAACCGACGTAAACAAAATATATTAAAAAGAATAGCATGCTAACATTTTTTCCACAGAACCAAACGAGACTGCTACTGACTACGTACGGAGTTCAACATTGAGTTAAACACATGCTTTATAGTCTGCTTTGAAAGGCCTCACTTGAAAAATGTAAACAATCTAAATCATCGGCATAATTTAAAACAAATCAATTAACGAAACATAACTATGATAGACATACAACTGAATTTATGACTCCTGATTTAAATAATGAGAATGAGTCAATGATAAACATTTTTGTTAGCGCTAAACTCTCCTCCTTTATCATCTGATGCAATTATGTAATAGCACAACATAAGAACAAGTTATTCCAATGGTCACTAACTGCGCTCCTTTAAAGTAGACTTGTTTTTGTAAGTTTGTGAATCACGGTTTATGGTCCGACTCAGTAAAGACCCGTATAAATTATATTCAATTAATACGTTCGACAACCTTACTGTTATTTTGATATCTTTTTCGTTAAATAATCAAGAATTTACTAAACATAAAGCCGAAATTTATCCAAAATAATTTAGTTTAAATAAATCAAATAAAACGGTAACAGTTGTCCTTTCTTAGATTTGAATATTTCAGTTTTACAAGGGAAGCTATACACACCAATTTACAACAAAAGAGACCATTTTTCTTTCCGTATTGTTAATTTTATTTTTTTTGGGACGATGATGTTCCTTTTGCATCATCTTTTGGTATTTGTTTATCATCACTCGTTCGCTATGCCCGTGTCTGTAGTGACTTTTTTTTTGGTTTCGATGTTCGTAAGCTATGCTTAACTGGTAAATTATTAAGTCAGGGATCTAGTTACACACATTACTTAATCCTTTATTAAGTTCTTCCATATATACAAAGCTTTGAGTTGGAATTTTAGAGGTAACTGTAGCAAACTTATGTCATTCTAATTTGTACAGAGAAGTTGTTTACAGAGCCTAGAAATTTAGATACGATCCGGTTTAATCTATCGATCTTTTAAGTAAACTTATTTTAAAAGGTTACCAAATCATCACTGTAACAAGATCTATAAATATTGTTTTTATTGGTATAAGTATTGATTTTGTTATCTGAGAATTAAAACCAAATCATATATCATTGTTTTGTACATAAATTTTATGCGC
The DNA here is from genome assembly GCA_019925275.1 of Mytilus edulis. Taxonomy (NCBI): domain Eukaryota; kingdom Metazoa; phylum Mollusca; class Bivalvia; order Mytilida; family Mytilidae; genus Mytilus; species Mytilus edulis. Next base: position 63,569,720 of record CM034358.1, on the reverse strand, counting down.
ATTCACGGTTTTACAATCCGTCGATACTTGTACCTTGGCATAGCACAAGGCCGTGTTTTGAAAATGTGTTTATGACATCTTTACACTAAATTCATTGGATGTTGCATGTGTACTGATTGATAGTTTAGTCTTTTAAATATATATTACTTTGAACTAGCTGTCATTAACTGCAAGAACTATCAGATCTAACTTTGGTGGATAATTGTCTGATTATCCTACTTCCTCTCCTCATTATTATATAAGTGTATTGTGTGTTGTGCAGATGGACAAATACCCTTTCAGTCAGAATTTGTTTTCGTTAGATTTGTCCTGCTTTGTATCAATCTAATGATTTAATCCCTTTTCAACGATTTGTATAGTTTGTTATTATGTTGTACTGTTACACCACTATTCCAGGTTATGAGGAAGGTTTTGCGCCAGCAAACTAATTCAAACCCGTCACAGTATGTATGTGCCTGTCCCAAGTAATTAAATAAAAAAGGAAGATGTGGTGTGATTACCAATGAGACAACTGTCCACAAAAGACCACAATGACAGAGAAATTAACAAATAAAAGTCACCGTACGGCCCCCAACAATGAGCAAAGCCCATACCGCATAGTCAGCTTTCAAAGGCCCCGATATGACAATGTAAAACAATTAAAACGAGAAAACTAACGGCCTTATTTATATGAAATAATAGCCTGTAATTCATTGGTTGTCCTTTGTTGCTTTATATCATATATATTTTATTCTTTCATTGTTTTATACACAATTCGGGCCTTTAGTATTTTTGTGTGAATTGTGTTTCATTTCCCGTTTTGGGGCCTTTTATAGCTGACTAGATCAGTTAGAAATAGCTTAACTCAATAAATTGGTACGAAGAAAAACGAAACTGACATAAAACAATATATACAAAACACTTATAATTTTACTCGCAATTAATAGAAGCTAGTTCAAAACCGATTACAACCAATAGATAAATCAAATTTTATAAACCGGAATATCAATCAGTATATCTAACGAAATTAGAGTAATGACGTCTTCAACATGTGTTTGATAAATGTTATTAACAGTGTGCAAGATCATGAATACATATAGCTGTACGTATATCAGTACACATACATGTATTTTAGTTATGTTTTAATTTTCCAAACACAAAACCAATCTACGTATCGATAAAACGATAATTATACTTTTTATACGGCTTTTAATTTGATGAATAAGGGTCACAGTAGTATAAAATGTATACAAGTCAGCAACGTGTTAACATGGGTCGTATCTTAATTTACTGGCTCTATAAACAACATCACCGTAAATACAAATAGGATGCAATACAAAAAGCCTTCTACAGGAACAGCCAACAGTTCAAACTAAATCTATAAAAGTGTTAAAAAAAATTCTCCTGTTTACATAATACCTTCTGGTAGTCTTTCCAATACATTTTTGAGCGCGTACGGTCTTTTTCAGAAGTTTATAATAACCTTGCGGCATTGGATATTGAATGACATTGAGGGGACCTGTAATAACATGGTTACATGAATCATAACTAAACTTCAATGTTTCACTGTTTCTTGTTGAAGTAGCATTTTTGCTATTCTGACGTCTGATGTTTCTGAAATGTAAATAACTTTCACAGGTGGTTTTTTATAGGTATACGCAACCAAAGGTTACTCATTGTTATAAAAAGATATGAAAGGTGAAAGTATTGGTATTTTTAGTTCATGAATTAATTTCTTTTTCTTTATTTTTACATTTTTCTGGCTATATCATGCATATTGTCACAATTTAAATCTTAAGAAGGTATTCACAATTATATGGAATCCATAGACACAAATATTTTCTTGATCAAGAGATGCGGCCCAGGTAACCAATTTAAAAAAAACTACTAAAATAAAAGGATGATTCGACCAAAACTGACGTTACAACACAACAGGATTAAAAAATGAACATTTTTACATGTCGCATTTTTTACAAATATTTTATTATGATAGGAATCCTGTGAAAAGTCCACAGTCATGTTTTCTTATTTCAATTATTTCCTTTATGTTTACACGTGTAATCACCATGGAATGATACCCGGAACCACTTCAAGTGTTCCACAAACATATAATATCAATGTTTTACATATTTCAATAATTATAATGAAGAAAAGAATTTGTTAAATCAATATATACATTACACATTATTCTACCTTACAACCCTAGAATACATTTTGTAATTTGATTTGTTGTATGTCTGGCATTTATTAAAAAAACACTTTAAATTTAAAAGTTTTTCCTATATAAAATCAATAATAAAAAACCTTTTTTGTTGCTAATTGATTACATTATTTGTAAGTATTTTGAATTACTAAATGTATGAAAGCATAATTCATAAAGCAAAGAGTATCATATATTTTAAGTATGTATCATGCTTTTTGTTTTAACAATGGCGAAAAAAAAATGGCGATATCAGCAGGGAAACAACGACAAGGTTTAAATACAATTTATCAAATGGCAAAACATCAAAGCCCAAACACATCAAACGAAAAGAAAACACCAGTCCTATACCTTACTTTGTACAGACATTTCCTTATGTAGAAACTGTTGGTTAAACTTTTTTATGACTAACTAAAACTGTCTCGTGTATGACAGTCGCATATGATTCTACAACTTACAGTACTAACATTATTAGTTGTCAGTCATTGGTTACGAAGGACTGACTTTGTTGTTATAGATTAGTTTACTGGCTGAAATATGTACAAACGTAGTAAATCTATAAAAAAAAATCCTACAGATAAGATTGAATCAAAAGAAGAAAACCAATTGCATGTTACTAATTATCATTATCCGTCGTCGTCAATTATTAGTCTTTGGATTGACTTTTTGCAGTCGTGTTGTGGCAGCAATATTTACAAGCATGGTAAACCTATGAACAATCATACAGATGAATTGGATCAAAAGAAGGACACCAAACACCACTATGAAGAGTACGGCTATAGGAACAATCTCAATTTGATTCCCCCTGCAGTCCACATTAATTGTTAAAGAACCTGTAAATACATCTACCTCTGTCAGTGAGTATATAAGTGTTATCAAAAAAGCATTCAGCATGTAAACCTGCGCGCAGACTTTATTACGCAAATCAAATAATTTCTTTTCAATTATTTGTTTTTCTTGTAAGTATTTCCCCTCTCCAACAGGATCTTTTTCAAAGGGTTTAAGTTGGCTGTTTATGGTTTGTATCCACCATGTGTTTTCCTGTTCATCGATTTGAACACTTCCTTCTTTGTCAGAACTTGCATTTTGTTTACTGCCCGGGTCTGTAAAAATATTATCTTATCAAAAAATATATCTGTTCAGGTTCATGTTTTGTTTCGATAAAACACAATTGTTTCTATAAGGATTAAAAAGTACTTCATTTTTTCTATGTTTTGTTTTCGTCATGGTAATTATGTCTCTCCTCCATGCTATATATATGGATAATACAAATTCAATTAGGTCTTTTTTTCAAATTGACGTTTACCGCGATTTTTATGTAGGGTTAACCATAGGGAAGACAAGATGCATGTACCAATCTGCTACATTATGATATATATGTATTCTCTACTTATAAATGCAAATAGTAAATCAACAAAATACCAAGGAAAATTTTAATCTTAAAGTTCCTGAAAAATTGGAAAAATCAAAACCTCGAACACACCAAACGAATAGAAAATGATTGTCATACTCTTATTTGGTACAAACATATCCTTATGTCGAAAACTATTACATACACTTGCTTTAAAAGCTTGCTTAACCTCTCACATGTATGACATTTGCATCAATTCATGAACAAAACACACAAACGATACAAAGGGTACGTTTAAAATCCATAGGTTCGAAGCTGTTAAAGCCATGGCAAAAATAATAATATTAGTAAAATTCGAACAAATCTACCAAATCCTACAAAAAAAAACGTATAAAATTACTAATAACGATCCGATCCGATGCAGAAGATGATATGAAAGATAAAAAAGCGGCGAAAGATACCAAACGAACACCCAAATCCACAGATCGAAAAATAAACTGACAACCAGATCCTGCTCCCCTGTAAGCAATTTTAAATTCGTTAATTTTCAAATTTTATGCCTCAGCAACCTATGCATAGGGAACATTTCCGAGATGATACAAGGACAATACCAATGGCTAACGTATCTTGTGGCAAGTTCCCAGAGTTACTGCTAATACCAAAATTTGTCCTAGGTTTTCTTACGTCAAATTGATTGGCATCCGTTGCTTCATGACGATAATAAGAATTTAATCGCTGTAGGCACAATCAGTAATATATATTTTGTTTGTTTGTGGCATCACTAAATGACAACCATGACAGCATTGTCACTTGCCTGGATGTAAAAATTGCATTCTATGACATGTAACATACTTTTTGTTGGCCTTTTTGTTCCTAATTCGTAAATATGTAATTTGGCTGATGCATAGAAAAGATAATATTTCTTAAAACTTATAATCTGACTTCGTGTCAGTGATCTTTTTGGTTGTGTTTTAACCTTGACCTACGTAAATCGTACAGTTTACTGTCACATTTCTGTTATATTATGAATTGGTCAAGTAAATTTTACAAGAAAACATTTAAAAAATGTATATGTCAATAACACCGGAAGTAACTACGTATAACTAGGATGTAATCACACGTGTCCTCCTTTTATGTATTTACTTACCTGAAAATTCATTAATCATGTTAATATCAACTTGATCCCCTTAAAAAAAATATAAATATAACTAAATGTAAACGTATAAAAATTAGAAAATTAGTGGTTTTTACTTGAATCTGATATTTCATTCTTTGAAATTATTAAGAAATTGTTTTCAATTTGTTGTTTTCTGGTTCTTACACCTTATGGTGCTACATCTGGACAATGCCTGTATCTAATTATTTCTCAATGCAAGGTCATGTTTTTATACTTTCTGTGAAGTCTTCATTGTAAAATAATTCAAGGTGAAGAGATTGATAGTCTTAGGAATAATAGTATATTTATAAAACCGATTTGCCTTTGTACAATTTCTTTCAACCTTCACCAATCTTATATGCTTTTCTATTTTGAGTTATCGTTGGGACTCTCCACTAGTCTAAACCCTATTCTAACTTAACTGTTGTACACATTCTCTATTGGGTTTTTTTTTAAATCTAAGAAAAATTTGAATGAGCATAAACAAACATATTCTAAATCCAAACACATTGAATATATACAAGGCATTTTGTCTACATAAAACTCATCTGTGACGCTCATATTAAAAATTTTATAAAGCAAAACAGGTACAAAGTTGGAGAGCATTGCGAACTCAAAATTCAAAAAACAAACTGTGCCAAATTCGGCTAAGGTTATCAATGCCTAGAATAAGACAATCTTTAGTTTTTCGAAAAAACATTTACTCTTGTTAACAGGGAAATTATAATTTAATTACCATAAAATTGATATGCATATCAACACCGAAGTGCTGACTACTGCGATGATGATACTCTCGGTGACAAAACGTCCATCAGCAGTGGCATCGACCAATTAATGTTAATAGTTATCAATGGTACCAGAACTATAATGTAATACGCTATGTGCGCGTTCCGTACACATAAGACTAATCAATTTTTGTTCTGACTGCTTATGACGTCTTTACACCAAATTAATTGCTCCTCTTTCCCAGGTAAGTAGCGGGTTTAGCGTCTGACAAACATTTTTAACCAGCCTCATTCTCTATGTGTTTGTCAAGTCGAGAGCCAGTAATTCAGTTGTTGTCTTTTGTTGCTGTATATTATACGTGTTTTTCGTTCATTATTTTTTTTAACATAAATCAGTTTGTCAGTTTTCTCGATTATAATTGTTTTACATTTGTCCTAACGGGGCTTTCATAGCTGACTACGCGATTTTGGTTTTTTTCACTGATGTAGACCTGGCTAGGCTGTCTTATAGTTGTAAAAGTTTATAGCATTTCAGCCTGGTGAAAAGTTGTCTCATTGGCACTCATGCGCCCTCTTCTAATATTTATATTGATGATGATGATATAAAAAGAGGATTTTTATATGGGGATTGCAGTTCTAATAGCAAAATTCGGACCGCTTTGCTTTGTATGTTCTCAAAACATTATAATATGTATAATTTATTTTGTTTACCCTTACCAACTTAATTTTGTTGTATATGAATGTATCAGGTTTGCCGATTATGTCATCAGGTGAACAAACCTTGTGTCATTAAACATGTGTACAAAATTGTATCTATATCACATCTGTCAACGAAAAAACCACAACTTCATTCGGTTTTTGTAATGATAAGTTAGTAGCACCAGTTGTTCTACAAAATGAATTGGTGAAATCAAATGATTCTGGGGTTATAAATTTTTTAAATTGACATACCTTTATCGGCTTGACCTCGTTTTACACTCGGATCATCTTTGAAATATTTCCATTTATTAAGAATACTCAGTATAAATTCACTCTTTGTGTAATTATTTGTTGGGCATAACATACAGCTGTAATCAAATGATCAAATATATTATTTTGATTAAAAATGACAACACTCATTAATAATATTATTAAGGTAAAAAGCGGTGTGGGATATATACATATATAATTACCAATGTCCTAGCAGGCAAAAGGCAAATACAACTCATCAACAAATAGTTTAACATAATAATTTAGTATAAGTAATACATGTACGCGCTTGTCGCTGTGAAATAAAATATAATAATCTATTTTCATCCAGACCTTGCAATGAATTTATCGTTGCCAAAAATTCGATTCACTACGTTTGGGTTTACTTGGGTAGCATTATTTGTACAATTTAGCTCCATTTCTAAAAATATTTAAACACACTTTCAAGTTTACTCGTTGTTTAACAATCACATCATTGTTTGTGAAACTTCCAGTTCTTCTAAATACTAAATTAGTCAGAACTTATTTAGAAGTTAGTTCCATCGACGTCGCCTCTGCCGAGAAACTATCCCTATGTCTCGCTTTCTATAACAGTAACAGACTGGACAAACACGGCAGTATTCGGCCAAATAATACAATTTGGCATATTGATATAACTCTGACGGAAAAAAACCTAAAATTATTATTTACGTTATCTTGTGAATAATAAAACCGATAATAATAGAACTATCGGTTTTATTTACAAAAAGATAAACTGAAGAACTTATTTTTTTTTCTATCTAACACGCTATTGACGTACGTGCACAATTTTCCAAAACTACAAAAATGTCCTTTCTCTTCTTCCATTTCCTCTTGACTTTTACTAATTGATGACTCTGACTCTGACTTTGTCTCTCTTGTTCCCCAAGACACATCATGTAAATTACCGATTGCATACAAGAACATAAGCATGGACATTGCCGGTGTTGCAAAGAAGTAAATAAGCCCCGGAAGTAAACATTTCCATTCCTACAAATATATTATCCATTTTTCTGAGAAATTATTTAAACCTGAAGATTCATACAAGCTTGTCAATTTGATGATAAAACTGGGTTTTTTAATCGAGATGTATCGTTTGTATACTATATATCATTTCTGAAAGATGATAATATGTACATAAAAACAAAACATAAATAATTTGTATATTATCATATTTGCGCTGTGGAATACAACCACAAGTTCTAAGTCCCAATGCATTCATCACAAATTCAAATAAAATTATAGTCATGTCATGTCCTGAATCCATTGGATATTTAATCGTTGATACTTTATTCTGAAAGTAAAATTGAGAATGGAATGGGAATGTGTCAAATGGACAACAACCCGACCATAGAAAAAACAACAGCAGAAGGTCACCAACAGGTCTTCAGTGTAGCGAGAAATTCCCACACCCGGAGGCGTCCTTCAGCTGGCCCCTAACCACATATATACTAGTTCAATGATAATGAACGCCATACTAATTTCCAAATTGTACAAAAGAAACTAAAATTAAAATAATACAAGACTAACAAAGGCCGGAGGCTCCTGACTTGAGACAGGCGCAAAAATGCGGCGGGGTTAAACATGTTTATGAGATCTCAACCCTCCCCCTATATATCTCTAGCCAATGTAGAAAAGTAAATGCATAAAAATACGCACATTAATATTCAGTTCAAAAGAAGTCCGAGTCTGATGTCAAAAGATGTAACAAAAGAAAATAAACAAAATGGAAATAATACATAAGTAACAACTAGCCTATAGCAGTTAACTGACATGCCAGCTCCAGACTTCAATTAAACTGATTGAAAGATTATGATTTCATCATATGAATATCAGGCACAATCCTTCCTGTTAGGGGTTTAGTATCATACCATCATAACATATATGAGAAAACCATAACCCGTGTCATGCCAACAACTGGTTTTTGAATAAATGTGTTTTCTTTTTTTTCTCTACCTTCTTTTTCTCTTTTTTATCTTTCTTGCACAAGTGAATGTTGCCTGTTCAAAATTATGGTTAACCCCGGTGGTTACTGTTGGTTCGCGTCTAATTTTTATTTAAACAAATTGTTTTGTTATAGATAAGCCGTTATCATTATCGTTCGCATTGCTTCACTTCTTCCCTCTTGAAGCCATTATACCTGGATATACAGAATGGTTTTACTTACTGTTGATGCCCTCTAATTTAAATTGAATACATCTTATAAATGTCAAAGAAAAATTAGAAAAAGTGTTCTACGGTGGTCAAATGTTCTCGAGTTTTCATTTGAGAACAGAGTCACTTAAATATTCAATATTTTGACCAAGTTACAACTATATACGCTGAAACACAATAGCACTAATTTCTTATATGGTCCTTCTGAACGGGTTTTATACATCGGAACAATTAATAGAAAATAAAAACATACTGTCTACTATTTTCTATTTTGTGTAACGGTCTATCAATTTTAAATGGTGTATTTAGTTTTGTAACTTTGAATGAAGGTACAAAGACACGTTAGATATCGAGAACGGATGTTTTTTTTTTAGATCAGAATATGGGTGTTTGTGTTAACAATAGTATCAACACTTAAAAATCTATATACCTTCGGGTGGAGAATAGCCGAAATAATAAAAACACCGGCTTCAAACAAAATCAAAATGGTCGTAATCGAGCAAAATCCAATGTCAGCGGCATCTTTCACAACACCAATCAAGCCAACCAGCATTACAATTCCATATATGCAAGATAACACGGCTGCAAATAGTAGCTAAAACAAAATTTTCATCGGCACTTTAATTGTAAACTTTAAAGTCGGTGGTGTTAGATGGTTATTTTGGTGATCGTTCTGTTATTATATTGGGATCACTAAGTCTTCAGTTTTTTCTATGTAGATTTTATGTGGATTTGTCAAAACCGATCTTTGTCTTTCATTTATCCTAGACATTGTCAGTTTTTCGAATGATGAATTTTAAATGATCCCTAGGCATGCATACTTTGTCTCCCTTTTAATCTATTTAACAACATTAGAGCTAATTTATTAATGATTATAGATTAAGACTTCGTTTGATTTGCTTGCTTTGTTTGAATAAATGTTTGTCCAAGCAGTCGGTGTAAATATGTATGTAGTTAGGACTAATTATCTAAAACTGTCCAATCTTATCTAAATCTCAATTACAATGCATGATCAAACGTGTTTACAAACTAAGCAAGAAAGCCAACGAAAGTCTTAATCTACAAGCATTAGAAAGTTGGCGATAAAAATGATACATAACTTATTTCATGTGCTATTGTTGTTCATAACTAAAATTGTCCAGATTTGATTGAAATTACTGTGTTAAGTTTTGCTTGTGTATTATATCGGCAAAAACCTGAAGAAGGTTGGTGCTTATACGTATACATTGAAATCATTTAACAAACTTTTAACATTTTAAATGGTTGAGTCGAAATCATCTCATTAAATGTTAAAAGGACAAGGTTGGTATTAAACGTACAGACAAGAACTTTGACGACACAGGTAACCATGAATTTTACGTTCTGTAAAATGTATTAATGGGTAGAACTGGTATATGAGAAACAACTCTCACATATGTATTGGAAGTCATTCGTGCGTTTTAACATAGCAGTAATTAACCAGTGATTAAGCATTTATGCTGTTTATATTTGGCTGTGAGAATGATGCAAACACATCCAGTAAGCTGTACACCACAAAGCATTAAACTAAAGAACATCTTTTCTTAATGCCATGGATGAAAAGGTAGAAAATTACCATTCATACACGAAATGCTTAAAAAAAACCACAAACAAACTGAGTCTGATGAGTTCTGGAGCAGCTATACTGACAATAGTGTCTTGTGGCATCATTTAGGAAAAATCTGGTAAGTTTTGGGAAATTCGATTTGAACAAATGGATTAAATAATGAAGTAATATGGTTTTAGTGCTAAGTCATTGATACAGAGCTTGTACTAACTTTTTCTGTTGTTTTTTTTCAAATAAAAGGCACTATTCTAGACGATATGACTTGAACTTTAATCCTAGTACAAGCTTATGCTAATAGATAATCTACATTAACACAAAGCTGGTACTAATTAGGTATTGACAGACTGTCAAAACAATGAATTTTGATAGCGTCTGCTATTTATGACAGGGGCATTTTGCAGTACGGGGAGAGAAACCAATAAATATTGATAAAAAATTATGTCAATTCGCCCCAAAGGTACTCGTCCCATACTGAATATTACTGTTTTTCTTTTAAAAAAAAATTAGTACAATTATTATTAGGACAGTACATCGTTGACTATTACAAATAAAAAGAATGCAAAGATAGTATGTATAAGGTTTTGAATTGGGAAAATGAATTTTGTTCCAAAAATTCTCCTTTTTTCGTGTGGATTGTTAACCGACTTGTTTAAAAATTAAGAAAATTCTAACAGGTCAAATTCGTTTGTGATTTCCATGATTAATAACCAATAAATGTTCAGACAATTTTTTGCAGGAATTAAAGGACAAAAATTTTTTCTGGTTAAATTTGAAAAAAAAGATGTTATCTGAGCTGGCAAGACTTTTTGACGTATCAATAATTAAAATCCGGTTTTTTTTTACATTCAGGCTATTTGTATTACCATGATGTTTCAGATTTACTTTCAAATATCTTTCCTCTATGCATTTTGACAGTCGAGGGTATTTCTAATGACAACATGTGCAATAACACACATTGATTTTACTAGTGTTTTCGAAAAACTAGTCATATTGAAAACTAGTACCATTAACATAAAATGAAACCGCGAATTTCGTTAAGACTTTGGCAGATGGTGCACGGATCCCTATCTTTTCAATGATTTACATATAAGAAAAATTAAACGAGAGGAAAATGTTTGTGTTACCAAGGCCTACCCCCTTAAGCTGGACTTAATTATTAAACGGTGCATTTATTTTTTTGTTTTTGCTCAATCTTTAGAGCTTCCTTGTGTGATACTTTCAACTTTATATAAAAAGATATAGTTTGAGTTTGAGTTTGAGTGACAATTCTCTATCCAAATCACAATTTGAAAAAATCAACAACCATAGGTTACAGTACGGTCTTCAAAACGGAACCTTAGCCCACATCGAACAGCAACCTTTACAGGCACCATTATGGCTAGTGTAAACAATTCAAACAGGAAAACCAACGGTCTATCTTAAATGCTTTTCAAATTTGTACTCGTTTGGCTTTATAAATATTTCGATATGAGTGTCACTGATGAGTCTTATGTAGACGAAACCCGCGTATGACGTACTAAACTATAATCCTGGAACCTTTGATAACTATTTCATAAGAGACGACGTTGAATAAAATAACCTACATAGATAAATATTAATACCATTATTGTATTGTTAAGAGTACGTAAAAAAAAATTCACAAATAAATACACTTGTTGTTCACATTACGAGTACACCACTTGTGAATTTGGACGTCTCTTTGGGATCTCTCGCATTTTTGTCGCAACGTTGACTTTTTCTTATCATCAACCATTTACTTTGGCTGCATTTCTTTCTAGCCAAAATTTGGTAAAAAATTGTGTGGCGTTTGTTGTTTTCTAAACGCTACGAAAGTAGAAACAAATACAAGGTTTAATAAGTCTTTACTGACCCTGTTTGAACTTTCAATTATGCATGCACATGTTGTTAGTTAACAGATGTTTTTACAAACGTAGAAACAATATATCGTTTAATCAAGTTCAAGTTAGAAACAAATGTAGCGTTTATTCTAACAAACGACGAACGACAAACGGTAGACGCATCTTTAGCGATTGCATAGTTTGTCAAAGTTTATGTGACATGTGCGCGCCTAATCGTTTGCATCGTTTGTGTTAGAAAAAAATACACCCTTTGTTTTTTTTTGTAACACTTTTCATTGAAGGATATGTATTGTTTCATATGTTCAAAAAGGTCATAAAAATATAGCACTGCATATAACTTATTTTTCATTTTTGATATCAATGAGGTCTACAGTAGTAAATATTTAAATTATCTTTAAAGTGCAAGAGGGCTGTCAAGGGAGATTTCTTTATGCTTTTTTATTGCTTGCTTTTATCTGTAATTTATGAAACACTTCTCAGGAAATCACAAACCCCCTCTTATTAAAAGCTACACAGATAACTCAAAAATAAAACAAACCTGTTTCTGCGTCGATGCACACACGCACGCTAGCATAAATACTGACACTACTATGATATTCACAATCAGTATAACGAAGGAGTGAATCCACTGAAAGCTGATAATGATAGATCCTACTATCAACATGAATATAGTTCCTGGTGTTAATAGGGTTGAAATTAACAAACACAAATGGTAACTGATGTAAAGTACCGATATGTTGTCATTTTTCTCCGTTATTTCCTTCCAAGATATTAGCAGATCCACAATATTAGCTATGGTTGAAGGTGTCCATCGTCGGCGTTGATTGTAAAGTTGATAAAATCCTTCAGGAACAAATGTAGAGGCATTTGATTCTGTAGTATATTCGATTTTCATTCCCTTTTTAAGAAGCAAAGTACATAACCATCTGTCTTCGCCTTGACAAAACAAACTTAATATTTATCAAAGTGAAATTTACTCATACAAAGATTAATTCATTGAGAAAAGTTAAATTTGAATTATAGCATATTAATTCACCAAATAATAGAATCTTGACATACACCATACATAAGGAATTGCCTGTACAAAGTCAGGAACATTCCATTTATTTAATATGATTGAGCTTTTTTGCATTTGACATTTGTTAAGGGGCTTTCCGTTTGGAATTTGGAATTTTAAGTTTACCAATGATGACAAAATCAATAACAAAAATCAGTAATCAAGTAAATATAACATAAACATGAAATCAGTATTGGCTAATTGTTTTCAATTTAAACGTACCTTGATCATATTGTAAATAGTGCCTTGGTTTTGTTGCTACTCCACTATAAGTATTTAAGACCTCCAAAATTGACGATCCTCGGAAAAGACTGAAACAACCAGAGTGCAAAGTACACAACCTGTGACATGTTCAGTTGCTTTCTGTAGCCAATGACCAATAGCATACTCAAACATTTGATACCACACAATTGGACCTGTTAATCAAAAAGTAAAATCACAAAAATACTTAACTCAGAGGAAAATTCAATTGGAAAGTCCCTAATCACATGGCAAAATCAAATGACAAAACACATCAATAAACAGCTGCGCATTGAACGCATGATACGCCTGCGTCTTGTGTGTAAGATTCATGCAATAATCACCAATAGTTTCTGAGATCCAGTGCGACATGTGAAAAAAAACCTTTTATAACAAAAAACTCAATAACTCTAAAAAAGAACTTGAATCAAAACCAAAAGGTATACAGATCTTAGGATTAATATAACAAAACAGTGCGTAAAGTTTTAAGCAATAATCCTGAATTGCTTTTGAGATACCACGCGACATGTGACAACCCCCTTTTGTACCAAACAAAATCAATATCTCTAAAATAAAATTTTCCAAGATTAATATAGCAAAGAACTGTGTAAAATTTTCAGCAATAATCATAAACCGTTTTTGAGATACGGCGCGACATGTAACCACCCCTTCCCTTTTTATGCAAAATATTCAATAACTCAATTTTTTTTTTTTAATCATTACCAAAAGGTATACAGATCTATGATCAATTAATTTAAAAAGTGTGTAAAGATTTAAGCAAAAGGCATACATCGTTTTTGTGAAACGGCGCGACATGTGACAACACCCCCCCCCCTATTTTAGTTACAAAGTCCCGTATCTCAAATAGTTTTAATCTTATTTTCACCAAAAAGTATACAGATCGTTTGACCATCATTAGAAACAACTATATTAAGTTTCATGACATTTGGATAAGTCGTTCTCAAGCTACGGTGTAACATGTTTACGCCGGACAGACGGGCAGACGGGCGGACGGACGGATTGACGGACGTACGGACAGACGGACGGACATACGGACGGACAGACGGACGCTGGATATTTGTATACCATTATACGTACCGTCAAAATTGTCATATTCCTGACTTGGTACAGTCATTTTTAAATGTAGAAAATTGTAGGTTGAACCTCGATTTATAGCGCTAAACCTCTCACTTGTACGACAGTCTAAAAAAATATTGTTTTATCTACAGCGATGCATTCAAAAAACAGACATCATAAATAAAATAGTCAAAGTATGAGTACAGCAGTCATCACTGTGTAACAATTTTACAGAAAAAGTTTCACAAAAGCATCTATCAGATTAAAAACACATTCATTGCTTCGCGTGTCTGACGTCAGAAAACACTCTATCAGTTCACAATTATATTTCTTCCTTCAAACAGTCATACTAATTATTTATGTTTTTTTCTGAATTTAAAAGTAAAATAATTTTTTTTCTAATATTGTGCTACCGTGACAAGTTTTTGTGAGCAAAAGGAATGTGTAATCCTACACATAGTATTGACTTCTTTACAGTACACAGACCACGTGTGTATTGGATAATAATTATCCATTTGTTTATAAACCCATTAGGGACACGAAAGTTAACAAAAGGATATTCAAGCGTATTACTAGTAGACAAACACAAATTAACAATTCCAGGCAATAAATCGTTTAAAAGACAATAAACAGTACTTTTAACATAATACACAAAAAACAAAGACTGAACAACACGAACCCAACCAACAACTGGGGCCATCTAATGTGCTCCAGAACGATATAAAAATCCTATTTCTCATTCGACACCCGTTGTGATGTTTGTGTAGGTTCGAACCATGTGTCGAGTCGAATTAAGTAGAACTTTCGAGGAAAACTTACTTGATTTCGGTTACGACATTTGGAATGTTTCCGTTGTCATTTCTGAAAAAGATACTTGTAGTCCATAACGGTCCATCAATTCGCAGTGTTGTCATACTTAGCATAAATCAGAAGCCTCTGACCCTTGTAAGTCTTGTATGATTTTTAATTTATTTGCTTGTGCATAATTCGGAGTTCTGTATGACGTCCATTATCACTAAACTAGTATACATCTCTGCTTAGTGGTCAGTTGAAGGACTCCTCCTGATGCGGGAGTTTTTAGCTGCATTGAAGACCCATTGGTTGCCTTCAGTTGTTGTCTGTTCTATGGTCGGGTTGTTATCTCTTTGAAACATTCCTAATTTCTATTATAAATCTTATTATCATATCTGATTATCTTTTTTGCGGAAGTTACTATTTTAAAAGTATTCTTCTCTATACTTCTACTTTTTTCAAAAAATTACATAAACATATGTATTTTCCAAATAAAACTTATTTAAATAAAAATTATCCTATTCGAATTCAATACCTGATCCTACCGGATGAATTCTACCACAGGCTGCTCCTGTTTTCTTTGATTGTTTAAGAAGTCGCATTAAACTCAAGAAAGCCTCAGGTTCGAATTTGACATCTCCATCAAGAGCCAATATATAAATGTCTTCAGCAGCAAACTCTGGAATCAGTTGTTTGTTTTTAAATTCCAAAATATAACGCATGTACATTACCTGTAATAACAAAAAAATATTAAATGATTTTAATCATTTTGTAAATTTTATCCATAACAATATGTTCTCCGTATTGATACACAAAACTAAAAAATGATTTGCAATCTAGTGATATCTTGTTTCTCGAAATTATGGTTGAACACAGCATGTTAGCGAAGTAACTGTGTTATTATTATCTGAGCTATTTAATCTTGTTATATTTTAAAGCTTCCAAATGGTAGAAATTAGTGTTTGTCAAACTGCTATATTATTCTATATACACATTTCAAAGTCTAAATGGTAAAGCATAAATTCAAATTCATTTCTGGTTGATTTTGACATGTCATCAATAACTTTTCGTTGAAACTTGGTATGTGAACTGTGTCATAGTTTTGGAAAGAGTGACAGTTTTCTTACTATGTCGGCAAAATTTGACTTTTTAATAGGTCTTGCCTTGCTGGTCATCTTTGTGATTTAAAGATTTTATTTTGTCTTTCACAATTTAAATCATCTTAAGCATAAAGGAAATCAAATGTTTAAATTTAAATATCATAGTTTCTATGACAATATTTGAAAATTAAAAAGAATATTAAACTTTTCATTAATTGGTAATACATGAATTTGTTTAACAGTTTTGATATATATTGACAATTGATAGAGTTCATTATTCTGAAGCTTTTCCCTCCTTTCAGATTTTCCTTTTTTATAATGTTTCAAATACTAAAAGACAAAAATGCATTTTATCCCTCTGTTCCATTTTTAGCAATGTCTTGAATTTTGGTTGGACGGCGGGGTCATCGGACACACTTCTAAAACAAGAACCCTAATAATGATTGTTGCTCAGTTTAATAAAATTTGTCAAAGTATTTTCAGAGGAGAAGATTTTTGTAAACGATAACAAAAGTTTACATCTAAATCATAAAATAAAGACAATAAAAATGAATATATCATCAAGTGGCAGCAACCCAAAAACTAGTTGTCTAATACGTCTGAACATTGCAGCGCAGATATTTCTACCCTGATAAACAAAATTGTACCCCATTTCCTCTAAATGCTTTGGTTTCAGAGTTATGTTTCTCCCCCTATGTTTTATTTTTATTCATGACGGACATCTTTGTTAACGGACCGGGTCATTGAAAACAATTTTAACACTAGGTACCCTATCAAAATTAAAGGAGAGGTTTTTTGTAAACAATAAAAAAAAAATACAAATGTTTACTTCACTATAAGGGCCAATAACTTTTAAAGAGGTCAATTGACAATTTTGGAGAAGATTTTGTAAAATATATCAGACGACGATGGACGACGACAGACACCACTTATGAGAAAATCCCAGTTGGCCCTAAAATCTAGTTAGTGAGAGTAGTTGTATATCGGGTTTTTGTTTTGATTTAAATTTTATAGGTAATATATGCATGTGAAATACTTCTGCAGTTAAATGATTGAGTTCCATTAAATTATAAATGCTTCTTAAGAAATACTTCATTTGGGTCGGCCTATTCCGGGCATGTTATTTTAATGTTGGTGTGACATTCTGCCATATTTTTTTTCATTTCCTACTGATTATTACGTTTATCAAATCAATAACACAGATGCTTAAAAGGGTAACGTTTTGTACAAAAGTTTATCATAAAGTTCGAATTTAAAAGTTTAAAACTAGAAGGACAATAGAACTCTGAAATGAAAATCGAAAGACGGAATTGAATTGAAGTATTGAATAATAAAACAACAATTGAATAATTATCTTATAACATTGGAACCTTATTTCTTCCTGTAATATCTATTAGTGGCGATTCAATCAAAATTTAACATTTTTTATTTATTCTATAATAGGGGCCCAGGGACTTAAGTGTTTGTTATATTCCTCTACAGAAAGGTTTTAAAATGAAATGTATTTATTTAAGTTCAATTGTTCCTAAAAATAGATTTTAAAGTTTTAGATTTGGCATATGATTTCTTGTAATTTTTATGTTTGGTAAATATAGTATTTTGAAAGTAGCTATATAGAATAATCTTATTTTTTAACAAAATGTAATTTTAACATTTCCGTAGATACCAAATAGAATAATCATAATATTCAAATACAGTTCAATATTTGTCATTTCAAATATCCAGATGTAAAGGGCATGCCAGAGACTGGCGACCATCGAACAGTTCCAAAATAAACGTGTTGTTACTTTTTATTTTCATCTTGTAAAACTGATGTAGTTCCTAAAATTCTATGGATAATTCTATATTTGATCCAGCAAAGCTTAGTGCTTCTAGTATATTTTGTACACAAAGTGTGGTTTTTTTCAGTTAATACCAGTCATGTTAAGATGATTCTCTCACTTTTCATTCAACACTTTGTATATGTCCTTTGACCCTTATTCAAAAACGATGCTTATGTTGAGGAAGTTTTGCTAGGTTTTTTTTCTTCCCTTTACTTCAATATTCATCGTGTTTAACAACTTATTAAGCGAGTGCGCTATTCCATAATAATGTAAAATATTCGGACGAAATTGATATAATTGTTGAAAATTTTGAAATGACATAACTTTGTCCTGATATTCTTAGAAGTCTAACACTGTCAAAATTCCATCGTTGATAAAAAAAAAGAAGATGTGGTATGATTGCCAATGTAACAACTCTCCACAAAAGACCAAAATGACACAGAAGTTAACAACTATAGGTCAACGTACGGCCTTCAACAATGAGCAGAGCCCATACCGCATAATCAGCTATAACAGGTCCTAAAATGACGTAAAACAATTCAAACGAGAAAACAACGGCCTTATTTATATAAAACAAATTGAACAAAAACAAATATGTAACACATAAGCAAAAGACAACCACTGAATTACAGGCTCCTGACTTGGGACATGCAAATACATACAAAGTGTGGCGGGGTTAAACATGTTCGAGGGATCCCATCCCTCCCCTAACTTTAGACAGTGCTATAACAGTACAAAACATAAGAACGAACTATAAAGATCAGTTGAAAAAGACTTAACTTGATCTCTGTTTTGAGGTAATAAGCATTGTGTACATGTTTCATAACATTTGGTTGAGGCGAGCTAAAAGTAGAAAATGGAAACCAACTTTGGGACGGAATAACGTACAGATATACATGGGCGCGGGCATAAAACGTTTTTCATTTTAGTTATTGCCTATGTACCTTGGATAGAGCTGTTTCTAGTGTTGCAGTTAATGAAAAAAGACCAAGTGTGTAATTTGTCTTCAAATTAACTGTGAATATTGTATGGTTTCCTTGTATTTATACACACGTTCTCAATGGTTTCATTCCAAATCTCGAGATTAATGCACAGTCTTTAATAACGGATACAGGAAATAGGGGCGTAATTCATGAAAAGGTTAAACAAAACGTTCAGAGTAGCAAGACAATTTTTTTAAGATACAACCTACTAAAAAAAATCATTTTTATATGTTTACTATCTTAAAGGAGAGCAGGGGGGTTTCAGAAGGATTCAGTTTGAGCTTCAGCTACCCCCGCCCTCCCCTCTTGGCAAAAAAAGATCTAATATTACCGGAATCATGAAATTATGAAATATATGTATTACGGTGCACGGTAAGGAATGATTCATAATCAATACAATTATTTTGTACAATAATTTTGTTTTGATATCATTTTGCCAGTAATAGCATAATTATTTTACCGGTATTAGCACAATTAAAACTTTTCAGGTGTATCTATTCGTTTAACTCCAGGATTCCAATTCCGGAATAGTATTACATCACAGGAGTTATTAATTATATGCTAAACTATGATATGAATTAACAGAATTCCATTTCTGGACTTCTGATATCAACGATCTCCAATTGACTATTCATTTTGTTAAGTCCCCATCGACTTAATATGTGGTATATTGGTCTTTTCGTCTATCCATCTGTCCATCACACTTCAGTTTCAGTTTAGAAATGTTTTGATCAAATGATTCTATGTTTTGGTTTGTAATCTTATTAATATGTCACAGGTCAAGTTTGTGATTTTTGCTGGTGGGATAACATTTCAGACTTGAGTGTGCCCTAAGATATTGAGATTTGTCTCACAATTGGTAAGGGACAATATCTATCTTATTTAACAATAAGCTAGCTTGGCCTGACTATTGCAATCCCATGGGTGTCTTAATATGTTGCTATTCCAAAATTGATCATCAGATGATGAACTTTGAACAAAATAAGACCAAACGCAACTATAATTTTAAGAGAGGAACCTTCTGAGATTAAACAGAAAAGACTGTGAGTGAGGCAAAGCAAGAAGTCATATTCCAATTTAAAAAAAAAACTTTATATATGTATTTTTTTACTTAAATTTCCAATTATACAGCTATTAAATAGATGTTGCTGGGGATAATATTTGTTTCCATGGTAACTATTGAAGCCAACAACACTTGACGATATTAATTTAAAGTTAGTGTAAGCTTTTATGTATTTAATTATCGGTTATAAAACAATAAAGGACTTTTTAATTCTAAGACTGCAATATTCTGCAAATGATAACTCCATTTCCAAGGAAAAAATCGGTCGCTCCTGTGATAAAAATAAGTAGAGTCCCACGAATTTGACTATTTAATTTTGTAAAGTAGTATCCAAACTTAACTTAAATGAAGCTTAAACCAATTTTTATCAATGTTATTTATGAAAATTAATGAAAAAAGGTTGATTCTATTCATAGCCACACTCTGAAATGAAGTGATTTAGGGGATTTTTGAAATATTTTCCCAAGCTTAAATACAAAAAAAATAAAGTATCCGTTACGATGGCAACCACTCATATTTTCCCACTCAAATTTAGTTTTTGAGCAGCATTCAAATAATGCTTCTTACAGGCAATTTACAGAAAGAATCTGAAATCCTCATACATGTATATCGTAATCTGCCTGGTTCCTACGAAAAGCTGCACATAGGTTTTTAAACTATATAGTTTTGCTCAAGATGACGTTAAGCTTCCAGTATTTTCACAGTTTTTGGTTGCTATGCTGATGCTCTTCAATAATTTATATCTTTTTAATGTTTAGGCATTAATTTGGAACTGACGGCATATACATTACATCAAGGGGTACTAGCTACGAGATATTTAAAAAATGAACAGTATTATTGTTTTTGTTAAATCGATAATGCAAGTGAAATAGTGAAAAAATAATTCACTTTTAGCAGCCAAAATGGTTCAATTTTGTCAAATCAAGATAAACAACATTTATAATGAATTACATTGTATTCACTTGCAAGTGAATAATTCGGCCTTATTAAATCCGTATTCATGTGAACTTCAATCTAACCCCTTATCTAGAGATGAACAACGCAGGTATTGTACGTGTACTATTTATTTTAAGGAAAAGAATGAAACAAAGGTAAATTATTTGATGACTGCTTCGATCCACACAAATCTTTCTTAAACATGTAAAAACGATGAGAAACATATATTTTTAATCTGTAAAATTAAATTAAACAGGCCTATAAAATATCACATACGTTGGCTTAATCTATTTTCTTCTATATTTATGTTTACATCCTCTTTATGGTAATCTGAGGTCAACTCGATGGTTAATTAGATGTGGTCTAGACTAAAATACACACGAAACGAAACTACATATTATCGACCCTAAGCTCTGTAAATTGTTTACTTTAGACTTTTGATAGTTTGGATAAATGTTTTACATTGTTATGAATAAAATAAAATAGTTTGAGTCAAATCGGTGACCTTGAAATTGACAGCTAGTGCTCCTATAATAGTGCTGTACGCTGGGAAATCAAACAATTTAGCATAGGTCTTCTTTATGTTTTCCTTATCGTTTACTATTTCTGTTATTTTAATGGGAAAACTTAAATTTACAAATCTTACAAAAATCATTTAAGATATTTGTCAGAAATACATGCCATCAACTGATTTTAGCTCATCCGAGATAATGGAGTAACAAGAAAAGAACAAAAATGAAAGCTCTGTAGCCGTGAATTCTTAATGAAATTTACACTTAAATTTATAAACACATGCATGTGAAATTTTCAAATTCAAAAGATAAAATCACCTTATTATCAACAATATTGGAGTAAATCAAACTACATTACCTGACTCCACCTTTTTTTGTTTCTGATTTTATCGTTATCCTTCAAGTGAACAACTAGTTGGTTCTGAGTCGAAATATTCCACACCAATCTTTCCCCATAAGGTGTTATCTCGACCTTATAATTTTCTAATCTTAAATTCAAATGGCATTCAGGTGTAAACATTTTCTAAATAAATGTAAGAACAACATAACATTTTAAAAACAATATATATGACTTAATTTCAATCAACCTTGTTTGACTTGATTATGGAAATTCAATTATGCTTTAGGGCATCTTGTTTTAAAATAAGCGACTTACAAAAATTAATATTAAACACAGTCACAATTGTAAATTTCATTTATATAGCTTTATATTGATACCATGCATATCGTTCACTTCATAAAATAAGAATTTTCTATGTATAATATGTAAATCTGTTCATGGAAGCAGCACATAACACAACTAACTATGATTAGAGTTGGACTAAAAATTCAGGGCAACAAAATCAAACCATATGGAAACATAATATATAAATCTTTGATAATCAGTATCAATGTTCTTATGTTTAACGAATGGACCTTTGATTTGTGTACCTACTTTGTAACTGTTTTAACTATCTTGATTAATGTTTCCACATAGCGATTCAATCCTGTTGGTTTAATGAAAGCATCATCAAAGAAAATGTGAGCTAAAAAATAAAGATTGATAAAACAACAACCAGTAGTTTACAAAAGTCTGTTTGATACTGTACATTTATACATAAAGTACTAAAACATTATTGACTTAAAATCTTTTTTGAGACAGAAAATGGAAAGTTTGCAATATCACGCATATGAAAAATGTTATGCTTTTTCTCAAACAATCCTTTCATTCGTAAATATAGCTCAACATGCAGACTTCTAATACGTTCAGGTATTTCACATCCAATTTTTTATGGAAATATTCTTTATAAAGCTCAAAGGTGTCAGTATTCAACTCAGAAACTTACAAAACCTTTGAATAGACTTATTAAGAAGGGATATAATTACGATACTGTTGTCAAGTCATTAAAGATTGCATATTTTGGCATTAATATTGAGTCACTGATAAGGTCTTTGCATCGGAACTAAACACATTTATTCTAAAAACAGTTGTTGGCATGACACGGGTTATGTTCTTCTCATATATGTTATGATGGTATGATACTAAACCCCTAACGGGAAGGATTGTGCCTGATGTTCATATGATGAAATCATAATCTTTCAGTCAGTTTAATTGAAGTCTGGATCTGGCATGTCAGTTAACTGCTAGTAGTCTGTTGTTATTTATGTATTATTGTCATTTTGTTTATTTTCTTTGGTTACATCTTCTGACATCAGACTAGGACTTCTCTTGAACTGAATTTTTAATATGCGTATTGTTATGCGTTTACTTTTCT
Organism: Mytilus edulis; assembly: GCA_019925275.1. Classification (NCBI taxonomy): domain Eukaryota; kingdom Metazoa; phylum Mollusca; class Bivalvia; order Mytilida; family Mytilidae; genus Mytilus; species Mytilus edulis. The sequence goes on along the minus strand of CM034358.1, from coordinate 63,546,387 downwards.
ACATTGGTTAGAGGTATAGGGGGAGGGTTGAGATCTCACAAACATGTTTAACCCCACCGCATTTTTGCGCCTGTCCCAAGTCAGGAGCCTCTGGACTTTGTTAGTCTTGTATTATTTTAATTTTAGTTTCTTGTGTACAATTTGGAAATTAGTATGGCGTTCATTATCACTGGACTAGTATATATTTGTTTAGGGGCCAGCTGAGGGACGCCTCCGGGTGCGGGAATTTCGCGCTACATTGAAGACCTGTTGGTGACCCTCTGCTGTTGTTTTCTATTTGGTCGGGTTGTTGTCTCTTTGACACATTCCCATTTCCATTCTCAATTTTATCTTTATTGTCAATTTAGAGAAGTTACCAAATAATCATTAAAACTTATTTTCATGCCAACACCAAAATGTATGTAAATAAACGCCTTTATCAAGCAAAGCTGCATCAATTATTTTGATATGTGGTAAAGTTTTAATCAAGTTTCATTTGTATGTGTAGAAGATAGCGATATATGTTTCTACTCATGTCATACGAAATCGTATATACGAAAAGGCAGTGGTGTACAAACTTAAACTCTTTTTTTTAGTTTCGTTGATTAATAACTTCTTATTTTGATAGGGGTTTTTTGTGAACTTCTTTGTTATATACATTGAAAACTATTTGTTTAATTAAAGGCAAACTCCTACATCTGAATGCAAGTGTCTTCTTTTTACCAATTTGTTTTTATCGATTCATCTTAAATTACTGATAAAGTTTGCCGATTTGTTAAAGCGGTCATTCAATTGATTTTCCTGACTTAGTCGTGACGTGACTATTTCGTTTATTTATTTTGTACTAACATACTTAAATAAAAAAATGTTTAGTATTTGACTTTTATTTAAACATGAAACTGTTACAAATTACCTTGAAAATCAAATGTTTCGTCCTTGTTTTTTTTATTTTTACGTTGCTGCTTCTCTAAACTAAAAACAAATAAAAAAAGTAGTTCTGATCAATATCTTTAAGATAAACAAATTTGTGCAAGATAACAATAATTAAGCGTTTTTTCTGTATGATAATCTGGATTTTCCCCGAAAAATGATTTGTAAAAATGTAAATATTCAAACCAAGTCATTGTATTTTTTTCAATAAAAAAAATATCCTATTTATAAAGTTCGTGACTTCTTATTTGTTATTTCTGAATGATAATCTTTATTTTTTCAATAACAAATGCATTTTCTACAGATGTCGATATTTATGATTACTCCAAACCACTCAAATTATATGGCTTTTTATCAATAAAATCCTACGACTGATCAAAAGTTATAGATTTAAGGGTATAAAGACGGATTTTTAACGAGTTGGGCCATACACTTAAAACTCGTAACATTTCTTTATACAAGTGTAATTTTAGATGTAACCATCTAAATGGCTATAACATATTTATTAGATTATAGACATAATTTTTAATGTCACTGTGATGTGATGTCTTCGACGTTTGTTCAAGAAATTCATATATTCTTACCATACTGCATGACTATTGATCTGACTTAAAAAGATTAAATATATATAATATTTATAGTAATTATCATATTTAATTAGCCAACAATTACCTCATTTCTCTTACTTATTTTACTTTATCCCTTTCGCCTACGAGTTATTTTCGCGACTTTCACGAGTACAAAAATAACGCGAATATACGTTGCGAATATGTAAAACTTTGATCTTTCCTTATTCAACGCATCAAGTAAATTTCAAAATCGAGATATCAAATCTATGCGTATTTTGGTAGTAAAATTAAAAGCGAAATAAAGTGTCTCCGAAATTGATGTGATTGAATTCAAATATCAAATCATCATATACTTACCTCATTAGTGATTTTAAAAGTTGTGACATCTCGTCATCTTCTTCATGCCACATTGTGGCACAGCATACACACAAAATATCAGACCTCTACGAATAAAATGATAAATACATTAAACATTTTAACCTGCACTGTTAATATTTTGCTGTTGTGATTAACAAAATATGAATATTCAACTACTTGCTTTCGGATTGCCGAATTAACGAATTCGTAGTTATTAATAGATCATGAAAAAGTTCATTTATATGCAGATTCATTATAATAAGTCATTTTAATTGTAATGTGGTTTTGAAATGCAAGCATACAAACGCGAATTAGCAGATCTACCAATGTTTATCAGAATTTAAGACGAAAATTGTATATATTATGAATGTAGGACTTAAATCTATAGCGGGTTCCAAGTTTATGACAGATTCATGAATATAATCTATAACAAATATGACGTAGCACATGTCTGTAAGATTTTTATTTCTCCAAAAGACTTATATGATGATAAAATAGTCTTAGATGCATGATTTTTTATGAGTTGTTAGTGGCTTTGAACTAGCTTTCAGATAACTGCGAGTACTCTCAGATCTGTTTCAAGTGTCTTTTTTGTCGGGATGTATAAGTACCCGGCCATGTCCATTTGTATTTTTGTCCATCTAATGAGTTAAGCCTTTTTCAACTGATTTTTATAGTTCGTTCTTAGTTGTACTGTTATACCACTGTCCCAGGTTAGGGGAGGGTTGGGATCCCGCTAACATGTTTCACCCGCCACAATATTTATGTATGTGCCTGTTTAAGTCAGAAGCCTGTAAAACAGTGGTCGTCGTTTCTTCATGTGTAACATATTTGTTTTTCGTTCATTTTTTTTATACAAATAAGGCCGTTAGTTTTCTCGTTTGAATTGTTTTACATTGTCATATCGTGGCCTTTTATAGCTGACTATGCGTTATAGGCTTTTCTCGTTGTTGAAGGCCGTACGGTGACCTATAGTTGTTATCCACGAAACCCACGAAAATTGGTATCCAAAGAATGATAAAGAATTAACTGTATGCAGCTCTACTTAGGAACGACAATTAACAAACTATGAGCACCGTATATACAAGCATATACCCTATTTGGATAACGATCCTAGAATTAGAAGGTCAGTACATTTGGTATTTGTAGCGTATATATCTTTATTTAGTATTATAAAGTGTATGTAAAAGTCTACCCATATACTAGTGGCGTATTTCATTGTTTGATTAAAGTTAAGTGACGAATGACGAATAAATCATGCATGGTCTAGCAACAGCGTCAAATTGGATGAATGGAAAAGAATTTGGACTACCAAATTAACTAAAGGGACTTTTAATTCGTTGTAGATAGGGTTCTACAAGAATCAAACTTTACCATTTGTTGCAAGGTTTTAAACTTGCAGCAAATGTGGCATTCTTTTCACTAGACTTTTAAATTTTCAGAACAAAAAAATATGTAATGATCAATGCGTCCAACATTTTGTTGTTTACAAAAGGCTTTGAGTACTACTTAAACACTTAATCAATAAAAATACAGCGTACCTCATTTCCATTCACATTTGGAAGGATGGAATGCATATGAATATTATTAGCCGAAGCACCATCCTGCAAAAGTAAATATTATAACGGGTTTATTCTTATAACGTATCACGAAATGGTTAACACATAAAAGCTTCATTGTTCTTACTTTAAACATTGTCTCGGACTCTTCAAACGAATATGTCAGCACGGAAAATATGGAGCCGACTGTAAGCAAATTGTTTCTCTGTTCTCTTATTATTAGAAATCAAGTCTACTTTGATAGTTACACTTTCAGATGATGTTGATGTTTAGTTGTGTATAAGGAATTACTTGCGATTTGCTTTTTTCTAAAAATCATATTGATACCGTACCACTGCTTGTGTTTGTCATTTTGTATTGTTTTACTGTACTCTTGTATGAAACAGTTATAATTAATGAAACAAAAATTTCTTCATATTAAACAATAACTAAGTGGTTGATTCTAGCACTACACTTGTATGCAGACATCTCTCTGCAAAGATTTGCACAAAAAAAATATAAGTGACAGATCTTGGTATAGATCAACATGTAATACATTTTATATAAGCTTTGGATTTCAAATATTTTGGCCACGAGCATCACTGAAGAGACATGTATCGTCGAAATGCGCATCTGGTGCAAGAAAATTGGTACCGTTAATTTTATTTCTACCTCTGGGTCGATGCCTCTGCTGGTGGACTAATAGTCCCCGAGGGTATCACTAGCCCAGTAGCCAGTACTTCGGTACTGGCATGAAAATACGGATTTTTTTGTGTTCTTAAAATTTGCTGTTACAAAATATTAGAAATTATTATAAATTAAGGAATGTATCTCCCTCATGCAAAGCTCTGATTCCTTTCACGGATTTGGCTATACTTTTTGGACCTTTTGAAATATATCTCTTCATCTTTTATATAAGCTTTGGAATTCAAATATTTTGGCCATGAGCATCACTGAAGAGACATGTATTGTCGAAATGCGCATCTGGTGCAAGAAAATTGGTACCGTTAATTTTATTATAAAACTTGAAGTAAAGTATAAGCTATTGTTAACTATGGTCAATTGTTTTCCTATACGGGAAAGCATGATATTATGGTATCATTTTTTTTCCCAATGAGAACATCTCATAGCTTAGGTACTTTCTCATACAATTCTCATTGTTTAAGGAAATAGCAATAGTTTCGAAAACGAAGAAAGCTGTGGTTTACCATTATTAACCTCTGTATCATTTTGTCTTTTTCGTCGAATTTTGTCATGCCAAATGTGTCTCAGTTTTTTACCATGAAATGAACAATTTGTAACGCGGAACCAATAATAATTTTATCAGAAGATTGTCTGTATGCGTATTCCAATGATATACCTAGTATAAGATAATATTGAGATGAGCACAATGTTAACAGTTACATTCATAATGATGCGATGCAAATTCTTGTAAAGTTGAGCATGAATAAATCAAAGCAGAAACACGTAATTGTATTGATCTCTACTCTATAAAAAACCCTCCAAATAGTCCTTAAAGTAGAAAAACTCCTTAATGTTTATTCCACAAATCTATTCATAGTGTAAGTGGTTGTGTATATGTTACAGGTATTTTCTAAATTTAGCCATTTTGTAATATGCCTGAAAACTTAAGGCATTTTATTAATAAAATGCTTGCAAAATTCAGTCATTATACATAATGACTATTTCTTTAGGCATTGTACAACTTGACTACAAAATTGAAAGGCATTGTACAATAAGTCTGAAATCATTTCATAGAATGGAATTTAAAAATAATAAAATTGAAAGCCTTAAACATTCGAGCAGTTTTATATCTGATTAGGACGGAATCAAAAAGGAAGAGCTTAAATAATAAAAAAATATATTTTACTTAATGATTCCGAATTCATACGAGCACAGAACTCCACATTTTTTTCTTATTATTTCTCAAAATGTACGAATGACAGAACTGTTACACAATATATGTCCTGATGTTTTTGCAAATACAGTCTTTGGTTTAAAATGTAGTTAAAGGACTTCGACCACATTTGCAGAAACCTTGATCATCACACATTTAGCTCTTTTATAAACTTTACTGATAAAAAAAAATGTTCCTTCATCCAAGCATATCTTGGATGTGCAGGATGAAGGTCATTCTTAGAATATGAGCCTGAGGCTCGAAAGTAATGAAATAGCTTAACTTCTCTATGAGGGATGAAGCTTTAATGTAATATCTCTGTTTAAAGAAACGAACTATAACCATCAGACCATAGATGGCCAGTGACCTTGACCCTAGTATATAAGCACCTGTTCCATAATAACTTGTCATAATTTAAAGCAAGTTTGTGTCAACCCATTGGAAAAGGGTGGGTCTGACTGATAATCTCTAGGGTGGGAATTAAATACTTTCGAGCCTCAGGCTCATATTCTAAGAATGACCTTCATTCTGCACATCCAAGATATGCTTGGATGAAGGAACATTCTTATTCATATTTCGCCTTCGGTCTCAAGTAATGAATTAGCTTGGTTAAATTGTAGACACAAACTAAAGACAATTTTCATATAAATGCCAACATTTAATAAAGCATAAAAACACAAGATCATCCAATAACTACAACTGAATAAAAGTGTTTTAGAACTGATATTATTCACTTCCCTGTTATAGAACTTATAAAACTTATAAAGGCACTTATGAAGAGGTTCCTCTAAATAAGTGAACCTTAAAACGTTGGCTTAAATTAGAATTCTCTCTACTTTTTTAAACTTCACGAAAAGTTCCATAAGAAATAAAGAGACTTAGATGAATTCCTCACATATTTTGTACACAAAACATGATAAATCATTGTCTCAACAACACAAAGGTTTTGTTTTTCAAAACCCATCTCATTAGGTAGACTAACTAACAGATGTAGTATTTTTCTAAAACTCATGTATATGAAAAAATAAAGTGCCATGTCTCCGCATGAAAGACATAGAATGTAAATCTACAGCTGATAAAGTTTGTACTTGGCAGCTGAAGTCAAGGCAAATAAAGACACAAGTATAAAAGACAGTCTTCAATATTAAATCCTCCAATGAATATAAAGAACTTAAAAAAGATAACACTAAATTCATTTCCTGGGTGAAAGCGTATCTAACTCTTCAATTGCAGATTCAGGTTTAAGCAACCTTTCACATATAGTAAACAAAAAAAATTACTTACATCTTATTTTTAAAGGATCAAGTCTGTTTCAACATAAAACAAGTAAAATTTACATTAAACATGCTAAATATGAAAAGCTTCTGTTTTACAACAAAATTCAATAATCAATAACATCTTTTTCAGATGGTGATAAGGAATTGGTTCTCCTTTGAACACACCAAATAATGAAATTTCTCAAAAAATATTGATATTGGCTGGATCATAGATGCATGGTCTCCAAGATGAAGTGTAAACATATTTTACAAATGATTCTGAAAACTCCTATTTATATTTAAGTGATTTCTGAATACAATACACACGTTTTTACCCTACTGCACAATCAGCCCTTCAGGTGTTGGTTCACTTATAGTTATACAATACACCGTTAAATTTAGTCTCTTCCTGACGGGAAGGCATTCTTCAGTATGCAACATTGTTACTAATTTTTATGCTTAACAATTTAACTGGCAAATAAATTAAAATTGGTCTTAGCAAAGAAACCCAACTCTGAGCCGGTCAAAAAGGAATAATCAAAATAGCCTTCTGAACTTTATCACTAATAATTTTCTTTATAATTATCCCCCCAACAAGGAAAAAGATGGGATAAATATAAGGTCTTAATGCTGACAATGAAAAGTACAAACATCTCTGAAAGGAGCTTGTTGGTCAACAGACAACGAAACAATTATCTACAGATTTGAAAATGAAAACGTGATAAAAACATAACAAATATATCATCTTTTAATTGCCATCCTGTTGAATCTGTAAAATTATTTTGGACACAGGATAAGCATCAAAATTTTCTTACCAGGAATATAATGAGCTTCAATGAACACCAAGCTCAAATAATGAAATATTTGTAGTAAGCCTTCAAGGGACAAAGAGGTTATACCTCCTATTGCATAATAAAAGCTACTGAAATTGTATTTTCTGATTGTATAACTCTCTGTGACTAAAAATTTCTCTGCAAAAGAAAAATATAGCCACCAATTCTTAGAAATCTATATGAAATGAGCTTATGTTCTAAGAAGCTCCATCTACCAACAGAATTTTTTCTTCAAATTTGGATTCCAAATCCTTCTAATGAGGCATCTGTTCCAATCCAAAAACTTTTTTGGAGGGGTCTAATCAATTTTAAATTCCTGATTTTAAAATGTTAAAAATTTCACCTATTGATGATAATAATCACTGTAACAACTATACAGTGCTTCAACATTATTTCTCGCCATGTTTCTGCAATGTAACATTCCCACAGATACTGCATTAAAAGCATGCACAACAAGACCAATATACGATGCAAATCATCTATAATACAGTTACACAATTCTATTTAAGAAGAACTTCTAAAGGGAGATAATTTTACTATTTCTCATCTGTCAGAAAAAACTTAAATAACTCAGTTTCAATAATGAGACAAAGGAAAACAATGTGTTTCCAAGGAATGAGTACCGACTTCTTAAAATTTATTCTGAAGCGCAGTTTATCAAGCATTTGCACCATTTTTTCTGTATTCACAGTACAACTATCTAAATTCTGATCCATAATAAAAGAATCATCAATGAAACTATATCATGTATATACTTCAAGTGACATTTTTCATAAAAATGCATAGACAGGTTTTAAAACCTTAGTAAAAACTCTTGATGCAGAAGCCAATCCAAAACAAAGAACATATATCATATAAATGTCCTTTCCACCTGAATCAGGAAACTATGATATAATCCTTATTGATACACAAATATGCATCTGTGAGATCTATGGATGTAAGCTATATATATATAGAGAGAGAGAGAGACAATCATCCCTATAAATTACATCTAAACAAATGATAAATGGGCCTGCTTCAAATGCTGATTAGCCACAAGCTAAGTTTGTTTGAATTTTCAAATAAATAACAGGCCTTGAAGACCCATCTTTCTTAGGAACTAAGAAAATATAGGAAATACACTGATTTTCCTATGATTCTACATCTTAAATAGCTCCCTTAGCTATCAAATTTTGGACTTCTGAAATTATTTTATCCTTATGAAAGGTGAAATGTATTTCATTCAAAAATGATGAACCTTGTGGTACAATATTTAAAATAATTCTATAACCATTTCTTATTAAATCTAATTCCATAGATCATTAGTAACATTTTCCAAATCATAATATTTAAGTTATCTACTGTATATGGGAACTGGTTGTGAAATGTGACCTCTTTGAGAGTTTCTGTTCCCTGTTGGGAAACCTCTCCCTCTCAATGAAGGGAATTACCTATACACCGTGGTGACCGACAGAGCCTCTGCAGTTAAAAGACTGATATTGCCTTTCCCATAACAGCTGGGAGTAAATTAATTGCTAGACCTGGAACCTCTTTCAATGAATCTAAAATTTGCTTTAGAATCTTTGTATAATCACCAAGTTTACTTCATGCAATCATAACTAAAAACGTGATAAAACAACTATCACGTCAGAATTACAAATACATTTTGTAGGTTTTATCATCTAGATATTTCTGGGCATCTCCTATGCGTTTAACCAGAAACCCATGGTCGAACAAACAAATAGAATTTGACAATAAATTCCTTGTACTATCAATATCTAATGGCTCATTCTTACAACAAATATTAGCCGACTAAGCAATAGGGTTGATGATCAACCCCTTAATAAAGTATCTCTTGGTTTCCTGCATCTTTGAAACCACAGAGTGGGCCTGTCTAGGCATTGCCATTTAGATCTATTTAATTATCCTAGACACACTAGGATTCTCACAGTTCTCAGGGTGATAGTATTACTCCTCTATCAACTTGATATTTTCCTGATTTGATATTTACTGACATGGTAGAAATATTAACAGTCACAGAAAGGCCAGAAGAAAGCTTAGACCCATTTTTCTGCCTTTTGAAACAATTTTGGATTTCCCAAGCAAAATCATGATTGAACTGTTCAACAAACAGGCTGAGATAATGGACCATGAATGTCACTTAGAGAAGCCTTAAAGGCTTCTGAAAACATCAATGCAGGATATAGACGTATCAAATTCAGCTCTGGCTGGACTATCATCAGTCATGGCACAAACTTCAAAAGAAGATACATGTACTGTATCATTACAGTAGTTCAGATCAAAATTTAGAACTAAATTATTCATTAAAGTAAGCCTCTAATGGCAAAAATCGAATAAAGCAGCAGGTTTCTCTACAAACTCTGCTTGTAGGCAGAGACACTGTCTCAAACCTCATGATGCATACATGTTCTTTACTACATTTAATAATAATTAGTCAGTGCATCAATATACATGCCTATCTTAAATCTCAAAAGCACTATCTGGAAAATATTCACAAATCTAGGAGATTTTGAAGCTATACAAGTAGCACTAGATATTTAAAACTTACTTTTGACAGTTTTTTTTGCTTTGTCATTCATTCCCAATTGCAATGCCTTTTATGATCTTTTATAAAACTACTAGGTTTTATAACTGTTTAAGAAGAGGATTTATTCAAAATACCTCTAGTTTTCCTATTAAATTTATCATCTTTAATTTCTAAAACAACCCAGAGGTGATGAAAATCATAGCCATCACCCTCATTAGTGTTAACATCATTCTAAAAATCTTGCAAAAGCAATACATTTGCATAATCAAATTCAGCCATTGTAATGAAATAATGTGTACCTTACAGGTAAAACACGTGCAAATTCTGAAGAGTACTCACGACCTTCAGGTTAATAATAATACTTTTGAAATATCAAACAGGAGTATGAATAAAGTAACAAATGTGCCGTACATCGTTTTAAGGCAAAAACTTAATGAATATATAAAATTGTCGTACATCGTAGACAAGAAATTTTTAAATCATTTCAATTGAGAAATTATTATTTTTAATTAACATATTAACATAAGTACTTGTCGTACATGGTAGACAAGTTAAATGTAATTTCAGTAACTTTCCCCTAAATCTTTGAAAAATAAAATCCCTTCACACCCTCTAGAAAAATAATGACAAGTTATTATTGAACAGGTGCTTATATACTAGGGTCAAGGTCACTGGCCATCTATGGTCTGATGGTTATAGTTTGTTTCGTTAAACAGAGATATTACATGTAAGCTTCACCCCTCATAGAGAAGTTAAGCTAATTCATTACTTGAGACCAAAGGCGAAATATGAATCAGAATGTTAATTTTCTTTTTTCGATTGAGTTAAGCCTTCCAATTGATATTTTATTGTGTGGTTTTCTATGTTAGTATGTTATGCTATTGTTTCAGAAAAAGGGAGAAGGTTTGGTACCATTTAAACGTTTAATCCCGCTGCAAATGTTTGCACGTGTCCTAAGTCACGAATCTGATGTACAGTAATTTTCGGTTGTTTATGCAATTTATTCGTGTTTCAAGTTTCTCGTTTTTTATACGGATTAGACCGTTGGTTTTCCTGTTTGAATGGTTTTACACTAGTCAATTTGGGGCCCTTTATAGCTTTTTGTTCGGTGTGAGTCAAGGCACCGTGTCGAAGGCCGTACATTGACCTTTAATGATTTACTTTTATAAATTGTTATTTGGATGGAGAGTTGCATGTCTCATTGGCACTCACACCACACCTTCCTATATCTATGTCATTGTCATCTTATATTCATTGACTTCAATATATATATAAAAGAAATGAAACTATAAAGAGCAATGATTTCATTATTCATTTCAGCACGATCATTTTGATGAAGTGGGACCACAATTAATCCCTTTAATTACCCAAGTATTGTATAAGGTATTTAATCTGAAATTGTACGGCTACTGTTCTCTTTGAAAAAAAAATCATTTTAGTAGTCCCATAAGTTGCATATATATTGAAATATGTGTGGGGACCGTTATAAATAAAAGGCTGATATAGCCAAAGTGAAATAAGGGTATAAATGAGCATTTGGCACCTATCATGTTTATTCAAGATTTTACTCTTTTGACTATATATTTTCAAGGCTATCAATGAACAAACTGAATGATTGGACTGGGACACGCATATTGTATAAGATAAAAAGGAGTCCCCAACTTCGAACTGAATTTGACCATAAACTTTTTTTATTCGAGCGTCACTGATGAGTATTTGTAGATAAAAAGCATGTATGACGCAATATAAGATTTTAATCCTCGTATCGTTGATGAATTTTATCTTTTAGAAGTAAAAGTTTGAAACCAAATTTGACTTTTAGAAAAAAAAAATGGGTTGTAACCAATGGTAAAAATAATTTTAGTATGAGTCTTTAAGATCAGTTTGGCAAAGACAAATATGTTGTAAATAAAGTCATTATGTACACATGTCTTTGATATTTTACTTTTCAAGAACAACATAAATCAAGTAAAATTTGATAAAATAAGACTTTCTATAACAATTTATATGACTTCTAATGGAATTAAAGAAGACAATTTTTAAGAATGCACTATATTACTGAATTTTAAAGAAACGATTTTTAATAAGTATTCACATAATTTAACTGACCGTTGGAAAATAATTTATCATACAAACATATAATAATATGAAGTACAAAATGTTTTTAAGTTTGTAAATTTCGTCTATGAATTTACTCTCTACTGTTTTGAAGTACATATAACTAAACAGAAGGAACAGATTATATAAGTTACATATTCAGTGTTCAATTATAATTTTGGAACATAATGACCTTACACATCTCTAAAGTTATGCCTTGAATCATTTTTTATTAAAACTTGGTATAGTCAGTGTTGTTTCGTCGAAGTATTATCTATACAAAACAACTCAATGCAGGTTTACAATGCATACAATTTTCTACAAGAAATGTTATGTCAAATGATCGTCTTGTAATTTGTGAAATAAATATCCAATTGGTATGGCAGTTGACACAACAACTTCAAAATCAACCTCATTTTTTCCCAAATTAAATACGGTTTTTTTCATGATTCATTAGTTCCTCTGAAAGATTTTGCAAGGGGTACTTTCTACCCGCCAATATTTATTTACCTATTAGTATTGTTCTTTATTTAAAGATTAATCTTTACAGAATTTCTATTCTTACTGACAATAAGTTATCTAGAATTTTAGTACAGGATAATTGCCAGTCCTAGGTAGTACTGTACTGTTTAATTTGGAAACATAGAAGAGGTTGAAGATTTTTGAAGCTATAGAGATACTATTATGACCTTCGACACATGTAAGATAGAATAAAAACAGGTAAAAATATGCCAGAATATTGTTTTGATTATACATATGTGCATTGCTTAACTATCAAACAAACTCATTGCAGTGAGAATATCTTTGAGACATTGCTTAATGTTTTCCTGAATAATGTCATAAATTCTTTAACTATATTTTTTTTTTGTGACAAAAAGGCCTCTTTCAATTACCAGAGTAACAGCAAAGTAAAGGGACGATAAACGCTCACACAAATCGACAAACAAATCATCATGTCCACATGCATCATGTTGAAAGTAAGTTCGTGTATGTAATCTCTACAGTAAGGATATTCACAAGAAGTGTTCAACTCCTTGAGCATCTTCATTATATTTTTAAACTAAACCACCATTTTGGTTTATTTTAAACATAATACATTGCAATTTTATTTTCAACTCAATGTTTGGCATTGAAACAAAGGAAAAAGATTAATAGTCAATGTTTAAGTTTTGACGAATGAAAGTTACATGATACTGAATATTATGCGAGCATATATATATTATTTTAAAAGATAAAATGATTTGTTTCAACAAAAGTTTTTCTAGTGTTTTGTGGTCACGTGACTCGATCGTTGCTGAAAGAAGTAGGGTCATACTGTGACCTGCATTTAAAACAGGGGCATAATAAGGGCTTTATACATTTTTTTCTGGAATTAATATAAAGAATGTAAATTAATATACACAAGACTCGATTATTTGAAACTTTCTAGTTTTATTTTACAAGGCGTGAAATAGAATGCCACACATACTATCCTGTTAGATTACCAATTATTTATGGAGGCCATATATTTTTTATCATATTCACATGCCTGGTGCAATTGACCAATTGTCCTCATTGCTAAAGCGTGCCTTCAATTTCGGATTTAACGTTTTGACCATACGAAAACTGCATATATATCTTGAGTTTCATGGATTATTGGAAAAATACTATACCTGACATGTACATCCTTGGGTGTGGATCTTACCATTTGGGTCTTCATATAGCTCATTTCGTCTCCGATTTTTTAAAAGTGACAATTCCAGAAATATTCCACAGTAAAAAGGAGCAACAAAGACACTACAAAAAACAAATGCATGCATTAACATGTACAATGTATTCTAACTGATCTATTAGAACTTTTTGAAGATGAAACAAATAGTAAATATAAACGTAGCAAGAGGGTTTATGATGGCCTAGTGGTCTATGTAGTTCAACTAGCGTATCAATTGCCTGTCTAAAGTGAGTTTGTATCTCGCATCTAGCAGGTTCGTTTCTGTCGAATTCGCTGGTTTTCTGCCGGCCATCATGCATTTTTGACAAAAATTCCAATTTACCCCCAGGAAATAGCCAACAGATGGTATTTCCACTGATCGATGGCAAGATGCAACTATGTTTACCTTTACCAGTATAATGAACGCCAAGTCATAGCTATGTTGAATAAGAACAAATAAAATTTGAAGTAAAAATTTTAAATAATAAATCATAGCCACATTTTTTAATATCTATTTAAAGTACGTTATTTCACCTTTAGAACATAAGAAAAGTAATTTGTATCCTTACCCGCCTGTTCTTCTGGCTTTACCACTATTTTTTAAAATGGGCACTGCGAAGCAAATAATTGAGACATTCAATAGAACACCAGCGGGAAGTAACATCCTTAAGTCGTACATGGAAACCGAGTCCAAATTCCAATCATTGAACAGTAAATCACAGGATCCACATGTAAACATATATTGATAGGTCTTATTTACAATGAATGTAACTGTTGTCAACGGAGGCAATAAAATCAATGGAATTACAAAACATAGTATTTGGCAGTTTATAGTACAAGCAAGTTTGGATGATTTGTAACATAAAACGGCGCATACAATGTTAATCGCACATATAATAAACGGATTCTGTGACATGCAGATACAGTCTATTGTTTGTCCTTCAAAAATAGCCACTCCGGTAGATAGGTCAATTTCGAATAACGATTTGAACTCTGCTGCTGAATCATAAATCTTTATTGCATGGATAGACATAACTGCTATGAACGTAAAAATTACCTTAAAAGAATAGGCTACATACGTCTCTATTGGTTGTGGATTCAGGAGTTGCAAGATAAAGGAGGATGTTTTGCCATAAATTATCACATTTTCAAAATATTTAACAGACACAAAAATAACACCAATCAGAAAAATGTAGATCTTTACATTGTCATTCAAGTCATATGCTAGAAGTGATATTCCGGCTACTTGAAGTATCATTGCCACTATATCGAATACAATTTCTTTATGGGTTTCATTTCGATAGTTTTTACAGACTATACATAATGTATTTGATTGGGTTTCATTTCTATAGTTTCTACAGCTTCTACACACACGAATTAATGGTGTTAAGAATTGTGTTGCCAAGTAAACAACAGACGCATATATCGGACCAACCATCGGTAAGATATAGAAAACTAGAATACAAAGTCCAACTGTGTGAATAAACTCGATGAACGTCATCTGAAAATAAAAGAATGGTAAATTAAGGAAGTTCGCTACTAAGTTTCAAAATCACAAACTTTTCATAACAATAGTATATATTGGTAAGGGATTTACAAAGAAACCAAAAATTGCGAGAAAAATATATATAGGTTCATGTGCTTCTTTTCGAAATAGTAACAATTGACATTTTGGCGGGAAAATGTTCCCTCTTGATTTTTCATAACTTTATCATTGACAAGTTAAAAAGTTCTTATGCAATGTAATAATATACTTAAGATTTTATAAGACTTTTACAGATGGCTCATAGTTACACATATACACATTTATGAATAGACATATGGGGGTTAGTTGGAATTTTTTTTAAGGATTCAAATGGATAAAACCAGAGAGAGGATTCAAAAAATCTGGGGGAAAATCTAAATCATAACAATGAACAAGCGAACATCCTTAAGTCTACCTATCTTTCGACTTTTATTTTAATAATCAAAAGCGTCCAAAAAGACTGCGGAACAAAATTAAGATATTAAATTAGAAATCAGAATATATACAATATGTAGAGCACGAAGTAAGAAATTGAAAGCAACACGTTTAATAATTCTAGATTTATCTTCATCAGGAAAGCTCAGAGCCAAACATTTGAAATCTGAGGATGTATAGGTACAGAAACCGTTGAAGATCTATGACAAAAGGACCTAAAATTGATAGCCAAATTCATCTAAAGTCAATTTTACCTGAGGGAGTTGAAACTTTAGTTTCTTAATAATCAAATTTATAAACGGACAATTTAAGAAAGGTTTGTTAAATCATGTCAGTACCGAAGTACCGACTGCTGGGCTGATGATAGTCCACGAGCAGAAGTATAGACCCAGTGATGTAAAAAATTGAGAACAACATGATTAAAAATTTATTCCGCCATGATAAAATGCAGGTTTGTGTTTTTTTAATCGTCTGTTTAACACATGTATTTCAAATTGCTGAATTCTCAAAATATTACATTTAGATAAATGTTTCTGTTATTTATTCCAGATATAAACTGAACTGTATTCATTACAACATGAATTTCTTCACTCCGCATGATACATGATCGACACATCGTCAAAACGTCACATTTTACCTTTATCATTGATTTGTAAAAGCATTGTTCTAATTAAATCTATTGTAAAAAGTTTATGTAATCTTTTTAACTTAATCCCTGGTCACAACGCACCCACGACACATCTATGCAGCGTCACGACATAAAATTTTGTCAG
Organism: Mytilus edulis; assembly: GCA_019925275.1. NCBI lineage: Eukaryota > Metazoa > Mollusca > Bivalvia > Mytilida > Mytilidae > Mytilus > Mytilus edulis. The sequence goes on along the minus strand of CM034358.1, from coordinate 63,529,981 downwards.
ATCGCGGGTCATCTGTGATCGTCAAACGACAATCGCACGAAAGTTGCGAAATGATATTCAGCTTCGTGTTGCTGTCGTGTGTCGTGGTACGAAAATTTGAAAGGCACCTTTCTTGCTCTACGATTAGGAACAAGCACACAACAGTACAATTACAATTCTTTTTTTTCTGTCTTGTACCCGCCGTGAAACCATCGTAGGCATGTCGTACCTGATGTGACCACTCGAAATATTTTTTGTCATTTTGCTCGACAACTATTGTATAGATCTTCCATGACAAAAAATCGTACGATCTGTTGTGACCAGGGTTTTAGCTTTATACGAAATGTCAGTCTAATAAATAACTACAAATCACTAGCCATTCAACACTGAAGTTGTGATTTCGAACCCCGCTAATGCACTCGACTCCAATCTTAATTGACAATGATTGTCAGTTTCCCTATCAAAGATCATATGTTTCCGCGGGTCACTCAAGCTTCCAAAAAAAACTGTGCATTGTAGGAGGCTGAACGGTGACCTATAATTAATAATTTTTGTGTCATTTGGTCTCTTGTTAAGAGTTGTCTCATTGGTAACCATACTGCATCTTCTTTTTTTTTCTTTTCTAAACACCGACAAGGAAATAACTACATGCTAGTTATAATGTGATATGTACGCACAGTCCTCCAATAATATCTTTAATTTATTTAATGTTCCAAGTACTTTACAATATTTTGATGATTAATAATTAGCAATTTTAGAGTTTGATTCATCCTTGGTAAATTTTTCAAAAGTACGATTTATACACCAAAAAATCGTGATTGATTAAAATGGTATAAGCAATGGAAATTAAATCAATGGCGTTACGTTGTTTTCATTTTTAGGGTATGCACAGCATTGATGCAAATATCAAGGGTGTTTTTTAGATTCTGAAAAGGCCCATTGTACATGTTACTTTATACTTACCACAAACAACCGCATTTTTATTAAACGTCTGCTGTTTGTTACTCTTAAAGCAGAGTTGCCAAAGACATCTCAAAATTGTAAAAACGTAAGGTGCTATAATGACTAAAAATATTGCCCAGGTCCAAGATCCATCAAATACCATATACGTTTGATACGTTGTAATGTTGCAGTTGGAACAATTAGGTGTCATCGATCTATTAAGAGTAACAAGACGTGATACAGTGTTATTCGATTCCATCTGTGGACTAATATGCCATATCAAAATGTGGAGGGTAACTCTGGCAATATAACCACTTCCAAGTGCCGTTAAGAACAGGAACACGGCAACCGTTATGGTCAAACACTTGTCTCTGCATCTCCTAAAATATTTTTTACAATTGCTTGAATATACTGAGTATACTAATGAACAAATAAAAATTACTACCACTTTAAAGTGATGACAGTTGAATGAAAAATACAGTCATTATAATAATCACAATTTATAACGAGGTTGTTTAAAGAAAATAGCAAATAGAAATGAACAGTGAAAACTGAAAAAATCTTATACGCTAAAAACAATCATCAATTCTTATATGCTGATACATGTATAGAAGCTTTTTGAGATATCAACTATAAATCAAGGACAGGGACAATTTATTGTCAAAGGATGCTGAGATATTTTTTTCACATGAACATATCTTAATGTACATTAAGTTAAGTTTATATACTTCTACACAATCATTTAGGAGAAAAAAATAGAGAAAAAAATGAATGCAATATTGAAAGGAGAAAGTCCAAGAAAGACTGAATTTACTCCAGCATCAGGCTATCGTTTCACAAAACATCGTAAATCGTACGATTTACGACTGGTCGTAGAATATGTTACCGACCAAGTTTATGAGTGTTTCACAAACGTGTCGGAAAAATTATCGTACGACTTCCGATTACCGACCACGGTTTATACAGCTCTTTTATGTGAAGGTCGGTAAATTGATCAGACGCGCACCTGTGTTGAATTAATAATATCATTTTATCGACAATCATATGTCATATGATATGTTTTTGGTTTATGTATACAGTTTTTTCAAGTAAGACAAGCAGGTTATATAAGAATGGAACGGTTTCAGGTAAGTATGTTGAGTATCGGTATTGTAATATAAACATTCATTAAAAAAAAAATCCGCGAAATGTGCTTCATGAAAGGTTTCCAAGCAGACGACATCATAACTTTAAGATGGACTCTATTGCTGGCACAGGGAAGGCTATCCGGTGGTCAAAAGAAGAGGTTTCAACTCTGGTAACTCTTGTTACCGGGAGTATAGACATAATTAAGGGGAAATTTTCTCCTGGCCTATCCAGTTCCGACAAAACTAAATGTTGGGACTCAATTACAGAAAGGTATATAATCTTCATCTCAACCCTCCCCCTATACCTCTAGCCAATGTAGAGAAGTAAACGCATAACAATACGTACATTTAAAATTCAATTCAAGAGAAGTCCGAGTCTGATGTCAGAAGATGTAACCAAAGAAGATAAACAAAATGACAATTATACATAAATAACAACAGACTACTAGCAGTTAACTGACATGCCCTATCTGAACACCTGATCAAAAACAAAAGGAATAGTTGACCTTTAAATTTCATGTTAAATCTAACAATAGAAATTCTGTTCAGTGAGGCATAAGTAAGTAGAATTTACCTGATCATCACAGCTTTCAATCATGGTAAACAATAGATTTTATATTTAGTCAGATAAGCATCAAACTGGGCATGTACATACTGTATTAAATTAAGTACATCAATTGGTGCATCAACTGTTCCAGGTTACTGCCCATAATAAGTAGAGAATGCCATTCTGCCCTATTTTGATTTAAATCCAGTCTAAACAAAAATAGATTATCACTTCTATACAGGTATTATCACCATATAGAGGGTTTGTTCCCAACCTGTTAAATCTTTTCATTTTAAAGATTACTTTTTAAATGATAAAAAAAAGTATATGTTTAACTTGTCCAACAGATATAGTTATCATTATTATGTGTATAACATAACATTTCCAAAGGGAAATTCTTTACTAGCCACTGTTGGAACATATTCACTTGTACTCAGTTGTATTGGTATATTTCTGGTTTCAATTTTATTTTATTTTATTTTGAACATCATATCATAATAATTATTTAATTTAATAAGACTTACATGACTTATTTTATCTAGCACATTCACATCTACTATCATGACTATGCAGCCAACTTTAAAAATAAATAACATAAAACATACAGGATAAAAACCAACATTCTTTTATTACTGACATCATGTTGATATAAATAAGGCAGTGCAATCATCCATACAATTAGATATATAAACATGTTCCTAAATATCAAGAATAATTTTAATTTACAAAAATGTTTACAACTCAAAGTGAAAACAGTCGGAGTACATTTACTGTAAAAACAGTCAATATCATTACTATATTCAGATCATCAACATAGTCTAGATCAAGAAAGCAAAATTCAATTAAATCCTGCATTAGGCCATAGTTATTATATTTTTAGTTTTACGAAATTTTTTGACAAAACCAATGGGTAGGAGGACTAAAAAAAAAAAAAAAAAAAAAACTGCTGCTGCTGCTGATTTTTTTTTTAATACCAACCGTCAATATCAAATTTATTTTTTTTATTTCACCAGGAGATTTTCTACTAGTGTAACAACTATTTTTTTTTTCTTGACAAGGTTTGAATTGAAAATCAATGTGCAACAACTTACTAAATCACCAAGAGCATAAATTTAGATTCTTTCATGCAGTTATGAAATAAAATATTTTTTTTTTGCATGAAAAACACTAGGTCGGAGGAGAAAAAAAAATTAAAAATCAACATTTTTAATTTTATTTTTTTTCCTATTTGGCAAAAATTAGGGTAGGAGGGTTCGTAAAACTAAAAATAAAAAAACTACGGCCTTAATGAACCAATGCATATATATTTTATAAACCAGGCATTAATGAACCAACTTACCTGTATTTTGTAACGAGTGCAACGCTGAAATGTTTCACCTGTTAATTATAATTCCATACACATAATATGGATTGTTTATTGCTTTTAGTATATAATTTTTTTTAAAATAACACAAAATTATCATAATCAGCTGACACGTTAAACCTTTAAAAGATCTACATGCGTGCTAGAGGAATTTATTTCTACCAAGTTCTTGTACAATTTTAATGTAAGAGACACCTATAGATATTTGGTGTTGGATGTGTCCTTTTGTTATGTAAGTATTTAAACAATGTTTATTTACAGAATTGTTATTAGAAGTGGAAAAAGAAAACCTGAAAGTAAAAAAAGAAAAACTGGAATTGGAAAAAAAGAAATTTGCCCTAAAACAGGAAAACCAAGACATTTATAGAAGACAAAAGGAAGAAAAACTAGATCTGTTGAAACAAGACATGGCAATGAAGAAAAGGGCCCTGGAGCTATTACAAGAATATGTGAAGTTCAAGAAAATGAAATTTTCAAATGACTTATCCGATGTGATGTTGTCTCCGATCATTAAAATGATAAATGACAATTAAACAAAAAATATGAAAGCTAAAAAAATTTTTTTTTAAATAACAAAGCTGAAATTTAAACTTTAGAAAATGAAAGCAGTTTTGTCCACAGATAGCAGAATTTTAAAGGGGCACTAGCTGCCAAATTCATGTTCACCGTTTTGCCTCCAATTCTAATATATTGTTTATTAAAATGTAAAACATTTTTCAAACTATCAAAAGTATAAAATAAACAATTTACAAGACATGGTCTCAATAAGATGAAGCTTTGTTTCATAAGAATTTTAGCCAAGACGCCATCTAAATAACTATCGAGTTGACCTTCTATGACCATATAAGCGATGTAAACATAAACATAGATATAAATAGATTAAACTACCCGTGCAATTAGAATTTTATAGGTCTGTTAAATATAAATAGATTAAACTACCCGTGTAATTAGAACTTTATAGATCTGTTAAATTTTGTTTTATAAATTATAAATTTATGTTTATCGTGGTTTTTACTGTTATCAAAAGATTTCTTGTGGATCAAATTATTTACCTTTGTTTCACTTTCAATGTTGACATTCTTTTCCTTTAAATAACCATACACGGGCAATGCATGCATATTCTATATCTTTCTAAGGGGTTAAATTGGAGTTCACATGAATACGGATTTAATGAGGTTGAGTTTTTCACTTGCAAGTGAATAATTCATTATCAATATTTATTAGCTTTATTTGACAAAACTGAACATTTTAGCTGTTAAAAGCAAATTATTATTTCACTATTTCACTTTCATTAATGATTGAACCAAAAAAAACATACTTTAGATTTTTTATATATCTCGTAGCTAGTGCCCCTTTAAAGATAATTTTATATAATACCGTACAACCATATTCTCATTCATATATTCTTAATTGTAAATTATTCAGTACATGCAATTATACATAATAGTAAAAATATATTTTTGGTGGAAAACAGAAACATGTTTTTCTAATTTTCATGAATCAGATAGGCATATAAATAAGTTTTTAGGCAAATCTTTGAATAATGTGTTCTCTAAGAGTTTGAACAGTAGCAGGTGCAATATCTCTAATATGGTTATCTACATTGTCAATAAAATCATCTGTAAAATCTGGAAGTGGCAACTTGTCATCTATACACTTATTGTGGAGTTTAAAAACAGCTGTCACTACTATTGCAGATTTGTCAGGTGTAAATGGCAAACAGCCCCCTGTTTTATGCAAACACCTGTAATGAAAAAAAAAGCAATATTTTTTTTACATTGGAAATTGTTGTAATTTGCACATAAAATCTTAAAAGAAGAAAATTGTATCATTCTTCATATTTTATTAATAAGATGTAGTATGAGTGTCAAAGAGACATACTCTACACCCAAGACAGAATTAAGCTGAGTTATAAGTAGCAATACAATTTCTTCAATAAAGAGTCTTGGTGCACACGGAACAGCAAGTTATAGAGGGCATAAAAATGACTGTGCTGTTTTTCATTAACATATTTAAAATGATATTTTTTTAAATTTGATTTTTTTTTTTTTTTTTACCTATATCTAGATTTGCATACACCAAATGCCTGTTCCACTATGGTGCGCGTTTTTGAGTGAGCCTTGTTGTATTTCTCCTCAGCCAGTGTGTTAGGATTTAATTTTGGCGTGAGCAAATACTTTTTTAGACCATATCCGGAATCTCCCAGTAACCATCCATCCACATTGTTCTCTTCAAAAAAGTATCCCAATTCAGAATTTGAAAAGATGTACGAGTCGTGTACACTGCCTGGAAATTTTGCCACTAGGTTTGTAAATCTGAAATAAAATAAAATGTGTACATGCATAAACTTAAATTCTAATATGACGTCCTTATTACGCTTTTTAAACAAAGCCGTGTTCTAATGAGCATAAAAAATATGTTTGACACATGCGCACTAACTTACTGTGTATATAAACGTTATTTCCACCGTTATCCTTTAAAATGTATACATTTAAGCAGCTAGCATAAACTTTTATCATATATTTATATAAAACAACATATATTTACCCGGCTTGTGGTTTTTAAACTTATCAAATATGAATTGTAATGCACAGACTCCTCGGGGAGGAAACTGGAAAAGCCAAACATTTTTTCGGTATTTTCTTACACTTCGACCTATAAAAATACTGCATTTGTCCTATTAGAATCGAAATAATTCCTTCATGTGATGTCATGCTCTATGCTCATTTTAACATGGGTAGGCATTATATTTGACCACATTTTGAACCTCGCTAACGCTCAGTGTAAAATATCGACAAATATAATGCCTACCCATGTTAAAATGAGCATAAAGCATGACATGAAGGAATTATTTCTTAATTATTTAATTTTGCCTTTTCTACCCTATTTTATGAATTAAATTTCAATGCTTATTTCATGTTGTTGCTTTTTTTCATCAGTGAATTATGATACTATTATCTGTTATTATTTATTGTGTTTATTTTTTGTTTCCTGCATATAACAGGTACAGTAGCAAATTAGTAATCTCCATATAAATATCATCATATTTCAAGTTTTGTTTTCACTCACCTCATCTCATGATCCACAACTGCCTGTATGTTCAAGGAATGGTATCCTTTCCTGCAGACATATGCAGGTTCATTCTCTTTTGGAGCAATAATGGGGATCAAAGTACCATCTACTGCACCGATGACATTTGGCACCTTGGCAATGCGATAAAATCCCCTTTTAACCACATTCATCTCAGCTTCTGTTGATGGAAATTCGATGTTGTCCATTTCTGAAACGATGGCTTTAGATACTCTTGTGATGCATCTAGACACACTGGCTTTTGAAATTCCATGTAAATCTCCGACTTCGGAGTAAAAATCCCCTTTTGCATAATATCTCAAAGAGACCAATACCTGAAAAAAAGGGGTTGTCAAACTTAAATACTGGAGAAACATCAAGTTGAAGTTTGAACAGGACAAGCAAGGCACTCATTGCTTTAATTTGTATTATGTGTACATTAAGTCCATATAATTAATTGACCTTGCATCTTCAATCAGGGTTCATTTCTTTTGTTTTTGAAGGGCTTGCCATCTCAAATATTGCCATTTGTGTTGAACATTTGCATTTTACTATCAAGAATCTTAGATAACTACAAGGCAAAACATATCTCTGTGTCCACATTTCAATAATGATAAGTCAAGTTGCAAAATTCTTATCAATATTTGTTTTGACAGTAAGAAATGCTATCTGCAAGACAAGGTTGCTAGACCATTGGCAGCTATGTTTTTAATTTTTTGGGGTTCTTTGATATGCTGAATCTAAACATGTACTTATATTCTTGATTTTGGGCCCAGTTTTCAAGTTGGTCCAAATCAGGGTCCAAAATTATTAGAATAAGTATTGTACAATAGCAAGAAATTTTCCATTACACAGTATTGCGCAATAGCAAGAAATCTTCAATTGCACAGTATTGGGCAATGGTAAGAAATCTTAAATTGCACAGTATTGTGCAATAGCATGAAATGTTCAATTGCACAGTATTTCGCAATAGCAAGAAATATATAATTACACAATATTGCGCAATAGGTATGGAATGATTGTAAAGTGTATATGTCTAGCGGGTAGATGTCATCTGACCTTGACCTCATTTTCATGGTTGAGTGGTCAAAGTTAAGTTTTTGAGTTTTGGTCTTTTTATCTAATACTATATGTCATAGGGTAACTATATTTGGTGTATGATATTATTTTATGATCTATATGTCAGTCGCGCAGGTTTAATTTGACCTCTACCTCATTTTCACAGTACATTGCTCAGTGTTAAGTTTTTATACGACCCCAAAAATTCAAAATTTTTTCGTCGTATATTGCTGTCATGTTGGCGTCGTCGTCCGAATACTTTTAGTTTTCGCACTCTAACTTTAGTAAAAGTAAATAGAAATCTATGAAATTTTGAGACAAGGTTTATGACCACAAAAGGAAGGTTGGGATTGATTTTGGGAGTTTTGGTTCCAACAATTTAGGAATTAGGGGCCAAAAAAGGGCCCAAATAAGCATTATTCTTGGTTTTTGCACAATAACTTTAGTGACTTTTTTTTAACATAGCGCCCTTCGATACCAAGCGCAAAGGAAGCGCCTGTTTCTCCTCTACAAGACCTATATAGTCATACCCCGTGACACCCCTCATTATTTTTCTCTAGAAGTCCTGGAATAGGCCGACCCTACCCCCATTTTTTGACATTTTTTTCGAATTTTGAGCTCTAGTTTCAGATTTTTAAACCTAGCGCCCTTCGATACCTAGCGCAAAAGACTCGCCTGTTTGTCCTCTACAAGACCTATATAGTCATACCCCGTGACACCCCTCATTATTTTTCTCTAGAAGCCCTGGAATAGGCCGACCATCCTAATTTTTTGACATTTTTTCAAAATTTTGAGCGCTAGTTTCAGATTTTTGAACATAGCGCCCTTCAATACCTAGCGCAAAAGAAGCGCCTGTTTCTCTTCTACAAGACCTATATAGTCATAACCCCGTGACACCCCTAATTATTTTTCTCTTAAAGCCCTGGAATAGGCCAACCCCCCTAATTTTTTGACATTTTTTTCAAATTTTGAGTTCTAGATCAAACAATGACATAAAAGGTGCTATATTTTACAGGGTAGGACTACTTTTACGTTCTAAATTGAAGTGGGTGCATTGGTGGCCCTACACCTACAAATAATCCGTTGATAGATGCAGAGTTATTGTGGTACTGAATATTAGCTTTAAAAGTTATGCGACTTGTTAAATCAATGGATTGGATAAAAACCATTTCAAAATTGAGTTAAAATTGCTATATTTTAACTGATTTTCTGCCTTTTTGAATATTTTTTTATTTAACGGCCGTTGTTGTTTTATTCTGTTTTTTGGTTTCTCGATATATCGCCTTATTGTTCGCTGGCTTATTGTTCGCTAGCTATTGTTCGCTAGCTTCTGCCTGGTCTAGACATATCAGCTTGTACACGCTGGACTATAATTAACACGCTTTTAAGCCTAATATTCCAACTGCATGGTGGTAATTTAATTTAAACAAGGAACAATGAGACACATATCGGATGTGGCGGGGTAATTATTTTACGTGCTTGTGGGATGTAAAGCTGCCTAATATATATGTTATTGTACATGTATGAGGGTCTGGATGGGGGGGGGGGGGGGGGGTTCTGTTATTCTGTAAACATTTGATTTTCACCCCTTTTTTCTCTAATCTTGAATAAGTCTATGCTTTAAAAGTGATTTTTTACGCATTATTCTCTAATTTTTTCCCCAGTTTTCTTTAATCTTTAAAAAAAAAAAGTAAAAAACATTCTTTTAAATGAATGAGAACGGTGATTTCCAAACAACAGCAAGGTTTTCATTTGTTTCTCAACAATGACGTGTTGATGTGTATTGTTCTGCATGATTTAAGAGCTAGTTCGAGCTTGAAGTAACAAGTCCAAGTTTTCATCAGTTCTTTCCAGTGATTTTGACTACATATACAAAAGAAGATGTGGTGTAATTGCCAATGAGACAACTCTTTGAAAGACACCAAATAACACAGAAACTACCAACTATAGGTCACTGTACGGCATTCAACAATGTTTTAAAAAACCGGCCGTCTTCACCTTTACTGCTACGTTAGAAAGTTTCTGTTGTAGGAATATCATTTTAAACCACGTCACCGTAGAGTGACATTATATTCGGCATATAGGCTTCGCTCATTGTTGAAGGCTGTACGGTGAGTGTGACCTATAGCTGTTAAGTTTCTTTGTCGTTTGGTCTCTTGTGAAGAGTTGTCTCATTGGCAATTACACCACATTTTCTTTTTTATATATATGCAGTTGTCCCATTGGGTCGATTCAACAGAATGTCATGTGCCTATTTGGGTGTCCCAGTAGCGGATCCAGGAGGGGGTCCCAGGTTTGAAACCCTCCCTTTTTGTTTGACAACTTATGCTTTTGTATGGGACATATGGTTGGAACACCCTGTTTAATAATGACTGGATCGGACCCTGTGTCCGCTGGTTGTGCTGCCTTGAATGGACCCTAGTGCTTCCATTGATGGATGTTCACGGTTATTGTTATTTGATAACCAAAATTTTACCAAATTCACTTGATACAGTTGTTTCCGCACGTTTATTTTTTGTTAGCAATCATTGTGTCTTTTTAAAAATATGATCAAATATAAGGTACAAACAATGTATAAGGTGTACAACACGCACTGCATATATTGCCGTCTCTTTTAGTTATCATATTGACGGCTTGACAACAAGATGATTTAATAAAATAAACTTTTAACAGGTCAAGAGCATTGTTTGATCTTAGCCTACTTGACAGGCCCGTAGAAAAACATGCAATAATCCTTGAATTTGTTTATATTTCAATTTACATTGTGTCCCTTCTCAGTAATAAATCTTTCCTTCGGCACAGTGATCACGAACACTAATTATTTTGTCTGTCAGGTTTATAATTTATAACATGCTTTTCAATGCCAAATGAAATGTAAATCCTCAATAGATGATCATAGATGTTTTTTATAATAACTATTTAAATGTCTTAAATTATTCATGCTATTAGCTTTAATGTATTTCGGAACACAGTAACATTAAGTAAGACTTCTGTAAATATACGTATGCCTCTTTAAAACTCAACCTTTTTCTTGTATTTACCCTGCAATTATTCTAACACTAAATACTATTTATTAGAATACTGTCATAGAGGAGATATGGAATCAGTCTATTATTTCAGGAGCATGTGAAAATGTGAACACGTACTTTTCGGCGCTTGGTAATTATAATGCTTGCGGCCCTGGTTTAATTTGAGAGGACGATATGCAAGATATGTTCCGACGGGCAATAATGATCCATACAGTAATTAAATGAACTTGAGAGATTCGTGTTGTCAATGTTATGGAGGTTTATTTGTCACTAACACAAAAGGTGGGAAAAAAGGGGATGCAAATGCAGTTGATCGAGTATCTCAAAGTGCTTACCATTTATTTCACTCGGAAAACCTACTAAAAGTGGTCTCTCCAAATCCCACTGACTTTTGGTTTGTATAATGTAGTTTGTATTTGTTTTGGTGTCGAGTCTGTATAATTTTAGTTCAAAAGAACCCACACCTATGGAGGCTGTGTGTTCTTTGATGCCAGCAAAGTCTATTAAATGTTGCTTAAAGCCATTCAAAGTGGTGTGCTTCTTGAAGCATATTGGTATTCTAGTGCGGAATCTCTCCTTCACAGATTTTTCATTTGAATAAAAGCTAATAAACTGACACACATAGAACAACAGAATTTTCATCAAATTCGTCTACTATGACCTCTGACATCTTTAAAGATAGACATTAACATTAGAAATAACCCGAGTAGAAGTATGAACCAAAAAGATCCTAAATCCGTGTAGAAGTATCGGAAACCAGTTCACATTGACCGAAAATCTATTCAATCGTAACTACTCGGCCATTCTCGCTATGCAATACAATTCTTCGTGCAACCAGAAAGGCAGAGTAGTTCCGATTGATAGTCTGTTATCACGAAACCAGAAAAGGTTTACTAAGTTTGTTTTCACTTTTATATTTTTACAATGATAATTTTGATAATTTTCTTTAAATTTAAAGAAGGGAAAATTCTGTAAACACTTAATGTTTATCGTTTTCTTTTATTAGTTATTCAATATTCATTATATTTTTAGACCACGCATTTCTCTAATCCTTATTTTTTTGGCCCGTTATTCTCTAATCTTCATTTTTAAGGGCATTATTCTCTAATCATTTAACCCCATCCAAACCCTCATGTATGTCCATGTGATGTCATAGTTAGTAAATACAGTTCCTTAAACTTACTAGATGTAAATGCAACGCAGCAAGGATATACATGTGTTCTGAGATATATACGACACATGCATACAGCTGTTATTAATTTGATAAAAAAAAATCCTGCACGAATAATACTTTTAATACACCATCAATTTTTGAATAGGATTTTAATGACTGTAAGTATTGTGAGGAAGAAGGCTACTTGAATGCCGTCGATGGAGGTGCTTATGGAAAATACGTCTTTGTTGATTCCTTTGTATTGTCTTGTCTTACTTCAGTAATATAGAATTTGTACATGTGTTTAAATGCCCTAATAAAGATTTGTTCAGAGTGAAATTTAAAATACTGGTAGATAATTTGTTATTTTTGTCTCGGATTCATGAGGGTCTTCAATTATATATTTTTCAATTTGTTAGCCCTTTATTCCGCAATTTTTGTCAACACATCTCTATTCTGTAAACTGGACCATCGAGACCCTCATTTCTGTTCATTCTTATGTACACCAAATCAGACTTAGGAAAGTGACCGTAATGAGCTGCGCATTTCAACGGGATATGTATAGTAGTTATTGCAGGTAAGAAATCGGACGATGAAAATAACTTATGATGCCTGATTTATGTCATCTAATGCATAAGGTGTACTTTTATTGGAATATTTATAATGTTGCATGCAGCGGATTTACGGGGTGTATAACATTTTGTACACTCCTCCTTCATCGCTCATAGATATATATATAGATGAAGATGTGGTGTGAGTGCCGATGAGACAACTCTCCATCCAAATAACAATATATAAAAGTCCGGTGTGTAGTTTTTTTTTGTCCAGTGTTACTATAGTTAGTTATTTTTTTTCTACCATTTTGGTTCGTTCTTTGATGCTATTACAATGTACTTCTAATTTATTAAACAACTGTTTCAGCTGATGGTCTTCAACTAATTATGATTTATGGAACCTACGGATGGGTTTTAAAGGATGTTATATATATATACCATTTTGTTATCATGGAATAGAAGTATAAACAGTTTGTACTTCAAAACTTTGGTATTAAAAATTCTTGATCCAATACAAAGTCTTGTCAAAAGGCTTAAGCTGCCGAATTTTAATCATGTGAAGCAAAATTGACTACATATATCTTTATTTACATCTTGGTCTAGTCAATATTTCAAGGTATGTGTGTTGATGGTATAAATAGTACACCAAGACATATGTGTGTTGATGGTGTACATACCAAGTCTTTCCTCCTTGTACCAGTCGTTAAGTTCAAGTTTAAGTAAAAGATATGTGTTAAGGATCATTTACACATGTAATAAAAATAATTTTATTTTGGTGAATGAATATAAAAAATTATAGTTAAAATATTTGAGAAATATGTTTTTTTTTTAACTCGGCCTGAATTGTTGTTAAACAGTTATCACGGATTTATAAATATCTGAGAAGTTACTGTATTATGAATATTTCTCATAGTAATGTTTGATAAAACTTTTTAAATAATTCTGATTCCCTTTTTGTAACTTATTTTCAATAATAAGTTGACGGGGAAAAGAAGAAAAAACACAAAACACATATCACAGAAAACCTGACCGTACCAGCTTTGTTTCGTATGTTATTTGTTACAAGGGAGATAAGCGTTATAAGTGGGAAAATGACAGGATCATAACAAAATAAAGGATTTCACACCTGTAATATTGCTGGAATAGCATGACTTCTGTAGGTTGGACTCTCTATATCTTTTCTAACTAAATCCACAACTTCCAAGATCTTAATTCTTGGCATCCTGTATCGCTCTATCAGCTCAACATCTGCCATATAGTCAATTGGGTTGTTCCTATCACGGAAAATACGCGGCCTCCTCTCTTTCCTCTCTTCTTGTTCTAGCAAAGCCATAAACGCAGCCATAGTTGCTAAAAATGACACGTATTATTTCCCGTTTTATTAAAGTTTCCGATTTACGACTGCTTAAACCCAGTCGGGAATTTGCGACCAATATTTCTCGTAGGTCGTAAATCGTAAATATTTGTGAAACGGTCGCATATCGTTAAAATGGTCGTACGACCTTTTTCACGATTTACGACCTTTTGTGAAACGGTGGCCTGCTCCAAATAAAAATGTTGTATGATTGCTAATTAGACAAATTACCATATAAGACCGAATGACGTTGAATTCAGCATTTTATTGTCATCATACAGACTTCAACAATGAACTTAACCCATAACGCATAGCAAACTTTGAAAATACGGACATGGCAAATAAAATACTATTATCAAACGAACGTTTAGATTAATTTTAAAAAACAAGGAAGTACCAAACCTGATATAAAAAAAAACGGCAACTGATTAACCAGTCATTCCCAAAAAATGGGTACAATTCGAATGTAGACACTGTTAAAAAATAAATTTCAACTGAGCAGAGAGAGAGTGCTGTTTTCTTCTGTGTCTATATCTAGTCTGTCATTTTTTTAAATTTTTACTTACACCATTTTTGTTGTTTTCAAGTTTTAGCATTTTTTGTAAGACAAGGTAAGTATGAACGTATCGGAGGTTAGTGTTGTATAAAGTCATCTTAAAAATTGCATTAGAGAAAAACACAAGATTTAAATCCAGGCTCATGTGAAATGGGTTACATTAACCACCATATCAAACTGATGTATACGTATTATTCTGTATATATTGAAAGCAAATACCAATTTTAAGGTCTGAATCAATATAGCGTTTAAAAAATAATTCAAATTAGTAGTTTTCACAACTTATTTAGTAATGAATTTGAACTAATGAAATGTTATGCTGTACAATATTTTAGTTTCATAATACAGCTTTCCATGAAAAACCCTATTATATATGTTTTGAATCACTTGTATGTACTTTTTATGCTTGTATTAATCCACATCCCCATCTTTGTTACGGAGGTTAATATCAAACCAGTATCTAAATGCTGATACAAAGTAACACTTAACTCTTTAATGCTAGCGTTTCTAAACAATTTATTGACATTACAAACTAAAAAACTGTTTTCTATCAAGTTATATGTTTCTTTTAGTCAAATGGACTTGTTCTTGTCAAAATCTCCGTAACGATTCATGAACTTTCACTCAAAAATATGTTTTACCTAAACCGAATACTGTTCAACTTAATTTTTTAGCTCTATACATATAATGCCATCTTCCTTCACACTATAATGTATATATTATACTCAACTATGAAGTTTTGGGGTCAAAATAATTTCATTTCGAAAATTTCTATCCTCCGTAACGACATTTAAAACCTCCATAACGGACAATTCCAGTTCTTACCAACAGCAAACATATAAATGAATGTAAATATTGGAATTAAATGACAAACAAGACAACAGAATTAAAAAAATTTCTTAGTAAATCCTTATCGAAAAGGAGTAAAGTCCTGTTAGAGAAAAAAACTTTTTTTTCCTTAAATTTCTATCCTCCGTAACGTAAATCAATGATATCGGTTATGATTTACATCACCTTTTGATATTTATTAGTGATAATTGATGGACTGATTTGGTATCTATAACAATGTACAAGAATTTCAATTGGTATGATCGTGTTTACATGCATGTTTAGATTTTTTTTAATTTGTATAACCTCCGTTACATTGATGAGTCCTAAATGATCTTGAAAATGTTTGCCATTAACCGCTGTTAAAGTTATGATTGTCGTCGTAATTACACAAGTTGTGTTGTAGACTATTTTACATCTGAGAAAATGGCTGATATAACGTTTAATAATGTTGCTCACATAAAAGGAAAAAACAAGTTAACCTACCTTTCTCAAAACAACATTTTTTTTTCTCAAAATCTGTATTTTGTTTGTCTGTTTCCTTTATAATAAATGCTGTCTGCTACAAAAATGACTTTCGGCAGTGTCAGCAGCCGCTGATACTAATAAAAAAGTCTGACAACTTAACTGTAAATAACTGCGTCACGGAGGTTATTCAAACGGAGGTTAGATTTATTTACATTATACATGGAAATATGTAACAATATTGTTGAGTTGCTTTCTCAAAACTGATTATTGAGAAGCTTTATGGGTGATTTCAATGAAATAATCATCAAATTAATTTGTTCTTGGTTAGTACGTTCCAAAATACGCGTTACGTAGGTTGGATTCTTATATGCGACAATCGAAAAAAAAGAGAAAAAGAAGATTTTTTTTAATTTTTCGTTTCATTGCAATAAAAGTTAAAGACAGGATTTTAAAATTTGATGTATCAACTTTGCTTAAAGTCACTTTGGGCATGATTTCCAATCATATGAATATGTTTTGACTGTACGTAAAGATACGTTACGGTAGGTTATACGTTTATCGGCGACATTGGTTTAATGGGTAAATCTAAGTGTATATTATAACTTTTGATTCTAAAATATTTTTGTGGATAAAAATCAATATAGTGTCAAATAAAAAAAGCAAATCTAATCATGATTTAGATGAAATAAAGTATTTTAATTCACACCGATATTTGGAGTTTTTCTTGGCGACATTCGGAATTCGTGTGATACCCGTATATCAAATAGAAAATCACACAAATATATTTAAGATATACACCACAAAAGAATATAATTTTATTTTAGTATACATATTAATCACTTAGAACACGAAAAAGATTATCTGTGACATATGTTAAGCTTGCATTTTGTGGTTATTTGCCGGCGACACTGTAATTTTGTAATTGTACCCATTTTTTGGGAATGACTGTAACACGCTCCTGATTTGGGTAAGGAAAACATTTGACGGAGCGGGGACACATTCTGATTTGAAATAAACTGTAGTAATAGTACAACATGGGAAAAGACTTCTCGGTGCTGACACAAATATCAATTATAGATATAGGAAGATGTGGTATGAGTGCCAATGAGACAACTCTCAATCCAAATAACAATTTCGAAAAGTAAACCATTATGGGTCAATGTACGGACTTCAACACTGAGCCTTGGCTCACACTGAACAACAAGCTATAAAGCTCCCCACAATAATTAGTGTATAAGCATTCAAACGGGAAACCAACGGTCTAATCTATACAAAAAACTATTCAAATTACTCGTTTACAAAACTAAGGATGTTTTTGTCCCAGGAATAGATTACTTTAGCCGTATCTGGCAAAATATTTGAGAATTGTTGGTCCTCTATGCCTTCACTGATGAGTCTTATGTTAGCAAACCGCGCATCTGACGTAATATATTGTGATCCTGGTACCCTTGAAAACTATGACGGGTGCCACATGTGGATCTGCTTACCCTTACAGAGCACCTGAGATCACCCCTTATTTATGGTTGCTTATTCTTTAGTTTTCTTTGTTGTGTCATGTGTTCTATGGTTTGTATGTTTGTCTTTTTTTCATTTTTAGTCATGAATTGTTAGTTTATGTTCGATGTATAAGTTTGACTGTCCCTTTGATATCTTCTGTCACCCTTTTTGGACTCATCTGATCGGCACATATCATGTATCCAAGACAAACAGACAGTGCTTTTCAACAAAATGTTTTCATCATTTTTATTTTCAAATATATAATATACAATATTAAGTCACTGTAAGGAAAGTATAAACTTTTTTGTATGAGGCTGCAAAACTGGGGAAAGTCGAGATTTTACCGAGCCCTTTTCCAGTTTTGTGTCGATTATATTTTATGACATCGACCTAATATTATTTTATACTGCAACTTAAATTATTACATTGATAGCTTTTTAAATCGTAACACAAATGTCAAACTGATTTGCATCCCTTAATGGTGCCTTGATTATGGAGAAAGAGTTCGATGATGAAATTGACATAAAAAAAATATAGCTATGCTATTATATTTTTGAAATAACCATAACTAGTTGCAGTATTAAGGTTTTGTTGTACCTTCACCTTTTTGGATGCTAATATAGGTAGGTATTTCAAAGCATTTTTTTTAACTTTAACAATACACGAATAATACGACCAACGCCGTATTTTAACTAACAAAAGCATTGTGTTACAATTGCAAGTTGAAATTTTTAAAAAATGTACTTTTGACATTACATTCTTCTTAAAAGAGGGACGGAAGATACCAGAGGGACAGTCAAACTCATAAATCGAAAATAAACTGACAACGCCTGGCTAAAAATGAAAAAGACAAACCGACAAATCATAGAACACATGACACAACATAGAAAACTAAAGAATAAGCAACACAAACCCAACCAAAAACTAGAGGTAATCTCAGGTGCTCCGGAAGAGTAATCAGATTCTGCTCCACATTAAGCCCTCGTCATATTGCATATTTTATGACAAATACGGTAAAAAGACTAATTCGGTAGGTCATATTCGTGGTGGCGTCCGTAAAATTTACGAAGGGATGATTTCAACTTTCCCATTTGGAACTAGTGGGTTAATAGCTTCCTAGTGAGCAGAAACTCTCTATTAAGAAAATCATGATAGGAAATGCATACTCGAAAATATCGTATCAATTGCTGGAATGTTGCAACTTAGAAATGGAAAGTTCATAATTGGAAAGCTAAAATCATCTCTTTTGTCGTAAATTTTTGTTTTCAACCGACGCTCATTGTCAATTTCTAGATGTAGGTCACGATATAAGGCCGAATTAACTGTATCTGTTGTATCCTTTATCTCTAGTTCGATGGGATAGATGCGTTCAACATAGTCACCAAATTTTAATTATTTAGTGAAAGAACGTCATCTATATAGCGAAAAGTACACTTAAAGAATATTGATAACTACTTATCTTTTTATCTTTTTTGAAGAAGAAGATTCCGTCTGTATGAAGTGATCAGCCTCATAATAATAAAGAAACAAATCGGCAAGAAGAGTGGCACAATTGGTACCCATTGCAATGCCAACAGTCTATTGAAAACAAGTCCTCTGAACGTAACAAATATTTTGTCAATAAAACAATCAAGCATCTTGATAATGTCAGTTTCACAGATTTTTTTGTTTGAATCAGAGTGATTCTTTACAAAGTAGGATTTATCCCTCCCTAAGACAAGATACTTGTATCTACGTTGTTCATTCTTTTTTATGAAACAAAGCAATATCTACTCTTTCAATTTAGCTTTTAGTTTGGAATGTGGAAAACTTGTGTAAAGTGTAGAAAAGTCAAATGTTTTAATACTATTGCAAGATGAAAGAGAGTTAGATTTTAAGTATTTTAATAGATCTTCTGAATTTGTAAGTATCCACATCTGATTCAAGCCACCTATTGAAAAGGCAGTATCACAATAACTTTGAAGCCCGTCTCTGACTGTTGATAAGAAAGATGTTAATAATTTAGAAAGATATATCGTGGAGCACTTGGAAGACCCAGCAATATACCGTTGTTTTAAGGACACTTATGTAGTTTATGTATCCAATACAGTGATGGAAGATCCAGTTGATCTTTGGCTGAAGTTCCAAAGGGACACAGAACGGACGTATGATTATCCAGGATTTCCTCTTTGGTTTATTTGTAAATTAATTTGTTATTCGTTATCATTGTGTTTACTAAGAAGTAGATTTTTTTTCGTTTTTCCTACCCGCTCTACAGACATGTGTATAGCAAGAAGTCTTATGTGTTTCCTATCAATTATTATTAATGCAATGAAAAATCAATTTACTGCAAACTGTGGTTATAAGTGTCAGTATAAAGAAAGGACAAGGTACAATAAGGGCCATTTTTTTCTAAGAAACTACCTAGCAACCGTAATAACTGCATAGTAACGACCTTTTACATTTATGATTAACGTTGATGTTGTAATTTTCTAATAGGATTTTGTCGTCTAGGTAACTGAGCTTTCATAGATTTATCTCTGTGGACGAAAATAGCTTGGTGTTCACTTTGAATAAATAACCCCCCCCCCCCTAAAAAAAGTAGAAATAAAAAAGGGACGAAAGATACCAGAGGGACAGTCTGTGATTTTTCAACCCTCATATTTTGGTCCGATTATGGGTCCCTGTCCCAAAGAGTAATATGCTATTTTTCCCAATTGTCAGCTCTAAAATTTCCAGTTGTATATCATTGTTATATAGACATCGTTGCAAGATGTTGTTAGTGTTGTAGTACGGTATTTTGTTTACAAATCTCTTGAATTTTGTTCACAAATTATGCCATTATAAAGTATTCCTCTCAGAATCAGAAAAAAATCAACAACGTCATGAGTGAAAATGTAAAAGACAAACAGACAAACAATAGAAATCATAACACAACATATAAAACTAAAGAGTTCCAACACGAACCCCACCAAAAACTGGGGGTGATCTCAAGTTATCTGGACCGGTAAGCAGATTCATAACTATTATTCTATGATTGTTCATAACGATACATAACATCATTTTTGAACTCCGATTACTATATGTTTAGAATCAGCAAATCGAAGACCAATAATTCATTTTTTTTTTTATGAAATCAAAAAAGTTTTATTTCATGCCTCAATGTAAAATAATTTGAAAACATGGCCTAAGATCTAAAAATCTAGATAAACGGTAACATACCGATGAAGTATCCCATGTATTCAATTTTTTGTTGAAGAATTTAATTTTGGACCCCGATTTGCACTAATTTGAAAACCAGTTCTAAAATCAAAACTCTTAATACATATACAGATTCAGCTCATCAGAAGATTCGCAAGAATTTGTTTTAGTGGACCAAAAAAGTTTAATTTTGGACCCTTTTGACCTCATTGTATACCGATATGAAGGCAGGCTCAAAATAGACAAAAATATATTCACGGATATATTTCGGATATATTTCGGAAACATGAAAACAACAGTTTATTCAATGTTTGATTAAATTAAACAAAGTTTAATTTTGGACCTTTAGACCTCTATCCATTTACACAAGTCTACACATTAAAAATTCACGTTCGTTTGAAAATATATGATGTATATGGATAGGTACTTCCTTAAATATGTTTTTTCAAAAAGCCGTCACAGCTTTTTTTTTGTTAAAACTAAACCACCCAGAAACAGCGGAAATTAACGGCATATACAGAATAATGAGACTAAACAGTAAACAATGTCCCTTAACAACCCATTGAAAAGCCGGACTAAAAAATAAATGTGTATTGACAACCGACTAAATTGATAGCTATTATAATCAAAACAAAATACTCCAGCCATTCTACCTCGTTGAAATATTTTTAAATATTATTAAAAGAAAAACGTATTGGACAATGATATATTGTTTGTGAGAATCGAACGTAAATCGTGGCATTCAAAAGCCGACACAATTTATACCACTACACTACGTTGTCACAATGTCTCGTGCGTGGTAAATATTATGTATTTATAGACTCTCCTGACCAGTGCTCGATAATTAAGCCATACTGTAAAGTCATGATAGATATGAAAAAAGAAATCTGGGACTAGTGCTAACTACCTCTCCGGTACTACCTCTCAATTTATTTCCTTTATATGACATGCATGAGACGATGTGTACTCGATACCAAAAATATTCACGTTAACTTGTTCTTTTCGGCGGTGGTCTTTTCCAAAGTCGTATGCAATTACAGACTCGACCCAAGGTATCTTGTCCCGAATTTACACATTATTCAGAAGCACCCAAAAAATGTAAAACAAAATTATAAATTATAATAAAAAGGTTTGCTTTATTTTATGATGTAAATCAACCAAGGGGACAATCGCAAAACACCTGTTTATCGTGTGTGCTAAGTGCATATGTTTTGACTATGTAAGGTGTTGATTAAAATGGATAAAACACAATCCACATTGATATAAAGATAAAAAAATACAATTTGAAACTGAATGATGGCAAAATACATTTTTGTACTACAATTGAAAACCTTGAGCACCTATCGAATAGATATACGAATATGTTCAGCTCTTTTTCCGATTACGATCCGATACAACTATTTTTGGCAAATTATGTTTTTTTAGAGAGATTTTTTTAATTTTTGAGCACCTCCGCCAACGTGAGCAAATAATTTCTTTTCATATTCGGAAAACCCCGTTTGTATGCTATCTTTATCACTAATTATTACTGTGGCTCACGTTGGCGGAAACTTTAAAAAAAACGAAGGATTGCAGTCCACATGGTCCACAAATGAACATTTTGCTATCGTTTTACGTTATCAACACACTTTAGGCAACCCAAAATCAGGTGTCTGCCATACTAGAAGACAACATAGGCATGTAGTCCTGAAGAACAGATATACTAAGATATTTTATGATGCTAAGTTCATAAATAATACTTTTTGTTGATAGACGAAATTAAAATGTCTTGATATACATACATTCTTACATCAAGGAATATTAGACATAATCTCAACACTGACCTCAAAAGTTGATATCAAGGTATTATTTAACTGAGGGATGATTCCAGGGCCAATTTGAAAAAGACCTGTTATAATCTCTTTATTACAGATTTATGTTGAAAAGAGAAAAATGTTCAAATAGTAATAGATTTATCACGTTTCCTAATAATTCTTTTCATTTAATGCATACACATTTATTGTAACATTACCATAGTTGTCAATACAGACACCGTCATTCTTGTTAAGGACGCAATGACGTGACGTCAATTAATCAGGACACAAAAACTAATAATCACTTTTTTACCCCGTGCAGCAATATGAGTAGGACAAGATGGCGATTATTTCCTATGAAAACCCAACGTTTCGTAACAAATATGTGATAAAAATGTGGTGATTTTAGGTGAAATTAAATAAATCAACAATTTAAAATTGATACTATAAGCTGGAAGAGTATGAGTTAAAGAACAAAATAAGCTAAAAATATTGATAGGTCATGGAACTCCTTTCTGAGATATTTAATTTATAAAATATGGCGGGAAAAGTCTGACGCGGACTTTTACTTTATATTTGATTTGGTACTATTTGGGTCTCAAATCAAAAGAAAGAAAATCAAGACTCTGCTTAAATTTTGTCAAATAACCTTTTATGCGCTATTAAATCTTATATGAAAAAAAACATAAATATGTGTTATGGGGCAAAATATTTTACCTTGTTTCGTATGGATAAACACCAAAGAGTCCGAACATCTGACAAAGATTTCAAATCCTCTCCTAAGTACATCCTTAAGTCGTTATTGTACAAACATTTTATATGAAAACAATCTACCTATGTTATATAAAAGTTGTTTCACCTGTGTTGACTGCGGAAACTTATAAATAATATGTATAATACATGAATTACCTGTCGAATGTATCTGTAGTACTTTCTGACGTGGGATTTTCTCCTGTACTAGTATTTGGACGTGGTGAAAACTGGTCTTCTTGACTACTACGTGGACCTGGTGTCTGTTGGTCTATTCGACTAGTACTTGCTCCTGGTGTTTGTTGGTCAACATGCCTAGTACTTTGACCTGCTGTGTTTTGTACACTAGTTCTTGTATGTTGACCTGGTACTGTTGTAAACATAAAATAATTCGATTTAAAGGGCTTGACCGTTAAATTCAATAAACGGTAACAATCTTAAAACTAATCCGAAAGGTTTCAAATTTACATTGTGTTGTTTTCATATCTAAAGCATTGATTTGAGACGTAAACAATAAATTTTTTTTTTGTATTTCTTGAGAACACCTTTTACCAAAAAATAAAAAAATGAATATTTCAACCCATTATTTACAACACGATCATAACTGGATTAGCATATTTGATATTTATGAACAAGTTTGAAAATTCATTTAGTATTTTGAAAATTGTGTGTCGATTTTTTATCCAACTTTCTGCAAAATTAATTTGTACCCTATGATGGTTTACACGGAAATTAGTTACTTTCCGATAGGTTTTGATTTTCATTATCATATGTGCATACAAAGCTTTTTAAAATAGTTTATCTCATTTTGTTTTATACTTAATGCGTTTTGATAAATTTGATTCCAAAGTCGTGTATCATATCTCGTCCGTGTACATTTACGGGCGTCCTTTGTTGAATAGTATATAACATATATTGTAGTATTCTTTTATTTTCATTGGTCATTATGATCAAGTGATGTAAATAGTATTAAGTACATGAACGCGTTCAATTTGGATTTTTAATATACAGGTATATAAATAATATGACGGTCAATATTAAAATCCTTGCAAAATACAATGTAAAATTAAATTTACTAGTCAATTTATTAAATTTTGCAAGACACAATGCAAAATACATAGAAAGAACATTAAAAAAACATCAGAAAATGTGGTATGGGCGCCAATGAGACAACTGTCAATCCAAGTCACAATTTGTAAAAAGTTAACCATTATGTGTCAAAGTACAGTCTTAAATACAGAGACTTGACTCACACTGAACAGCAAGCTATCAAGGGTCCTGACAATGACATGTGTTAGCCATTCAAAGGGGGAAACAAACGGTCTGATCTATATACAAAAAGAGAAACGAGAAACACTTTTGAACCACATCAACAACGACAATTTATATACATCAGTTTTCTGATTTAGGACAGGTGCAAACAAATGCAGCGGGTTTAAACTTATCAAAGTGTATACCACACCTCACCCTTACCTATGATACATCACAACACGGAATGACACACTATACATTTATTTTCCGTGCCTAAGGGAGATATGAAGATTTGTTCAACAAGAAAAATCATATTTCAAGAGAGCATCGCCCGAGGGAAATATTACTTTTCGAGGGGGGAACAAATCTGCATATCTCCCTACGCCAAGGGAAATGAATGTTTTATTCCACTGTCTATACTTTGTTTTACTTCTAAACATAAGATTTTAATTTATATTTTATAATTTTATAATTCTATTGTCCGTTTTATTTTTAAACTAAACATGTAACATTCAAAATGATCATCAGTTACGATTACAAATTAATCATTTATTCTTTTCATTTAGTTTTTAGATCTGAAAAAAACTTAAAACGAAAATACTATATTATATTTCAAAAAAACAATCAAAACGATTTAAAAAATTACCGTGGGTAACGTCGCACAACACAATCCAGACGTTTAGAGGGGATAATGATACTCATAATGGAATATGAAGTTTTGTTCGACGTCACGTTGGATAGTTAACACCAATCAAATGTTGATTTCGCTATCAAAAGCAATACACTGTAGAATGAAATGAAATACCAATTAAATTGTCTTAACTCAATCGAAAGGCATATCAACATAAACAAGTGAGCACACTCTGAACGAATTAGTTTGATCTATGACACAATGTATATACAAAATCTGCAGAAAAAGGGGTGAGATGTTTTAAAACAATAATCAGAGAGACAACATTTACCTTGGACAAAATGCCATCAAATGCAATACTCTACACAGGTAATTTAAAAAACGTTTGTTGCAAGGTATACAGTAATGGAAGACTGAAATATTATATATCTTTGTTGTTATAGTACGAGAACTTAAGTTTAAATTTATAGTCATACAAAACACTTATCAAAGCTGGTTTTATTTGTATGAATCGGAGTGTGATTAGCATGTAGCAAATTTACCTGACCATATCGGGAAATAGGTATTTAGTCGGATTTTAACACGTACTTGTAATTTGTTTAAAACCGGTTTTGATAATAATAAAAAAAACGAAGGAATGTCGAAATTTTCAGGACTTAATTAAATCCGTATTTCGGTAAGATGGTGCAAGCATACGATTTTTCATTGCGTCTTACACTTTGAGAAGCGAATAATCTTTAACTGCTTTATTCAAATATTGTGTAAAAACGTTAATTATGAGCTATGAAAGTCAAGCGGCTCGAGCATTTTTCTGAGATAGTTTTAAAAAAATATTTTTCAGTGGGTTAGCTTTCATTAGTCTACACTATCTATAGATTAACAACTTTTGGTTATATTTATAATTTAGAATCATCATTGAAGGTGGAACACGATTGCACAGTTAATTAATTATATTGATGTGCCATTTGTTTGCAAGAGTGACATTCCGTTGTATCATGTGCCAATTCGAAAAAGTTATGCGAGTATTGTCTCCCTTTAACAGGTTCATTATTTGATCATTAAGTTTAGGTTTCTGATATAATTTTGAATAATTACAAAATGTATCAATTCAATATATTTCAGTTTAAAATGATTACATATCAGTATAAAGAACCGTTCATCATTTTTGAAAAAGACTATGAATGAACATCGAATTATTTATCTTCCCTTGATGATAGATTGATTGGGAAATGAACCAGAGTTATATAATGGTTATCGCAGAGAGGGATTAGCAAGAAGGGGCGGATTAAGGCGGGGGCATGGCGGGCGTTCCACCCCCCCCCCCCCCACCCCACCCTAAAATTTGCAAAGCATGGGTTGTTTTCAATTTATTGAAGTATCAGAAGAGACCATTACATCTTTTTTAACATTCAAATATATATAAAAAAAAAAAGTCAGTTTAACAGAATAAACTTGATTATACTTATCAACTGACCTACGATTTATTTAAGTTCTATAAATTTTTTCGAAGGAAGTTGTCATACGCGGAGCTGCGTTTGATGAAAAATATAATAGGTGTTTTTAGCAGTTAAAGTAAAAACAAATATAACATTGTATTTGGGGTTTTTATAATCAATTCCTTTGATAATTTAAGTTCCAAAACATCCCTTATTCACTTTCACAATTTCATCATGGCACGGTCAAGAAAACAGTCGGCAGCCAGGCGAGATTATTTCATGATATCCGTAATGAAAGATAGAAATACTGTTTCAAGCGAAAGGTTAGTTTATAAATTCGTTTCTTTGTGGCTATATTTATTTCTAACTTGCAACCTAAAAATTAAGTCGAAATATGTACCGTATTAGGAAGCATACAAATCTATTACTAGTATGTCATTATTGTATTTTCCCCTGAAGATATTTGATTGACTAATATGAATGTAACACCAGTTTTCCAAGCAACCATTGACATAACATTCGCTAGATTTTTTTATATGGAGGGTCAGCTTGTGTACTCCTGATTGAGGTCTGCCTCTATCCTTATTGTCTTCAGTCCCGTTTTCTGGGAAATATATGGGGATAGTCTCAATGAATAGAAGCTCACATATTTCTTGTTAATTGTGGTGATTGTAGATTCTAGTCAGGTGTGGATTAAGGCGGTTTCAGTTTGAAACTTTAATTTCTCGCTAATTTTACCACACAATAGTTCGAGATATCTACATATCACCCCTATAGAAAAATATTTCAATAATTTTACCTCAAAAAAAAAGTTCCCCTCGCTCCGCTCGGCAAAAATAAAACTTTGCGCCCCCCCCCCTAACCTAACCGGAAATCCTGGATCCGCCCCTGGCAAGCAATTTTTAATTGTAGCTTATTCAATGTTAAAACAATTTCCACTATAAACGAATGTTTCTTTATACAAATATAAGGACTTCGTTAGCTAAATCTACAAAATTTATTAGATATTATGTTTTTTTAATGCAATATATTAATATACTAGATTAGGATGCTGAAGTGTCCAAAGAATGATAGCCCTTTCACTGAGGTTCGACGGTTTGGCATGACGTTTGTATATTGGATAACTACTGATGTGTGCCTGTTAGACTTTTTCCCAGTTAGTTACCTTGGGTAGATTTCGATAGTTTATTTAAAGATCTCTAGATTATTTAACGAAAAATATATCATCCAGATATCGATGAGTATTGTTGAATGAATCAACCAAATATAACAATGACGTGTCTTAAATGAGTTTGCTCATAACTGAGATTCATAGAAATGCAGGACAACATCTGTTATTTAAGAAGCGCAATAAGTGGCTATAAGAATACCTACGGCTTGTCAATACACCTCATCACCGAAATTTAATTATATGTTGTCCAGGAGAAAATTGTAAGCTTCAATCATATCTACAAATTTATGTGTATCGAGCATATTTTTCATTTCCGCAATATAACTTTTACATATAAATTCGATTGAATTTTCCTAGGAATTCAGTATTTTTGTGAGTTTACTCTTACTCTGTGAATTAGTTATGTATGGACCTGTGTAATAATATCTCACCTCGTATTTGTTCTCGATTAATATAATCTTCAAAGGAACCGTATATTATGAATAGACATCGTTAGAAGTCTAGAATAAATCAACATCAGTACAATTGTCTGAATATTTCGAATGGTTTATGTTATATATCTGTTTGCAAACAAGTGGCACCAATGTGGATTACAGCAAAACAAAAAAAAAGTTTCAATGAACTTATAGTAATAGATATGAATTCTGGTGGTAAAACATTTATCTATTATGGACCTCTGAAAAGGTCAGTATGCTATATATTGACCTTTTCAGATTATATTGACCGAGGACGAAGTTCGTGTTTTATAAGTTGTGTTTTCTCTTTCAAGTTAAAGACTATAACAAGTATAAGCCTCACCCGACTTCTTTTTCCTATTACTCCTTTGTGTCACTAATTTTTTTTTGTCGTCATCTGTTCTATGTTTTCTGAAACGTTTTACTTCTGTGTACGTTATCCTCTCAGAATTTCCTGAAAGGGAAACTCAATAATATTGCAAAAGCAAAGTAATTTTGAATATATAAAATTAAATCAACATAAAACAATCTTCAAACTATCAGGTAATGTAGGGGACCTCGGTGGCCGAGTGGTCAAAGTAGTTAATACTTTAATCACTAGCCAGTCACCACTAAGGTTGTGAGTTCGAACCCCGCTCGGGCGGATGCACTCGACTCCAATCTTAATTGACTAGGATTGTCAGTTTTCCTATCGAAGGTCGGTGGTTTGTTTCGGGCACTCTTGCTTCCTCCACCAATAAAAAATGAACGCCACGAAATAGACTAAATGCGGTGCTTAAGAGTGGCGTTAAAACACTAAAAATCAAATCAAATCAAATCAGGTATTGTCGATAAAAAAAGAATACAAGAAGAATTTTTAAATTGTTAAAAAGTGGTTATCGTTTGAAAACTAATTTTGAGGTAAAATTGCGGGTAAATAACTTAGCTTGAAAATGCATGTAGTATTATCGAATAAAAACCATTTGAACAAAACTTAGCAGTCAGGATTTTACTTCTTCAAATTTCTCTCCCAATTACGCCAGCCAATATTTACAGTAGTAAAAATGGAAGCCATTGTTATGGTTGGCGCACTGCCAAATTAGCTCTTGAAAACAATAACATAAAATCAAAATTGTACAATAACAATAGTTACAAGCCAGTTGTATTCAAAAAGACTAATGTATATACTACATATTAAGCATTGTTTGTTGTGTTGTACTTGTCAGTCAGTTTAAAAGACATTTAGAAAAAGTTCTAATTAAATCGATTTGATAACAGTTTGATTACACACAAAAATAAAAGTGAAGTTATCAATTGCTAAGACCCTCTTGGAAAATCTGTCGTCAAGTACTGTTAGTAAAAATTTGTAATTCTTACATACTTACTCTGTTGTTATGACTCATAACGAAAGGTGACCCAAATATATTTTTTTCAGTTGTGTGATATTTAATGTTATTTAATTGACCTTAAGCATTTAAGCATATATAAATATTAAACTAATAGATTCTAAAACGAAATGATGTATTAAATATGTTTGCTTTATACCTTTTCAAGACAGATTGGTCGCCTCAAACACAAGCCCGAACACAAAAAGGTGCAATCGACATTCTTCTTTCGATAAAATTATTGCCCATTTTTAAGGTCATTTCCCATTTTTCGGCAGAATTTATGAATATGCACAAAAAGATTCATTTATATTTACACCTACCACAATCAACTGTTTTATGGAAATTTGTCTATGATTAAAACATGTTAACGTCTCGAAGCTAAAAGATTTTATTCACAACACGAATATAAGATGCATTTAAAAGTTTCTAAATGTTTTGTGAAGCGACGAAATAAACGATATGCTGTCATTATACTCGAATCTTAATTTATTACATCAAGAAATACTAATGATATATTTATAAAACATGTCTGTGTTTCTTATATATATACATTAAGTGTTCAAAAGTTGAAAAGTAATAATTTACTTTTTAGCTTTCAACATATCACGGGGCCGAGTCGCCTTGATAGTACATCAAAGTCTTTATGATAAACTGAAATATTATTTTAATTACAAAACTAAAACAACCGTGCTAACTCAAACATATTGATACCAAAAATGATCGATTTCCATAAATTAAATTCATCAATGATGTTTTTATAGAGTCATCAAAGATACCAGGATTATAATTAAGTACGCCAGACGCGTGTTTCGTTTACATAAGACTCACCAGTTACGCTCATATCGAAATAGTTATAAAACCAAACTAGTGCAAAGTTGAAGACCATTGAGAATCCAACATTCCAAAAAGTTGTGCCAAATACGGCTAAGGTAATATATGCCTGGGATAAGAAAAACCTTAGTTTTTCGAAAAGTTTTAAGTTTTGTTAAAAGGAAATTTATAAATATGACAATATAATTTATTTAATATCCGAAATATTTCAAGTTACAGGTCAGTAGTAGTTTGTTTTTATGATACAATCAATACTGCATTACATTGAATGTTCTTTGAACAGATTTCCAATTCTATTGATCATTGATCGAATTTTGTAGATTAAAATTAGATACTTAATCCACTAACGATTTTATCTTATTATGTCGATAATTTGCACTCATTTTAGTAAATGCATCTCTATTCTGCCACATTGTCAATGAATGGAACTACTGTACTAGCTATGCAAATAACCCATGTTGACGTTACACAGTCTATGATGTAACGCTCACAAATTTGAGCACCAAATTCGACCCATTTTACTTTCTCTGTCATAAAATTATATACAAATCATATGTGTCTACCTGTAGGGTTTTACCAAAGGTAGTACCCTACATCACGTTAGAAATATGCCAAAATTACAATTTTCAATAAATGATATTTAAAAATTAAAAACGTGACTTTCCCGTTAAACTTTGTGGTTGCATTTCTCTAAAAATCGCCAAATTTAGACTAAGACCGGGGATAAATTCGTTATCTTCGTTCATTTCCGTAGATATAGAAATTTTAACACCCTTCAGTACCCTGTACACCCTTCGTCTGCACCTCATGGTGTACTTGGGTACTTCAGGGTGTTAAAAAAATGTAACACGTAGATGAACGTAGATAACTTATTTATAATATGCAGTACGTCATGTTTTACTTTTGGAATTATCAAAATCCGATATATCTAAACAATTATCACCACAATGAGAATCTAGCAAAAGTTTTATAATTCTTATTTTGATTTTCTTCCAAAAAGGTCCAGATTTGAACTAAATCGTTAGGGTTCCGCAGAACCAAGTATTTCGCCTTCTTTTACTGTTATTATGTTTTCCGTGTGATGAGGAAATGCACAAAGAGATTTTCAGTTAATAAAATAAAATGTTTGAAATGTATAAAAATGTTTTGCTTGTAAAAAAAAGTTCGATCTTATTGAAGGTCGGTAAAAATCCAGAATAATTAATGAATCTGATAAATGATGTGTGAACTCTAACTGCAAACTGCATTTAATGTTAATTGGAGAAAAAAGTAAGTCCATCAAGTATTATACGGAAAAACAGGACACATTTTTAAACAGAATTTCCTTATAGATACTAGCTGTTAAAATAACAAGTTTTTGTCCAAACTTGGTACAAATCCAGAATTATTTTTTTTAATTTCAAATTGTTTTACATTCGAGTCACATAGTGAATGTGCTTTATTTCTTAAAAGGAGTTTTATCAAGTCAGGAAAATTGCAATTATTATCTGATAGTTCTCTTCTGTTTGTTTTGCATTGTCGTATTTTTTTTATTATTTTTGTTGCACTTTAGTGTTTCTGTTGTTTCGTTGTTTGCCTCTTATATTATGATCCCTCAGTTTTACTTTGTAACCCCGATTTATTTTTATCTCAATCGATTTATGACTTTCGAACAGAGGTATACTACTTATACCTTTATTTGTGTACTGGCAGAAAAAAAAACTAAGTCCATTTATGAGTATAATACCAATAAACAGAATTTTTTTATTTACAAAATGTACTCCTCGATACTATCTAATCATCATAAACAAGCCTATGGCCAAGTTTGGCAGAAATTCAGAATAGTATCACCCCTATTTTATGGTGGGATTTGTGTTGCTTATTCTTTAGTTTCATATGGTGTGTCATGTGTACTATGTGTGTTTGTTGAGGGTTTTTTTTTCATTTTTAGCCATGACGTTGCCAGTTTATTTTTGATTTATGAGTTTTACTGTCCCTCTAGTATCTTTCGTCCCTCTTTAGAAAGTTACTTAAATTTCAAAAACTTTAACCACAGAGTGAAAATTTTTGGCGACCACAGCCGACGACGACTATTACGACGCTATCAACAGAATATAGGATCGCTATGTCTCGCTTATGCAATAGAAGTCACCGGCTCGACAAAACACTAAACAAGTAAACATTCAATGATAAAGGCATTAAATATAATATCAACAGAGCAAATTAACACGAGAGTCAGATTTGTTAATGCTCACCGTTTTTTAAAGCTAGTTTAAAGCCAAAAACTATTCATAATGAAAAAAAAAACATGCATCAGACTTAAATCAACCAAAACACATCCGACGTATTTTGGGGATTTTAACGTCATCACGGCCGACACTCGGCTAACCGAGAGATTGGTCGGTTAATCTATATTGAGTATGCGGCTATATCGGCGGTTGGTCTGTTAATCGGGTTGGCTAATGTCTGTTAATCAGGTGTTATCGAGAAAATCATTGAAAGTTCAGCATGTTTCATTGTATAACTTTCTAAATATATTTTCATCATAAAAAGTATTCATGTCTAACAAAACAATTCAATGCACTGAATTCAGTGGTGTAATTGTTATTTTTCTAGCTTCGACGTACGATCTATATAATGAAAAGGCGGGTTACTCATCAATAAATTTATACACATTTTACACACATAAAATGTACGCAAAATGACACATTAGTTAAATTTACTTGCATTCAATATTTTGAACATCGAAAAAAGAAAGGCATTATGTTTGTTAACTATATTGATATCATTGTGTGAAAAATCTACACGAAAATCTGTATTTTGGTGACATAAATCAATTTTTATTTAAAACCTGGTCTGTTAATGGGTCGGATGTATAAAACCCGGTCTGTTAATTGGTCTGTTAAGAGTTATGAATGGTATTAAAAGAATAATTTTATTGCTATATAGGTCAAATAAGTAGGCCCAAGACGAGCGGCTAAATTATACGAAAACAACACATGAGCAATGAAACATAACATATACGGAAACAACACATGGAATTGAAAATTGATAGAAATGGTTTCAAAAAGTGTAATATTAAAGTAATATCAATTTCATCGAAGAATGATTGCATATATCATGTTGATTCTGTTTAATTGTCATGAATGACACAAACTTGTCATCTACATTGGAAACCAGTATATAAATCAGAGATAAACGTCGTAATATAACTAAACATCAGTAAGTAAAATATATTGGGATGACAAAATATGAAAAATAAAGAAAGAATAATGAGTAAGATAAATAAAATGTAGAAAAAAATGACATAACAATTTAAAGAATACAGAAATAAATAATACCCCCTATCCGGACCCTCATGGTATACACGAGAATCTGGATGGAAACGCAGAATATAGAATAATATATAAAGACAGTAGAGAGTGATACATTGCTAAAAACCAGAGAAAAATAATACTTGTTTAAGAATACACACATGAAACACCGATGGCTGTTGAAACAGTAACGGATTGCGATGTACTTATATTGGTGACAAATTCTAGAAGTTTACATGCGGACAACTATGGTGGCAGGTTAATGCCATTTTGCATTTTAGCGCTGTTGCGTTTTCGCCTTACATATTCTATATGGCGAAAACGGGAAATTGTGAAGTCGAAAACGCGAAACCGATTTCTCGTTTTCGACTTCGCATTTTCGCCCTATAGAATATGCAAGGCGAAATCGCGAAAACGCGAAATGGACTTCACCTGCCACCATAGACAACTGTAGTTATCCACATCACTTATGTAGAAAGGAACTAAAAGGAATAAAATGAATTGAAAATTAAAATAACCAAATGTAGCTGCATTCGCTCCTTTCCGTTTACTTCTTTAGAGTTATTTGTAAACAACATAATTATGATTAAGTAATAGAAGAAAAGAACCAATTGGATGATGCTGACGAATTAGGGCTTAACGTCCAGTGACAAATATCATGTTCATATGTGAACGAGAACACGTTATATGTACCCTGTGTTGTATTAGAAAGACACTTTCAGTCGGAATTGAGAACGTGCTACTTCGAACAGACACAAAAATTAAGGCTGATTGAAAACGTCAATAAAAAATTCATGCATATTCCAGAGGCCAATCCATATCACGCTATATTGAAGTGACACACCCTTCAATAAAATGAAAAGAAAGTCAAAATAAGAATGCTCTTTCTAGGATACTGTGGCACCATATTGTCATTTTTGTTTACTAAGGAACATCTCATTCTTAAATTTTTCAAGGGGAAAATACAAAGGTAGCAAAATTATTGTCGTGACTAAATAACTCTTAACTGACACAATTTCAATTGTCCAACCCATTAACAGACTTTATTCCCATAATTTTCACTAAAACGTGGTATTATTCACGTTATTTTACAATTATGAAATATTTACTAATGTCAATTTATTTTTTAGAACCACAGTACTATTCTTTGTCCTTTAAATGATATTAAATTTGTTTGTTTCGCCTTCTATTAAAAAAATTGCTATGCGTATAAGCAGAAATACTACATACTTGCGGGACGCCTTTTAGTTTTACTAAAAACTGCGCAGACTTAGAAATGTTTTTCCAAGTGCAAAATGTTCTATGATAGATATCATTTTGTCAGACACTTTTCTTTTTTTTTATTTGGTTCTTATAACATGCCAAAAATCTGTATATTTAATAGAGTTTAACATTAAATTAAGCGTTTTACTCTTAACAGACGTATAACCAACCCGATTAACAGACCAATAGCCCATATAGCCGTATACTCAATATAGATTAACCGACCAATCTCTCGGTTAGCCGAGTGTCGGCCGTGGTCATGAACAGTCAAAGAATACATGACTGATGCAATGCCAAATATAAAAGTATGAACAGACAGTAGAACGGGTAGTAGTTAACCTTGAATAAATAAGTATATTTATGTAATAATATAAACAGTCTTTATTGAAAACAACGTCAAACCTATGATTGCATTTGTTAAATGCCGCGATTTTTATACCTGTCACTGCAAAATAAAATTTTTGATAGAGGGATCTAAACACAGAACAAACACTATTGTCAATAAGACCGAAAAAGTGAATATATTTTTGCATAACCTTTTTGACTTACAATGGATGTTCTCAAAACCTGTTCACTGCCATTGGAGATTGCAATATAAACAAATCACCAGATGGAACAAAATAGATTTGAATTATCAATTTAATACCAAACAGAAAACAATAAACTTGAGAAAAAAAGTTGTTATCCAGATATCGACAATTGATATCTCTTCGGTGATGATAAGCATTCTAAACGTTAATGTTATGATAAATAAACTTATCTGTATAGAGAAGATGAACGTGGATGTGGATATATGTACATATCTATAAAAACAAAACATTTGAAAAAGTACAATTTTAGTTATGTTTTGATTTGCTGAGTACCAATGTAAACTATAATCAAAGATTAATTACAGCATTGGTAAGATAACCTTCATGAATACATTTGTGTAAAGGTTCGATGAGTGTACATGGTTCAGATAGTGAATTCCGCTCTTTAAGTACAATATTACTGTAAAACTAAGGATGTTACAGTTACAGCTAAATGCACTAAAAAGAATCAAGTATTTGTAACTATGAAAAAATTTAGCAAAAGTTTAAGGTAATTTCTGTTAACGAAATCCTTGCCTTAATGGTTTATAGGTGATGCATAGGAAATGAAAAATCGTCTCTTTTGTCGTAAATTTTAATATGGTGTTTTCCTTTAGAAATTAAAATATCTAAATCTATAAAAGGACAACTACTGATGTGTGGGCTATACTTATTAGTTATTCCCTTTCAGTAAACTTCGAAAGTTTATTTAACGAAAAAATATCATTAAGATAACGGTTAGTATTGTTGAATGTATCAACTAAATATAAGAATGACTAGTCTTTACTGAGTTTGCGCATAACCTGAGATTCATAAAAATACAGGACAACATCTGTTATTTAATGAGCGCAACAAGTGGTTATAAGAATACCTACTACTTGTCAATACACCTTATCACCGAAATGTGCATATATGTTGTCCAGGAGAAAATTGTAAGCTTCAATTATATCTGCACATGTATGTGTATCTAGCATACTTTCCATTTCCGTAATATAGCTTTTTCACAAAAATTAGGGACTTTTAGGGACTATTCGATTGAATTTTCCTAGGAATTCAGTATTTTTGTGAGTTTACTCTTACTCTGTGAATTAGTTATGTATGGACCTGTGCAATAATATCTCACCTCGTATTTGTTCTCGATTAATATAATCTTCAAAGGAACCGTATATTATGTATAGACATCGTTAGAAGTCTAGAATAAATCAACATCAGTAGAATTGTCTGAATATTTCGAATGGTTTATGTTATATCTATTTGCAAACAAGTGGCACCAATGTGGATAACAGTCCTGACAGGTAAATGAATCGTAGAAAAACAAAAACAAAATTCAAAGATATTTACAGCAAAACAAGGTTTATTTAAACTATTGTTTTTTCAATGAACTTACAGTAAAAGATCTGAATTCTGGTGGTAAAACATTCATCAATTATGAACTTTAGAAAAGGTCAGTATGCTATATATTGACCTTTTCAGATTATATTGACCGAGGACAGGGTTTTACAAGCTCATAACATTTGTTGTAATTTTTTTGGTGCATGTTCGTATGTGTTTTATAAGTTTTATTGCATCTTTCAAATTAGAGACTATAACAAGTATAAGCCTCACCCAACTGCGTTTTCCTGTCACTCCTTTGTGGCAATAATTTAATCTTGTCGTCATCTTTTCCACGTTGGTACGTTACCTTCTTTGGAATATCATCCATTTTTCCTGAAAGGGAAACTCAATAATATCAGTCTTTATACCAAAACTGTTTCTAGCCTACGAATGAACTGCAAATTCATATTATATCTGTTATCTCTTCGCAGAACCTATCTCTTGTGGTCTAGCGCTTAGATTTCAACAACACATTTACAAAAGCAAAGTAATTTGGAATCTAAAATTAAATCAATATAAAACAATCTTCAAAATATCAAGTAATGTAGGGGACCTTGGTGTCCAATTGGTCTAAGTAGTTACTTCTTTAATAACAAGCCAGTCAACACTAAGGTTGTGAGTACGAACCCCGCTCGGGCGGGTGCACTCGACTCCAATCTTAATTGACTAGGATTGTCAGTTTTCCTATCGAAGGTCGGTAGTTTGTTTCGGGCACTCTTGCTTCCTCCACCAATAAAAAATGAACGCCACGAAATAGACTAAATGCGGTGCTTAAAAGTGGCGTTAAAACACTAAAAAAATCAAATCAAATCAAATCAGGTATTGTACCTTAAAGAGAATAATGATAAAGAATTTTAAATTGTTAAAAAGTGTTTATCGTGTGAAAACCAATCTTGAGGTATAGTTTGAAGGTAAGTAACTTAGCTTGAAAATGCATGTAGTATTATCGAATAAATACCATTTGAACAAAACTTAGCAGTCAGGATTTTACCTATTCAAATTTCTCTCCCCATTACACTAGTAAAAATGGAAGCCATTGTTATGTTTGGCGCACTGCCAATTTAGTATCTTGTCTTAGGGAGGAATAAATCCTACTTTGTAAAGGATCACTCTGATTGAAACAAAAAATTCTCTGAAACTGATATTATCAAGATGCTAGATTTTTTGATTGACAACATATTTGTTACGTTCGGAGGACGTATTTTTCAACAGACTGTCGGCATTCCAATGGGAACAAACTGTGCCTCTCTACTTGCCGACTTGTTTCTTTATTATTATGAGGCTGACTTCATGCAGGAACTTCTTAGGAAGAGAGATAAGAAGTTAGCAATATCCGTTAACTCTACTTTCCGCTATATAGATGATGTTCTTTCACTAAATAATTCAAAATTTGGTGACTATGAGGAACGCATATATCCCATTGAACTAGAAACAAAGGATACTACAGATACAGTTAAGTTGGCCTAATATCTGGACTTACATCTAGAAATTGACAATGAGGGTCGGTTGAAAACAAAACTTTACGACAAAAGAGATGATTTCAGCTTTCCATTTGTGAACTTTCAATTTCTAAGTAGCAACATTCCAGCAGCACCTGCATACGGGGAATATATCTCCCAATTGATACGATATTCCCTTACTTGTATTTCCTATCATGATTTTCTTGAAAAAGGGTTGCTGCTTACAATACAAGGAAGCTATTAAACCAAGAGTTCAAAATGGTGAAGTTGAAATCATCCCTTCGTAAATTTTACGCCACGAGTTGGTTTGACCGTTATGGAATAACCGTTTCACAAATGCTATCGGATCATTACGTCGTAACTACAATCCCCTTCCCTTTCATAAATTAGACCTACCGAATTAGACTATTTACCACATTTTTTATCACATAAGCAACACGACGGGTGCCACATGTGGAGCAGGAGTTCCTTACGTCGTAACTACAATCCCCTTCCCTTTCATAAATGAGACCTACCGTATTAACTACCTATTGAGTATTTATTTGTACTTTTCAGTCAGTTTAAAAACCATTTAGAAAACCTTTTAATTTAATCAATTTGATCTGTCGTCATGCACTGTTAGTAAAAATTAGTAATTATAACATACTTACTGTGTTGTTACGACTCATATGAAAGGTGATCCGCATATTTAGTTTTTTTTCAATTCTGTGAATTTTTAATGTTATTTAATTGACCTTTAGAATACATATATAAAACTAATAGAATCTGAAACGAAATGATGTATCAATATTTTTGCTTTATACGTTTTCAAGGCCGAACATTAAACGGTGCATTCGACTTTACATTTCGATAAAATTATTGATCATTTTTAAGATTATTCCCCCCCCAAATGTTACCAGGGGCGGAGATACTAATAAATGCTTTCAGAAGATCATTGGTTTTTTTTATTTTTCTGTGGACTGTTTTTCGGCAAAGTTTATGATTATGCACAAAAAGATTCATTTATATTTACCACAATCAACTGTTTTATGAAAATTTGTATATGATCAATTCATGTTAACATCTCGAAGCTAAAACATTTAATTTAAAACACGAACATAAGATGTATAAAATCCCTACTTAAGCATCTTACTTAAACTTTAATAGACAGTAGAAACAGATGTAAACAAATCAGATAATATGCATACCAATCAATTCTTTAACCTTCTTTATAATAACAAAGAGGTCAATTCCTCAGATTTAATTTCAACTGGATATCCACCGGTTAGGATAGCGAAAATTGAGTAGCAGTTACACAAACGTTGCTTTTGCTTCAAGTGCAGACTTACAATAATGAATCAACGTTAAATTGAATTGATACATGACTGGAAAAGTCTTTATCAGTAGTAATCATTCACTTACTGGTACATTAATGAAAATTTGTCTATGATTTAAACATGTTAACATCTGAAAGCTAAAAGACTTAACTCAAAACACAAATATAAGATGCATTTAAAAGTTTATAAATGTATTTTGATTCGACGAAATAAACGAAATGCTGTACATTGTACTTGAATCTTAATCAATTGCACCAGGAAATATTAATGCTATATTTATAAAACATTTCTGTTTTTCTTATATATAAACATAAAGTGTTCAAAAGTTGAAAAGTCATGGTTTACTTTTTTAACTCTCAACATATCACGGGGCCGAGTCGTTTTTATAATAGTTCATCAAAGTCTTAATGAATAGACATATTTGTTGTATTACAAAACTAAAACAACCATGCTAACTAAAACAATAATGATACCAAAAATGATCGATTTCCATAAATTAAATTCATCAATGATGTTTTATTATAGTCATCAAAGGTACTAAAAGTAGTATCAGGATTATAATTTAGTACTCCAGACGCGCGTTTCGTCCTAATTAGACTCATCAATGACGCTCATATCGAAAAAGTTATAAAGCCAAACAAGTACAAAGTTGAAGAGCATTGAGGATCCAAAATTCCAAAAAGTTGTGCCAAATACGGCTATGGTAATCTATGTCTTAGTTTTTCGAAAATTTCAAGGTTTTGTAAACAGGAAATTATAAATATGACCGCATATAATTGATAAAATAGGCAAATTATTTCTAGTTACAGGTCAGTAGTAGTTTGTTTCTATGATACAATCAATACTGCATTACATGGAATGTTCTTTAAACAGATTTTCAATTCTATTGATTATGGATCGATTGGATTGATGACATCGAGGTACTCACATATTTATTATTTATTCCTTGATTCTAAATAAACTTCCTATTGATTTATACATCAACTCACAATAATTTCTGCCAGATTCATATGATTATGTTATAAAAAAAAAACCAGCATTGTATACTTACATTTTTATGTAGTCCCAAAACTTTATCATTTATGTTTGCAATATTAAAGGATTTAAAAAAACTACACTATATATATAAATAATTTATCTTAACATCAAATCACCAATCCTTTAATGATCGATTGATATAAAACAATACATTATCATTTATATATACATGACCACGAACATTTAAATATCATACACCAGTACTTGTGAACGAAATCATTAACATCCTGCGTCACAAAACAAATCAAACGGTAAAGACATTCGACCATATATAGTTGCGACCATTAGAGTCTTGTGTCTGAAACAATTATTTCCAAATGTAAGGCAAACTATAGATATTATATATGTATGAGGCCGATTTCCTTCTTTGGTTATTCAATCCCTGTTTAGCTTCATATAAACTCTACAATTGTTATAATTTTATAATTAATTTCCGGAAATATCTGTATCAAAACTATCAGTCTATAATATTCTCCTTTTCGATCATTTAAATTTGTTGGCATTTTTAAAGATATCATAATGTCTTTCTGACAATGACAGCTTACTAGTTGTTTTCTCAATACTTTTTCTATGTTTTTGT
Organism: Mytilus edulis; assembly: GCA_019925275.1. NCBI lineage: Eukaryota > Metazoa > Mollusca > Bivalvia > Mytilida > Mytilidae > Mytilus > Mytilus edulis. The sequence goes on along the minus strand of CM034358.1, from coordinate 63,488,698 downwards.
GTGACCATATATTGGAAGATAACTTTGGCTACTAGTATTCTATTCGCTGCTGTCAGTCTACCTTTGAAAAATTTAACGTTTAACTATTCCCGAACGAATGAAATAAGTCAAAATAATCAAATTTATAAAATTAGAAATTAGAAATATATCTATGGGCAAACTAAATTATTTAATTTATCTTAAAAAGAAACCTGAGATGAGAAGGGATTTCATTTTAAAACATCATATTTGCTTCATATTGCGTGAGATTGGGATAAAATAAAATATGGTCATCGGTATTTGAATGAGTCTGGTTGGGGGCACTTGATTATTCTGTATTATTTCATTCTTTTGTGCAGTTTTTTGCTGAAATCAGTAATTTTTCATTTGTTTGTTTAAATGTCCATTCGCATCTATTTTTTCTCTTTTCTTTATTTTTTAGCTTATTCTTTTCTACCTTGACACGAACATGCAGACAGAGTAACTGTAACATGAACCTTGAGGAAGTACACCACTACGTCATGGCCGCATTGCATTCTATGTTAAATTCCTAAAATTTCAAGCTGACACCTGTTTTTTGTTTCAGGTTTCAATAAAGAGAAAATCATTGCATGTCAAAGCAACACTTTATGGTGTTTTGTATTCTAAAAATCAAGGGACCTTTAAAGGCATACAAGAAAGAACTGGTTCTCGGAACTTCAGATGTACCAAAACAGGTACTTCAGATCCAACAAACAGGTAAAATGTACCCTCTTTTTAAAACAGGGTGCATTTTTTAATATTCATAATTATAAGTCAAAAGTTTTTTACAATGATCACCAGTCATTCAGCTTTCATTCGATCCAACCATATCTAAATATTCTATATATTTTGAAAGTTACACTTATGCGTAGGAACTACTTTGTGTTAAATATGTTATACTTTCTGGAATGTGCTTTCTCGCCGGGCCGTATTTGTGGTGTTACACCTTGATAGATGTAGCATAAGTTGATATTAAACTGTTTTCAATACAAATGCAAGCCCCAGACAAATTTCCAACCACTCAAATCACAGAACACTATATTTGTATTGAAATGTGTTAGTTCGCATGCTACCTTAGTTAGTAACTTACTGGTCACTTCAGTTGTGCTTATTCTGCAGTTTTTTGTTTAAAACCTGTGTCACGGACAACAGTTAGTGCAGTTGACCTTCCTCCTACATTTCGCCGAATCTATCTTAATAACATATATATCCAAAATTCAGTGCCAGATAAAATTATCAAAGTTATTGACATTCACGCTTGGTTCAGTTTACAAAGATAAATTAAATATTTCATTTATGGACGAAGTCAAGAGATCATATCAGTATGATTTAATTGTTTGACTTGACTGCGTACAAAATGGTAGCAACAAACATTTTAATTAAAAAAAAGTATTTGTGAATAAATCCGGCTGTCGATTTTCTGTTGTAGATTAGTTCACATGTTCTCATAATTGCTTACAGGGGCCTATTCAGGATTTTTCACAGGGGAAGTAGTTTTCGGAAATGCGGCATTAACAAGGGATCGTAGCGAGACGAAAACAAAAACTAAACGATAATCCACATCCCTTTTTTCCTTGGCTGGATCCACCCCTTCTGTACCTGAATTCGCCACTGCAATTAGCTATGGGTATTTCTTTATGTATGTTGTATAAATGTTTGTGTCTTTGGCAGTTACTTATTAACTCGTTCTGTTTATAGTAAGGCACACAAAACAAATATGAAAAATGACATGTACATTGTATCCTATGAACTTTGATGGATATACATTATATGTAGGAAACATTAAAGCAAAAAAAATAAATATGAGTTGAAGAACCTACTGAAGAATTTACACATAAGACATTAGAGACCAAAGTGCACATTCAGAAAATGCCATCCAAAGCAGAGATTTCTGACAGGAATTATTAAAACCCCAAAAAGGCAGTCATAAACGAAATCAGATTTTGACATAAAATAAAAGCGAACCTGTCAAAGTTACAATACTATTACATTGGCTTTTTGTTTATTTTGACATCTATATTATAATATTGAATAATACCTATAGAATATTAAATAGCGTATTTTCTATATATAAAACCATGTGTATGTCATTTAGGACCGTAAATAAATCAGGTATAAATATAGAAACCTCGAGATAGAAACGTTAGAAAATAAGCACTACCTGGGAATTACAGCCAATTTCTTGAAATATTATCTACATGTTTTTTTCACATTGGCAAAGTTGATTTAAAATATTTCTAATTAAGTGGAAAACTTAACCATGTGTAAATATCAATAAATTTGACGATTTTATCTGGCATTGACCTTAATATTTATTGTTATCGGGATAGATTCGGCGAAACAAAGGGGGAAGTTCAAACAGAACTAAATGGTGCTCATGACACAGATAACAGACAGACAAATAACAGAATAATCACAATTGATGTAACCCGTAACTTAAGGATGTACAAAAAATGTAAAAATCAAGAAATTAAAATTTATACTACATTTTGAAAGAGCACCAGTGTTACAGATTTCACTTGGATAGAGAATTGTTTCATTGGCACTCAAACTACATCTGTTTTTCATACTGTCTATTGTTTGTGTATTTAAAAAGCTTGAGTTTCAACTCTACTACCAAATATTTTAATGATATAAAAAAGAAGATGTGGTATGATTGGCAATGAGACAACTCTCCACAATAGACTAAATGACATTGAAATTAAAAACTATAGGTCACCATACGGTCTTCAACAATGAGCAAAGCCCATACCACATAGTCAGCTATAAAAGGCCCCGAAATGACAATGTAAAACAATTGAAACGAGAAAACTAACGGCCTTATGTATGTAAAATGAACGAATAACAAATATGTAACATATAAACAAACGACATTGATCACAATTACTACATAGTTACTTGGGGACAGGATAGTTTATCTAGCCCTCTATCTTTTTTCCAAAAAGGGAGGGGGTTGTTGTTTATTTTATTCTATTTTATTTTGTTTTTTGGGAGTCCCTTAATTTCAACTATTTTCGCGTTATCTGTGTTATATTAATATACACATACCAGAAATAATATACAAGATTACTGAACTTCGAGCAAAATTCAAAACGGACAGTCCCTAATCAAATGGCCATATCAAAAGCAGAAACACATCGAACGAATTGATAACTACTGATATTCCTAACTTGGTACAGACATTTTCGTATCTAGAAAATAGTGAATTAAACCTCGATTTATACCTAGCTAAATCAGTCGCTTCCTGCTCATAACTAGTGCCGTTTTACAAAGTCTGAGTAGGAGCTGCAAGCTCTTGAATACCGAAATGTATACACCTAAAAAAAGAATTGCAACATTTCCATTGAAAACAATATAAAATGACATGATTGTAGAATGTGTATATTTATTGTTTTACCAAATACTTGATCCGTTTATGGTTAAAAATTAAATTTGTGTTATTAAAATTGAGAATGGAAATGGGGAATGTGCCAAAGAGACTACAACCCGACCATAGAGCAGACAACAGCAGAAGGTCACCAACAGGTCTTCAATGCAGCGAGAAATTCCCGCACCCGGAGGCGTCCTTCAGCTGGCCCCTAAACAAATATATATACTAGTTTAGTGATAATGAACGCCATACTAAACTCCAAATTGTACACAAGAAACTAAAAGTTAAAATAATACAAGACTAACAAAGGTCAGAGGCTCCTGTTTTGGGACAGGCGCAAAAATGCGACGGGGTTAAACATGTTGGTGAGATCTCAACCCTCCCCCTATACCTCTAGCCAATGCAGAAAAGTAAACGCATATCAATACACACATTAAAGTTCAGTTCAAGAGAAGTCCTAGTCTGATGTCAGAAGTATCCAAAGAAAATAAACAAAATGACAATAATACATAAACAACATCAGACTACTAGCATTTAACTGACATGCCAGCTCCAGACTTCAATTAAACTAATTGAAAAATAAATTATGTCTTCATCATATGAATATCAGGCATAATCCTCACCGTGAGGGGTTTAGTATCATACAATCATAACATATATGAGAAGAACATAACCCGTGTCATGACAACAACTGGTTTTTAAATAAATGTGTTTAATTCCGATGCAAAGACCCTATAAATGAATCAATATTAACACCAAAATATGCAATCTTTAATGACCTGACAACAGTATTATAACTTATATCCCTTTGTGGCTGATATTCATAATTTTTCATAATTTAACTTACATTCAAAAAGTTCTGAATGAGTTTAATGCATATAGATCTGTATTTATTGTAGGACCAATGTTTTGGAAAAAATGAATCATGCAAAATTTGTATTTTTTGTGAAAAGCGCGAAAACCATTTCAGTGCAGTTGTTATGTCATAACCATGTAGCATTAATATTGGATGAAAAGTAAGTCAATACCATGATTTCAATTTTAAACCATAAACGGATCAAAAGTTTTTAATAGAACCGAAATTACACACATTCTACAATCATTTCATTAAATATTGTTTTTAATGGAAGTGTTTCAATACTTTTTTTCCAGGTGTTTATATCCCATCTGCAGGTGAAGTTGATATAATATTGCTACTAAGTTGGGGGAAATTGATAATTTCCATACAAAAATCGTATTTTTTGTCATAGATTCTGGTACTGAAATGAATGTGTGTGGCAAATCCGAGATATCAGACTAAATTCTTTAATTGCTTGTATGCTGAGAAAAAATCATTATACCTTTAATTGCATGTAGTTTTGATCTGAACAAAATGGCAAATAAAATGTAATATGCCATCTTATTTTAGTTTCATGTTTCTTTTGATCATCATAAGAAGCCTTCAACAAGGATTCTACATTAATCCAGTCTCTAAGCTTCAATTCCATACGAAAACTACCAAATTTACATAATTTATTTACAGACATGTTACCAGTATGCATAGTAATTATTACATTATCAAATGAGTACTTCTTTCAGACCGTGCCAATATTAGCGGTTCTATACACAATTTTGAATACAATATAATGTTTTTGTGAGACCGAAACTTCTACGCATCTTCATAAAGAATAATTATATTGCTAACTAATACAGACGCTCATCATTTAGCAACGAAACAAAGGTATGCATACCAATAATAAAATTACCAATTTAGATTAATAGCACCATTATATCTACCATGCCATTGATTGTTAAGACAAAACGCTTCGTTGTCAAGATAAATAATCATTATAAATCTAGGCGGAAGTGTATTTAGGCCATGGTTTTAAATAACGATACGTAAAATATAATTAGTTAAACAGTGTACTAGTGACCTAATGAGATATATACGGGGTCAATAATTAACTGACCCCATGTATATCGTATTAGATGACTAGTACAGTGTGTACAATTTATGTAATTGACTATTTAATTCGGGGCATTTAAACTTAGTTGTAAAAACAATATTAAGTTATATATTGCTGAACATCTAGAAAACTTTTTTCAAGCGGAATAGCAAATCCTTATTTTACGGTGATGTTGTTTACCGAATTAATAAGTTAAAATTTAGATACTATCCGGGAAAACTTAATAACCCTTCAAATAAAGTTATTCTTGAAGGTTATCAATTAAAAACTGTAATTATATCTATTATAACTATTATTGTTTGTACTGGTATTCATTTTTTTATAGTGTTAAAAATGCTACAATAAATATAATTGTTAAACACATAGTAAGTACTTTCACGGTTCTACAATATGTCGATAGGTAATACATTTAGCATTGCACAAGGCCTTGTTTTGTCAATGCGTACTTATTGGGATTATAGTCATGGTTACATTTTTTAAATTATTATACGCACATGTAGTTCATCTAAATATCACTTGCCTGTACATTCTTTTAAAAGCTTCGAGATCGATCCCGGCATATCAAATGTACGTCCAGGCGATTAGGTTTGCCAGTTTCGTGGGGAATGTCAGTGATTTTCTCAAGACATCATTGATGAGTAAAAAAATGGTGTAAAATTCTGTACATCCAAGATAACTAATATTTTCTGCACATTTAACTCATTATTTAGAATCTATTCATCATTAGTATTGTTTTAAAATGCAAGATGAGAATCGACCCAATGGAATCACAAGATTGGGGTGTGTACGTTACCGAGGCAGTTTTATCGACAGAATAGTCGTTAGAAATAATAGTTATCAAAAGTACCAGGATTATAATTTAGTACGCCAGACGCGCGTTTCGTCTACATAAGACTCATCAGTGACGCTCATATCAAAATATTTATAAAGCCAAACAAGTACAAAGCATTGAGGATCCACATAATACTATGTTGTACCCCGATATATAAAGTAGATATATTCGGCTGCTCCGTAGTGGCAACATTGACGCCGGAAGGCCACCAGTCTATATACAATAACCTTACATACTCTTTTCGCTCTTGCTTTTTTAAAGGAGCATTGGCATTATAGCTACGAGATAAGAAAACATAGAATAGGATAATGTTTGATTCAATCATTAAAAAGAGTGAAATGCAATAATGAAATGATAATCGCTTTCAGCAGCCAAATAATTTGGTTCAATTTTGTCAAGTTAAGACAAGAAACATCGGTGAAAATTTATCCACTTGCAAGTGAAAATCCGACAACATTTAATCCATATTAAATTGATCTTCAATTTAACCCATTACTTTAAAATTGGTTGCGCATTATCTAGTTGTGTTCATTTATAAAACGGAAAAGAATGTCTACATTAAAAGTGAAATCAATCCGTTGACTGATTCGAACAACATAAACCATCAATATACATGTAAAAACGTCACAGGAGGAAAACCAGTAGTAATTAGAGAAGGTCAATAGACAAAGTTAGTAAATTTGAATTGTTTACATCTGTTTTTATGGGCTTTAAAGGTTTAATGAATGTGCCTCTTTTAGAATTCCATGCATCTTATCTGTGCGTTTTTACTCAAATTATAAAACTTTTCAATAAAAGACAAATGTTCAAACGTAGTCGACTGTGGTAGGTGCAAATTCAAGTGGATCTTTTTTGTGCATACAATAAGTTCCGCCGAAAAACAAATCAAAGAAAGATAATAGAGTTATATGTTTAAACATCAAATTGTATCTCTTCCTACGGTGACATTTTTTTTCGTTTGTGACCTTGAAATTGAGGTCGAGGTCATAGGTTAATATGACGTTCTAGATTTTAACCTTTGCTTTAAATTCATATTTATACATAATAAAGCAAAAGAACTGACATTTTAGACTGCTTTTTGATAATTTAATATCAAAATAGATCTTTACTGATGGAAAGACCTTCAATTGTTCTCTGGACATTCCGTTTTTAAATGTAATAAGGATTCATCTTCCATTTATCCACCTTACTCATTTTCTAAACAACACTGGACAAAGCAAACCAATATTTATGCTTGTAAACACATCTTTAAAACCGGACACACATTGGCGGGTGGGGCTGGTGAAAGGGTCTGGGAGTCTGAACCCTCCTTTTGTAGACGATCAGTGCATTTGATTGGGGACATATGGTAGGAACCTTCCTTTAAACTGGTTTGGGAATATCCCCTCCCATTACCCTTTTTTTAAAGCTTGTCTTCACAGTAAAAATATCTTTGTCTAAAAGTATCTGACAAAGTGTCGCTGTCTACATGATTGTGTTAAGCACATAGTTATAAGATGTGTTCCAATGAATAATTTGATTGACTTTTTTTAAATATAAATCAATTTGTAAAACTCTGAATTGATGTTACTTTTTTCGGAGAAATTTGTGTAAATACAAACTGTGAGAGAAATGAAAAATGAAAACAAAATATTTTCCACTGGACACATAGCAGACCCCATATAAGTTCAATATTCAACCAGTTGTTCGTTTATGTCTATTTCGAATTCAAAATGAAAAGACCAATTCACCTGACGTATATGCGAGTCAAAATTAATCTCATTCATTCATAAATTTATTCATTCGATCGTTCGTTCGATTGTGCATTCGTTTGTTCGTTCGTTAGTTCATTTATTCATTCATTTGTTCATTTGTTCGTTAGCTAGGTCTTTCCGTCGTTATTTCGTTAATGTATTCATTCATTCAGTAATTACATTCATTCGTTCACCTCATACATTTATTTTATATATATATTCATTTATTTGTATTTGTTTTCTCCTTTTCTTTATTTATCTCTTTATTTATCTACACATTCATTCATTCAGTCACTTTTTTCAAAATACAAATCCATATTGATTATATGTTATACATCAAATCACTATGAGTAAGTTGTTTAGAAATATGAATATTAATTTTCTTTAATTTGTACTATTTCATTTTTATATACTTACCTTGCCATGCAGTCCTATAACATACTCATAACCGTTTGGTTTGTGTTGCACAAGACGTAAAACTAAATTGTTTTTAAAGTACTGGTATTATACATATATACATACATGTATATACATATATAATACTTAAATGTTGGTGGTAACGGCGATATGAATGACACTTTGTTTTATGTAACATGCTCAATAAAAGATATGTAATTTGATGTTTAGATAGATAATCAGTATAGATAATAGTCATCTTGTTTATGGTAAATAGAAAAGACGATTTGCAATGATATCTTGTGCTTGTCAGAAATGTATTGTCTGAAGTTAATGTGGCAATCAACATTTTAATTGAATTTTAACAATTTATAAATACACTATTTACACTGTATTTATTTTACATCTAATCAAATAAATACAGTCCCATATTAAACCTAGACCGAATAAAATGTTAATGTGTTTAAAATGATAAATTTAAATGTAAATAACTGGAAAATAAATATATAAAAACAGCAGTGTAATACATTATTACCTAGACTGAATAAAATTGTAATGTGTTTTAAATTATAAATGAAAATAACCAAAAAATTAATTTAAAAAAAACGTAAAAAAATGTAAGAGAAAACTCTCTCTCTCTCTCTCTCTCTCTCTCTCTCTCTCTCTCTCTCTCTCTCTCTCTCTCTCTCTCTCTCTCTCTCTCTCTCTCTCTCTCTCTATTTTTTCCCCTATAATAGTTATTACTTCTTGTGTCGACTTTAATGGTAACGAGTTAATTAAGTTGTGCTGATTCTGCTATTTCTTTGTCCAAAATCTGTGTCACGAACAAAATATAGGTCACTGAACTTCCTCCTTTACTTCGCCGAATTTATCCCGAATAGATTACAAAAAATTTTCAACTCCGTGTCTGTCAAAATTATCAAAGTAACTGATATTCACGCTTCGTTCAAGTTATGAATACGTCCATAATGAATTAAATATCTCATTAATGCATAATTGTTTGACCTGACTGATTATATAAAGTTTAGCAACATACATTTTAATCAAAAAATTAAAGTATTAACCGTTTAAATCTATATATTTGATATTGTATCGAATACAAATTGCAAGATTTGGTCTATTGTCTTTGTTACAATAAAAGAGTATTGTCATGACCAGACGTATGTTTCAATTTCGCCATAAATCTCGACTCGTTTGCAACAGTCTCAATGTTAACATTGGTCTTATTATGTGTCCTTCTGTAGATTTTTCAACTCAAAACTAAAATCGGTAAATTTAAATATTTTACATACAATGTCGATTCGTCAAAATGCATCGGATAACATATATAGACGTCATGTTTTTATCTTTGCCTTTTGTGCTGGGTATGAATATAAAGTGGTGATGTCTGATCGGGTAAGAGACAAAAATTTACAAAAGACAAAAGGACAATGATCTGAACAACTACATATTACGTGACATTATCATACAGTCTTCGAAATAGGGGAAATCAAATTTAATTGCAGTGGCGAATTGAGGGCTTCGTTGGCGTGAACGTCACGTTTTAATTGAAAAAAAAGTATGATTTTGTGTATAAAATCGTCCAAATTTGTTTCGCCAATCTACGATCGACGGTAAATGCGAAATTTTCAGTAATTACGCATCCTATGAGAAATCCTAGATCCGCCCTGAAATATAACATGCTAATCAAACAAAAATATAACAACATAATTATGTTAAAAATTAGAAAATCGACAGCAAGGTTTTAAATTTAACAATAAAATAAAAAGTATTATGGCAAGCAAGAAAAGATTTAATTACTGATACCTGCAGGGTAATGTATGGGCTTTGCTCATTGTAGAAGGCCGTTTGGTGACCTATAGTTGTTATTTTCTGTGTCATTTTGGTCTCTTGTGGAGAGTTGTTTCATTCGTAATCATATCACATTTTCTTATTTTTATATAGAAAAAATTTAGTATTGGAATAGAATAGAGACAGCAACCCAACCAAAGAGCAGATAATAGTCGAAGGTCATCAATTTGTTTTCATTATAGCGAGAACAATCCAGTAACCGGAGGTGGACCTCAGCCGAACTCTAAATACTCCAACCCTAAATTAAACTGATACACAGATTATGTCTTCATCATATGAATATCAAGCACAATCCCTCACGTTAGGTCTAGGTGTCTAGTATCATACCATCATAATATATATTAGAAGAACATAACCTGCATCATGCCGACAACTGGATTTATAATAAATGTGTTTATTTCGGATGCAAAGACCGTGAATCAATTGTAAAGCCAAAATATGCCATGTTTAGTGACCTGACAACAGTATGGTAACTGTATCCTTTCTAAATAAGTCTGTGTTAAGGTATTGTTAGCTTTAGGGTGAAAACTTACATTTTTGTGCTTTATTAGAATATTACCATAAAAGATTAAAGATAAACCAATCACAACATCATAATTTACCCGCGGTACGACAATTTAAGTAATATGGCTCGCTAGCCTTCTGATCCCCTACGGAATAGAGGGTGAATAAAGTTCATAGGAGATTCGGCCTGCTTTACTAATCCTCTATGGATCTGTGGGTTGCACTCTTTAAATACTGACATGCATTTCCCCATAGGAACTTCTGGATAAAACTGTACCACTTTTACTATGAAGTTTTGAAAAATAATCATATCCTAGAATGGAAAGTTCATATGCACTACAATTTTTTTCGAAGGTCAAAATATAGGGCTGTGCGGCATATTTTCAACGTTTATATGCCCCGAACTTCTAAAATTTTAAACTAACATTAAATTTCATAACTTCTATCTAGACTGAATAGGTAATGACAGAGTTCAATATAAACAATATTCACATATAAATTTACTGGTTACATTCCCATCTTTATGAGATGTAACCTACAGATCAGGAATCAGTATTTAAACAAAATTTATTATCTATGAATATTCTAAATCTCCCCCAAGAAAGGCGTGGTTTGAGAAACAGCTGAATTTACAAAGTGCAACCTGTAGATGATCAGTAACGAGCCATATAACTTAAATTATCGCACCTCTGGTTATTGTGATTGGTTTAATGCCGTCACGTGGTGACTCCTATGGAACCGTAGGTGGTTAATAAATTTCTTAGGGGGTTTATGTCACGTCTTCTGTTAATGGTGACGTCATCTATTGATGCTGTATATCATTTTTAATTTTTCTACACAAACGCAGCTATGAAAGTCCCGCGTGCGAATTTATACTATTACTACAGTTATTAGAATTAAATTGAACAGCGGTATACTACTGTTGCCTTTATGTATCCTAAATATACAGAGTATATATCTGTCCTTCTAGATCCTTTCGTTGTGCTGATTGATTGGTATTAAACGCCACTTACGGCATTTTGCTTATTCGTGGCGGTCAATTTAAATTGGTGGAGGAAGACGGAGTGCTCAAAGAGAATTATCGACCTTCTGTGAGAGAACATTATCCCTGTAAATTAAGATTAGATTTGAGCTAACTACCTTAACTACCTTAGCGTCGGACTAGAGATACAGTAGTTGCTGTTCGACTACTTACACTACTCGCTGATGAAGTTTTTGTTACCATTAACTTGTAATATGAAGTTTGTTCAGATAATGATTTTTTTTAAATATTGACGATTTTTTTCAAAATCAAAACACATACAGTTAAGCAGCATATTGTTCTCTCATTACATAATTCAAAATTTGGTGACTATATAGAATGCATCTATTCCATCGAACTTGAGATAAAAGGTACAATAGATACAGTTAAATCTGCCTCATATCTTCGATACGAATAGAAATTGAAAATCATGTTCGGTTGAAAACAAAAGTTTACGACAAAAGAGATTATTTCAGATTCCCAATTATGAACTTTCCATTTCTATGTAGCAATTTCTAGCAGCAATCGAATACAAAGTATATAACTCATAACGGATACGATATTCCCGGTTTTGTATCCTGAGTTGACTCACCGTTATGGAATATCTGTTTTAAAGATGACAGAGGATTTGTTCCTAATGAGTTCTATTGTTTATTTGTTTGTTTTTTTCTATTTTAGCCATGGCGTTGTCAGTTTTTATTCGATATATGAGTTTGAATGTCTATCTAGTATCGTTTCGCCCCTGTTCTATTGCTTTATCACTTAAAACTTCAGTACTCAATCCATTTTTTCCCGGTTCAAATTTCCAATACCTTTCAAGATTTTATCTAAATAAAGTCAATTTATAATGTGTAAATTAAAAAATATCTCTTTACATACTTTATTTCCAGTTTAGATGTATTTCATGTATGAAAACAAATGTTCATCCTTTTGACCTTTTCATCTTTTAATCTTTTAAAACAATTCAATTTCTTGATTCAAAATTTAGTGGAGTGAAACTGGTTCAATTTCTTTAGATGCAGCTGCATCTTTCAAGTCAACAAAACATAAATCCATGGTAATCGTTCAGTCTATGTTAACTTGTTTTTGTTAGTATTTCAATGATATTTTATAGTATGTCTTTCTATATAATGCTGTATTGTTATACTACTGTTACAGATGCGAGTGATATATACGCCTATTTTAACGTTAAAACCCGCTGCATTTGTTTTCACCTGTCTTAAGTCAGGAACCTGATGTTCAGTAAATATTGTTTCTTGATTTGGTTCTTATACAGATTTAGACCGTTGGTTTTCCTGTTGAAATTGTTTTACACTAGTCATTTTGGAGCACTATAGCTTGCTGTTTTCGTTGTGCGCCAATACTCTGTTTTGGAGGCCGTACTATGATTTATAATGCATTACTTTTTTTAAATTGTGGCTTGAATAGAGAGTTGTCTCATCTGCACTCATATCGCATCTTTCTATATCTAATAAATGCTGTCATTGTTTCAATAATTAGTAAGCTAAAATGCACACATGAATTCCATTTCATTTCAAAAGTTGTCTACCGCGTACATACCGAAGGTCTTTCTCATCAAAGCGGGGCCGTGAATTACATAGAGGCATGTAGGCAGTTGCCTCCTATTGCGGGCTGACAAAAAAAATGGCGAAAAAAAAACACTGAAAAGAAAAAACTGGTTAAAATCATGCATTTTTTTATAGCACTGGTTGTTAGTTAAAACAACAAGGTGGTTAATCATAATGGCATGCAGGTGTGTTCTATATTTGGATCTGAACGGTCAGTACCCAACTCCTTTGCACACATAAAATTTTCCCACCAAATACTACTGCATCTGCATACATAGAAGTGACAATGTTGGCAATATTGAATGCATAGAAGTGCTAAAAAGATGGGATTCGTCCAGTCAGAAAAAATCACCTTAGTATTTGACAAAGCCAGAGTAAAACTTTTTGGTGTATACAAACATTGTAAGGTTTTAATAATTTGAACTTGATAGATAAAATTATGAGTTATTGAGTATGCATTTTCATTTTAAGGTTTGAAAATTGTGTCTTTGAAACAAAGTCAAATTTAGTTCAAAAAAAAAAACCACAAAAAAATACCAACTTCACGGGGATTTCATTTTAAGTCTTTGCAAAATTTTCCCTAAACTTAATATAAACTTGAATAAAATAGCTTATAAAGAGTCATAAAGCAGGATAAAGCGAAAACAAATCTTACTCTACCGGGACACGTAATCTAACTCTGGTTTATAACTATTTTCAATATATTCCAGGCGCATATTTATTGAAATGTAACAAAAAATTAACAAGTCGTGTATTCTTGGGAGACCTGTACATTGCATACAAGGAAAAGGCCAAAAAAAATATCCTTTTCTGCATGGAATTGGTAAGCTCGGCGATATTAACCAACAAAGACATTTCCATCCATTACAAGTCTAACAAGTAAAATAGCATAAATATCGAACACCCAGAGAAATTTCAAAACGAATAGTCCCTAAATGAAAAGGCAAATTGAAATGCGCAACCACATCAAACAAATGGAAAACAACTGCATGTCATATATTTGACTTGGTACCGACACTTTTTTTTATATATAACAGGGTTGTTAAAACTTAGTTTTATATCCAAGATATTGTAATAAATATTCATCTTTCATCTTACAATCTAACCCATGTAATGAACAAAACTGGACAATAGTTATCTAAGGTACCAGGGTTACAATTTAGAACGCCAGAAGCGCGTTACGTCTACGTAAGACTCATCAGTGATGATCAGATCAAAATAGTTATAAAGCCAAACAAGTCAAAAGTTGAAGAGCATTGAGGACCAGAAATTCCAAAAAGGTATTCAATCACATAACAATAAGTCAAACAATGATATAATATAACAATTTATAATTTTATTACAAAATATTTGTTTTACTTACATAGCTGAAAAGGAAGGAGATTTGGTAATATATATATACATAACGATATACAGTAGAAACCCTCCATGGTCCATTTATAGTGAAGATAAATATTATAGATTGGTAGCTAGTAGACTATGTTCATACTTAGCAAAGCGGTCGCTCGGTATTTTCGTTTACGTTTTACAAGAACGCTTGTCACTTCAAGTCAGACTTCCTTCCTTTTCTCCTTTTTTTGAAAAGTTTTTTTGTGATTTTTAACAGCTATTTGGATTTGTTCAACTTTCATGACATTACATAAAAAGATAATTATTAGGACAAGGTGTTATAGGGTAAGTTTATATCATTAAAATAATTTCATGTTTTTATCGTAGAACGCCTTAGACAAAGTTATTATTTAAAGTGCAAATGTACTTAATGGGAAATAACTCTAACCAACTTCTAATATGAATGAAATCAAAAACTATTTTAATAAATATGTATTAACGAAATAAAAAGTTATTCTAATTTGTAATTAAGATAGTGAAAGGAATTTTTATTTGTTGTTTGCTGAAACACATGTTCTTTCTTCATTAAATAACATATGATTCGCTTTTATAGAAGAATGTCAATTTTATCTTTTCGATCAATGTCATTATACCAAATATGGCAGTCACACACACACACATTCATACAAGCAAAATAAATACACACATCTTTAAAATACCTTCTGTTATTTATATATTTATAAGATTTATTAAAAGTAAATTTAATGCAATCTTTTACAAAAATAGACGATTATTAGCAATATTCGTTTTCTAGTAAAGGGAGTTTCCCTAGGATAAGGGAGATAACCCATAACACACAATCTGTTGTATTCTGAAGCTTTAAGGTTACAAGAGCGCAATTATTCGTAATGCATTTTTCATAGGTTACCACTAGTGTTCCGTATTTTTTTTCTCGAAGACTACACAAACTAGGGAAAAACGGGTAGCAGTTCCTGTTACTAGAAATGCCAGTGTTGCATTACAACCAAAAAAATATATAGGGTCATAAGGCTCAAATTGACTTAAAATGCAGTTAATGAAAAAGGAATATTCTTAATGGCTCCGACGTGCAGAAATTGGAGATATTTTCTGTACTTCTTAAAATGTGAATATGATTTTCGGCAATTTACAAGCCTAATTGGATAAGCCTTCGATTAAATGTAATTTCAATCCTGTATCAACCAATCAGAAGCCGTATAGGATTCTATTCTGAGTACCATCTCATAAAACTTGAC
Organism: Mytilus edulis; assembly: GCA_019925275.1. Taxonomy (NCBI): domain Eukaryota; kingdom Metazoa; phylum Mollusca; class Bivalvia; order Mytilida; family Mytilidae; genus Mytilus; species Mytilus edulis. The sequence continues at coordinate 63,472,874 of CM034358.1, read as the reverse complement.
GGTAAAATGTAAACAAATAATTGCGCTCTTGTAACCTTAACATATGTACCACAACTGGTTGACGAAAACGTACAAGTGATTTTAATAGTTACCTCCCATAACCTAGGTTGTATACAGCTATTAGTAGTTAATGATAAAATGGCACTATATAATTAAATCGTGTATGAAATATGGTAATGTTTTGGCACAATAATTTATAGTTCCAAGTGTAACTAAGCCGAACTTAAGTAGATCTCTTTTTTCAATCTTTCGTTTCTCTGAAGTTATGTTTAATATCTGGAACTTAATTTTTTGTTATTTCACCATTTCAAAAAATATTTTATATTTGAAGACTCGATGACTTTATGTCGTGAATTGAACTCTCAGTAAATGTGGTCTTTCGAAAAGGTGTTTAGTAAGGTATTAACATTTGCTTTTTGTATCATATTTTATCGACGTGGGGTTTTCAAGTTTTGCTTCGATAATTTTAATCTTAATTATTAAAAAGAGAAATGGGGTACATACATCATTTTCATTATTTCATCCACATGAGATATATTTTTCGTACCTGGAAAGTTTAAGTATCATGTAAGCTCAGAAGAAACAGATTTGCCTTAGATATGGCACTTTTGAAGATGAAATTTGTTATCATAACAATCGCTCATCAATTTTCATATTTTAAGGACAAAAACCTAATGTATAACAGTAACACAGAAAATTGAAGTACAATATGAACAGTCAAACACAATTCGCCGTTTTAGTATCTAAATGACTACGGGTAGTTTCATTGTTAGTACCCCAAATGGAAACAAAAGCACGCCATTGGTTGAATTCCCATTGTTTAGGACGTTATTAGCCAATCAGAAATATATAATAATATTGTTGAGACAGTGTTTGCATTCTGGTCCTTACATCTAAAACAGCTCCATTACTATCACGTGAGGTATTTTCATTGTTTTCTGACTAGCATTTAACTGTTTCTGTGGTCTAACCGCACGTACACATACCCCATCGTCTGTAGCTTATAAGGCTATCTCATTGGTCGTGATTCAAGTACAGGTCACGTGTTAAATGCGCACTTTTAACTTCTGTAGAAATATAGATGTAATTAAAAAATCTTTATTTGAGGCCCATTTTGAAAGTGACTGTACACTGTTCCCTTGGTTTTGTCTCCTTTTCATGAGTTTCACCGTCACAACGATTCGCGCATGCACTTTCAAATGTTAGTGCAACAGCCTCGGCACTGTTCGTTGATTCTTCGGGTGTTTTCGACATTTCGTGTTCGTGATCATGGTCACTATGGTGATGTCTATGTTTATGATGGAATGCCTGTAATGAAAATCTCCTATGTTTTGTTTTCTGCCTCCTCTTCGTTTAGAAATATGTGGATTGTCTTTTCTCATTGTTCTTGTTTTATATATTTGAAGTTGGGTATACAAACGTTTAAGCTCAGCCTGAAAAAAGAAATATAATCCAAATGAGTGATGAAATAAATAAAAAAATAATTATCCTCTCAAAGTACCATTATAAAGAAAAGTAACAAAAAAAGCGAACTCCAAGGGAAATTTTAAGCGGAAAGTCTCTTATAAAACAAAAATAGAAAAAGCATACTGTCTACTTTTAAAATATAATTAAACTCATCAAAAATACCAGGATTGAAACTTTGTATTTACTCCAGACGCGCGTTTTTTCTACATAAGACTCAACATTGTCGCTCGAATAAAACAAAATAAAAATAATTTGAAATACAAAGTTAAAGAGTATTGGGGACAAAGTATTCCTAACTTTTGCCAAATACAGCTAATGTTAGCTTCCCCTGAAATAGACGTCTGTACTATCAGCTATTTTGTTCTTGCTATGAGTAACACGACCTCTGCCCTGTTTGGTGCACCTTTTTTCGTCCCATTAACATATTGAGTCGTTAGTTTTTATTTACATAGTGTTTCGTATTAATATATACTTAACATAGTGTTGGTAATTCTAATGCCATTCGTATGTAACTAAGACAAGAATAAAGGACGTGTTATATTTTGATAGGTAAAATACACGGTTGACCTTTCTGTAATTATGTAATTAAAGAATGTAGTCACTCAATAAGAATACCAAAATAATGTTAATAACTTCACATATTTACGACCCAGTCCCCTCCTCTCCGGGTAAGAATTTGTTTTACCAATACGGTGCAGGGGCGGATCCAGCCATTTTAAAAAGGGGGGGTTCCCAACCCAGAGTAAAGGGGGGGGGGGGGTTCCAGCTATATGCTCCCATTCAAATGCATTGATCGGCCAAAAAAAGGGGGGTTCCAACCCCCAGAACCCCTCCTCTGGATCCGCGCCTGTGGTGTGTCTTTAACTCAACTCACTAGCAGTGGCGGATCCAGATATTTTCATAAGTGGGGCACTGACTGCCTAAGAAGGGACCATCTCCAGTCTTGCTTAAACAGTGATTCCCTTTAAATTCAACCAAACAGTCCCACCTTAATCCGTTTCTACTAGCGACATGTGTTTATGGCTTAAATATTTAAATAGAAGAAAAATCCGTCATATGTGTTATTTAACCGATACGGGTCTATTCCCAATTATGACATACTTAGTGAGTGGGGTTTTGCATGCAGATTGATGCATGAATAGTAAACGACGCTCACCTTGTCAAGTCATCCGGTCCTATTTTCTGAGTTCGTGTGATCCCCTCAGTTTTTTTTTTGTTACACTTTTATTTTTACATTGATTTATAATATTTATACATTGGTAAACTATGATATCATGATTTTGTTCTATCGATTTACTGAAATATTTGATTTTTTTCCAGAATAAAATCAATAATTTAAGTAACAATGTAAATCTTACTATAAATGCATATATGAATATAAAAAAAAATTATAACATTTCATGTAAAATGAATTTAACTAGCACAAAAATGTACGTAACTGTGTAAATCTTAATGTTACTAAAAATAGACTTATGAATAAAAAAAAATAAAAAATTTTTTTTTTAACATTTCATATAAAATGGATTTATCTAGCACATGTTGAAGCTTCTAGAATACAAGGCAGATAAACATGAAATAATAGAAACATTCCTATCTTTATGTTATGTTCCAAGTAAGACAAAAACAATGAAGCAATAAAACAACAATTAAAAAAGGAAGTCGTGCCAATTTGGCAAAGTTTATACAACACAACCAATTACTAACCAAACACAAAGGATACATTAGTGCAAAAAATAAAACACATTAATTATAGTGTTACTTGTATAATTATGTAAGAATTACAAACCAGAGGCTCCAAGTGTCTAGAATTCTTGCATGGTACAATTTGATTTCCGAAAACCCAACCAAAAGCATAGTCGGTGTAATGAGCAACAAATTATACTTGATCATTAATGTTTTTATATCAAATCGATTTAGAAATGTTTCAAAGCTCTCCTTCGAAATATTAAAGCACATTGTTAAGTGTACATAGTTTTTTTAAGTTTACAATTTGATATTATTCATTTATAAACAAAAACAGTCTTCTTTCATTTAGAAATCCATTTAAGCTAGTTTTTGTATGGACGTGAATGTTTTACATAATATACAGATTCTAAAAATGTTGTGTAACACTATCTATATTTTTTTATTATTAGAATTGTTAAATTTTCATTTCAATTGATTGAGGCTTTGCATTCCTATTCCCATATTCTGAAGTTTTCAATGGAATTTAGTAATCATCTATTGTTAATGTTTCTACATAATACAACAGTACAATACAAGACCTATTGCTTGTATAAAGTAAAAAGAAGCAAATATATGCATTACAAATCATAATAACTAATGTGTTTCAAAAGTTCATATGTAGTTTTTAGCCATCACATGAGTTTTAACAATGAATTGTTCAATCAGAATTAGACAATACTGGAATCATATTCATTTGTGTGGGTAATGCAGTAGATACAAGTATAAAATCAAAACAGATTAATATCAAAGCCTTTTTTCGATGTTATTTTTTACCTCAGGAAAACCCGAGAAAGAAAAAGATTTTAATAGATAATGAAGTCGAATTCTAAGGAAAATACAAAATTAACACCAATGATGGCTAAAATGAATAATTGGGTTTTTTCACATTTTCGTTTTTTTTTTTATTGTTCTTCAAATTCTGTCGAAATCTTAAGTAACCGTGATATTCAAATCGCTAAAGAGATAAATTATAATTTTTCTATATTTTCGTTTGTGTATCTTTGTACTTAAAAACCTTCTTTGTTTGTGTTATGTCCGTTTTCAGTATTTAAGCATTGTTTGTGTAAATATTATATTGGACTTACTCTGATATCTTCTGGGTCCATATCAGCTAGACTTATCTCCCCTACATCGACATCCCCATTTGAGGAAATGCCAACATTTAATTTTAGCGTTTCTGGCGCCATATTGTCTGTAGCCTCAGAAGGAGCCCGATTTCTTATATGGTGGTCCTCAGGTGGGCGATGTGCATATAAAAGCTGCAAACAAAGAATCGATCGTATGAAAAATAATAACAAGCCATTTAATGGGTGAATAATTATCAAAAAACTGAATTTATGTACCGGTTTTGTTGTATTTCAACTGATTATAGTTAACTTAGTTTTAGAATTAAAACAATAATTTAAATTGTATCAGGAAAACATCGACTCAACGCCATGTAAATGAATGTTTACTTGTGTGGTCTATGCGATATAAATGCACCCTTATCCCAATCTTAAAAAAATCCTGATCAAAAGATCTTCACTTTTGACAGAATTTAGAAAAAGACATTGTCAAAATATGGGATTTCTGATACTGTGTAGCAGCAGATCAAATTCGCTTAGTTAGATCATTTATTTGCCAACCCTTTAATATCATTAAAAGTTTTAAATTAGGTTCCTTTCGTGCTCAAATTTATGCTGCATCTGTAGTTTTAGTCTTTTCCCTTTCTCATATTTCTATTGTCCCAGGTGTGTTCTTTCTTCTTTTTTACTATTTGTATCTTCTTGTCTTTTAAAACTTACTTTTGGTCCATAACGAGAAGAAGGGTAATTGTAACAGTCATCTGACAACGAACAAAATACATAAGAAACAAATAATCTGGATGAAGATTCAACCAATAAACATGCCTGAAAATACAAAAAAAAATACATAACATGTACAGAGAATATTAAACAATCAATTTGAGAGATAATTATACACAGTGATATACTTTTTTAAAGAAAGAAATTTTATTGAAAACAAATACATAATTTCAATAAATTATACCTGATTGTATGGTCAGGAATGACAAAAGCCATCGCACTTGATCAAAGGTTTCTAAAAACAAAACAAGCCAGGAATATGATAGTTGTTTTCCACTCGTGCTTGTGGTTGATGTGTTTGATTTTGAGTCTTTATCTCCCTTTACTATTTTACCTTCCAGTTTGGTACTTTTGTCAGAATACGTATCATTGGTTTATCATGTCGTCTTATATAGAGAATTATGCGTACTTTTTCATATAGAACTGTGTTATGTCTCGAAAGCATTTTTACAATATTTTAAGTTTTGGCTGCCGAATCCCAGTTATTGTCATATTAATCCAAATATGTCTTTTTGGGTTGTTGACCAAATTTTTGTCAATAAAACGGATATAATTGTATAATTAGCTGTCATTCAAGTTGAATATTTAGCTATATATTCTTTGAAATATACCTGCACCAAGTCAGGAATATGACATTCGTTTTTCATTCGTTTCTACGGTTGATTTGGTCAGGTTTCATAGAATTTACCTTGGAGTTCGGTCTTTTTATGAATATGTTTTTCCAATTGTAATGTCTTAACACAACAATGTTTTGTATAGCACAAATGTTAAAATAATGAAATTGAAATGAAAGGGGGGAAAAGTAACGTTTGTTTCAACTTATTGAAACTTTAAATTCATGTACACATCTTGGCGTAATGGTTATTTACGTTTGAGTGATCATATTCATTGTCTCTATATACAAATAAAAGATATCAGGCTTGTGATCAGGCGGATAAGTACTTCGTCAGAATAGTATCCTCTTTGTCAGATATTAATATTTCACACGCATGAAAAAAATAGCTATTTCATATTTTACGCTGTAATGATAACTCTTGAAAACCATTGATTTCATTCATATTTCATCAATATCAAATCCTGCTTGAATGTTATTTTGATAGAAAAGTGTTTCTTCTCACTTATAAGTAATTATAACTCGTATATTAATACGCCTTTGAACTATATGAAAGTGTTGTCTGATTAATTTTCAGGGCGACGAAAGATCAAGAACATATCCCCAAAATTATATGAAAATATTTCGTAAAAAGGCAGATTGAAAATTAGTAGAAGTTGAAGACTTATAGACAATACAAAGATTTTTCATTCCCAATCAGACATCTTTAAACTGATGTAATTCCACTCATCTTTCTTTAAATTTTATAAATGAGGTACCAAAAGAAAGAAGAAGGACCAATCTTTCAAATTGTGATAATTTCATTCGTGCACAACACAGTTTGACCTCCAAAACTGTGTCTCAGATTTTTCCTATTGTATTTCATTCTCTCATAAATCTTCAATGAAGTTTGCAACTATACAATTCATAAAGTGACCACTAAATTCATTGGGTATAACATTTAGTTACTATATTGATGTCTATATGAGTAGAGTTATGTAAATCATAGCAATCAAGTTTTGAATTGTTCATAGTACTTCATGATAGCTTTTTGTACAAAATATATAAAATATTATTGGGATGCTATGAAGAACAAATGAAGCTAAATTCATTAAGTGTGGACATCACAATATACAACTATATTCAACATAATAATTAATTTGTAAAATTATGTCATAATAAATTATACTCAATTTGAAAGTTTATATGCTGTTCTTCTTTTTTTGGTAACATTTATAAAATATAAAGAATGGAAAATCGTAAAACATCAGATTAAAATTACTAGAAGTTGAAGACGTGAAAAGAACTTGATTGTGTACTTAACTAATGCCTTTTCAAAGGTAAACGCCTATCGCGTCAAAACGTTTTATAGAAAAAAAATGTTTTTAATTTAAATACAATTATATCAACACTCGAATCTGATGCACTTGGTATATCTTGCTTTTGTTTTACTTTATTAAGTCTGCATGAAACACGGTAGACTCAATACACATTTACTAGTATGTGAAAGGGATACACGACTTACTCTTACTTAAACTGTAATACCGTATTCCAGGATATGTTATTCCAAAACCGTTTGCGCACAACCTTTTGGAATTTTGGTCCCCAACTTTGTAATTGGTTGGCTTTAATTTATTTTGATCTAAGCGTCACTGATGAGTCTTATGTAGACGAACACGTGTCTGGCGTATTAAATTATAATCCTGGTACCTTTGATAGCTATTGACGAGGGTAGAGATTCAAATATATGCCTTTAATAGGCAAATATTTGTTTTTGTGTTGGATTTGAAACGGAGGAATTGGTACGGATGAATTGATTTGTATGCATATTTAGGTCCAATTCATTTTCATTTACCACAATCAAATCACTAGTTTAGTACATTTTTTTTATGAAAATATGCAATATCTCCTTACGTTTCATATTAAACTTTATGAGTTTAACTGTCCCTTTGGTATCTTTCGTCCCTCTTTTAAGTATAGAGAAGTAGATAGCATACAAATCGTTTTGAAACAGACGAATGTAAGGTATGCTACCTTGGTCAATTTTATGTTCTATAAAAAAAGTTTAATTTCTATTTTTCAATTTCATCTGGAATTCCGCATTCGACATTTCTAAGAGTAAGAGCATTTAAAATATATCACATCCTAATTTGTAGGTAAAATCGTTTATCATTCTTTTTATATACCGTTAGCGATTATTTTAGTTAAGAATTTTAAAATGGTTTACCAAATTATAATGAATATTCGTTATTCAATAATGGCTTAGTTTTCAAAAATACAGTTTACTAGATAACTGTCGAACTTTTGTTGTTCAGTTAAGTTTTTAGAGTTAGTCATAACACAGTATTAAGATAAGTGCTTCAGAAGATGAAAATTACCTACATACATAGAATACTAGTGCAATAAATGCCTCGCAACATTAACAGTTTACCTATATAATTACCTGAATCTGTTAAATAATACTGAAACAAGTTAGTATTGACACAACCTCACACAACTTCCTTACACCATAAATAATAAACTGTAATATTAGTAAATGCAGTGTATTATTATACCTTAGTTATAGTATAATTGAAAAAAATATGTATTAGCTAATTTAAGATCACGTGATGAGAATAAATTCGGATATTTTCCTCCAAATAGGTAAGGTCGGTTAATAAAATCAACAAATTGTGTTGCCCGGTCAATAACCCTATTATTCTCTGCCGGTGAGGAGGCCAGACGAAATGTCAATATTTGTTTTGTACTAATAAAGCAGCTACGACCCTATAAATCGGGCAATATCTTAAATTATCAGCCCTGCTAAGTTTTGGACATTGTGGATATCCCCTCCTCATAGTGCTGTCATTGTAACAATTGCTGCAATATTTATCTCCTAAAATAAACTTACCTAAGTACATAAAATACTGTTGAAATAACTGCCTCATAGCATATTGCTGCAGAAATATATGTTCCTTCTGAATAATCAGAAGGGGCTGATCTTATACGATAGCAGAGGTATATACCAAAACATAGAAATAATAATTCAGCTGAAAAATAAAGGAAACAATTAGCCACAAATAACTGGTTGAAAACTTAAAACATATACTAGCTTGACTATTATCATTATAGAATTGCAGGATGTCGAAATATTTCACTTGAGACATAGCTCTAATTCCATTGTCCTGCTTTTGCTATACTTTTTATTCCTTTTTGCATAAAACCTTTTTTATTTTTGGAATTTGGTAAGATTTGGAAATATTTTGGCCTCAAGCATCACCCAAGAGAAATGTATATCGAAATTTGCATCTGTTGCAGTAAACATTATATCGTTAATGTTGTTGCTTCTGTCTGTTGTTGAAACCGCATGTTGCCTTTTTAATCTCTTGATTATTTTTGTTTTTGTGTTGTACTACTTTCGTTCTAATAAAAAGGAACCATGTTCAATTTTAAAACATGCATCATGAAAACAAACCAAACAATGTATATATGAATGATATATGTATCCTTCTTACATGTATATACTATGGAATTAAATTCATTAACAATTTCATTTGTTTATAGATCGCGTAAATAAAATAAAATAACATCAGTAATACTTTAATATTTATTATTAAATTAATTAATAATGTTTATTGTTTATTTTCATATTTCTAAATTTCAGACCTAGTGCTTTTTTTAAAGTTAAATCAGAAATTTCCTTTATGAAAAAGACCAACGAAACATTAATAATCGTTTGACTTCCATTTAAACTAGGGATGTCAAAAGATTTGAAATTTAATACTCGGATACTCGTTCATGATACTCGAGTACTCGCGAGTACTCGGGTGAATCTTAAACGTCTATTGAAAAATTTAGATTTTAGGTGGGATGCAGTGTTTTTTCTTATTACTATCATACACATATTTACGAAAGACAAACGTACTAAGAACATAGCTTGATCCTCTGTTGGTTTTTTTATATAAATAAAGAGTAATTAAATTAATTTAAATGTACATCTCATACCAATCACGTTTACCTAGAAGTCTTGATTAACAAACAAAGGTAAGTTTTTACGGCTTGTGATGAGTTAATTATTAATCCATGAAAGTGTTGATCCGTCTACAAACACCGGTAAAAATGTCTCTTATCAGTAGCGTAGGGTTCACCACAGTCAGGTCACTTTGATTTTGTTCTTGTTAAGAAATATGATCTGGTCAACAATTTCAGACGAAAGACTAGTAATGTTTGGCTTTCTATTTTTTGATACAAGTAGTGACCATGAAAACATTGCCTCGGAAGGAAAGAACGTTGCTGGTATTACTATAACTGATAGTATCCTCAGAACAAACATATTTATGTTGTAAATTGATTTTATTTAGTATTACTAAGGGGACATTTCAACGGAACTAAAGTGAGTGTAAATATGAAGAGTAATATCTCAAGATGTATAACAGGCAAACGAGTATCCGAGAACTAAAACTGCACTCGAGTACTTGGCCTTCCGAGCGAGTACCCGAGTACTCGAGTACTCGTTGCCATCCCTAATTTAAACCCATCTTGCCACATAACACATATAATACAGGACAAAAAAAACATACCTTCTTATTTGATATTTTGTGGCATAAATGACTGACACATATTTTAAAAATAAAATATTCAGTTGCTCTCCATACACTTATTTACTGACTTCATGGAATTCTCAAGGAAAAATAATAACATTAGAATAGACACTTACCACTTTCTATAACATATTCCCACCATCCTGATTTACATACTAAATATTTCAAATTGTCTTCAGGAGTAACACCTGTATCTAGAATAGTTTTTCCTTCTCTAATATGATCTAAAGTTACAGTTGTCCACACAGACATATATCCTAAAACTACTATTATAACACAACATAAGTATTTCATTAAATCTTTATCACGAACATGTACTCTGTGCGCTTTCCTTGACTGAAATTCTCCTAATAACCTGAAATGAAATAATATTTCATGATTTATTGCGTTCGATGAGATTTTTCTGGATTTTAAAGAGACTTTAGGTTTCTGAATGAAGTGTACAGAATTGATAATCATAGGCCAACTCTTTTGTAAGAGTTCCGCGGAACCCAGTGTCTCGCCTTCTTTATGAATTTAATTAATGTTTTAAGAACATTAACTGCAGACTGTATTTAATGTTAACTGAAAGGAAGAAAAGTCCATATATAAGTAACATATGGAAAAACCGGAAATATGTTTAAAAAATTTCCTTTTGCATGCTAGCATTTGATCATAAACAAGCTGCTGTCAAAGTTTGGTAGAAATCAAGGATTGTTCAAGAAAGTTATAAAAATTTCTAAAAAGTTAACCCCAGAGTGAATATAGTGTTAACTGCCAGATAAACTAACTAAGTCCATTTATAAGTAAAATAAGAACAGAAAAAACATTTTTTTTTTTACAAAATTTACTTCTTGATACTATCTTTTGATCATAAACAAGCATTGTCTAAGTTTGGAAGAAATACAGGATAGTTTAAGAACGTTTTTTTAAATTTCAAAAACTTTAACCACAAAGTGAATAGTTATGGACACCGACGACGGAATATAGGACCGCTATGTCTCGCTTTTTCGACAAAAGTCGAAGGCTCGACAACAATAAACCTCGAAAAAAAATAGAGAAAACGGGGGTGTTTAAACATAAAGAATAGAGAATAGTGGTAAATATAGATATAGAATGAATAGTAATATTGTGGACTTTACAGAAACCATGACATTATCTAATCTGCGGGCTTTTACAAAGTCAACTATCTGAAATATTCAGAAATTATTGGGAGGTTTTTATTATTGTGATAAATGTGACAGAGTTGTAAACGCAAACATTTAAACTCGCATTTTGAAATGTTTTATATGAATTTACCAGGAGTTTTCTCTAAATCGTAAAATTTAAAATCGCATTTAAGTCTAAGATATCAAAATCGCAATAATAAATGCACGCAATAATTTCTGAATTTACAGTATCTGAAATATTCAGAAAGGAACCAAAAAAAAAACCCATCTCAAGTGGTGTATTAACCATTGTGTAATTGATAATTCATCTAAACTACGATTCTACTATCCAAGCCGAGGAAAATAATTGCAAATTTCAAATAGTTTTGGTTAACTACGATTACGTGTTTTGTTTTGTTTAATCCAATTTAGCTATTTTTAATATTAAACAATACGACACATTTCGACTAATTCGAAATTATCCGAAGAGTGTAATAACAATGATGAACCAACTTCTTGAATCGGATTTACGTTAAAAATGTTATATGGTTTTTTTTTCAAATATCTGATCAACTACATCATGTACATGAAATACCATCACTACTTTAATCAAATTTTTGTTCTTAAATTGAAAATATTATAGCATTATTATCTATTTCAGCCAGTTTGGTATGATGACCATCTGAACTGGACAATGAGAGATTTGGCATATAAATCACAGCAAAAACAGAAACTGAATTATATTCTTGAATTGCATTGAAAAAGCCAAAAAATGTACAAATAAAATAAAACATGTATAACAGAATACGTTTTAATCAATACCACGACAGAAAGGGTACAAAATATGTATTTTATGACAAAAACATCAGCAATAAACCAATCAAAATCCATAATCAAGTGTTTATACCCTTATCAGGGGTAACTATATTAGAATAGCATAGTATGATATGAATGCAACTTATTAACGACATGTTGTTCGGTGTGAGCCAAGGCACCGTGTTGAAGGCCGTACATTGACCTATAACGGTTTACTTTTATAAATTGTTATTTGGATGGAGAGTTGTCTCATTGGCACTTACACCACATCTTCCTATATCTATGGACAGTTCCTTTTCCTAAACATTCACAATTCACAAAGATGGAGGAATTCTAGTAATCGTTTAACTTGCTTACCTATTTTCGAATAGGGTGACACGTTTGCGTTTCTATCGTTTTTCTTCATATTGATATAAACAAAGTTGTTATGATACATTTGGCAGAGTATGATAACTTTTTATTTGTGTTATGTATTTTTAGCACATTTGCTGCTTTGCCTTACATTTAAACTTTAAATATCAATGTTTGCCGATGTGATAATAGGTTTTTTTTTCATAAAAATTGTTTCTATTGTTTTTCTTCATAATGATATAAACAATAGAACTTATTTGTCATATCAAGAGTATTTACTCTTCTTGTGAATTCTTTTAGTACTTCTCAGCTTTGGCTTACCTATAAACTTTTAATATTAATGCACCATATACCACAGCAAATCCTAGCTCCCGAAACCATGGTAACACTAAACATATGGTCGTTGTAGGCTCAAAATATTGTATTATAACCTAGGAAATAGACAGAACAAAAAACATTAATATAGATGATTAAATTGTAATGTCATCGAAAGCATCATATGGTGTTTTTTTTCGAAATGTATAGACATAGTTGTTGATAATTTCTGTATTGTCAATGTTACATTGCTTGAACTTTTAAATTGTGTCAGAATGGAATATCAATTAATTCGATTCCCTCAGGTTTTGTTTGTTCCGACTATTTTTGTATATTCTAATTGGATTTTATGGTTTTAATATCGTAATCTACTATTACAATAATGCATAATGCAAATGGAACATTTTGTGAGTTTTGCACTTTCGTTACATATTGGGATGTATACAACCTATACTTAATCTGAGAATGGAAATGGCGAATGTGTCAAAGAGACAACAAGTCGACCAAAGAGAAGATAACAGCCGAATGCATTTAAGAACTTTTACATTTATAAGAGAAACAAGACTAAACTTTTACAAGCATTTGCAATAGGAACAAGACTTAACTTTTACAAGTATTTATAATAGAAACAAGACTTAACTTTTACAAGTATTTATAATAGAAACAAGACTTAACTTTTACAAGCATTTGTAATAGAAACAAGACTAAACTTTTACAAGTATTTATAAAAGAAAAAAGACTTAACTTTTACAAGTATTTTTAATAGAAACAAGACTTAACTTTTATAAGTAGTTATAATAGAAACAAGACTTAACGCATTTATAATAGAAACAAAACTAAACTTTTACAGGCATTTGTAATAGAAACAAGACTTAACGCATTTATAATAGAAACAAAACTAAACTTTTACAAGCTTTTTTAATAGAAACAAAACTTAACTTTTACAAGCATTTGTAACAGAAACAAGATTAATGTTCTAAAAAGAAACACTACTGCTGTTTCAGTTAAGAGAAAAGTCACAAAACACCCCTATTCTATAACTTAAACTGTTCAACTAAATATAGCAGTGAAGATAACCAGATGCTCCGCAGGGCGCAACTTTATACGACCACAGAGGTCGAACCCTGAACAGTTGGGGCAAGTATGGACACAACATTTAAGCTTGATACAGCTTTGAATTTGGATTGTAATTAAATAGTTGACACAACATAGGTTTCTGACATAGAATGAATGTGGTCTAAGAACTTAAACTTAAAAACTTAAAACTTTTAAATTGGACATTTACCTATTATGGTCCAATATCAAAAATCTAAATACATGGTTAGATTCAGCATATCATAGAACCCCAATAATTCATTTTTTGATGAAATCAAATAATGTTCAATTTTAGACCCTTCAGATCTCAATGTGGACCAATTTGATAACCGGGCCCAAATCTTAAAACTAAATACATGGTTACATTCAGCATATTGAAGAACCCCATATATTCAATTTTTGTTGAAATCAAACAAAGTTTAATTTTTGACCCTTTGGACCTTAAACCAATTTGAAAACTGGACAATACTGTGTGCTATTGCGCAAAACTGTGCAATTGAAAATTTCTTGCTATTGCGCAATATTGTGCAATTAGATATTTCTTGCTATTGCGCAATACTGTGCAATTGAAGATTTCTTGCTATTGCACAATACTGTGCAATTGAAGATTTCTTGCTATTGCGCAATACTGTGCAATCGAAAATGTCTTGCTATTGCACAGTACTGTGCAATTGACCATTTCTTGCTATTACTGAATACTGTGCAATTGAAAATTTCTTGCTATTGCACAATACTTAATATAATAATTTTGGACCCAGATTTGGACGAACTTGAAAACTGCGCCCATAATCAAAAATTTAAGTACATGTTTAGATTCAGCAGATCAAAGAACCCCAAAAATTCATTTTTTGTTAAAATCAAGTTAGGTTTAATTTCGGACCCTTTGGACCTTAATGTAGACCAATTTGAATACAGGACCAAAATCTAAGAATCTGAATACACGGTTAGATTTGGCATATCTAAGAACCACAATAATTCATTTTTTGATGAAATCAAACAAAGTTTAATCTTTGACCCTTTTGGCCCCTAATTCGTTGGGACCAAAACTCCCAAAATCAATCCAAACCTTCCTTTTGTGGTCATAAACCTTGTGTTAAAATTTCATAGATTTCTATTAACTTATACTAAAGTTATTTTGCAAAAACCAAGAAAAATGCTTATTTGGAACCTGTTTTTGGCCCTAATTCCTAAACTGTTGAAACTTAAACTCCCAAAATCAATCCCAACCTTCCTTTTGTGGTCATAGACTTTATTTTAAATTTCATAGATTTCTGTTTACTTATACTAAAGTTATTGTGCGAAAACCAAGAAAAATGCTTATTTGGGTCCTTTTTAGCCCCTAATTCCTAAACTGTTGGAACCCAAGCACCCAAAATCAATCCCAACCTTCCTTTATCGTCATAAACCTTTTTTTTTATTTTCATAGATTTCTATATACTTTTACTAAAGTTAGAGTGCGAAAACCAAATGTCTTCGGACGACGACGACGACGCCAACGTGATACCAATATACGACCAAAAAATTTTCAATATCGTATAAAAATGTAAAGTCAACGCAAGCTTCTGAATTGGCATTATCATAAAGGGAATAATTCTATTACTAAAAATGAATTAATCAGTTTTGTATTTGCAGAGTTCATATAATTATACACAGGAGGAGAAGAATTTCAATAAAGCCACATTGTTAAGAGCATGATCATGTTATATTTTGAAAACCTTATCATTCATTAAAACTTCAACTTTTAATATCATCGAGACATCGAACTAAAACTAGTTTTCAATATCAAATATAAATACCTGTCAAATACAGTAATTCACCAAGCAAGTGTGGCTAGTATGGGTTTCAATTATTGTGAAATCAATGGGGAATTCGTCTGTGACACACATGCAGATGATGCCCCTGCTTGCATTTATCGGTATATAAGGACATGACTGAAGAACGCTATAAAGGCAACAGTAGTATACCGGTGTTCAAGGGTCATAAATCGATTGAGAATAAACAAATTCGGTTTACAAACTAAAAAATGATTAAAACACGTCAACTATAAGTGGAAAGATAGAACAACAGGAACACTGAATTACAACAAAAACAAATGCCAACAAACATAGAAACTGCCATATTCCTGACTTGGTATACGGGACATTTTAGAAAAAAAAGTCACGCAAACAAAAACTTATTCTGAGTTTTGTGGTTATAAGCATTGTGTAAAAGTTTCATAAGTTGTTTGGATAAGGCAACACCTGTAACAACCTCTGGATCCGCCAATGGTCTGTGATTCGTTTTACCTAGATGGCTTTAATAACCAAAAATGGTTCAGACGCTATACATGCTATACATTGCCGTTCAAAAAGAATTGGAAGTTGGATGTGCTTGTTATGCTTTGCATCAAGTGACAAGTGAAAAAAAGCAAATGAGAGATATGTGGTATGATTGCCATACGACCACAGGGCAAAGATAATATTAGTTATATTGGTGTAATCAGGGGTGTACAGAATTTTCAACAACGGTGTAAAATTCCGTACACCCCTGATTACACCAAGATAACGAATTTATTTCTTATGAACAATTCTATTACTCATTTTTAAACCAGGATGTAATAATTGAAAAATGGTAATAAAAAATTAATTTCCAGTTTAAGAATATTTCAATGGCGAACTTGCTGTCAACTACTTTTTTTCTTTATCTTAGGGAAAATTCCGAATTTTTTTGTTCTTTTGAATTGTTGGGGAAACAAAAAATTAAAAAAAAAAAATTTTATTTTTTTGCCAAATTTTTATTTTTTTTTATTTTTTTTTGCCAAAATTTTAATATTTAAAATTTTTGTCAAAATTTTATTTGTAAAATTTTTTTGGCAAAATTTTATTTATCCCCGGGTGAACAAGGAATCAGATTGCAGTATTTGTGCTGCATAAGAAATAAGAACAATTACAAGTTAACGTTCAGCTTACAACAATGAGCAAACCTAATGTCAACAGTAGGCAAAGAAGGATACTGCATGCGAAAGAATTAAAACGGAAACAGCAACTGCCTGATGTATATAACAACAATAAACGAATAATTAAGATTGTAGCTAGAAACCAACGACAACCATTAAATTACAGGCTCCTGCCTTGTGATAGGTGCATAAAGAATTTTACAAGGTTTAATATTTTTGGGGGAGTTATAATATGATTTAATACCAATTTCATAAACATGTAGTTTTTCTATGCTAGAATGACAATACGAAACTTATTGACTTCATTGACAGAAATGTTTACGTACACCCTTCATATAAAACCCATTTGAATAATTTTGACCTTGAAGATTTTTGACTGGTTCGGTCAATTTTGTGAAATTATATTCGAGTTTCAGAATAGTAAACCCAATCCCTGTGTAATATATATGTTAAATGTCATAACGGGAACGTCAAAACAGCCAATTTTTAGCATGTTAAGATTTCTCTATCCACTATATCTTTAATAAGACTCTTTTCATTCTTGAAACATCATCTCACAATTAACATCCCGCTCCCCCTTTTTTCAATCTTATACAATGAATAAAATGTATGTTTCACCACCTGTAAGACAATTTAGTCTAGTTACAAATAAAGTAATAGCAAAAACTCATTAAAGGAACTTAAAAGGGCAATTAAACTACCTCTTGACCCTTGTAACATGTGACCAATACAATTCATATTGGAAATTCAACAGATTGTCATCATATCGAAAAAAGTGTAATTAGCATAAACGTAATATGCCGGGGAACTCGAGTTATCTATCTGCATTCGGAAGTCGATGGAGTAGAAAATCCATCTAGAGGAATAATAGTTGATATTGATTCGAGACTTGTTGGTTTCTTATCAAAACCAATGGGGCGCTGCTGGGAAATTGAACATATTATATAGAAGAAAATACTAAATATGATCAGCAAGAAAAATATGATCAGCAAGCATTTTTTTTCTTCCAAACTTCAATTTCCATTGAAACTATGGAAATATATGATAAAAGATACGATACAAGAGTGGTACATATTTAAACATATGTTAATAGAGTGTAAGCAAGTATTCACAAATATATATATCTAGATATATTCACGATGAAGTTATAATAATTATAATTTTAATTCAATTAATTACAGTAGTTTCTATAAACATATTATGTATCATATGTCATTGCAAAAGAGGGACGAAAGATACCAAAGGGACAGTCAACTCATAAATCTAAAACAAACTGACAACGCCATGGCTAAAAATGAAAAAGACAAACAAACAACAGCACACACGACACAACATAAGAATAAACAACACGAACCCCCCCCCCCCCCCCAAAAAAAAGAAAGATAACATGCAAACAAAATGTGTTCTGTAAGACGGTTTCTGAAGTGAATGGGTTGGACGATACATGGTGGAATAAATAAGATTACATCCTTGGTAAAATAGAGAAATTGTGGAGTGGTTACACAGAAAAAGAGAAATAAAGAAGTCATACAAAAACTATTAAAGAAATAAAAGATCAAAAAAATATTGGAAAGTACTGATATATGACTTATAAGGAATATGTAGAATATGAATGCTCCAAAAATGATAATGTACACCCAAAAAAAACCAACAAACTCAAATGTCTGGATTAATTAATTTACAGGAAATTAAAATAATAATCTGAAAAACAGATGGCGAAATAAGACGCAACAGTAGTAAACTAATATTCAAATTTTACTAATTAAGAAAAAAAAACCTGAGAAAATTGCTTAGTGTACATGCATTGATTTGTGATTGTGTTAGGTTAAGGAACCAACAGTGTCATGAGGATTGATACTTTGAATGCAGATGTATTAGCATTGGCATATGTATCCCAATTCCAAGAAAAAAATCAAAATAACAAAAATACCGAACTCTGTCTAAGGAAATTTCAAAACGGGAATTTCTTTATTAAATCGCAAAATCTAAAGCTGAAACAAACCAAACCAATGAAACAGTCATATTTTTTACTTAGTACAGACATTTTCTAATGTAGATAATGGATTAAACCTTGTTTTATAGCTAGCTTAACATATTATTTGTATACATTTTACGTCCCTTCCCTAATAGCCAATTGAATGTTTTGTATATTGTAGTTGTATTGCTATTTTCAATTCTCATTTTCGTCGACATTTAATGCATAGTTGACATGTTAATTGATTAGAGTTTGCGTTTTCTATAAAAAAAAAAAAAAAATAACACACAGGTGACACATATATCAATCTTTTTCAACAGTTTACGTATAAACAGCCACGGATAGCCTTGGCATAAATAACAAAATTTTGACGAAGATGATCATCATTATTTACTATGATGTCACTTCACAGTGTACTTACTGTAGCATAAAGAAAGACTGCACCAATAAGGATAATCTCGAGTAAAACCCACATACCACTAACCATCACCTGTTATAAAAAAGAACAAAACATTAAACGGAGGAAATAAATTGCATACTTGACAAACTTTCCAGCAGACTTTGTTCGAATACATACTAGTAAGCAAAATTGAATCAGATTACGAGTTAGTTACATGCGTTTTAGACGGGATGCCTTTACCTGCAAATTTGTTAAAGTAAGTTCAAGATTTTCTTTCATTTAATTGAAAAAGGTGACTCTCTTTTGCTTAGCAATTTTATTAGTATTTTTCTCCGTTTAAAATGTCCAAAAGAATTTATGCTTTTAAATTAATACACTGATAAATCTGCTCGTAACTGTGCTATTTCTTTATTTATCGAATTCGTTGTAAGATTCACCATTTTTCTTTAAAGCACATGCAGCGAGACACTTTCTTACTGAAGAGTTCAGTAGGGTTCCTTCAACAATGTGGTGCCAAACAAGGCAATAATAGTTACATTTAGTACATCCAAAATACTTTTACGTAACTTTGATTGGCCAATGCACTACACAAGTTTTATTATATTTCCATATCAACATATGATCAAACAAAACATCTATGAATGCAAGTGCTTTCCATGACAACGTTCAAACAAATGAACGTTTTGATTTATTTTGTAATTTCATGGCAGTAGCATTAAAATGTAATAACTAATCAGAAAATAATGATTCTTGTAATATAATTTCGTTGTAAACATATTGAACGTGCGCATATTTTCAGTACGGTCTTCCGCGATACCTACAAAATGTGCTTCGATCATCGCTTTAACACCCAAATAAAATTAGAAAAAGAACCATTGAATTCTCAGATAAAGAACTGTGTTTACTAAGATTGAAATATCTATTGAATAACTAATATTAGTTGTATACTCCTGTTGAGTCAAACCTAATTTCCTCCATATCATACTACAAATGGTTGGGTTCTAATATCATTTACAAGTTAAGAGGCCGAAGCAGGGAGGCCCTAGTTTGTATTGTTGACCATGCAGAAGACATATTTCAAACAAAATAAAACTCTGCTTTTGTTCATGTTTGTTTCGATAATGAAAGCGCAGAGGGTTGTTTGAACAAACTGCACTCCTGCGAATTATTAAATGAAAAATAGAAGACAAAATAGAAGTAGCAACATTTTTACTTACTTTTGTCTTGCGTAGTCTTAAAACGGCCACGCCAATCACTAGTGAAACTGTAATACAGAAACTCTGTATACCAAGAGGAATACCGCGGAGTAATATATTATATTCCGCCATACATGGCGTTTTGTCATCACACAGTTCACATCCGGGCAAGCATGGAAGACATTGAAAGTCACTGCTATTCATTGATGATTTGTTGTAATAGTCATCTAGAAACGAATTTTCCATTGTAATTCCAGAGAAATATTTAGTTGTAGCGTTCTGAAGGGGAAAGTAGTACCCAGGTCTACAGACGCATTTGTAACTTCCAGCACGCAATCCTCCACCAGGTATGTGTTCACACTGAAAAAAATACCAACATTAATATATAATATTAAAAACCAATTGTTCAAAGAACAATTGAGGGTCTTTCCACAAGTAAATATCTACTTTATGATCAAAATATTTAAAACCAATCTAAAATGTCAGTTCCTATGACTTTATAATGTATAAATATGACTTTAAAGCAACGGTCAAAATCTAGAACGTCCTATTAACCTTTGACCTTGACCTCAATTTCAAGGTCACCAAATAAGGACCTCAAATAATAAGACCCTAGGTCTGTAATATGTATGGTTAATGAGTTATATCACTTTAGGCATGATTTTAAATATAAAATGGGCAAAAACTGTCATTTATTGTTTACGCACCCTTCCAACCAAAATTTATAAGATCCAACATGTCGCAACTCACAATTAAGTAAAAATAAATTGTCATTATCTTTCACAGTTGTTGAAAATGAGAGAAAATAAGCCAAAATCAAAATTTAGAACATGACCTTGACCTTTGACCTTGACCTTATTTTCATTTTTTTGGACCAAGGGACTTAATTCCAAAGACCCTAGGCCTATATCACTGATGGTTTACCAGTTAGAAACGCATATCACTTATATCAAATGCATAAGGGGAAATAACTCTCATATGGAGGCTCCGGATAGCTTCAGTCCAAATGAATATCCTAATCCTGAAGAAGTAACGAGCAATTTGGTAAAATAAATTTGTCGTTATCCTTTACGGTTGCGAAGGAGTAGTGGCCACAAGAAAAACAGTGTTTGGGGAGATAACTCTTACAACGTAAAGTATTTGGTTACGCAGTTGTCAGTTTTAAAAGCGCATACACTTTACGATATCATATTCCAAATATCTAAGCGACATCTTTTGAAACATCAATACTACGCAAGAAAAAAATTAGGCGGAAGAAAAAAAAAAAAAAAAAAAAAAATAATAATCAGAACAAATTCAATAGGTCTTTCCACGGAAAGGTGGAAAGACCTAATTAACATAGATGCGTGCATAGTTATACAAAGGACACGAGAAGGATATTAAAAGGACACTCAAACCCATAAGTCGAAATCAAAGAAGCAAAGTCGTCATTGAGCAGGTCCAACATGACAAGGTTTAATCCAACCTGCGACCTTTAGATGTTGAGAAGACGACCTGGCGACTTGACGTCTCTTTTCAAAAAGTAACATTGTGACCTTGAGCAAATTTTAAACGTGACCTTGTGACCTAAGAGTGTTACCCTAGTGTAGCCCCATTGATACTGTCGCAAGATTTTCTGATTCTGTCATAAACATTTTAGAAGATTTTACATTGCTTCTAATTTGTTCTGAAAATAATTCTCTGCGGAATCTTCTAAATAGTAAATCATATGATAAAAATCTACAAACTCGGTCCCTAATATATCAAATGATGATTATACTTATTTCATTATTTCTGATTTATTCTCCTATTTATTGTTGATTGTATAGATAATAAACAACATGAAAATATTACCAAATATATATAAAATGACAAAGAATACATGAATATGTGGGTTGAAACTACACTGGATAATATTGATGCAATTCTATGTTTACCAGACTGAAATCTAAGACTAGTACCACGTTAACACTTAGAGTTTCAAAGTTAGTTTCTTTAGACAAAAGTACAAAACAATTGCGCACTTGAAAGCACAATCTAAAACGCACCAATACCGGGTAAGGAAAGGATTCGCGAGAATCGGTCAATGCATACTTTTAGTTTATTCTTATATGTATGATCTATTTATTAGTTTTTATTGGCTTTGAACTAGCTGTCAGTAACTGCGAGTACTCTCAGACCTGTTCTTAGTGTATTTTTGTTGTAAGGATGTACAAGTACCCAGCCACGTCCACTCTGTAGTTTTGTTAGATGTATTTCTATTTGTATGCTTCTGATGCCTTTACAACTGATTTTAATATTCGTTATTATGTTGTTCTGTTACACCACTGTCCCCGGGGATGGTTGGGTCCCGCTAAAATGCTTAACTCCGCCACATTTGGTATGTATGTGACTGTCCCAAATCTGGGGAGTGTAATTCAGTGGTTGTCATTTGTTGTTGTGTCGCATTCTTTTTATTTTCATTCATTTTTTGCCGAGTTTTCTTGTTAGAATTGTTTTACATTTGTAGATCCAGCGTTTAAAAAAATGGAGGGACCACCAAGGTTAGATTAGGAGTGGAACATGTATAAAGTATATGTATATTATCCACATATATATATATAGCTCCAAACGCCCCCCCCCCCCCTTTTCCCCATAAATCCATTACTGCTAAAATCACTAATCAAAAAGCATTTTAAGAGTAAAACAAGATGAATGAAAAATTATTGATAACATGGCAGCCATCGCTTAAAAACCAAGTTCATAAGTTTGGCCGTTAGTTTTCTCGTTTGAATTGTTTTACATTGTCATTTCTGGGCCTTTTATAGGTGACTATGCAATATGGGCTTTGCTCATTGTTGAAGGCCGTAAAGGTGACCTATGGTTGTTAATTGTGTTATTTTGGTCTCATGTGGAGAGTTGTCTCATTGGCAATCATATCACATCTTTTTTTATAGTTTTCTTTTTTGGAATTTACACATTTTCAATATCTATAACTGTATATCGACGTCATTTTATTACTGTATCCAATATTGTGACAAGGTTCATATTTTTTCAATCAACCTGCAGAGAGCAAACAAAACTTAATCTAAACTTCAAAATCTTTTACTTTATATGTGCATGGGGGGGGGGGGGGGGGGGGGGCAATAGGGGGTCCGTTAACATGTTAACAACACCTCGATTTTGGAAAAATACAGTTAACAACAAATGCAAAAATGCTGATAACAGTTAATATAGTGGGTTGAAAACAGTTAACAGCTTTAATTGATCCCAGATAACAGTCAACAACACATTGAAAAGGGCCATAACAGGTTAACACAAAAAGGTATTGCCCCCCCCCCCCCTTCCCCCCGTGCATGTGTTATCTCCTGGTGTTCAAGCTTCAAGACACTTTGTTACAGTGTTTTTTCTATGTTTTTTCTTGAAATGTACGATAAATAGACTTTTCGCAATACGATGCCATAGTTTTTTTAATTAAACAAAGATGTAATTCACACTTTCAATAAAACCTCTATAACACATGCCAAAATTGTGAAAAATCCAGCCTATATTGTTACAGAACCTAGTCGGGACGATTCCTGATAGAAACTGAACAAATTTAGAGCTTGAAATATTGTAAATACTACTGATCTTGTTGAAGACATGTTCTTCTCTAGATGTCTGTGTATGGTTTTAATTTTCGTTGGGTTGTTGTTTCATTGACATATTATCTCCTTTCATTTGTCTTTGCTATCAAACTTCAACGAAAACTAGACGCCCTGGTTTGTCTTTAAAAACAATATAGACGAACAATAATCCAAAACGCACAATACATCCAACTGCATATTGTACACCACAAATCCATCTGGATGGAGGTTTTTCGTTTCTGCATTCTTTTATCGTTTGGCCCAGTTTTCTCTTTTCTTTATATTTTGGTCGGTTATTCTATATAACCTTTGTTTGAGCACCCCATTATTCTCTGGGTTTTATAAATGATTTGTGCTATTTTTTTCTCTAGACCACTATCATGACTATAAATCCCTGCATACTCTCAACAATGCATTAGAGTTCTTGTTAAAATCATAAGATTAGATAGAACTATATGCTTGGTCTGTGTGCTTGTTTTGTCGAAACTGTAGTATTCAAGAGTTAAACGTTCGACAAGAAAATGATGCCTATGGATATTTCATATCTAATTTATAAGAAAGATATACTTATGAATGAAAAATAGCTATAACGTATGCAAGTAATTCTGTACATGCTCATCTTGTAATACGCCGTAGCTTAGTGATTCCTAAAGAAAGAATAAATCAGAGCTTCAATACAATCCGGTGAAGAAATGTCAATTTTCGAGGGGGATAAACATTTGAGGCTCTGGACAGGGGATCCTTCATGATTTTTATTCTTAATTTTTTAAAACCATGCTTATTTATTTTGCTCAATATTCTCCATTATAGAAATTTTGACTGCCTGTTTTCTCTTTTCTTTATACTTTTTATCCATGTAGTGTATGTTAAAAAAGCTTTTACCTGCGTGGTTTCTGTGTAACATTTATGGGACTTGGAGAACAAGGAGTCATCTTGAGCACACTGGTTTATATCTGTCTTGTTAAGATCGATCTCTATCATCACGACACCTCTGAAAATAAAAAGATGACATATTATAGTACGGGTAATTTTTATATGCTGAAATTGTTTTCGTATATAATGTATGTGCAGGTATACGAATTGTCATTGTTCGCAAAATAAGTTGTGTAAAGGGGTAATATGTTTAACCTGTTTGTCATGAGGAGGTAAACGAATTCAACTCTGTCGTACAAAAAAGTGATGAGCAGATATAGAAATTCAGATTGTTCGTATAAAAAGTTGCGTCAGATTTACGAATCCACCATGTTCTTATATAAAGCGATGAAAATATATACAAATTCAGGTTATTCGTAGAAAAAGTTGCGTAATCCACCTTGTTCGTATAAAAAAGTGATGAACACTTACAGATATAGGAATGCAGATTATTCGTATAAAAATTTTCGTACAGATTTACGAAATCACCTTGTTTGTATTAAAAGTGATGCGGAGCAGATATACAAATTCAGATTGTTCGTAAAAAAAGGTTGTATACGATTTCCATTCATGACATAAAATACCTATGTGTATACATAAGCAACTGATACAACTGACACAACGAAAAGTAAAGGAACAACGCTAACATTGCTGTTGTTGTTGATTTTCAAAATCGCACTAATTACTAGCACTTGGAAATGTGAACAAAGGAGGGTCTCATATACCAATTCACCAATACCTTCAAGAAGAATCAAAGTTAATACCCCACTGCAACTTCATGATGCCCTACTATTGTTGTTTTTCAACTCAATGTTTCACCGATACCTTCAAGACAGAGCAAAAGTTGAAACCTTTCTGCGCCTTACTTACATTGGTATTGTTCATATCAGAGTGTCGTTATTACTTTAAAAGGGGGAGCAGATGGGCACAAAATGTTCTGTCAAGGCTTTAACATTTGTATTTTATTTAAGACTTGGTTTTGTAAACATGTTGGTCTCGAACATCACTATGCCGAAAATAACACTTGTCGAAATGCACAGCTGATGTAATAAATTTGCCAAATTGGTACCGTTAATGCGATAATTAATTTAAGGAAAATCCACATGATAAACAAGCCAAAAAGAGAAGATGTATTTACTGTCATGACTGTCATAATTTATCAGATAATCAGATAATCCCAATGATAAACAAACATGTAATACTACCAGAGTGAGAGGCACATCAACTGTTATGTTACTCTTATTCTTACGACACTGACGTAGTATCGAAAAGAAAGAAAAAGTGAGTTTTAAAGACTATCAAACCGGACAGATACTTGCCGCTTTACATTATATTATGAAAGGTTTACAAAAGTGCTAATAAACTGACTTCAAATTCATTGGCAAAGAGGACAAACGCCTCCCTCCCAGTGTAAATAAAATTTAATAGCTACACTCCGTGATATTTTAGCAACTAGTGCCACTTATACCTCATTTTTCCTAGAAACCTTCTTCCGCTCATGAAGTTATTTTTTTAATGATACAGTAGTATCACGTCATATAGTGGCGCTTTTTCATGAATTATTATTTGGCATGACACCTACACAAGTTTTAGTTGTTAACATTCAATTGCACAAAGCAGCCGAAACGACCTAAATGAGCAAAAGCAGTAATATCGACCAATCGATATCAAGTTCTGCATTCACTTCTTTTTTTTTACATCTAAATCTTTTCAAACCACATAATCAATCAAAATAAAATATATTGTATAATATTGATTGTAATGTTTGTGTCTGCATCACAGGTGAAATTTACAATGATGCGTCTATGTGAACATGCGTGACGTAACAGTTACCATAGTAACCGTATACCTATATGACAACAGATCAATAAGTTATTTCATTCATAAAAATAGTATCGTAGAATGTGTAGGAGGGGATAAGCTATTGTCAAAGTAATTGTTTCGTCTACTTATTAACAAAATGACTATTTGTAGTTACAGCAGTATTAAAGTATCTCAAATATGTGGGCGGAATCACGCCATTAAATTTGAACAAGACTCTCAGTTCAAGAGGTTATCTATTCTCAGTTTCTTATTTATTTAAACATTGTTAAAAGGTCAAGGTTTTTCTTGCCTCTTTGAAATTATGTTGCATTATTTAAATATACCCAACAGATAAAGCAAAACTACTAGTTAATTACAGGAATACGTTTTAAAATTTCACTGGAAGAACATCTCGTTCTCAAAAACTATTATGTTTAAGTTCATTAAAAAACGAGAAATGAAAACAAAAACACACATAGTACCGTCATTTAATTGCAGTTTCCTATTAAAAAGCAATAGTAATAACTAATCGCTCAAAATTTTCAGTATTATACTTCTAAAAGACAGGCTAACGATACAAGGGATATTTTAAAAAGAAACAATTAAACCGACAATTAACATCATGGCAAACAAAACGATTAAAATAAACAACAGCCCGCAAAACACTAGTGCATGGCAATGTCCAAAGATGACAAGAACATTTTGAACCATATATTCTGAAAATATTTCCTGCCAAACCAAGTTTCTGCAATATATTTGGTGATGCCCCTGAATTTGAAAGTATGCAGGAATCTCACTAACAAACATATATGCCTTTAATGATTATGAACAATAAAAACTCAGGCTTTGTCCCATACGTCAATCTCTTGACCTTCAAGATTGGATTGCTGCTTTCAGCTGACTGACAGTTGAAAGCAGCAATATAACAGTCTGTTATAAGGGATTTTGTTTCCCAGTTACCACCCATAATCCTAAATAGATTAATTTAGCCTTAAATTTCCAGATTTTTTTTTTATGAACATAGCCTTCATTATTCCTGCCAGGTTTGAAATGTCAGAATAAATAGGACAAGCATTTAAAAGATTGAAATAAGGAAGTATAATACATGATGGCCATATGACATTTATATAGCAAAGACCGCCGAATCACACGGTTTCCACCAATAAAAACGAATTCATGAGACAGATAACTTTTTCTGCTCGTGACGACTCCATAAACAGCAAAGCTTTTAAAATATTTCACAAGGTCAATGAGGAAGACAGAAGAAATTCAATACTTTTGATTTGGATAAAAAAAATTCTGTTATTGTCCTTGACCTCGGATTTTAATCAATAATCAAACATTTTAACTATAAGAAAATCAGAACTTTAGCATATTTTTTTCGGTAACTTCAATCGTTCCTTGATACATCTATCTAATATTTAGTCCATCTTTCTGTATTTGTGTTGCTTTTATAACTAGTTGGGTGGGTTTTTTTCAAACTCATTTCATTGTGCTAAATAGGTTTCGTTCTTCGCTCATATACATTTTCAAATTGGGGGGTAGTGAGCTCTAATTTGTTTATTTTAGAAAAGGTTGTACTTCTTGTTTGGTGTCCCTCTAAATGTCGCTGGTTATTATCGTTGATTATTTTGTGCTCATTAACGTTTTACCCAACGGTCTAAATGTATACCCCAATTGCTGCTGTTCGTTAAAAATACACAGTCAAATATATAACTTAACTGTGTTCGTACTATGTACGTTTATCGACTAGCAAAAGGTAACACAAGAAAGAGTTTTAGTCTACAAATCTTGTAGTTATGCAGAAATTGGAAGTGTAAACGAAAGTTTCATCAAAGACTATATGGAACAACTTAATCCCCTCAAATATTAATACTTCCTAACGTCATATCTGGTACAGGACGCTGGTTGTAAATATAGCGCAGCAATGTCGCGTTGTATAGAATACTAAATGAATAAAACGTGAGGGTTAACGCCTTTCTCAACAGTTTCGATCGTTGTTTGGCGTTACGTTTTTGTTTTTACAAATTTCTAGCTATTTCGCGTCCCCAAAAATACCAAACTGAACATACGTCTGGCACTATGATATCATATTTCTGGTTCTTCTGGTCTTCTGCCATTAATAGTCTAAATATATTTGAAAAAACGACAAGTCTGTAGATGATATATGCATGAAACATTTGTGACTGGACGTTAATAATAAATCAATCAATTAATCATGGAGGAGTGAAACAATAAACCGATGAAGAAAAAAACAATAACCAAAATATCAAAGAAAGTTTATTTTGTGTTATTCATTATTATCATTATTTGTTTATAGAAAAACAAAGACCTAATATATATTACAACTTTAACAAGACAGCACTAGTCACCTTTAAGGAATATCGCTAAATCGATAACGGTTAGTAGTGTACTTACACCGAACCGATGTAAGGAAGCGTCGAAAGCGCATATAAAATTAAGAAAAGTTGAGTGTTGAGCTGCTTATGTCACCTATTATAACCAGACCTTGTATAATGATGAAATGTTGAGAATTGCATGCATTTTGTTATATTTATGTGTGAGGCCAATCCAAATTTTGGATTTGAAATCACCTAAATTGTTTGACGTGACTATATAAAGCATTGGTAGTCAGGAAAGCTAACTTGATTCATGAATATGGAGTGCAAATGTGCATCCAGAGTTTTGAAAAGAGTGTGTAAACTTAGAAACCTTACGAGTGTGACTTGTAAACATTCGTATACATTAAACTATATGTAGCATATAGCATGACAAGAGTGCCCGGGACCAATATCCCTAAATCATTGGTGCTTACTATCTGTACATTGCGTAGATGCTGCACGTGCCTGTGTATTGTACATTAGGTAGAGGCTGCATGCACGTGTCTGTATTTAACAGTGTTTTACCATTTTTCATGTATCTACAGGGATCTGAGACAGGGATAGTAAGTTTTCATATGGTATGTACATCGACATGTGTTTTCCCTGAAGTTTAATTATATGTATTGAATGTATAAAACAGATGTTGAATTATATAAACCAAAATGCATGTTCACAGTCTGGCAATTAAATTAAATGGAAACCTTACTGGGGTCCCACGAAGGTTGTTTTATATAGATTCATACATGATGGGGCCTTTTATAGTGGATATAGTTGTCTCACTTGGGAATCACACTACATCTCCTTGTTTTGTTATGTTGAGGTCACATGTTGGTTGATTAGCTTTACTTTTTTCCATTTACATTGTAAAGAAACGCGATGGCAACAACACACATAGAATTATTCCCTATAAAGCGTTTTTTAACTAGCCAATTGTTATATATCCTTGGTTCATTGAGCACAATTGTGTTACCCTATCAAACCCAGTGGCGGATCCAGACATTTTAAAAGGGGAATTCTCAACCAAGGATAAATGGGGGGTCAAGCTATATGTCCTCGTTCAAAAGCATTGATCGTCAAAAAAGGGGGGTCTAAACCCCGAAACGACCCTAGATCCGCAACTTAAATCTATTCCAGGATTTCCAGAATTTTCCTATATATATATCATTGCAAAATTGATCGAGATTAAGAATGACCTCTAGTGGTTGTATGACTGTCTTGATTTCATTGACTGAAAAAATCAGCTAAAGTTCGATAGCAATAAGAACTGTAAAAGATTTTATTATACTTATTGCCCTTCATGTCATTTTGTTTTTCATATTTAGTATACTCATGTAGTAACTGATGTAGCTAGGCTTCAGGGTGATTTTGATTCTAAAAAGGATGGTGTATTTGTATGTCTATTTTGCTAATATTTTAGTACCATATGTTACCAGGTTTGAGGGTGATTTGGATCCTTAAAATCAAAAAAAAAGGATGGTTTAATCAATTGATTGGAACCAGATGAATTTTGTCATGAATTTTTTGTTGATTGCTCTATTTCTATGAATGGTCATATTTGAAGGCGTTTGGTGTCAAAAAAATGTATTCTTAAACGATGATAAACATGATCATGATGATATCTTAAGGTGTTTTCCATTGGACCTTCGAGGAAAGAACCATTACAGCCAATGTCAGCGAGTGTGTAGGGAAAGGTAGAATCATTGGTTAGCTTGCTTGTTAGATGAGCCGTGAAGTCAGTATAAGGTAAGGTAAACTACCCTCCTTTAAAGTAGACTATATTGTTCGACAATTAAACAATCTATCTGTCAGTAAGACTAGACTACTTCGAAAGAAGGGTAGTATACCTTACCTAATAATGACTTCACGTTCAGCTAACAAACAAGCTAACCAAGGATTCAACCTTTCCCTACACACTCACTGGAATCGGCTGTAACATTTATGCCAAATAAATAATGAAGTACGCTTGACATACATGACATTGGCCCTTCGAAGGTATGGTCCTCAACTATTTATCTGATATCATTCATGTATCAGTTTACTAAGATCTTGATCAGTGGCTTTTTCACGAGATTTTTTGGTCAAATTATACATGGGTTGCGTTTAATATCGTAGCGGCTACTTAGTGCTACGTAGATTTTTGTCTACCACCCAGGGTTGCGTTTAAAATCGTAGCAGCTAAATAGTTCTACGAAGCCCTATGCAGCCGCTATGATATTGAACGAAACCCTGGTTAGAAGGCTCGCCGTGGAGAAAAGAGTACACACATCATTGCAAATTATTTATTTTAAGACGCTCTTGAGCTGTGTCCTTAGCCAGGTGCATGGCAATTAATCCTGTT
Source organism: Mytilus edulis (assembly GCA_019925275.1). Classification (NCBI taxonomy): domain Eukaryota; kingdom Metazoa; phylum Mollusca; class Bivalvia; order Mytilida; family Mytilidae; genus Mytilus; species Mytilus edulis. The sequence continues at coordinate 63,441,438 of CM034358.1, read as the reverse complement.
CTGAGAGGACTTTCGACAATGAATTTTCTGTTGAATGACCAAAAACCAGATAGAAGATAATGTATTTCGCATGTCTTACACTAACAAGCTTTTATTCAATGTGTCCTATGTCATCATGGTCATGTATGTATGCATATTGTTCAGAATCTATGAATTTAATTTTGTTCTATTACTTTAAATAGCATCGAAAGTCGTGAAGGGGCTGGTGGCATTTATGGCATAACTCGCAATGGGATCACAAATAAATCATCTCCTCAAACTTCAATAGTATCTTTAAAATCCATTGCATAATTTTTAACATTTTTCAATTAATTTATTTTCATAGTCTTCACGTTTAACCACAAGTCGCACAAAATTGATCATGCGGGTTATTTATTGCAAATGTAACACCATTTTGTTTCGACTCTCACGGCATCACATTAAAGATGTTAAACTTTTATCATGTTTACATAAAAGAAGATGAAATATATTAAATTGTCCAAGGGTAATTACAAAAGATTTTCAAAAGTGTACTTTGGACTGTGAATTACAGACCCTGAACGCCAAGCATGGCACAAGCTCACATTGGACATTGAATCAGTAGAGTTGAATAGGGACAAGTATTTAGGGAGCTACCATTTGATTTTTATGGGGGGGGGGGGGGGGCTAGGATGAAATTTGAAAAAAAAATAGATAGGACGACGTTTTGCGTAAAAAAAAAAAGCAGGATGAGACAATTGCTAAAAAAAAGTCAGGACGACAATTTAGGTTAAAAAGTCAGGATAAACTAAAAAAAAAAAAGGAGGACCAAACAGAGTGAAAAATAAAAAGGCAGGACAGAGATTACAGCTAACAAAAATGCAGGACAAATTTTTCATCCTAGCCCCACCCATAAAAATCAAATGGTAGCTCCCTTACCATCAAAAGACCATTTCGTTTGCTTTAAAAATTCAAAGATTGAATTACTATTAAACATGTTAAAAAGAGCAAACAAATACTGGCAAAGACTGAAAATTACATATCGTTATACCATAATTAACCAACATTCGATAAAGATGAGAATTTACCTACTTCTTTAATCAAGTTAAAACAGATGTTAACAAAAAGTATCTAGATTGTGTAAAAATAGACCATGCACATGTAGACGGAATATAAGTGTCAACAAAGATTGCTCAGGCGGAGGATAACTATACCATGTATACATATAAAAAGAAGGTACGGATGATGGCCAATGAGACAACTCTCCACAAGAGACCAAAATAACACAGATATTAACACCTGTATGTATGTTACCGTACGGCCTTCAACAATGAGCAAAGCCCATACCGCATAGTCAGCTACAAAAGGCCCCGAAATGACAATGTAAAACAATTCAAACGAGAAAACTAACGGCCTTATTTATTTTTAAAAATGAACGAAAACAAATAGGTAACACATAAACAAACGACAACCACTGAATTACAGGCTCCTGACTTGGGACAGACACATACATACATAATGTGGCGGGTTTAAACATGTTAGAGGGATCTCAAACCTCTCCCTAAACTGTGACAGTGGTATAACAGTACAACATTAGAACGAACTATAAAAGTCAGTTGAAAAAGGCTAAATACTCATCAGATGGACAAAACTATTCTTTCTTTATACCCGACTATACGGTATCTTTTTTTATAACTGTGGAAGGCCGTATGGTTGCCTATAATTACTGACATCCATTTCGTTTGAACTTCGGTAAATACTTGCTTCTTTGGCGAGCATACCTCATCAACTTCGTCTCATATATATCATGTATATAGGTTTCAATGAGAAACAACAAAAGACCAGAATAGCACACACACACCCTGTGGTTAACTTGTAGTTCAGTTGTTACATGGTTTTAACCTAACAGAAGGTACAGTTTTGAGGCAACAACTGTCAATGTACAGCTGCAGTGCCGCGCGGATCCAGGAATGGGCGTACGGGTCTGCGAACCCCCTTTTTATTCGGACGATCAATGCATTTGAATGGGAACATATGATTGGAACACCCCCTTTTTTTGTAACCTTAGTTGGGAACCCCCTTCCAAAAATGGCTAGAAACGCACCTGAGCTAGTTTTCAAGATGAAACCAGGTGTTAATCCGAAAAGACAAAAGCTTCAATAGGAAACTTCGGTCCTATATCCTCTAACCAGGACACTGTCCAAACTTGTAGGGTCGACTTCAATTGAAGCATTGTCTCTGAGGATTTTTTTTACGACGACGATGATAAATGTCAATAGTCAGGTTAGCAATGGCTAACATGACCATTCTGTCCAAGATGTCATTACTATATACACAGTACCGAATTAAATATATAAAAAAAAAGAAGATGTTGTATGTTTGCCAATGAGACAACTCTCCACACGAGACCAAGTGCACAGATATTAAAAGTATAGGTCGTCACCGTACGACATTCAACAATGAGCAAAGCCCATACCGCAGTCAGCTATAAAAGGCCCCGAAATAACAAATGTAAAACAATTCAAACGAGCAAACTAACGTATGTTTGAAATTACTGAAATATGCATGTGTGCATACTTAACATGCTGATATGAAATAATGTCTCTGTATTAAAACTCTAATATTTCGATTGCAGAAATGAACGATATACAGAAAAGAAATTGTAAAGTTGCGGAAAGAATAATAGTCAAATTATTTTCATGAGAATTTTCAGAATAAGCGTCATTTCAAAGATAAAGAAATATGTAATTGAGTTTAATATACCCCTCATCAAAACCATCATCTGAGGGAAATTGCAAGCACTGGGGTAAAATTAGTCATCGTAATCTGTTTTGAAGTGATAGTTTTCTGAAGTTGAACTTCGTGAAGCAGCACTTTGAATTAATGTCTGCATTGTTACCGTTACCTTCAGTCAGTATCTTTAGATCGGATTCCCCCTTAGTGACCTTGATTAGAAGAAAGAATAATCTTTAATCTATAATAACAAAAACTTCATTAAAACATTATTCGCCATGTTCACGTATGTATTGATTACATTTTATATTGTTATGCAGTGTAAAAAAATGTGTTTAAATGCAAGTTCGATTCCAAGACAGTAAAAATCATGTGACTTGTGTGCATGTCCAATATTTGGATCAATATCAAAACTGGTATCCTGTGACTGGTAACCAAAGCAGAATCATAGAATCAATTTCTGGTAGTGTTTGATTTATATTCTGAAAAATGATTGCAGTTAAGAGTTCGTGATTTGTCTCATAATGGGAGAGGTTGATACACTTTTCCCCTTTTGGGATCCAGAAATTTCCATTAAAATAGGGGAAGGGGGGTATGTCCTGACTGCTTACTCAAGAGGGTGCCGCTCCAGTCATGCTTAACTGATTCCTAATATAATCAACCTAAAAAATGAAAAAAAGGGGTGCACTGTTCGATCAAGTCCATCGCAAATATCCTAGAACATTTTTTACGACAATGGATTGATGTGATGACAGCAAAAGAAGTCTTACATCATGGAGATAGTGTTTAGGAAACAACAATTTACTTCAACTGAATCCAGATTTTCCCTATACCGTATAGTGTTAGATATTGAAAATAATAATTTGATTAATAGTGTCTATAAAAACTTTTAAAAATCTGAACACCCCCTTTTTTAAAGTTAAATGGTTGCTACTTTAGTGTTTTTGACTTTTCAGACCAGAACATGAACTTCGGGGCCTTCTATATAGATGACTATGCGGTATGGGTTTTGCTCATTGTTGAAGGCCGTACGATGACCTATAGTTGTTAACTTCGGTGTCATTTTGGTCTCTTGTAGAGAGTTGTCTCATTGGCAATCATACCACATCTTCTTTTTTGTATAGCTATAAACTTTGACAAATTCATTCTAAGATAATAAGTTCAACATTAGAATGCATGCTATAGAAAGACAGAATCACGATTTTCGTTTTGGTCTTGTCATGCTTGTTGTTCATGTTTGGTCTTTTTCAGAATTGACTTTATAATGAAATAGAAAAAATAGAATTATTGTAGTCTACCATCGTCACAATTGAAACCCGTCCAGCATGAACAGAAAATGAAGACATCATAAAGACAACAAATGGAAGTTTTAAACGATCTTGACATCATAAAGAGCGGAGCGAGACAAACCCATTTTTTGACGATGTAATGCTAAAGAGTTTTTAAAATCGTGCATGAGAAACCTGAACTGTTTGTTTTTTTAATTTAGATTAAAATGGGGAACGTACATCCCCTACGTCATATCCTTTATTCCCTCGTTTCAAACTATGGTTCAGATTATAAGTTTTATAAGACATCATCAATGAAATGTGAATCAAGTCAATAATTGCATTGTATGCATTTTGTTAATATAGAATATTCATAATACATATTATAAATAATCCTCAATATGTTGCATGAAAAATTGAACGTATAATTCACCTGATAGCAATATTTATGATTTACTAGTATCATTTTGTGGTTAAATAATAATATTACATATGTTACATACATATGAACATACATAAAAATATTTTTAAAATACAGAATAGAACAAAAAGATGTTTTCAAAATTAGTACGTTGGACATGTTAGAATTGTACCAGAATCGTAAAATATCCTTTTAGGCTTGATCAAGTTGATTGCTAGATCTATTTTAAACAAATAAAACCATTACACTTATTTCCATGAACCATTAGATATGTTAGATATTGTGCCATTTTCACTAGTCATGCTAGTGTCACAAAAAAAAGGGGGGTGGTAACAGTCATTAGTGGAATGTTTAAGTATATGAATCTGTGTTGGTCAGACATTTGATAATATAAAAAAGAAGATGTGGTATGATTGCCAATGAGACAACTATCCACAAAAGACCTAAATGACACAGACATTAACAACTATAGGTCACCGTACGGCCTTCTACAATGAGCAAAGCCCATACTGCATAGTCAGCTATAAAAGGCCCCGATAAGACAATGTAAAACAATTCAAACATGTCAAACGAGAAAACTAACGGCCTTATTTATGTAAAACAAAAATGAACAAAAAACAAATATGTAACACATAAACAAACGACAACCACTGAATTACAGGCTCCTGACTTGGGACAGGCACATACACAAATAATGTGGCGGGGTTAAACATGTTAGCGGGATCCCAACCCTCCCCCTAACCTGGGGCAGTGGTATAACAGTACAACATAAGAACGAACTATAAAAATCAGTTGAAAAAGGCTTAACTCATCAGATGGACAAAAATACAAGTGGACGTGGCCCGGTACTTATACATCCCGACACAAAAAGACACAATGAACAGATATGAGAGTACTCGCAGTTATCTGACAGCTAGTTCAAAGCCACTAACAACTAATAAAAGTCAATGTTATTAGTTTTGATTTTGGTTATAAAACTGTGCAGTTATATATATTCGTCACCTCTCTCCTTTACCATGATTTGTCATATTTACATGTGTAGCAAGGGACATATTATCGTCAGTGGCATGGGCAGCTGTGGAAAAGTTTTAACAACAAATAAAAACGTATACATGGTAAAACTTTTGTCAACCAGAGGTTCTTGTAGTCTTTATATTTTCGTTATCACATATACTTGTAATAAAGAAGTTATATCCCCCTTTTTTTTTACCTGTTCCCAGCCCATACCACAAAATATTTGTTTCTACTTGTATAACTATTTTCAACGATGGAGCTACCTTTGAAATGTGTTCATATATCTTTTCTACACACAGACATGCTTCTCTGAAAAAAATACTGCAAGGTACACGTATGGTCATGCATTTAGGTAATTTGGGTCAGAGAACACTTTTGATTCTTCGTCTCGTCTTTAAACGATAAATAAAGGGTATATCATGAATGCAAACATATACAGTTTATGATCTGAAACATAATTGGTATACATGATATAGTAATATATGAAAATATATACTAAAAATGACCAATAGCACGATACAGCCATGTAAATATATATGGTAACACATGGTAAAAGGCAGCTAAAAAAAACTGGTAATACAAACATATCAAAACTAAGATCTAGGATTTCGGTTTGCTTTTAAGTTCAAAGAGGCAAAATTTGAATCAGATTGTACTGTGCTAGTTTCCCCATTTCCATTCTCAATTTTAGTTGTACTACAGAGACTAAAGCATGACGAATAGAAGCAATTAACATGATTAAAGCTATATGAATTATATGTTGTTCAGAGTTTCAGACTTTTGACTCTCAAGACGGTACTAGTTTAATGGAAGCGGACTACTCATGGTACAGGAACGGAAAGGATGTAGGTAAAGGCTACAAGTATCAAAGTTAAGTTTGTTTAGTCTAAGGAAAGATAACACACTTAGCATTAACATGTATAAGAAGTCAGTTCTATGAACATGGTACAAAACTTGTTTCGTGATTTTAAGGACCAATTTGTAAATGCATTTCAAAAAAATGTTAAAATGACCATTATGATTAAAAGGGAGAGAGTTTGCAGGCCAGGATATTTACTTTTAATCTAACCCCTACCCATAAGCCAGAATATATTAATTATTTTCCAAAATCCCAATACCCCTCAAATTGATCCTTTAAACAGGTACAGGGGTGTATCTAGCCTTTTTAAAAAGGGAGTCCAAACCAAGGATAAAAGGGGATCCAACCATATCTCCCCATTTAAATGCTTTGGTCGTCAAAAAAGGGGGTTCCAACTCCTGGACCCCTTTCCAAAATGGGTCCACCACTTGTTTAAACGTTGCAAAAATATACAACCATGGCTATCTTACCTAAAGGTTGGTTTGTTGTTTCGTAGATAGAAGAAAGGAACTGAAAAAGTCAACACCCAACGCTGTAACTTTCTGCAATCAAAGTAGGGTCCAGTCCAATGGCCATTGCTTTCACTTTGGTATTGGGTCACATTACTTCCGGTTTGTAAATTGTGAAAATTAGAATTCCAATGAATCGAATAGTTCCGGTTTTCAAGGACAGAGTAAAAATTCCATTCAGAAAAATTGGTTTTTATTTCGGTTAAATTTTGCGTTTTTCCGTTGGATGCTTTGGCAAGATAAGGAAAGAAACCATGGTTAAATGCTATACCCCCAGCAGCAATGTAATAATCGTTCTCAACATTGTATTTCAGTAAAGCAAACACTGTTGGCATCTGTGTGGCGTTTAAATGTTTTATATCAAGATCTTTGTGGTTAAAAAATAAACTTGTTAAAGTGTTGGCAATTGAAACGGCTTTCTTGGCTGAAGGCCCAAATACTGATTGGAAATTCGACTTGGAAAATCTGAGTTTAAAATCCTTTAATGTTACTCCAGTTTTCGAAATATCACAGCGTTGTCTACGAAGTTCACTTTTATCTTTTAACTCTTCCATAAATTCTAGTGCTACTGACGACTTTTTCGACTCTAGTTCCATGTCTTTGATCGTTTGTGTGTGTTTGTCCGTGAGGTCTCGAGGTGTTAAAGGGGAATTAAGTCTTTCCTTTATAGTCTGGAAGCTGTAATATCTCATTTGAGAAGCCTGGGATATTTCCATGCTCCCCTGTGTAGTTCGAGGTAAAATGCATAATATTAACTCCATGGCGGCAACACCAATATATAGCACATGATAAAAACAATAAACATTCATTTTGACACAAACAAATTGTGTGCTTATTTTATAGCCGAGAATTCGGTTTAAATAATAAACATATTACGCGGCATTCATACACTTGTGCCCTTCTATTCACAAACCAATCAATTTAGTAGCAATCTCCATTGACTGAGATAAAAATCAAAGACTTCTACAGAAAATCCTGATTTTTCATATCTTAATTCCATGTTAACTAACTCCATTAATTCTTGAGATACGAATGAATTGAAAATAATCATCATCATACTTTAGCCAAGATGGCGAATACGAACGTCTGTATATTAAAACGACTGACATTTTCTTCTTGATCGTCTGTGTCGAGTGCGCAAGGCGGCCATAACTATCAGATTCACTAGTATTACTGATTTTCTCAGTCGATAAAGATAATGAATACACAATTCTCATGCCTTTCATTAAAATCCTTTATTATCTGATCCATGTTTTCCCAATGTTTTGTCAAATTAATGAAAACTGACCTTAGAATTGATCCATTTTAGCCGCCATAGCGAGTCGTGCTCATTTTGGTCTTAGAAAATGAGAATAACTGAATGCAGTTCATAAATTATAATAATGCTGTGTGTTCAATAGCGTCTTGATAACAATAGGATAAACGAGAATGTAAATATCGGATGAATTCAAATTTATTTATAAGAAAACTTAGATTTGGAGAAAATTTAACAAATTATTAGTCGTATTAAATCTTTTTTTTCTGATTTTTATTTTTTTAATACTTTTTTTCTGATAAATGCGTTTGTTCAAATATTTGAAATCTTTAATACTTTTAAAAAAAACCACATGTAAATCTTTTTAACTGTAATTTATCTTGATATGAATTTATTGGGAAAATCTTATTGATTATTTTCTTTTATCACCGTATAATAAAAAATATAAAATAAACGAATGACTAAATTCATAATAATCAGCTGATTAAAAGCCAATAACGCTTTTTTACATTCGAACCTGCAATCGGCCAGAACGCTGATAATCATTTTTATTTTACGCGACAAATCTATAGGAATATATGTTGCAATTTTCTCTCTCTATAAAAATGAGCGTGTTTTCTTTATCACGCCCTGTTGGTGCCCCCTCACACTTCCCCCAATCGATCAGCCGTCTTCACATCGTTACAATGCACTTTATAACATGGAAGCGTATTGATCCGCTAGATCACGTGATCGCGGTGCATTCAGCAGCAAACCGGATCGATTTCCCAGAAACGACAGTCACAGTTTTTATTCATCTGGCGGAATAGGATTCTGTAGCTGTCATATATATATGTATTATTTCACAACATAACACAATGGAACAAAAATAGGAAATAAAATGATTTCAAAAGTCTTATATGTATATTTAATCAGAGATATATTATACATGTCTATGGTTTAACTTTTTAATTTATATACTAAAATAAAAGACAAAATTATTGTTTATATAATACTGTGACAAATCACTAATAACCCATCCGCTTATTTTATTTTTCTCTCTTTCTGAATTCAAAATGTTAAAAATATATATTTTTAGCAAAATTTGTTACGATTTACAATCAATTGATATAGTTTCTGACTACCCATGCACAGCCGCGACCGATTATAATCTAAAAAAAAAACACCACGAAAATAATTGAAATTGAAAGAAAGAAACGGATTTTGGGAAAAAGGGGTTAGGCAAATAAATGTTCCCAAGTATCTATGAACAAATCTATCTATGTATATTTTCATGTATTCAAATGGGATATGTAAAAGTTTTCGACATGTTTGTGCAGAAACAAAACTAACCGTTTAACCACTTACAAAGGCTGACAACAGAATCGGATTTAGGGGGGGCAGGGGGGCGGGGGCCCGGCCCCCCCTTTTGGGGAAAAAATTTGGTTGCTTATATAGGGAATCACTGAAGCGTGACTGGAGCGGGCCCCCTCTTAGGTCAGTCAGTGGGCCCCCACTTATGAAAATTTCTAAATCCGCCACTGGACAATTCTACTCGAAATTACAGCTTAAAGGAGTAGGTTCAGTAAGACCCCTTTTTGGCCCCAAAATATAGCAGTTTTACAAAATTGTTAAAATGTAAACCTTTAGTTATTTATTGGACAGTAGAATGCTTCTGCTACATAAATATGGGCTGTTTTTGACAATACAATGCACATATATCCGGTACTAGCACCATTAAGTCATGCTAAATTACTGAAACCCTCATAATTCTAGCATTTTAGTTAAATTTTAGACGGTTTTCGTGTAAAACGAAAGTGGCCGCATTCGTGTTCATCCTTAATATTGAAATGTAAGTTGTATTTTATGATAATACATAACATATATAAAGGTTGAGGATGAACACGGATGCGGCCACTTTCATTTTTACCAAAAACCATCTGAAAAGTGACATTTTTCGGCATATTAGGTAGATTTTTCATATTTGAGCTTGAATCGGATCATTTTTAATGACTAAATCTGTTAAAATCTTTCACATAAACTAATTAATTCAAATAAAATAGACACTTAAGTGTTTAAAAAGTGGTCAAAATCTTTCGTCAGATGAACCTGAAATGTGAGGCCAAAATCGGTCCTTACCGGACCTACTCCTTTCCAACGTTACATGTTTTCTCTTTCATCATGAGTTAATGTATTGTATACGTACTTATTACGAAGCATCTATTTTGTCAAATGTTGATAAGCGTCAGACGCGTAGGGTAGCCCGGATGTCTCTGAGCCCCACCACCTTTTTCCTTTTCCGACTAATATTATTCAAACTTCAAACTTGATGTCGACTTCAATGGGTTTTAACAGTATTTTTGAGGCGGTCGGATCCCCCGTTTTTCCTTTGTTCCTTTGACAATGTAAAACAATTTGATGTTTATAGTTGTCGTTTGTTTATGTGGTTCATAAATGTTTCTCGTTTCTCGTTTTTTATATAGATTAGACGTTTGGTTTTCCCGTTTGAATGGTTTTACACTTGTCATTTTGGGGACCCTTTATAGCTTGCTGTTCGGTGTGAGCCAAGGCTCCGTGTTGAAGACCATACTTTGACCTATAATGGTTTTCTTTTATAAATTGTGACTTGGATGATGCACTCATACTACGCCTTCTTCTATCTATTGTCTCAAATCGAAGAATCGGCTGACCATGTATGTAGTATCCCTCGACCTCGAATTGCGGTCGCATCTTTTCACAACATTTAGAATAATGAATCATCTCGCATCATCAAAACGAAAACCTTTTTTGTTTTCTATGGAATCTAATAGATCTTCTGTCAAGAGCTAAAACAGTGAATCATGAAGGCACATGTATAGTTTTGTGTCCGCTAACACGAGCACAAACAATAAATCATAAAGGCCCATATATTGTTTTGTGTCCGCTTTCATAGAACAAACAATAAATCATAAAGGCATGCACATGTATGGTTTTGTGTCCGCTTTTACGAGCACAAACAATAAATCATATATATAAAGGCATGCACATGTATGGTTTTGTGTCCGCTTTCACGAGCACAAACAATGAATCATAAAGGCACATGTATAGTTTTGTGTCCGCTTTCACGAGCACAAACAATAAATCATAAAGGCATCCACATGTATGGTGTGTCTGCCTTCATGCACGAGCATGCACAAACAATAAATCATAAAGGCACATGTATGGTTCTGTTTCTGCTTTTACGCACAATCCCAACTAAGTAATGTACGAATAAACAGGATATTTTTTTTTCAAAATTAACCTTAACCATCTTATGATCATAAACAAGCGTCTGTACAAGTTTGGTCGACTTTAAGGATATTTTAAGAAAGTTATTAAAATATCAGAAACTTTAACCACAGAGTCGCCGACGACAACGAGGCAATGAAGGATATCACTATTTCTCGCTATTGCGACAAAAAAAAAAAAAATGATCAGTGACCTACAACCAAATATCTTTTACCGATAGATTTTGTTTTAATGATTCAGAGTTATATATATAACTATATTAAAAGACGTAAACAAAAATAAGATATGTCCCGTATTATTTGTCCCAAATATATGACACGGGAAACTGACATTTTCAAATGTTTAAATGAGCAAGGAGTCTGACAAAATAATATGGGGCTTGATTGCAGCATTTTTTTTTCTCTTCAAACCTAGTTGACGTGTAAAAGGAGTAGGTCCGGTAAGGACCGATTTTGGCCTCAAATTTCAGATTCATCTGACAAAATATTTTATGTATGTTATGTATTCTCATCAAATACAACTTACATTTAAATAGTAAGGATGAACACGAATGCGGCCAGTTTCGTTTAACACGGAAACCGTCTAAAATTTAACTAAAATGCTAGAATTGTGAAGATTTCAGTAATTTAGCATGACTTCATGGTGCTACTACCCGATATATGTGCATTGTATTGTCAAAAACAGCCCATATTTATGTAGCAGAAGCATTCTTCTGTCCAATAAATAACTAAAAGTTTACATTTGAACAATTTTGTAAAACTGCTATATTTTGGGGCCAAAAAGGGGTCTTACTGGACCTACTCCTTTCAAATGAACACAGAAAATAAAATTGACGTGGCCTTTATTTGATTGCAACAACATTGGCCACAGACGACGTTTAAAAACTAAAGGAAGAAACATCAAATTGATTAATTAAGCTTTCACTTAATAGTTATATTATTGTATATACTTTGATTAGGTTAATTTCACACTTGAATCGAGTTGGACTTATCTTTTCTCTCTTGCCAAGCAACAATCCGCGTTAAATAAACTGATAGGGGAAAGCTGTATAGAAAATTTTATCTAACTTTATAAAATAAACACAGTAATCTGTACCATGATACAATGCTATTTTTTCTTTCGATAAAACTTTTGGCATTTCAATAAACTTTGTGAGGTAACTAGCATTGAAACTACAAGTAATTTGTAATCCATCTCAATGCAGCGGATTTTGAAAATATATCGAACAGGGTCTATAATGAAATAGAATTTAATCCTGGTTTACAAGGAGAAAATTATTCAGAATCGACAATATAAACGCTGAAAGTTCTGCTCATTGTTGAAGGCCGTATTGGGACAAATTACAGTTTATAATGGCGTTTTGTACAACATACAGAACAATTCTGGATAGTAATATTCGACACATGTATAGCGACACAAGACCAGACATTCATCTCCGGAAAGCTAATGTTATTCATTATTTGGACCCGGCAAAACGTTTTCATGATGAACAGCAGAAGACATACGACAAATTTCAAGCAAGGTCGATGGTCTACATTCCGGAATATGACATTATACTACCAAAGGCACCGGCATTTCGGGAAGCAAGTGCAGCGGAAGTGAAGAGGATTGTGGGTCGTCTCGCTCGGCCAATACAATGTCAAGTGACGGATTATACGTGTCACAGAGAAACGACACGTCAAATGAAGGATATGTGTGGACCTTGTGAGCTTAATTTAACTCCGAATATTGTGCCAAAGAAAGAGTTAGAAAACATAAACGAAAGAATGCAATCCCCAACAACCTCATTTTTAAATCGGAGCAGAATGCGACCGCTGCGAAAATTTGACATATTCGAGATAAACGAGTCATGCAAGAAAGCAGGTACTCGGCCAAATTCGATGTTACCGAGAAGAAACTCGAGTGTCCGTTCTCGACCTATGACTGCCCGGTCTCGACCCACGACTGCCGCATAATGAAACATTTTTTATTTGAAGACTGGAAGACCGCAAATCCATCAGAACCTAAAATATTTGCTGCTGACTTATTTTTTTCTGATTGTGGAATTGCATGATAAACGCCTCACTTATCAACAACCTAAGTGAAAAATGTGTGTACAACACTACATAAAGACATCTAAAATACATTTTTCTTCAATTGAACTACCAAGTATAGTTGTCAGTATTGGTAATATGGGTATACAAATAGAAACATGCACTTTATTTGTGTATTTCTGTGAATTATTCACTTATGTTTTGTTATTTTATTGTCATGTGTGCGTTTAACTTTTTTTTATAAATTAAAAATGTATTTCAATCACAAATCCGTCGTTATATATAATAAATATACAATTAGCTTGGATAGTCAGTGGCGAGCTTAGGTCGTTTTTTTTTGTACGCTCGAGCCTCTGCGAGAGGTAAGAGGGTCCCCATCAGGTCCAAGACGGATCACCTCCTTGACGGGGTTTTGAGGGGGCGAAGCAACGCATTAGCGAGAAAAAGATACTATTTTTTTCATTTAAAACTCATCAATAGCATCATAATGTTAAGTCTTATTGGTTTATATATATGTATACTAAAGAAATTTACCCTCTTGAACTTACTTTAAATAAAGCTAATACTAACAATGACCACTGCCCTTTCCTCGATCTTGATATCATTAACAGGAAGCTCAATACAAAAATTTATGATAAAAGAAATTTTATGTCATTTCCTATTGTTAATTATCCATTTTTAGATGGTGATGTCCCCTTGTCACCATCTTATGGTGTTTATATTTCTCAACTTGTACGATTCGCTCGTGTATGTAACAATGTTTTAGGTTTTAGCGAAAGAAATTTATGTATTACTGAAAAATTATTACACCAGGGTTTTCGATATCACAAACTAGTCATAACATTTACTAAATTTTGTCATCTGTATAAGGAAATCATTCGTAAATATAACTCAACGTGCAGACATCTTATACGTTCAGGTATTGTACATCCAATCTTTTATGGTAATATTCTTTACAAAGCACAAAAATGTCAGTATTCACCTCAAAAGCTAACAAAACCTTTAAACAGGCTTATTAAGAAGGGATATAGTTACGATACTGTTGTCAGGTCATTAAAGATTGCATATTTTGGCTTTAAAATTTATTCACTTATAGGATCTTTGCATCGGAATTAAACACATTCTAAAACCAGTAATTGGCATGACACGGGTAATCTCATATATTTCATGATGATATAATAATAAACCCTTAACAGGAGGGATTGTGCCTGATATTCATTTGATTAAGACATAATCTTTCAATCTGTTTAATTGAGGTCTGGAGCTGGAATGTCAGTCTCTGCTATAGTAGTCTGTTGTTATTTATGTTCTATTGTCATTTTGTTTATTTTCTTTAGTTTCATATTCTGACGTCGGACTTCTCTTAAAATGAGTTTTACTGTGCATATTGTTATGCGTTTGTTTTTTCTACATTGGCTAGAGGTATAGGGGGAGGGTCGAGATCTCAAAAACATGTTTAACCCCGCCGAAATTTTGTGCCTGTCCCAAGTCAGGAGCCTCTGGCCTTTGTTAGTCTTGTAGGATTTTTAATTTTAGTTTCTTGCATGTGTATAAATCGGAGTTTATTATATCGTCCATTATCACTGAACTAGTAAACATATTTGTTTAGGAGCCAGCTGAAGGACGCATCCGGATGCGGTAGTTTCTCGCTGCATTGAAGACCCATTGGTGCCCTTCAGCTGTTGTCTGCTCTATGGTCGGAGTTGTTGTCGCTTTGACACATTTCCCATTTCCATTTTCAATTTTATTTGTAATTAAACACCCGGACTCCTACGTAGTTCAAGTCAAGCAGGGTCCCGAGCTGTGCACATTAAATGACATATATACCGACTTACTTGTTCAATAACTATAACTTATGGTCTTAATTTGAATAATATAATGATCATTGGTTTTAGAGAAAAATGTCAAAACCAGCAACTGTAAACCTTGATTAGTTTAAAAATTTATGTGGGGTAAAACAACCAATCGACAAAAAAAATCAAAGCTTTTTTTTTTAGGTATATAGTGAACAAGCAAGTCCAAGTTTCAAGGTCGTCGTTCTAGTACTAGTATTTATTTTGTCTTCATCTAGTTTTCTCTTAATGGTATGCGCAAATTTCGTCCATGGACACATGCAATGATTTTTTACAGATAGATATAAGATCTATAGATGTGGTATAAGTCCCAATGAGACAACTCTCCATACAAGTCATCAATTGTAAAAGAAAACCATCAGATTTTCATTTATAATATGAAATTAGAAAAACCTCCGTCTCGCCTGGGATAGCTGCAAGTGTAAATTGTAATATATGAACTGCAATACAGGTTTAAAAAAATCTTTAGATGCCTTTTCTGAGGGCCCTCATGGGGTTTTTGATTATGTGATTACTTGGCCGTTTTTTTAATGATTATTTGATTATTAAGCCAAATATTTCATGATTATTTGATTACCTAGGACTGTATTTTTAGTTTATGATTATTTGATTACTAAAGATAAGCAAATATTTAATGATTATGTGATTATATTGGCAAAAAAATGGTGATTATGTGATTACTAGGACCCCCCCATGAGGGGCCTCTTTTCTTGATCCTGAATATTAGTTTCTGTCTAAGTTTAATAATAATTAATGAAGGTTTAGAAATTTATCATGCCAAAAATATTATTCCAGGCCGGCTGTTAATTGCCCAAAAAGTAAGTCCGTCTGTTAGTGAAATGCTGAAAATGGAAATTATACTTTCAGAATTTTGCTTCAGTCATTTTATTCTAATCTTAAAAAATATACATTGTTTGTAATTGACAAGGTTATTGATATGTAAAAAACTTTAACCCCAGACTGTATATACTTAATTTTTAACTGCAAAAAATGTCTTTTTACCGGTAACAAAATTACATTTTCATCGTTATGTTATATTCTTTAGATCACAATAAAGCTTCGGACTAACTTTTGTCAAATTTCCTTCAGGTTCAACAAAGATATTGATATTTGAAAAAAGTAACCACAAACTGACCTAAAATGTTGATGACGCACATGCAGCCACCACCGCCTACTTTTACAGGGTGTCGTCTATATTTACAGAATTAAACCACACCCAGTCACCCCGTGGCATAAATAGCAACAATAATATACTAATCGTGACTGCCTACCAAGTCTTTTATAATCACCTTTTCACAGACCCTATTTTATACGACCGCAAACATTTTTTTGTGGCCGTAATTTTGGTATCGCGTCGTCCGAAGACTCTTGGTTTCCGGACAATAACTTCAGTTTAAGTGAATGTTGGTGGTTATGGTCCCAACAGTTAATGAATGAGGGGCCCAAAAGGGGTCAAAATAAGCATGTTCCTAGTTTCCAGACAATAACTTGTGTGGTAGTGTATGGATCTTTGTGAAATTGTACTACAAGGTTCCATATCACAAAAGGAAGGCTTGGATTGCGTTTAGGGGTAATTGCCCCAAAGGTTCAGGAATTAGGGACAAAAAACCAAGCAATTTTCTAGTTTTCACATAATAACTTGTGTTCAAGTGTATGGATATCTCTAAAATTGTAATACAAGGTATCACAACACAAAAGAAAGGCTGGGAATGAATTTTGGGGGTAATTGCCCCAAACCTTCAGGAATTAGAGGGCCAAAAAGGAGCCCAAACAACAATGTTTCCAGACAATTACTTGAGGTCAAGTACAAGGACCTCTCTGAAATTGTACAGTAAGGTACCATACCACAAAGGGAAAGCTGGGATTGAGTTTGTGATAAATTACTGAAAGGTGGGTTAAAAAACGGGGGTTGGGGCGGGTATTTTTTTCCATATTTTTCTTTCTTAAAATTTTCCATTTTTCTATTGATTTACATTTCTTATTTGTATATTAAAGCAAAAAATACTGCTATGGCAAGAGATCCACACCAAATATGATGTGTAAATTATTATATAAAGTATTGTTCAATAGCAGGGAATCTCCAATTGCATACGGTATTGCGCATTAGAAAGAAATCTTCAGTCGCACAGTATTGCGCAATAGCAAGAAATCTTCAATCGAAAATTAATACTATTTCAACCCATTTCAAATTTTAAGATCTTTCACCACATTCATTTTGTGTCAGAAACCTTTATCAACTCAAAAATTTAATTGATCACATACAATCCAAATTCAGACAGTATCAAGCTTGAATATTTTGTCCAATATTTTGTGCACCAACTGTTCAGGGTTCGATAACTGCGGTCGTATCAGGCTGCGCTAAGCGAAGCATTTTATTTCCTTTTCCGGGCATCATAGCTTAGATTTTTTGTTCAATGAGGGGGGCAAGGGGTTTAACTGTTATGCTGTTATGGGGCAATTTAATTCTTTGTTATCTGTTATTCTGAAAATATATTTGCTGTTAGCTGTTATTGTCCTATTCTTTGTTAGCTGTTATTGGGCTTTTAGTTTTTTTGTTATCTGTTATTGTGATAATGTATTTGCTGTTAACTGTTATTGAAAATTGGAATGTTAGCATTTTTTTTACAGCAAATTTTTCGGTAGTAATTGAAGATCATTGAACATTGGGGTCTAACACTACTAATAAGTTGCGCCCGTATTAGGAGAAGGATTTCATTAACATATACACATCACAGAAGTGAGGTCCAGGACAATTCAAGTATATCTTATGATTATCCTTTGTAATAAATTCCATTTGTTTTATGAATGTGTATTTAGAATTATCTTATTTTTTTTGTATGAGGATAATGTTACTTGTTTCCCGTACCAACATATAAAATTAGAACAATTCTTAATATGACAAAAAGGAAAACATATGGCCAGGAATATCTGAGAAGAATCTCAATTAAGGACTAGGTCCTTACAAACAGTTAACCTTTTATTTAATATGGTACATGGACTCAGCTCTGTGATTCTTTTGAAGCAGAACCAAACACATTGTACAATGAAAGTTCCAACCATGTACTGGGTTCCGAAGCTGCACATAGCTCATTACAAACAAAGATTTATTTTGTCTTCAATCCATTGTTCCCCTACTAAACTATGTATTCTACTTACTAGTACACTTGGTGCAATCAAAAGCCTGATAAAAAAATTGTTCAAATTGAGCCTATGAAAATAGTGGAATAAATTACTTTTGGAGTGTCAAAAATTGGTTCGAGGTACTTGATAAATTGCATGCTTGTAATTGGTGCTTTTGATTTTTCTACCCTATATACCACTTTGCCTCATAGTCTTATTAAGAAAAATTCACACACCTCATTGAATGGGCATTTAAAAAAGTCAGAATGCGAATATATATTTTCAAACTCTTTTAGGTCATTTTTTAGTAGCAACAAACACACGAACTATATGTCAATTTGATACCATAACTGCCCTTGAATTTTTACTAGATATCATTTTTTCTCTTAGACATATTCCTCAATTCCATTCTCAATTTTATTACACACAATTTAAATTATAAGCATGTGTGAGTTTCTATAACTGTTTGAAAATAAATACTGACAAAAGTATTGTATAACAAAAAAAAAGCTATGCCATGAGCGCATGATACGCCCGTCGCCCTTTTTGAAATATTCGATTACTTCCTTATGTCATATCAGATATTTATAAAAATTTTAAGAGAGCTTCAGTCAATATATATAAACAATACACCAAAGATTCATGAGAACTGCTGAAAACATTTTTGAGTTATTGTCCGAAAACTGGAAAATACCAACAAAAAAAATACCCATCTTTTTTAATGAATAGAACCCCTCAAACTCAATAACATAAAATCTAAAATTAATGAAAATAGAAAGGGCGCTTACAACAATAGCTATAACGTAAAATCTAAAATTTACAAAAATTGAAAGGGAGCTTATGTCAATAGATATAAACAATTCACCAAAATTCCGTGCAAATTTGTGAAGGTTTTTTGAGATATCAGAAAACTGAAGAAAAAAAAACAATAACATTTTTATTAAATAAAACCCCATTACTCAAAAACTTTAAATCTGAAATTGATAAAAGAAAAAAAAAAAAAAAAAACGAAGGGGAGCTCACGTCAATAGATATAAACATTTTTCCAAAGTTTTATGCAAATTGGGTAAAGAGTGTTGGAGTTAATGTTTGACATGTTGACGACACACGGACAACAGTATTCCATAATACGTCCCGTAAACGAGCGTATAAAAATATACTGAGTAGTAAACACATTCTAGATACATAATTTTAAGAACATGTTCATAGAAAATGGAATTCAATACAAAGGATTATACCTGTAATAAGAAATACTGGATCTGTCAATGACCCGACTTATTTTAATATTTCATTTACTGTTATCTGTTTTTGTCCATTTTAATTCCTTGTTATCTGTTATAAGCCAAATCAATTTGCTGTTTTGCTGTTATTGGGACCCCCCTTGCCCCCCCTCTTCAATGGAAGTTCAAATCATCGAAAAACTGCATTCGCAAATATTATTCGTACCAAAGCGAATGCAAAGGTCATCATGGCATGTTGGGATGAAAAATGATTGCTGGAAAAATGTGCGACAAATATTAGATCGTGCAGGTTATACCTATACAAAAATGTGTAATGTTGCTGCAACACCAATACCCAAGTCTGTTTGAAACAGAAAAATTGTCACATTGGTAAAATTAGAGGAAATATCTAATTAGAAATTATGTGTTTAATTTAATTATATTTTATCGCCCATTTCAAGATTTTTTTTTTCTCTCCAGCAAATATATTGAAATCCTAAATTTGTCTGCTATTTTTCCCTTGGCATGCACATGCAAAATCATTTATACAATTGTTTTTGTTATCTTTACCGCGAGCAACCACCTTACAAAAAAATGTTTTATCCGTTTCGACTCCGCATACAAAAGTCAGGATTTTTTTGCTTTCAAGTTATTAGTAATTTTTTTGTGATGGTGCACCAAAAAAACACGATGTGTGTACAAGTTGAGTGTATATATAAATTATTGTTAACAAACGGCACACACATTTAAAGTAATACATCAGTGGCGGATCCAGGGGGAGGGTTCCGGGGGTTGGACCCCCCCCCCCCCCTTTTGTTGGGACGATCAATGCATTTAAATGGGGACATGTAGTTGGAACCACCCCCCCCCCCCCCCCCCCCCAAATTTGTCCTGGTAGGGAACCCCCCTTTTTTAAATGGCTGGATCCGCCGGCCCTGTACATTCTCATTTTCCACGAAATAAAGTTTACTTCTATACACTGTTTTCATGATCTTAAAAGTAAATGAGCCATTGAGGTATCACATCGATGGTATTGGGCGTAAAGTATATAATAATACGTCAAACAATGCCCAAGAAAGAAGACTTACTTGATCTTAATTCAATCAAATTCTGAATTTTCTTTCTTTTAAAACACTGTACCAGTGTGCAAGAAACGGTCCAAACAAATTAATAAATGTGACGGAATGTAGTATTATATATAGTGTTATAACAATGAGCCAGAACAGTGGCGGGTACAGGGGTTGGAACCCCCACATCTGGGCCGATCAATGCATTTGAATGGGGGCATATAGTTAGAACCCACCTTTTTAAAATGGCTGGATCCGCCCCTGCAGAACCCATTCTACAATTTACAATTCAAGTTTAATTCTTATCAATTTACGATCCAATATATACATGTATGATTTGCCGAGTCAAAAATGCTTTTGTAGATATGATGTGTATTGAGGTCTCTGTAAACAATTTATAGGTACAGTGGCGGATCCAGGGGGGGGGGGGGGGGTTCCGGGGGTGCGCACCCCCCCTTTATTTTTGCCGATCAATGCATTTGTATCGGGACATGTTTTGCACCCCCCCCCTTTGCCCTGGGTGCCCTGGGTTAGCACCCCCTCTTTCGAAAATTCCTGCATCCGCCCCTGTAGGTATGATTGTATTTTCTTGAGGTGCCTTTTACGTGTATGCTTACGACTATTGCATGAGAGTATGAAGTGTTAGTAGGTCTTCGTTTACGGTCACAGTAATACACAATTTACATAGTATTCTTATTTTGTCTGGTTGTCTAGTTCACATTGTCTGTAGCATATATGTTTGTGTTACTATTCCTTTCTTATTATACGCCCATTTACGTGGCGTACTTAATATAGCATACCGATGTCCGTCCGCCCGTTCTCAACATGTCGAACAATAACTAAAAAATGTTTTAACCGATTTGCATCAGTGAAACTTTGGTGAATTGTTTAAATCTATTAACGCGAGTTCCCTTCCGATTTGAATAAATTTTGATATTTTACGTTTCTGAGTTATTGCTTTTTTTATTCATTTCACAGGCGGGAAAAGGGGGCTGCCCGCCCTTTTATGTGGGAAAAATTTGGTTCATTGTGTAGAAAATCACTGAAGCATGACTAGCGGTCCCCTAATAAAAGTTCCGGATCTGCCACTGATGATCACTGATTAGCTCGTTAAACACTTTCGGAAAGTGTTTAACGAGCTAATCAGTGAGTTTCGTCATGATGCGCTCATGGAACAGCTGACTATTTCCTCGATTGCACATTAGTTAAGTTGTTTCCTGTACACTGCAAAAGATTATGCGTCATAAAGAATGTGTTTTTCTGTATTTGAAGGTATGCCGATGTCTTTTTATTGGGCTGGTCTTCTAAGCATATTTCATGCCACTGGTATCTATGTAGTTGAACAAAAACACAAATGTGTAGATTATATCATCTTCCAATAGCAAATCCTTCTCTAAAGGGTCCTCGTGGATTTCGACCACGTCCACTTATTTGAAGATCTTATTGTGCTCAACATATTTAATTTTTACGATTAAACTGCGTCATGGTTTTGCAAAAATGTATTAAAAGAGGCAATTACTCATATGACATGTTGGCTGTAATTGTTTTAGTCTTAGGTTTAAATTATTGAGATACATGCAAAAAAATCCATTTTATCCCTATGTTCTATGTGTGGCCACAACAACTATGTGTTGATGTATCAAACCACTTGAGTGGTATATTATCATTTAACCAAGAGCCCATAAGGAGCATTCAAATAAACTTTGGTAACTTGGCCTTGATATTACAGAAAAAAAACTTTTTAAAAATGTTTACAACAATAGACGGACAGACGCCAAGTAATGGCCAAAGCTAAAATGACATTATAGGTCATGTAAACCACAACAGAATATCCAAAACTGTCCTAAGCCAACTTTTTAGAAGACTTCATATTTGTTGTAGTATCAGAAAAATGACAATTATGTCTTGCTAAATCTTATGATCATTGCTACAATCAATGGATGATTTTGATGTTGCAATCTGTCACTGGTAATGTGGAACAATACTACACATAGTACAATTATCAAAGTAAATAATTGATGAAGCAGCTTTTCAAATACTTCCCATTCTTATGCATTCCTTTTTTAAAGGCAGTTTTCTCAATTTCTTATATTTTAGCAAGTAATTTTTCTCAATTCTTTATATTTAAGCACACCATTTATATTCTTTTTTCACACCTCCCCCACAATTTTTTTAGACCCATTAATCTTTATTTTACTAATGGGAAACCCCATCAAAACCTTGTATATTGGTTTCAGATGTTGTGATCCATTTTACACTGATCCTAGCATCCTTTCCTTCATCAAGATTTTTCAGCTTTCTCTGAGCTTATTTCCAGTTTCTAAAGATTTTCAAATTGCCACAATTATCTGTTTTCATGTTCACAAATTTGATAAATGTTCAGTGATTTTACCCAAATTATAGTTGTTCCTTTTTAACAGATAAAAAATAGGGATAAAACATGACGTCATATTGTTCATACTTTAAACAACCTATTTGTAGGCAAAGATGTCGGAGTTCTCCATTTTGATGGAATTTATACAAATCAATATAAATTTATACACAACAGAATAACCTTTTCAACATAAATGTCAGGGTTTGGGGTTAATCTCAAAAATGTATTTTAAGGTCATTGTTAGTTATATGATTGGAACAAAATGAATGATTTTTTGGAACAAATGAGCTTTCAATTATTGGTTATCTTCTTGGCATGCCCCGCCCAGATTGTCCATTCATTGGTCTGATTCCATGTGGGGGTCCGCCCCCTCTGTTATGCTGTGGGTTCATCAATCTTGGATCATGTGGAGCCATTCTTGGATCTTGTGGTCTCGTGTTCTGGAAATTCATCCCACCTAAATAGCAATAGTTTTTTTTAATCTAAAATAATTTCTTTCAATTTTTTTTAAATAGATTTATAAGAAAACAAGAATGTGTCCCTAGTACATGGATGCCCCATCCACACTATCATTTTCTAGGTTCAGTGGACCGTGAAAATGGGGTAAAAACTCTAATTTGACATTAAAATTAGAAAGATCATATCATAGGGAACATGTGCACTATGTTTCAAATTGATTGGACTTCAACTTCATCAAAAAATACCTCTACCAAAAACTTTAACCTGAAATGGGACAGACAGACGAACAAACTAACGGACGCACATTCCAGAAAACATAATGCTTATAAATAATAGTGAATAGCTCTATCAGTCAAGAAAGCTTGAAAGTTTAAGTTTTATGGAATAGGGTTATTTAAAATAAATGTTATGACCAAGATTTCAAGTAAGTGTAAGTGTAAATTACAACATGCACCATATAAAAATGTAGAAATTAGCTTTTTTAAGGAGGTGCACTAGTAGAGCGAGACTATACTTCAAAACTTTTTTTTTTCTTTAACAAATCTGATAATAGATATGTATGTATGTTTGTGGTTAACTTTTGTATTTTGATTACTGAATATTTTTAAACTGAGACTACTAGAAATTCTCATTATTTAACATTATCCTTAATAAAAAAAGGTTTGTTTAACCAGACCTGGAGGTGTTCCCATTAATGGAGGTCTATTACTAGTTTGTATATTAGGAGTCTGTGGTGAGTTGCCCTGTTGGTTTTTAGCATCACTGCCCTCTGTTGGTGATTTTCTTTGCGTTGGTGGCTCATTCTGTAAAATGTATTACAAAATATGTTACAGGAGACAATCATTATTATATATAAATGAGAAACAAGTCAATAGTTGTATACAATCTCTTAACTCAAGGACTCAATCATAGAGAGTAATACACAAAGACAGATGGGTTAAACATAACCTGAAGTGCATTCTTAGGGAGCTACCATTTGATTTTTATGGGGGGGGCTAGGATGAAATTTGAAAAAAATAGCCAGGACAGGAGTTTTGAGTAAAAAAAAAAAAGGCAGGATGAGCAACTTGGTAAAAAAAAAAAGTTAGGATGACAATTTGTGTAAAAAAGTCAGGATAAACTAGTAAAAAAAAGACAGGACCGAATAGAGTAAAAAATAAAAAGGCAGGACAGAGATTACAACTAAAAAAAAAGCAGGACAAAATTTTTCATCCAAGCCCCTCCCCCCCCCCCCCCCCCCCCATAAAAATCAATGGTAGCTCCCTTACTAAAGTAGAGACTGTAAATTCATTTTTTTTTTTTTTACATACATGTATTTGGATTATTGTTGTCAATTTTCATTCCTACTCTTATATATTTTATGGACGTTTTTGGTCTCCACTATTAAAAGTCGTAAAGACAATTTTTATTAAGCACTTTCAAACTCAAAATCATTTCCAAATATAGTCCTCATGTAGAAAAATTTTCAAATAAATTCTATCAGCAGACAAGAAACATGCATATTTTTGGTGGGGCAGTGCAAACTGTACTTCAATTATAATTTAAACATGCATAGGTTAGACTGACCATTCAATGTAGTCTCAGAGAGACAACACTTATTTTCTCAATCTTTATCTTGGATTGAACAGAGGAGAAATATACATGTAAGATTACAGCAAATAATAACCTCTGCATTGAACTTAAATTTGACAGACCAATAGTATTCATATATTTAGTCAAAGGGAGGTAACACTTATCAAAATCAATATCCTGAATCCATCATGATCCATATGTTTAAAAATTTTAGTTTTGTCTGCATATAGGCAATCTTATTCTTCATGGTTGCCAGGCACATTTGATAAATTCAAAAAGATAAAAAACTGTTCAAAGGACTTGTGGCACAACCACCTATAAATATATAAGGATAATAATAAGGAAAACCTAAACTTTGAAAAAAAAGATTTGGTAATACAAAGTCTTTGTTTCATCTATTCCAACAAAATCCATGAAAATTGCTATCATTTGAATAATAATAGAATCCATATATATCTATTTTTCAAAAAAATTCAGAAAGATTTTTAGCTGCATTTCAAAAATACCTTACCTTCACAAAATCAGGATTAGGTTCACTCATATTTGGTAGTTCAGTGAACTGCAAACAAAATCTGAAATGACAATCATATAACCATCAAAAATAAACATAGCTATACTTTTTTATGAGTGCTACTATTTTTTTTACTTCTATGACAAATATTCTGTAATGGTTTTTCAAGATAGTTTCCAGAATGGGAGGCATAAATTTAAGTTGAGATGCTAGGACAAGTCTTTCTGAAATTTTCAAGTGTATCTTGAATGCCCATCTGCAATTAAAGATTAATACTAATGTAACATTTTTAAATGTGCTCATGTTTTGTAAATAAACCATGATGTGCATTGAGGAAAAATTGCATGTTCATAAATATTTATATATATAAAATTGATTGTCTCCAATATTACTTTCTCTTCCATGTGCATGTTCAGTGTTCTATTGTGATTTATCATATTTTATTTTTTCCTTGTTATAACACATATATATTATTGTAATCATTGTATGAAATTTAAAACCTGCAAGGGTCCATAATTGGATTATTAAAGTATTCTTATTCTTATAATTGTTCTCAGTATGAATGTGCCACATGTAATAGTAATGCTGCCAGTGGGGGATCCAGAACTTTTCCTAAGGGGGCCCGCTGACTGACCTAAAGGGGGGGCCCCTCCAGTCATGCTTCAATGATTCCCTATATAATCAACCAAATTTCCCCCCCCCCCTGGATCTGCCTATGGCTGCTAGACAGAAAACAAACAACAATCACTTAATATATGATCTTACTCTCCAATTTTTGTTATTTCACCAATTTTTCCAGTGTACAATGTTAAACAATTCTTCCATACATTGGAATATCTGAAATAAAAACAAATATTTCATTTTATTAAAAGATCTAAATCTGTTAGTTCAGCTAATTTTTATAAGTTTCCAGTCTGTGTGGTTGTGTAATATATAAATACACAAATATATCTACTGAAGGGGAGAGTCACTTATAGAAATTTGTTAATTGAATACAGTAATGTACAAGCAATAGCCTTTCAAAAAGTGCTATATTCGACTCTTAGCTGATGAATCAATCAACAAATTTTACCACACACATGAGGTCACACGCTATGAAGTAGTATCGTTTAACGTTGTTGTTTACTACAGAAGATTCGTCTATTTATAGATAAAGTTACCTGTGTAAAATCTAATTGCTAAAAAAGAGACGACAAATCCGATACTCTACGGGATTGAAGGACATTTACTTGGTTTGGGATGTTCTAACCAATCAATAAATTTTGATTATTCACGTCTCGTAATATCTTCCAATCAGGTAGCAAGAAAAATTCACGCCCTAAGTGTCCATCGTTCAATTGTTAATATCGACTCCTAGGAGTCGATAATAAATTTAATTTTTGTCCTTGGAGGAACCTGGATGCCAAGAAACCAACAACCTGCAAATGATTTAATTAAATCTTTCAAGGATATCTGTAAATGTAACTATCAAAATCATATTTAAAGTTTAAAGGCAAACATAATTTCTGTGTTTCTTTTAGCATTACAGTGGCAGATCTAGGGGAGGGGGGTTCCATGGGTTGGAACCCTCCTCTTTTAGAACAATCAATGTATTTGAATGGGGACAAACATGTATGATTGCAACCCCCTTTATTTTGTCTTGGGAACCCCTTTTTAAGAATTTCTGTACAAATTACCCTTTCGTAAGTTTACAAATATCTCCAGTTTGCAGCAGATCACCAGCTTCATCCCATATAGATATGTTGATAGAACCAGACTTGTCTGCAACTTTTACTGAGCGGACATCATGACCATCTTTAGTTCTTGTGGGTTTACCTAAAATGAGAAAATCCGTAAAATTACAAACTTCTCAAAACTGTCCAACTGTGTAAACTACAACATGAACAATTAGTTATACATGTTGTTTGTTATCTTTGAACCAAATGAAAGTATGACTTTTGGGAATGACCATTTAACCTAAAGAGGGAAGGGGTTTTGTTTTTTCCAAAAAAATATTCTGCAGGGTCAGATTTAGCCATTTAAAAAAAAAATATTTCCCCATTCAAATGAATTAATTGTCCTAATTTTTTTTCATTTTTCATGTTTTTTATTAAGCACTGTGAAAGTCAGAATGTTGCTCCTATAGACTCTATGTAAAAATATTAGAGTAAAAAATATCCCTACCCTATTTTTTTTTTAGATGTGACATGAACCTCACCAGAGTCAGAGACATATGTGTATAATACAAATTGTATTATATGTCTCTGAACACCTTATGTTATAACAAATTAGGAAACAATTGAATTTTGATTTGCAAAATGTATTAAAAATTTAACATTAATGTATTAATATTCCATGTGTATTTACCCACTTTTTTATAATCTAACTAATGTAGTAATGGATTTTTATTAACTTTTTTAATAAAAATGTGGTTTAATTATTAAATATTGTATTTTAAAAGTTTAAACATCAAAGGGTGATTTTCTTCAGACATATACTTTAATTTTAAAATTAATTGCTAAACAAACCAATCACTCTATCTTTTAAATTATTAAATGATTTTATTGTAATTTAATTCCATTTCCCCTTTCTAGCACCCCAAATTTTTCCATCAATGAATGGTTGACCCCTGACCTCTAAATACCGGAAAAGTCTTGTTACACAGAAAATTAATGAATAAAGATCATACATTACCTATTTCCAACACTATAAACATTACGTTTATGTTCTTCTGTGACGGTCGGACTTCTTTGATCGGCATATACGAGGGTTCCGTCATTTTCCTATCAGAAAAGCAAAGACAAAGTGGGGATCCAATTAGGTTCAGAAATTCTTCGTCAACTGCTCCTCAATTCGTTGTCGTTCATAGTTGTTGTAAAATCTACGAGTATTTGAAAAGTTTCGTTTGTCTGAATTGACAATGATTGACCTCAGCAAAATTTAGGTAATATGACTCGAGTAGCTTGAAACTTTGTCGTAATTTTTATCTTTTTCTCGATTGTCTCCCTTAAATCGTTTGTTGTCAGATCGGTATTTTAAAATATTAAAGTTCTAGATCAGTTGACACGATTTTTGATATCTAATGTCGACTTTCAGTAATAATTATTGTTCTTGTATATAAAGTAGCCGGTTTTTGTTAAAAGGTTATCAAATGAGTTGAGGAAAGGCGTTCACGTCCGACTACCGCACGTTGCAAAATTATTATGATCCGGGCACTTCAAACAGGGAAAATAACCCAAGTTGCCGCGAAATTTAATGTAATATAAAATCAAATGGTTTTTTTTTAAATTTGCCCGACAACAGAGACATGATATTGCCTCCTATTGAATTTAGAAAAAAAAACGTTAAAAAATATTATGGCAAAATAAGACTAAGATTGCAATGTAGTAATAGTATGACTGGCTATTGTCTTAATTTTGAACGGTCCGACGATACAATATTAAAAACAACCATAGTAATTATTTCAAGTCAAGGATTTGTATAGTTTTACTTAAAAAATCCTTGTTCAAGTGAATCCTTGTATTATGATAGGCGGACCCAGTGGGCTCGGGACAGGACGGGGCGCTTTTCGTGGAAAATTATTACAATTACACCCTCGATTAAAAAATTGGCAAAAACAGTTATTAAGGGCATACGATACAGTTTTGATCCTGTATTTACAAGTTCGTGAAAATTTGCATATAGGCTATTTTTTACCTGATTAAATCAAATAGGTAATAAAAAATATACCTTCATCATCATGTGCTACTTTTTGAGTAAAATGAGGTCGAAATTTTGTATATTTGTGCAAAATTCAGATTTGTGGCCGTAATTTCTTTTTCGAAAGAAAGACATAACTTTTTTGTTAAATAATTGGTAATTTCTGTATTTTATAAGTATCCTTAAAAATTATGCATTTTTTCATTCATAAATAACTCATATTTATCAAATGTTCATGAATTGAGGAAAATACGTCATTTTTTGCTGCATGCTTATCAAAATTAAAAAAAATCCTCTATTTTCAGTTTTATAAAATTTGGGTCACATAATCTCCCTGCAAAATGAAACAAATTGCTGTTTTGAAAAATACATTTTTTTTACTAGATTTGATTTTTTTAAGTAACTGCTATTTGTGCATGTTTACATAGATCAGCGCTTCCATTTCCAACATACAACTGAGTATCGGTTAACACTAAATCTTCTTTGACATTCATCTGATTATTTTTATGTTTTCGGTTTCAATTTTTTTGGTTTCGTTTTTACATTATTTTAAAAGAATAAATTAAAGTACTGAAGTACTGAACCTCGGATGACCGCAGTTCTTGTAGATGGTCACAAGCACTTGTCTCAGGAAAAAAAATCACATTTCTAAACCGCAAATAAAAACAGTACATGCAGTTAACACCAACTTTATATGCTCACCCTAGCTTTTCAAAGCCCCATACCCAGTGTTTTCATTAAGTTTTGTAATACAAGTAATACAAGTAAAAGGAAATAATGTCGGAGATGGCCGAGGCAAATCATTTTCGTGCGGACGAGTATTGGAGCTGTTTAAGGCCTCAACAGTATATTTGGGTCCAGGGGGGAAAGAACCCCCTCCCCTCCCAGCGGCCTAAAAGAAATTTAATTATTCTGAATTTTCAGGGCGGCCTCCAAAAACAGGGGATGATCTCAGGTGATCGGGAAGGGTAGGCAGATGGCATCATGCTGCTACGCATGTGAGTCACCATGTAGTGATTCTCGTGAGTGTTAAGTACAAATTCGGTAATATTCGGTAATATTCTAATTCGGTAGGTCACATTGGGGGAAATGCAACGGGATAAGTTACGACATAAGAACCTATCCGCTCTCGGGGGGGGGGGGGGGGGGGCACTTTCTATATAATTAGTGGTAGGGATGAGCCGCTGGAATAGGTAACCTTTTCATGCTCTATGATAAAATTATTGAAATATTCTTCTAAAAAGGGGTGCAATGTAGGTATTTCGAACTATTGTGAGGTAAAATTAGCGAACAATTAAAGTTTCTAGCAGAAACTGCCTAAATTTACCCTGTCAACAATCTACAATCACAAGTGACTGACTAACGGATGGACGGACAGATGTAAAAACAATATATATATATATGTTCCTGTTCCGCGTAGAACTTCAAGTTATGATGACAAGGTTTCCTACAAATTAGAAAAATCTACAACAATCTTCTCACACCCCTTACTTACGCACTAAGATGGGACTAAGATATTCATATTGCATACTCATGGTGAGTTTATAAAGCTACAGTTATAAAGCTGGAGTCCTAAAAACAGAATAATCTGAAGACCATGCGAACATTTAATTTTGATTCTGTGTTCCTATGCAAACCAATCTACCATCAAGCACCAGCACTTTTTGTAAGATGATCTATAAAGCAATATCAGGTAATAAATATCTCAAGTAATCCTTGAAAGACATGGTGCTGGTAGTTGTGACGAAAAAAAATACAGAAACATCACAAAAAGAAATAACCCTTGTTTGCACATCGCCGGTCAATGTGTCAAAGACGATTGTACATGGTTTCAATAATGTGAAATGAAATCGGTTCACTTAAGAATTACTTTAACACTCCATAACACCAGCCCCGACAAACTTGGTTAAGACGATGGAAATGTGAAGAGTTGACAGATAGACGGACGGACGGACGGAAGCAAGGTGAGACGAGACTGATCACAACAGTTCACCTGCCGCCAAAACTTGTATTAGATTTTGCAAACAAAATTTCTACTTTTCTCCGTGAATTTGAATTGTCCTTTCATATTATATCTGTTTTTACTTTTTTTTGATTTTCGGGGGATCGTGCCAGACTTTATATATATACTGTGTTCGCCACAAACCATATAAAATCAAAATGAGATGCATTAAGTTAAACGTAGTTATGTTTATTTTCTGAGGATCCCATGCATGTAATAATGGAAAAAAGTGCTAGGCAATACGCATATACATTGTCTCACTGCTTAATTATAGCTGTGAAAATAGATTTGTTTCGCCCAACAGACGTCCCCTTGTATAACAAGTTTGTCATTAGGGAATTACCATTTAATTTCAAAAGAGGGGTGTATTTTTATTCCTAATGATGAAAACATTTTTTTCTTGTCCAGCAGATAACAAAGTCAACAAACAAAACAATTCTGACTCTCGATTTCCCCCAGTCATGCAGTGTTAAATTTTGAAAACTGAATTGATTGATGGTCATTGCGGAGAGCGTCGAAACGCTAAATAAACATGTTGGCATTTTGCGCAACTAGAAAAAAATCTGACTCACAAAAATTTAAAAGATCATGAAATTATACCCCCTACCAATACCAATTACAAATATCTGATAAGTTGCATTTGGACTGAACTGACTCTGGTCTTTTATTGTGAAGGAACATTCATTTGTATCTGTGTCTGTACGTTGAAGATACTAACTCTTGCTTTTACTCAACAGGAGAGAGAGATACCTATTAGAGAGCAGCTTGGAACTCTCATTTGTATCTGTGCATACAATACGGTCTTCCAGTTGGTTTTAGTGTAGTATGCTCTAAACAAAGAAAGAGTTCTTATATGGATCGGTGTTGCTAGGAATAGTTTCTAGTGCCTTCGTATTGTTCTTCACTGAATTTGTCACTATATTGAGGGGGGGCAAGGGGTTTAACTGTTATGCTGTTATGGGGCATTTTAATTCTTTGTTATCTGTTATTCTGAAAATATATTTACTGTTAGCTGTTATTGTCTTATTCTTTGTTAGCTGTTATAGGACTATTATCTATTTTGTTATCTGTTATTGTGAGAATCTATTTGCTGTTAACTGTTATTGAAAATTGGAATGTTAGCATTTTGACAGCCAATCTTCCGTAGAAATTGAAGATAATTGAAAATTGTGATTTGAATGGATAATAGTCTTGTTGGCACGCTTACCACATCTTCTTACAATGTATATCTATCGGGGTCTTTCTACTGGTAATATCGGGTGGCCCTGTATTTTCAGAAGAATTTCTCGTTCACTATTTTGTGGATAAATTAGGCAGTTAGTTTTCTCCTTTGAATTGTTTTACATTACTTTAAAGTGGTATGGGTTTAAATTATGGCTTTGGGAATTATACAACATCTTCTTCTTTAAGCATTTATATTATAAGTGCTACTCCCTCTCTTTTCATTTACATGAAAGAGAACCCTGACCACCATATTTTTAAAAGCTTTTTAACTGCTTCATATGGCGAAAATTGAAGCTCAGAAACCATTGATGCAAATAAAGATGTGTCTTCAGTTTAATCTTTCGACAAATACCCTTTTAAAAATCCTACAGCTTCTACAATGCTGTACCCAAATTTTCCATATTCTATAATTTCACATAAGATGCATGATTGGTGTTTCACTTGGTGCCATCTAAATTTTTACTAGGTCCAATTTCTATTATATTATCAGAATTGTCACTTGAGTCAATTTCTATTATCAGAATAACCATAACTGGCATGCGTGTGTCAGTTACATGTCCTGTCTCCACTGATCTGGGTATTTTTGTATTTTATAAGTAAGTTTTATCATGAGGTCATTAAATAAAAAAAATATATTGTGCATCAATGTTTTTTTTATTACTTGTAACAAATGTATATATATTGCTTTTCAGAAATAAAAAATCTAAAAATCAAATTGATAATAAAGTGTCACTGGCTGCACTACTTTCAAAAATTAAATAAAAAAACCTAAATCATTAAAAATTGATCCCTCAAATGCCCTAGATTAAAAATATCCGTATATCAAAAACAAAAACTAGTAATTTCGTTCAGAAAAATTCAACATCCATACTATAACTTATTGTACAAGTTACGGAAGAAAATCAACCAAGGCAGAACTGCCTCAACGGCCAAAACCAGTGGCGGATCCAGAACTTTTCCTAAGGGGGGCCCGCTGACTGACCTAAAGGGGGGCCCGCTCCAGTCATGCTTCAATGATTCCCTATATAATCAACCAAATTTTTCCCACGAAAGGGGGGGGGGGGGGCCCGGGCCCCCCAGCCCCCCTAGATCCGCCTATGAAAACGTCTTGTTTACACAAATTACAATTTTCTAGGTCCATACCACAAGTTATATACTAAGATCTACGAGTCATCTACTGGATTGGTCCTGGACAGATTTATTTTCATATTTCATTTACTGTTATCTGTTATTTTCCCTTTTCAATTCCTTGTTATCTGTTTTTCACCACATCAATTCACTGTTTTGCTGTTATGGGGACCCCCCTTGCCCCCCCTCTATATTGGCACTTTCAAAATTGTCAAATGTTTGAGGTTTGATTTTCCTCTTAGGTTTACTTTTAACAAGAAAATCGTCGTGATTATAAGCTGGGACCAACCCCTCAACCACTTTGTACAGAAATACCAGCCTTTGACACGTTCTTATTGATTGTAGGTTGTCTAGTTCTAGTTCGGCTAACATTTTGGTGACCGACCCCTCTTCTCTAGACCTGTAGTCGCCTGCAATGAATCTGGCTGCTCTTCTTTGTATGCTTTCCAATTGATTTAAATCATGTTGTGTATATGGGTCCCATATTATGGCTCCATATTCCATAGTTGATCGTACTATAATGATATATATGCGGTCTTTTTGCAAGCTTCTTGGCAGAAACGTAGA
This sequence comes from Mytilus edulis, assembly GCA_019925275.1. Classification (NCBI taxonomy): domain Eukaryota; kingdom Metazoa; phylum Mollusca; class Bivalvia; order Mytilida; family Mytilidae; genus Mytilus; species Mytilus edulis. The sequence goes on along the minus strand of CM034358.1, from coordinate 63,407,367 downwards.
TTTCTTCTTAAAAAGCAGAACGTCGAATTGGCTTTCGTGGCTACATTTGAGATGTGCGTAGTCCATTTTAGGTCTTCTGATATTTGTAAGCATAGGTATGGATTGTTTTGGACTTGTTGCAGTACATGTCCGTCTAGGCTGTACATCTTCTGACTTTTGTTCTTGGTGCTAAGAATATAGCACTTCTTTGGAGCGCATTCCCCAGTTTTTGGCCCATACCTCTAGATTTTGGAGGTCTCGCTGTAGGAGTGTGTGGTCATGTTGGTTATTTCTGTTCCTGTAAAAGAGGCAGTCATATGCGAAGAGTCTGATCGATGATTGAGCTGCATCTGTAAGGTCGTTAATGTGGCAGAGTAAGAGAAGCTAGGGGTCCTAGTGCTGTACCTTTTGGTACACCGGAGTCTACTGAAGCTTCTTCTGATTCCTCTCCATCTACGACAGCTTTCATTTTTCTTTGGGTTAGGAAATTTCTATCCATTTGTTTAGTGGTCCTCTTATATCGTATTCATCCATTTTGTACAGCAGTTTGTTATGTGGCACGGTGTCTGATGCTTTGGAGAAGTCAACGATAATTACATCAATTTGTTTTCATACGCCAAAGGCTTTAATTCATGAAGTCATGAAGTGTGGCAAGCAGTTGGGTTTCACAGGAAAAGCCTGACCTGAATCCATGGTTTAGTCATGTAAGTACTCTGTGCTTCTCTAGATGTTTAGTATACAAAGGTGTATGTCTACAAATGATATGTTCTAGTAGCTTGCATGGTACAGATGTTAATGATACCGGTCTATAGTTTTTTTCTGGTGCATGTTTATCTCACTTTTCGAAGGCACTTGATATATTTGCGTTTAGCCAGTCTCTTGGAAGTGTACCAGTGTTGATGGATTTTTGGAATATCAATGTTAGTCCAGGTGCTAGTTGTTTTGAGCATTCTTTTAATATTCGGTTTGGTATGCCGCCGTCTGGTCCTGATGCCTTGGATGTATTCAACTTTTCCAGCAGCTTTTCGATTCTATCTGGTCTTATGTCTAAAGGCGGTATTGTGCTTTTTATATGCTTTGATGTTTTTGACAGAGTTTTGTCTTTATCTCTTGTGAATACTGAATTGAATTGTTTAATCAGTAGTTCTGCTTTCCCTCTGCTGTCATTGATGAGGTGGCCATTGCTTTTAAGGCCGGGTGCTATTCCTATGTTGTCCTGTTTTGAAATTCTTGATTTTACGTACATGTATTTCCAGAAGGGTTTTGAGTTGTTGTTTTCTAGCCCTTTCAAGATTGTTGTGGTAATATAGTTCCACTCATATTTCCTGATTTGCCTCATACATTCTTTTTATATATCTTTATTATCATAAAGCCAATGCATTACATCAGTACAGAGATAACAACAATAACTACTTATATAAAATAATATATACATGATAAACAAAACAAGGAGAGAGGTTACAGAAGTCTCTAGCAAGGAGGACAAACACAAGTATTAATATTTTTTTATATATAAACAAAGTTCTTCAGGACTGGTTTTCGTGTACTCGACATTAGTTCCGAAAATTTAAATGTATTATGTCGTTGTACAAAATAGGAGGATAAATTTATACTCTGTACGTTTTTCGGATCGAAAAAAGTACATTCCAATATATAATGATCATCGGACAAGTGCCCCATGCTTACGATTCTACACCATGTACACTGAAAAAAATCCTTGTTCAAATTAAAAAAAAGTGCAAAAAGATAAATAAAACATTTTAACAAAATGAGCAAGATACCTAATAAAAAATACAAAAAATAGGAAACTTGAGATTTTTCGAGAAATTGATTTTCAGTGTGTGAGCAATAGATATGTTCGTCTTATAATATTTATATTAATTCAAGATAAAAGTCATGAATTAAACAGAATGCAGATACCTCAAATTACAATGATACAGAAATAGCACTGGACATAGTGTATAGACACTAACATGATTGACATGTTTACTAAATATTATAATTTGAAAACAAAAATTGTCTGGATATTTTGATAATATGAATAGACTAGATTAAATAATCATTTGATGAGTGAAATTTGAATTGACTAGATTTTCACTGTAGCCTTAGGATAACCCAGTGGGATAACCCACTGTGGCACAAACGTTGTTGAAACTTATTTCCAGTGGTCTTATATCTGACCCCCTTTTAATTTATTTGGCAAAGGGAGATAACTCCACATCTCATGTGGGAAGTTGAAAAAAAATGGCCGACAGGAGGCGAAGGCCTCATTCAGAAGCCGAAAGTGATGAAGAAAGTACAGAAACAGGGAGTACACAGAGTCCTCGTAAACCTCGACAGTCAGAATGTGTTAGTAGTCACACGAAAACACAATTGAATAACAAGTCCATTCATGAAAGCCGTTTGTGTTTTGCAAATGAATCGAACTAAAATGTTCATTTCACATTTTATTCAAACATTTTTATGTAATTGTGTTTTCTTACACACATGGTGTGCATCGTGCTTATATTGTAACACTCTATCGATTTCGTGTGTTATGTTATCCTGCAATGTATAAAACATAATTTATGATGCTTACATACCGAGTTGCACACAAACATGATTTCAAAAGTTCAACATGTACATGTACAAGTTCAAATAATTATGACATCTTGATAGGCTATTATATTTTTTCTTTGACACCTTACATTGACGCAGGAAGGCGTCAAAGCAAATATTTAAAATAGCCTTTCAAGATGTCATAATTATTTGGACTAAACATGCTAAACATGTACATGTCATCTGTAATTACATGTACACGGGAACATGTTAGAACCAGAAGATTCCCCACAAGTGACACTTTGCCTTTGGATATAGGTAAAGATCAACAGTGCTGTAGTTTGAGATTTGCTTTTATAAATTGTCTGGTTGTTACTGGTGTCTTGTGAAGCAAATCCCAATTTATGGTGGCATCTAACAGACAGCAGTAATAATTCTAATTCATCTCAAAAAGAGAAAGTATTTATATGTCATTGCAAGAGATGATTAAATTAAGTTAAATAAAATCTCTCAAAACTTATATTTTTTTGGTGTTTGAGCATGTTGAAGTTGTGTTATGGAAGATGTAACATTAATCATGTTAATTAAAAAAATTTTATGAATTTGTTTATTTTAAAATTTCTCGTCTTTTTTTCTTGACAGGAAAGTGAAGGTGAAACGAAAGAAGCTGGTAAGTTTTATAAACAAAAACATGTAAATATGGTAAATGACTGAAACCTCAGTTTCAATTCTAAGTTAACAGTGCAAAGTTTAGTTATAGCTTCAAAACAGAATGCAGCTATAGATGCATTGACATAACCACTATGACCACACAGCTATTTAGGGATATTTATTCATATTAAGTTGATAACAAACTGACGATACTAAGTCAATAAGTCAAAAACAATCAAGACACTCAACAGATTACAAAACATAACATTCTGAAACTTAAGACTGAGCAACATAAACCCTATAATATCTAGGGGTGATCACGATCTTACGGGTGTTCTAGAATAGAAAGCAGATCCTGTTCACATACTATATATTAGATACCTTTTGATGGGATTAGCCCAAGCGGGTCTACCTGGCATGTTATGATGTATCTTATTTACATCAAGATATAATTTTCAATGCAGAATGATAGTTTTCAATGATTTAGGAGAGGGTCTTTTAGTAATTTGATCATAATCTTCATATGTTATTGAAATATATGATACAATGTAATAAATTTTATTTAACTACAACATGTTGTACAATAAATACCCGGTAGGTTACTGCAGAAAAAATTCTTACACAATTATATGCTCTCATAAGTCAGATCAACAGTGCAACTCTCCCAAATAAGTGCAACTTTTAGCAAACTAAAAACAACAACCAACCCTAGGTGTTATATTCTTTAACATTCTGTTTAAAAGTTTGTACATGTACACACAGATGTTTTATGTTTCAAAACTGAATGAAATTAACTTTATTGTAAGATATCAGAACTAAACTGTTTCATTTCACATAGGGAAATAAAAATAGCTTTTAATTACTTTAGTCATATCCCAATGCATATTTGTAAAAACATAACATCCTTCTTTGTTGTTCTTAGCTTTGTTAGTGCATGTATGAACTTATGTAAAAATTGACTGCTAAATTATAACTCAAGATTACATCATTTTATGTGTAGAAAAAGGCATTGTTAGTCTTGTATAATTTTAAAGTTTAGTTTCTTGTGTATAATTCAGAGTTTAGTATGACGTCCATTATCACTGTACTAGTAACATATTTTTTAAGGGTCAGCTGAAGGACACCTACGGGTGCGTGAGTTTCTTGCTGCATTGATGACACATTGGTGGCCAGACCTTCGGCTGTTGTCTGCTCTGTGGTCGGGTTGTTGTTGCTTTGACACATTCCCCATTTCCTTTCTCAATTTTAATAAATAATTTGACACTGTTGTTTCTGTTAACAGATTTAGAGGTATCAGATTATGAGAGTGCTAATGAGGACAATGGAGAGGAAGGGGAGGAGGAGGTTAGTTATAAAATATATACTGAGATAATACACCTAATCGCTATCTATTCCATTACGGATAAGTTCTTAAATTACACAACTTTTTTATCCAGTTGAAGCTATCTGGGACCCTGTTTAAACACTTTACCACCCATGATACTTTTTAATGAGACCTGTTTAAGCTACCGTAAATACTTCAAACAAAATATTTTTTACGTCAATTTTAATTTCGAAAAAAAGTGGATCATACTCTAGCAAATTGTCTTGATGATCACTTTCTTAAGTTTTCCCTCCCTAAGCTCAGTAAAGATGACCTTTATTTTCGGCGGCCCGACCCAAACAGGAAGTTGTATAAATGACTGTTTTTCCCGGATTGGACTAAACAGCGTTATGGTGTATATTCCCCAGAAATTTCACTAAGCATCCTAGTAAAACATGGAAATTTAAAATACCATCTTGTTTCTTAAAATTATAACATCACATCCATAACACATGATCTATAAGATAGCCAATTCAGATAGCATCACATTCAAGAAAAATAACACCACATTATTTAACATGATGCTAAAATGCGCTGGGAAAACACTTACTGCATGGAGAAAACTTGTCAATTTATTGTCCAAAAAAAACCCAATTTCAATTGGGCATTTTCCCTCAATCAACAAAAATTGAATCCACAGTATTTGCAATGGCTGCAGAATATATGATATTCTGTTTTTTTATTTTTTAAATGCTTGAAGGACTTCATATTTGTAGGAAGAAGAAGATGATGAAGAGGAGGAGGAGTCAGAAGAAGAGGAAGATGACGATGAAGAAGAAGAAGGAGAAGAATATGAAGATGAAGATGTTATCATAGAAGACTATGATGAAGTGGGAGAGGAAAGACAAAGTGGGGATGGAGAGGTTTGTACACATAGCTTAAAGACAAAGTGGGGATGGAGATTTGTACACATAGCTTAAAGTGGGGATGGAGAGGTTTGTACACATAGCTTAAAGTTGGGATGGAGAGGTTTGTACACATAGCTTAAAGTGGGGATGGAGAGGTTTGTACACATAGCTTAAAAAAAACATTCAAATGTTAGTTGGTCCATGTGATAAATCATAAAAACAAGGAGATTTGGTTTGATTGCTTTTGAAACCGCTATCCACAAGAAGTCAATAGATGTGGATGTTTTATATCTAAGACAAAGTTAGAAACAATATTCAAAGTTGATTGACCTTATAATACCTGTACGGATCACATCAAATAAAACAATAAAGTCGAGTATGTGGTTAGACTGTTTGCTATCTTTATTCATCAAAACTGCATATAATTTTGGCGTCATATACTATGACTATAGTAACAAGTATTTCTCTGCAATAAAATACAAGTACTCATTAACATACATCCTAAGTAAAAATATAAATTAAAACAATAAAAACATATTAATACTAAACAAACAGTAGGAATCACTATCTTTCACACTTCATAAATATCTTGTTAAATTAAAAGTTAATTGAAATAAATATTAATTTATAACTTCTTTTACATTTCTTAATATTTTTTCTTTAAAAAAGTCATGTAAGTAGGGTTCTTAGAAATGTACATAAATACTCAAAAATAGTATTTACAAGTATGATATGGGATAAATAAAATAAATAAATTCAGTTATAACAAAGGGAAGAAAGCCAACAATTTAGAATAACATTTCAAATCTAACAATACCTATAATTCATATTTATGCCCCCACTTTACACGCTTTTGAAAAGGGGGGTATACTGTTTTACCTCTGTCTGTCCATCCTTCCCCCAATACGTCCGTCCCATGAATATTTTTGTCACATTTTTCTCAGGAACTAAAATACAAGGATTTCTGAAATTTGGTTTCAGGGTTTATATAAATCAGTTCCGCCATGTGAAGCGTTTTCAGATTCATGACTCAATAACTTCCTGTTTACCGAAATAATTTGGTGGGGGTATCATCAGTGAGCAGTAGCTCACAGGTTCACTTGATTTAATAAAGTTTACCGGTTGAATAAAAAAATCTTAACCCTCAATTTTTATATGAAATAGCCCAAATTTGTTCCTATGGAGAAAAAAGGAAAATCATAAAAATACTGAACGCTGTTAAAATTCAAAATGGAAAGTCTCTAATCAAATGACAAATTCCAAAGCTCAAACATATCAATAGATCACAACTGTCATATTCCTGAAATTATTATTTCTGCATAAAATCTGCAGATGAATAAATTCGATGAAATTGAAAGGTCTACTAGATATGTAAATTTGAAGCTGTTATCTAAATTTCCAATTTAGGAGCAACCTGACAAATCTAAGTTAGATGATGATGAGGACAGAAAGAATCCAGCTTTTATTCCACGACAGGGAGCTTTCTACGAACATGATCTCAGACTGGGAGAAGAAAGTCAGGAGGGTCTAGAAGAAGATAAGTGAGTGGTTATCTCCAAATTATGTAGCACATATTTTAAGTTTATATGTCATCTTAATCAATCAAGAGAAATTACAGGTTATTTTAACACTCAAGTCAAATGTTATTTTTAGAAAGACCATTAGGGCTGTTCCAGAAAATACTATGTCCCCCTCAGGAACGGCACTTTTTTTTAACCCCACCACCCACAGAAATAAAATTTAATTAGAACAGCACTCCCTTTGCATTTTGGTATTTCAAATACAACCACCCACATAATATTTAAAAAAGTTGCCTTCCCTGGGGGGGCCATAGTATTTTCTGAAACAGACCTTAGCACATATTTAGAGACTCAATAATTTTGTATAGTATTTTCTGCATTTATCTCCCTTTGACATGTTTGATAAGATTTAAGTAAATAACTTTTTGTCACTTATATCAAGATATCTTTTTGAATTTTCGGTCCTTAATGCTCTTCAACATCGTTCTATATTTGGCCTTTTAATCATTTTTGATTCGAGCGTCACTGATGAGTCTTTTGTAGACAAATGCCCGTCTGGTGTATATGTTCCGGACCATATGAGTATTTGGACCATACGCGTATGGTCATGACCATATGGGTATATACTCATATGGTCTGACAATACGCGTATGGTCGGGGTAATTAACACTCTGATACAGTTTACTTATAATACTTCTAAACTCTTCATATGGTATGACCGTTCATTAAAAAGACGCTATCATATAGTTAATTTTATTATTATGTTATAATAAAACGATTAGCTAAATGAAAATTAAAAGTTTCACACAGTTAATTTTACTTTCTTGTCAAAACTATAATAAACACATTTTATACCGATGGTCATTACCGATGGTCATTACTAATTTGTTATTACAAGTGAACGGCAATACATGTATGACGACTTAAACAAAATCAAAAAAATTCTTAATGAACTGCTACACAAGAAGTCACTGGAAAGTTACATAGTTTATTTAAGTTATCTTGTGAGTATGGTGTATTGCAGTCATGCTACGATATTTGAGATCTGAGCTTCTTAAAAACACGGTCACCGTAGACAAATCGAAACGGCCCAAGACCTCGGTATCACTGTACCAGCAACAAAAAGGCTAGCTTTTTCACTCGCAAACAAAAGGTGTAAATGAAAAGGATGATGCAAAACCAAGACTTGCAAATGAAAAAAAACTATGATACCTTGTTGAAGTAAATGTCACCCAAGCCTTCTTGCCAGAATGTAATTAGCGATGAAAGCTAACTATAGCATCAATATTTAATTTTTACATAGTATTTGAATTATAAAAATAATACATTGTCACGTAACCATCATTGTTTTTTAAATACAGTTTCTGTATTATTGAAATTTTTATAATGTAATTTAAAAAAAATACCTATATGGTCCAAATACTCATATGGTCCGACCCGTTAATAACCAAACGAGTATCATACTCATATGGTCATGACCATACGCGTATGGTCCAAATACTCATATGGTCCGGAACTTATATATAAAATTTGAATCCATGTATCTATGATGAGTTTATTTGATTTTTAATCTTTTTGTTTTCTTATATGCATGCTAAAATAAAAATCTCTGTTTTTCAAAGTAAATACATATTCTCCAGCACCACCTAATAATTAAATTAAAATAATTTATCAACTTGCCAAGGACAGTGTCTTATTTTTTAGTTAAGAAATATATATTCGATGAGATTGCAGTCTTTATGATAAACTTTTAGCTCAAGGGTCACATAGAGCTCTGGGCTAGAGAAGACCTGGTGCATCACAATACTGTCCAGGGTCCAAAGCTCAATTATACCAACATCTTAGTTGGATTTGGTTCATTCGGTTGCTTTGTTGAGAAAATTTTTACAAGCCTTGGCTGTTGGTTTTGTGGTTATGCATGAAGACTGAGAGTGATATGAAATGTATCTGTACTCTCTCTATTGTTCTAGGCGTCCAACAGGTCCAAGAAAGAAGTTATGGCAGGATGAAGGACGCTGGAACCATGATAAGTATGCTGACTACATGCAAGCTCCGAAGTCAAGAGAGGAACTTATCACAATGTACGGTTATGACATGCGTCTGGCAGACAAACCTCCAGATGCTCCACCCCGTAGAGGAGGAGGGGGAGGGCCCAGGTAAGGATATGTTTGAAATTTGTAATGGTTATTTAGCTGAAATGATTGTTATGTGTAGGATTTATATACATAACCATACTTGTATAAAAGAAAATAACATAAAGTGGGAATGGTGTATGAATCTAGTATCTGTTTTTAAAATCTCAATGATGAGATAAAAAGAGTTTTTTTTATTCAACAATAATATTGCACATGCTGTTAATGGATTTCTTCTCAGGTACATGTACATCTATTTAAATTGAAATTGGAGTTATCTTCCTTTGCCAAAAATTATATTTGCCCACTCCAATGACCATACATATGTAGGTAAAGTAAAAATGAAAAATAATCACTTTACAACAACTATAAACACAATAAATTATAAAACAATGTATGCTGAAAAAAAAAGAATTTAAAAAAAATGTTTAAGCCTTCAAATTTTTTTTAAGGCAGATTCCTTTTATTTAGTAATTCTGAAATTTTTGCTCCTGGTTTTTTTTGTGTGAATAAAAGGTGGTGTGGGTACTATCAATGGCAAAACATTTAAATGACACACAAAAAAGAACACCCAAGAACCTATATAGCTAAGACATCTTAATTTCTAGAAACAGTTTTAAAAATGGACATACATCTATACTGTGAATTTGTGTGTATCAATTTTCGTGGATTGAAGAAAACTACCAAAACTCCAAAGTGTGCATAGATTCTCATGGAAAATGTGTTATTCTTTAATTTGTTAATTGAAACATGGGTAACCACGAATTCCACAAAGATTGACATCAAACAAATAATAAAAATATCACAGTACTTGTCAAGCTCTAAATTACATTTAAACATCAAAACTTATCCAAGTACAAAAAATCTATCACTGAATTTGACTTAAATAAATCATAAGTCTAAAAATTGAGCTGTTGAGAGATTTCAGCATTGGAATTCTTTTATGATTTTACTATACATGTTGACAAGGTTTACCTTTCCTTTTCAATGATATGCATAAAGATGAGTTTTTATACACATGTGACCCCATCAGGCATAGTCATGTCGTAATTGAATTTTGACCAAGATATACCAGAGATAATTGAGATTTATTGAACTCCATGTTTGTTTATGATTTATTGTAAAAAGATAATATTAACCTCTCAGTGTAAAGTATAAATTGGTTAGGAATTAGAGAAGACATTTAAGGACATTTATTTGTTCTTTGTACTTTAAATAAAATGATAATATTGTATAATTTTTAGAAGACCAAGGGATGAGAAGCCACAGATTAGTGACTTTATTCCGGAATCCTCTAGGGATGACAGTTATTTAGTTGAAAGAAAAAATGACTACAATAGAAACAGAGATAGAAACTTCAGAGGCAAATCTGAAGAATATCGTCAAAAGGATGAAGAACGAGGTCCTCCACCAAGTCGGTCTTTTGAAAATCAGAATACTGGTAACGATAACGAAAAACATCAGCCTCCAAAATATGATGAGTGGAATAGTCGTTATGAAGAAAATCAGTCATATAGATATAGATCTCGTGGTGATTCAAACAAAGACTCAGGTAGAGGATACGGCAGAAATTCAGATTCAGGTAGAGGCTACAATAGGAATCGAGACTCAAATAGAGGCTATGAAAGGGAATCATATCAGGATTCTAATCGTGGTTACGACAGGCCGCCTCGTAGGGACTATGATAATCGAGGTTATGACAGGCCACCTCGAAGGGATTATGATAATCGGGGTCAGAGGTATGATAATCGTGATAATCGTGAATATCGTAGTGATCGTGGGAACTATGAATACCAAAGAGGGGGGAGATATAATGGTAGAGGTGGTTATAGAAATGATCCACCTAGACGGGAGTTTACATATTCTAGAGGACAGAGAGGTGGAAGGTCAACAAGACCTGATCGAGGAAGAGGGGCTGCCCCGAGAAGAAGTTTTGAACAAGAAAGGAAAATCCCTCCACGTTTTCTCAAAAAGAAAGAACAAAGGTTGCAACAGCAAATGCAAAATAATTATAATACTGGAGAATATGTTGATCATGAACAGATGCAGAATTATTATAATGACAATGCCATGGAAGGGTATCAGCTTGTAGAAGGTGATATAGAAGGCCAGCATGTTGTTATTCAAACAGAAACTTATACACCTGGGGGTGGACAAGAAGATGTTCAACAACAACCTCAAGAAGAGAAAGCAGAAGAGAAAAATGAAAATGTAATTGTACAGTCAAGTACCAGTGAACGCAAGTCGTATTCAAAAGATCGACGCGCAAGAACTGTTGGGAAGACGCGAGTACAGGATTCTGCTTTAAATGCTGTACAGGAAGGAATGGTTAATCTACAGCTTCAAGAGAGTCAGAAAAGTTCTAAGGCTGGGGACACACAAGATAGAGGTAATTTATATGAAATATGGGCATAGGTTTGAATGTTAATGATTTGGATGTTAGCAACTATTTGGTCACTGGACGGCCTTCAATAATTAGCAAACTCATGATAAAGATCAAGATAAAAAAAAATACAATCCATTATGTATGAAAAATAACAGTTTAGACATTGAAATGATAAGTACAATATACATGAATTAAAATCAAGCTTAAGGTGGTATGGATGTCTTTTGCCATTTTGAATTGTAAAAAACAGAGAATCTGATGTTTAGATTTTCAATCAGTTGTCATTCTGTCACGACCTGTAGCTTGAGAAAATGTGCGGTGACCTATCAATTTTATAACACTTTTGAACATATATCAATACAGTGTTCCCGCCTGCCCTAAATAGAAGGGCGCCCCGCCCTTAGTGCCCTTACCCCCGCCCTTCTGCCCTCCAAAGCCAAAGAATGCCCCCCTCTGCCTTTTCAAAAGATACATTTTCAGACCTGCCAACTTTTGAAAATCTCCATGGGGGATTTAGCGCGCGACAAGAATTTTAAGGGTTACAATTTTAGCGAATTTTCTGAGAGCATTGTTTTTTACTCCTAAAATAGTCTAAGTTCTCTTCTTGTTTCTTTTGGTATACTAATGATGAGCTTGTAGGCCTTGATTTCTTTGATTTGCATGAGTCTTGTACTATTAAATTATAAAATTGACAAAATAACTGAGAAAATGGCATTAAAAATAAAGGATTCAAAGTAGCGACCCCCCCTTTCCCCCCTCCAAAGACCTTCTCATCTAATAACCTTGACTCAAAACACCTAAAACTACATGTCCTAAAGTAAGAAGGATGAAGACAGATTTTGATTTAGTCAGGCTTACTCATGGTCTTATCAGTATCAATGAGAAAATGGATAAAATTTGAGTTATCTTTCTTTGCATTCAGAGGTGCTCTTACATGTACCGACGGAGGCTTATACAGTAACACAGTAGAAGTGTATACAAAAATGGCGTCGATTTTAAATCAACAGACACACAATGTCTGGTTTCAAAAATAAAACAGATTTTAAGATAAACGATGTTTTCTTGAGAGTTCATTACAGTTTTCATCTTTCAATTAATTATGATTTTGCTGTGGAACTACGGCAAATGTTGCAAATTGTGCTTGCATGATAAATTGATTAAAATTGAAAGGCTGTTTGACCAAATTTGTGTATACAAATTTTGAGGACTGGTACGACCCATTAGGTAATCGGATTACATACAACCACTAATTATGACATCTGTTGTGACTGTTGATTAGCGTAGGGTCATTAACTTGTCATAATATGTCCCCAGGTAAAATGATTGATTTTTAAAAATTGATCAGAAAAACTTCAAAATCGGTAAACAATAATTTTTTCTGGTATATTTGTTGAAAATCGGGATTTTGACTAATTTTACGATCCCGATATCGGGATTCGGGTTGAGGGGTAAAAATCGGGATGATACCGCGAAAATCGGGATAGTTGGCAGGTCTGCATTTTACAAATTTCATGCCTTCTGGCTGAGCTTCTGGCGTTTCCGGTAAAATTGTTACCTGATTGTGTAACACTAATTAACTGACAATAGGATTAAGTTAAATACCTAATGCCTTTGGCAGTTTTATCACCTCTGCTAATGAGTGTTCACTGCTAATTAGTATATTTAAGATAATTGAACAAATACTAGATATTTAATACAGAATGAAAATGTCCACATGTTAGCCATTTTGTTAATGTATCATAGCATATGTACACATAAAAAAAATATATTTTTAGATAAAATTTAAAACAATTTGAAAGGCATACTAAGTTTTGACTAAATTGGTAGATTGGTAAAAATGTTTTGTTTTATAACCACGAGTATGAAATTAAAAAAAGAACCAAAGAAATTTGTATTTGAATATAACAAGATTGCACCACTTCCTGTTTTATTTCTTGTATTATAATCCTCCTTACATAGGAGCACTTAACAAATGCTTTTATTTTTTAACCATAATGTAGTTTATACCTACTGTAATATATGCAATGTATTATTGCATCATTATAATATAATCATCTCTTGTATCACCTGTTATATTTATAAAACTCCCTACTTAGGAACACTTTGGTGTGCACTTCTTTTTTTGTAACAATTTAAATGATTACAAGTTAGGTAACTTTCAATAACACAAATACTATATGTCTAAACAAGTAATTTTAATGTAAATAATTTAATTACATAACAAATTCAATTTTGGTTTAGCTCCATCTTTCAGAACTACTTGTTTATTTTTATATACTTGTATAATTAAGTTAAATATAAATTATAAAATGAAAAAAAAAGATTTTTGTAAGGAATTTTTTCCTGATCAAAATGCACAGTTTGCATAAATTAACATCAATTAAAATGGTATGCTTTGTGTCATGGTATGATAATTTGATAATAATAAAATCTTACTGGAACCAACACTTGGAACACATTAATTTCTGAATAAGGTTAAAATACAAGTTATGTTCTGCAGCTGAGCCTAGCAATATATACATGTATTCAAGGTCATTAATACACTGCCAAACAGTCCCCTTACAATTTGGGTTATTGCGCTAAAGTGCCCTTCCAGAAAAGTAGCACCCTTCTGCCTTGAGATTCAAGCTGGAACACTGCAATAGATACTATGTTTTGGCAAAGTATGAACAAATTCTATCATTTTTAATTTAGACTCCTATACCACATTGTAACACCTTTTAAAATGTTAAAGCAGATAGCTTCTACCAAAGAGATTGCAGTTTATCCTCACTCAACATTATAGCTATCTAATACTTTGAAGAATATGTATACTTTTCATTAACTCCAGTCAGGGCTTTTCCTGCTGTTAAGGTGGTAACCAACACTTTCACTTAAATTAATTTGGCTCGTTTAATTTTCCTAAAATTTTGACAAAGTATTTACTTTGACCCTTTAATTTGATGATGTTTGAAGAAAATATTAAAATTTAAGAAATTTGAACCAACCATTTTGTAAGATATATTACACTGGTTATCATGGTTATATAGCAATTTGACAAACACTGATTTTGATCATTGAAAAGCTTAATATTCTCTTAATAACACAATGTAATTTTAAATGTTTAGCAGATTTTACAGAGTTATCTCCCTGCAGTGTTAGTTACCACCTTAAGATCAATTTCCAATTTTTCGCATTTCACCATTTTTCATAAAAAGAAAACAAACATTTGCCTCAATTTAAAAAAAAACACTAGCTGTTAGAAAAAAAGTCCACCATAAACATAAACTTGCAGAGATCATTAAGATCCATCACATACCAAAGGATAAGGTCTGTATGCATGGTACTCTGTGATAATGGGTATACACATTAAAGGAGATATACATTCATGACATTGTATATTTATAGATTATCGTTGATTATCTCAACGAGATTGATTTTCTCGCTTGAGCTGGTACAGCGAAAGTGAGAAAAGCAATCTAGTTGAGATGACCAATGGTAATCTGTTTATCGCTATGACGACGTTGTCAATTTCATGTCTCAATTTCGTTACCGACGCCACGTGGCCTCCTTAGTTTCAAGCGATAATTTTTCCCATCTCAAGCGAGAAGCATGATATGAAAATTATCACAAAAAAAGATTAAAGGAAAAATGCAAATAATAGCGATAAACAATGATATAAGTAATCTTTAAAATTGAAGTTATCATCCTTTAATTTGTCAATTATGTAGTTAAACCAGCTACAACCTATAGTTTATACAATGCAATATATTTAATTTTACTGCCCACTGATAAATTACTGCAATCTTTACACTTTAGTTCTTACAAGCACTTTAATTAACATGTCAATATTTTGTACAACCTCAATTTAATATTTTTAATTTATAGGTGAACAGAAGTCTAAAAGATCATCTCAGGGTCAAGCCGAAAATTACCCAGCATCCTCCAAACAAGATGGTGGAAGGTCAAAACGTTACTCATCACAAAGACAAAGAAATCCAGAGCAAGCTTCACCTGATACTGCTCAGTTCTATCCTCAAGAAGTTCCTAAAGGTACATTATAAAATTAAGAATGGAAATGGGGAATGTGTCAAAGAGACAACAAGCTGACCAAAGAGAAGAAAACACCCAAATGTCACCAATGGGTCTTCAACACAGCATAGAAATCCTGCACTCAGATGAGGGCCTCAGCTAGCCCCTAAACAAAAACGTGGTATAGTTCAGTGAAAATGGACCTTGTACTTAACTCCAAAACATATTATTTAAATTAAGATTAAAAAAAGACTTACATGTTCAAGGCTTTGGAGAAGTACAAAAATACAGTAGAGTTAA
This sequence comes from Mytilus edulis, assembly GCA_019925275.1. NCBI lineage: Eukaryota > Metazoa > Mollusca > Bivalvia > Mytilida > Mytilidae > Mytilus > Mytilus edulis. The sequence continues at coordinate 63,391,639 of CM034358.1, read as the reverse complement.
AAATGTTTTGTAAGACCTACTGGTAAACCCTACTCCTATACATCTTGTCAATGTAGAATAAAATTTTGTATACACCCTTTCTATTCTATATGGTCAATCCATTTGAAAAGGTCTTGCTGTATCTCAATTTATAAAAAAAAAGGAGTTGTGGTGTGGTTGCCAATGCCATTTATTCATCCAAGGACGATCTTTTATGTTGGGGAAAACCCATACTATATAGCAAGCTATACATGCTATAAAAGGCCTTGACTTGAAATAATGAAAAACAATGCAACCAATAAAACATATATGTCATAATTAATGTACAAAACAATAATGAAAAACAAGTTTACTTAAAAAAAACCAATTTTTATTTTAATGTTTTTCAGCCACATTTCCCAAATTTGTTTAAATTTGTTCTGATGAGATCAGAAAAATATACATGCATTATATGTCAGAATTTTTATTGAGTTTCAATATAGATGTTGAATATAAAGTGCTACACAATGTTAATGCATGTAATACTGAGCCGCTGCAAGAGATATGTTATTTTTTAATAATTTAATTTTGGATGTAACGCTCTTCTGATTGGCTGACATTATTTTGTTATGAGCCCATAGAAATAATTTAGTCATGTGACAGTGACGTCATCAACGTTTTTTCATGGGTTTTCTACGGTTTAAAATGGAATTTAGAATAAAAAATTTGGTGAACACTGTTAAATAACCTGCTACACGCGTTATTCAGTGTGCACCAAATTTTGTATGTTATTTCTTCATAGACAGAAAAAATATTACAGTCATTCCTTAAATGAAAAATATTTAATGTACTTGTCTTTGTTTGTAATGTGAATCTGAATATGCATCATTTTACCAGGTTTCCAAAAACAAGAAGTAGCAGTTCCATTTCCACAGCCCATCCTAAGACCACCCATTAATTATCCAATTCCTGGTAAGTACTAATACAAGGTAGTGTATAGTGGATAATTATGCTAAAGAGAATGGTAAATAAGAGAGGCAGAAGGTACCAAAGGGATACTCAATCTTAAGGTGGTACCTAACACTACAGGGAGATAACTCTGTAAAATCATCTAAACATTTTAATTATGTTGCGTAGTAAAGGGAATATTAAGCTTCTCAATGATCAAAATTAGTGTTTGTCAAACTGCTATATAACCAGTGTAATTTTTCTGACAAAACTTTTGGTTCAAAGTTTTTGAAATTTTAATATTTTTGTTAAAGGGTCAAAGTAAAGTAAATACTTTGACAAAATTTTATGAAAATTAAACGAACCAAATTAATTTTAGTGAAAGTGATGGGTACCACCTTAAATAAACTAACAAAACATGACAAAAAAATTAAAATAATCTAAAAATATATACTTTACAAAATAGAACACAGATAATTGAAGACTGTGCAACACAACCCAATCAAAAATCAAGGTGATCAGTAAAATAGTTTACAGAAGTGATAGAAAAAAATCTGAAATATACAGAAGTACAGCATGTACAGATGAAAATATACATGACGCAACGTCAGATATTGCTACCATTTAGTGTAACAGAAAAATGACGTTAAATTGGAAATGTCGGCTTTATCTAAATATTCCTGCTTTCCTTTTTGGGTAGATGCAAAGTATACCACACAAGTATAAATGCCATGAGAATCCAATTCAATATGATTTTATAATTAACATAGGATATTCAATTTTTCTGCTAGTAATTATGTGTTTTGGAGGAATATTGGTGCATTATATATTTCAACCCGATTATAATTTCATTCAAGCAGTGACATACAATAGCTTATACTTATAATACTGAAGTTTTCTTACTTTTTGATCGTCTTATACATGTGTATTTTTGTAATGTGTGCATCATTTCGTTTTGTTGAAAGCAGGACATTTATATTTAGTGGAGGAAGGAACACGCGAATGCAGTTCATGCCGTCCCTAGCATATTACGGTTGTAGCGACGTCAAATTATGATAACGGACAAACTTGCAAGACATTTTCATTAACCCATTTTTTCATAGATAACCCTGTAATTTGAATGCTATTTGGTGTACCACCTTCAACTTTAAAAGTACTTTTTATTGGTATAGTTATCAAAGCCGAAAAATAATCTTTACGAAATCAAATCCCTGTTTTTTTGGCCGTAAAAGTTTTGTGAAGGCATGAAAGTTTAACTCGGACATTTCCGCAAGACATTGCAAATCTATTGTTTTGAATTGAATATGTAGCTCAATTTATTTTCAAATTCGAATTTTGGGAGCTAACACTTAGTACAAAACGATCGTGCTTACAATTTAATGAATTATCTGTCAAAATTTTATTTTTGAACTGAAATGTTCCAAGTTCCAAATTAAATTTCCGATGGGACATTTCCGTACATCATATTTTTTGAAAATATGTATGCAAATTTTAAATGGAGACAGACATGTTAACCAATACTGAAATATATCACGTCATAGACTGATCATGCAAAATTTCAGAGAGTTTCGTGAACATTTCGCGAATTGTTCGAGTTTTATGTTTCCAGTTTGTTACATGGGACAACGTTAAGTAAACGTTTTTTCAGATAATCTGGGTCTTCCTAAGCCTATGAATTTTATATTTTTATTCTTTGTCTATCATAATGTGAAAATTTAAGAATCAATCTTTATTTTCATGTATAATTTGAAATATTTATTTTCAGCATTAAATAATTTTTTCCCGTCAAATATTTACTTAACGCTATTTTTCGTGGTAGTAGCAATATCTAACGTTGCGTCACATGCAACTATAACTCATCAGTCAATTCATGCAAGAAAAATAGACAACTTTCAAGTTCGATGCATTTCCGTCAAAAACTCTTATTTTTAGTGAACGTCATTTGTGCGTTTAGGGGCGTCGTCACTTCCATTTCAATGTTGAGCGATTGATTGAAAAACGATAATTCTATATTGTACAAATTATTCGGCAAATTGAATTCTCAAAATTGACAATCAGCACTGCTGTCATTAGGGAATTGTCATTAAGTACAGTGATTTTGCTAGCGCTAATCACTTTTGTATTTTACGAAAAGGTTTTCGAAATGTTGAAAATATTTCATATCAATTTCGTCACTTAAATTTGGAAAGTGTAAAAATATTTACACACCAAATTACTACATTTTACCTGTCTTTATGTGTCTGACAAGTTTATGACCCTCAGGTAATTAACGTTTACCAAAGGTGTTAAAAGTTGTGATGACAAGTAATCTGCCTATCGCCAATCAGATGGGTCACTAATCCCTTAACTATTATTATAAAACCTCATAAATGACCATCATAATAATCTATTTAAGTTAAATCACATTAGTCAGCATTTCATTTTAATCATTTCTCACAATTCCGTCGTATTTTCGTCATTTAAACAAAATTGATAAACTTCCCGGACACTTCAACTTTATTTTAATTTCAATATTTCCCTTACGATCATAAATTGCAGTTTGCTTGTCGTAGTTTCGTCATTTTAACGTATTTTCGTCATACTTTATATAAATATTCATCTGAAACTTTCGACAACTTCGATTAAAGAGAAAGAACTTTATTCAAAACAAAAATATTTTCACTTGCAAACATGTGCTTCCTGTTCTATGTATTGCGCATGCGTAAAAGTTCGTAGATGAATCCGGTTTTATTCTGAAATTATTATTCAATTGTCACTTCCCGTTTTCATTTCGTTTAAAAATCGAAAGTAAACGTGATCTACAGTCTACAGTCATTAGAATCGTCACATTAAGTATAGATGCAGATCCTTCTATCCAATATTAAAGAAATTGATTTCAAATAGATATATATTTAAACGTATTTTCAAGGATATAAATGATTGTGAAGTGAAAAAGTCGTTACAAGTTCATTTGTGCAGTGGTTTTAAATATAGAGGCACCCAACTTTTGTTGATCAGGGGTGTGCCCTGAAAATAACTGAAGTGAATTTGTGAACCATATTACCAGCTCCCTGTTCTTATCTTCATATCTTAGCATCACAACTGTCAATTCATTCAATATTGCCAATAACTGCATACATTAGCAATCCTAAAGTCTTCAAAGATCCTAGACTAGTCCTTGAAGGACTTGGACATATATGTATGGCTAGTTTGATAAACATCCTAGATCCCTTGCTATTATAAAAAAAAAGGCTGATTTTTATCACGCACAAAAGTGACTAAAGCCCTCAAAATCCTAGCTGAAACCCTGATTAAGTACCTACAGAAAAACCATTATTTCTAGTTTATAATGCACAATTACGATCACTAAGACGCTTGATGAACATTAAAAGTGCAGGGATACAGGCGACTCCCTCAATCTTGTTCATGACGTCATAAAGGCGCGGATAAATGACGAGTTTTTTCCGGTGACAGATGAGCTCGAAAGTGGTCTATTGAAGGACTTGTTTAATAGCATTCCTTGGGGAACAGTGAACTAACTATGTTTTATATTGCATGACGTAACTGGTCCATACTGTGGATTCATTATTAGCTTGTATTGTGGTTATCATGGGTTTTGTCATTCAACAAATTCAACAAATTTAAGCAATCAATAAATTTTTTGAACTGCAAACATTATATTTAAAATATTTTTTTAATTGTGAAAGCATTCACTGATATTTACATACCCTATTAAAGCATTCATAAATCATGTACAACAGTATTCATAAATACAATATGATAGTATTCATAGGTATCTAGTGAATTAATACACATTTTAAGAGTATTTATGATCTACTTATTTTCAATTGGATCACATGAATTATAATCAACCAATAGCAATTAATATAAAAATTCATTGTGTACTTTTTTCAGTGTCAACTAGTGCTTTACCAAATGGTCCTCCACAGAGATTATTTAGACCTCCACCAGTATCAATGACTGGACCAGTGCCCATTATACCACCACAGTTTATCAACACTGGAGTAATCTATGGACCACCACAGGGCCCAGGACCATATCCAGTTGCTCCTATTCAGGGATTCCCATCACCACCTCCTGTTTCTACAGCCCCTCCACCTCCCATACCAGGAGTATCTTCTCCAGTAAGTATAAATCATGTCTTAAGGATGGTATCCTATTCAGGTGCACCACTTCTGTGTCTTCAGCTCCTCCACCTCCCATACCAAGAGGATGTTCTCCAGTAAGTATAAATCATTTCTTAAGGACAGTCTCCTATTCGGGGATTCCCATTGCCATTTCCTGTGTTTACAGCCCCTTCACCTCCCATACCAGGAGTATCTTCTGCAGTAAGTATCAGAGATGGGTCCGATTACTTTCAATGTAATTGATTAAATTACAATTACTTTGTCATTTGTACGATTAAATTAAATTAACGATTACATCATTTCTGAAAGTGTCTGATTAAATTAATGATTACATTGGCAAAGTAATCATGATTACATCTGATTACAATGAATAAAAAAAAACAAAAAAAACATTTTGAACGATGTTGAATGAATTAATGTTTAATATAACTTTTTTCAATAGGATTTTGTTTTGTAAATTATAAAATGAAAACCTCTAACTTCATCTATTTGATAAACCACAAAAGTTCACTTCATACATACATGAACATTGTGTCACCCATTACACTTTATCATCTTTTATCTCTGAATAATTTTGTGATTTCAATTGAATCTGGCTTTATAAAGAGTTTGCTGTTTGCCTTCTGACCTCTTCCAGACTTTGTATGTATTTCAAGGTGCAGTGTATAAAAGTTAAAATATGGATGAAATAAAGTTACCAGATAAAAATGCTATACATCAATGCATTTTACATGTCCAGTCCAAGTACATACTAAAATTTACTTATTTTAAGCAAGATATTTGTCCAACTTTTGATATTGTTTGTGCTAATTAGATAAATTTTCACATGTCTGCTTAATCTTTTATCATATATATTGTCCTACAGCTATATTATGTATACTCAATTGGTAATTGCAATAAAAACAAACCTTAATTGATTTCCTACCTGTCAATTCAAAGTTGACAAAAATCACGGGCAGAATCAATTTGCGCCAATTGCAGTTTCGAAAAGGTATTAATTGCGCCACTCTCTTTTATTTTGATGGTATTAATTGCGCCAATAAATGAAATGAAATTGCGCCACATTTACCTGTTAATATTTTTTTACCTATATCGTAACTGTACATGTTTTTCCTATATCAAGACAAGACAAGACAAGACAAGACAAGACAAGACAAGACAAGACAAGACAAGACAAATACTTTATTAAAGTCTCGCCACTTGTAACATATAAAAATATACAGCTTTTTAAAACATAAGTTAACAACAAGAGCAACTCTATAAAGAGTTTTGAGAGACTATAAAACATTTTTTTCTTAAAATTCTAATGCAAATACAAGTCATCTATCACGATTATAAAATACATTTTCGCTTTATTAAAATTTCATAGCAGATTTTGGCAGTATAAAATACCATATTTTTATTTGTAAAGAGAAATATATTTTTTTCATTATCAGTGTCCAGAAATTAGAACGTTAAATTTTGAGAACTGCGTGTAAAAGAAAAGCAACCAATGTGTTGTCAGAGCGACCTTCAAAAATAATAAATTCAGAGATCTTCAAAATTGAAGAAGAAAATTTAGAAAAGAAAGATTTAAATTATGTGTGTCAGCCTATGTATAGAGAGAAAAGAAAAAGAAAACTGCGTCCGGCTTAATCTAAAAATGGAGAAGAAATTCACAGAATATTGGATGATATTGGTGTTGTTACAAACAAAGATGATGACTTTGTATTGTGTAACGATCCAGAAAGCGGTATAATTTTATTAGGATGCGAGGCTAATAAAAATATATAAATTGGCGCAATTAGATGATTATTTTATTGGCGCAAATGATACCTATAGTTTTGAAAATTAGGTGGCGCAAAAGAGGTATTGGCGCAATTAAGTTGTGGCACAAATGAGTTACTTTTTGGCGCAAAAAGATATCGCCCAAAATCACAATATTAACAAAAGATTATAATTCAGGGTTAAAGAAAAGTATAAAAATACTTAAATATAATAGTTTTTAACCAAATATATATGTACACCTTTAAATTGTTAATATATGTAGTGTACAATATCTTTTTCTAGGGAAATAAAATTGTATAACATGTCTCTTCTTAGGCTATAAATGATGACTTTTAAATACTGTAACAGTTTATATTTTACTGAGGAATACAAATCAATTATAAACATGCTTTAAAAAGTAAACCAAACTATTTAACTTGTTGAATAAGAATAACAAAAAGGTTCATTTATTGAACATAAACACAGTTCAAGATTTTTTTCATTGTAATCAGAATGTAATCATAAAGTAATCAGGATTACAGGGCATTTTGAAAAGTAATTGATTAAATTAAATTACATGTAATCATATTTTTGGCTGATTAATGATTACAATGATTACTTGGAAAATTGTAATCGAATACAGCTGATTAACGATTACAATTACAATTACCCCAAGTCTGGTAAGTATAAATCATGTCTTTAAGGATTATCTCCTATTCAGGGATTCCCACCACCACCTCCTGTTTCTACAGCTCCTCCACCTCCCATACCAGGAGTATCTTCTCCAGTAAGTATAAATCATTTTTTTTGAGGATTTTCTCCTTTTCAGGGTAACCACCTCCATACCAGGCCTTGAAGTCATAAAACTTTCGAGTCAGTGTTTTGTACTCATACTCCAAAATCAACCAATCAATTGCTGGATTTCATGTTTCGAGCATGATTTTTGTGCTCCGAGCACTGAGACAAGTTTTATGACTTCAAGGCCAAGTATATCTTCTCAGTAAGTATCAATCATGTCTGAAGGGTATCTCCTATGTCTACAGCTCTACACATCCCATACCAGATGTATCTTCTCCAGTGAGAATAAATCAAGGTTAATAAAAACTACTGAATATATCTTAATTAACTGCAAATGAATTGTTTGAATATATAGCACTGAATTTTAAGTAACAACTTTATGATTTATTGTTATATCTAAGAAAAGCAGTTCAGATCAAAATGAGATGACTCTGGACTCACTTATTTTCATGGTTATCAGTTTTATGGTGTATTGAGAAAACCTTGCATCATCGTGGATATTTGATTTCATGATCTGCATACAACCCAATGGCAAATTATACTTTGTTGACCATTTAAATATGTCTTCACCTGTACCAACAAAATCCACAAAAATTGGTATCCCATGAATACCGGTAATGAATCCAACATTAGTCATTACAAGTCATAATTTGTACATATATAATTATTACATACAATATTGTATAGGCCAGTGAAAGAAATGTCTGTGAGAGTTTCATTTGAAACTTTGAGAAATTGATTTACGTCAAACTAATTAGAACCTCCCTTTCTTTTCAGAATCAGCTTCAAGAAGTTTATAGACATGGAACAACATACTATGCTCCCGAGCTGCAATATCCTCAGATTAAAAAGTTTTCTCCTGTAAAACGAACAAAATCAGCCATACCAATAGTCAATCCTGAGGTGAGTTATTTCCCTTGAATAACAGCATGGGATTAATATTCCTGTGTAACAAATCATTATTTATTAGAGTAATTTCTTCGCAATTTTATTAAGTCAATTCAAGTTAACTTCTTATACTATTGACTTAAACAACCAAATTTTAAGATATTATATGAATCTTGTCAAAGACAAAATGTAAATGTATATTCTTTCTAACAAAATGCGGAAAATAAGAAAATAATTGCACACAAAATGTATTTTTTAATACAGAATAATCATAGAAAAAACAATTATTGGTGTCATAAAAAAATAAGGAATTTGTTACACAGTATGCATTTGTCCTACTATGTTATCATTGGAAAAATAATAAATAAGTGGTGTGATCACAAAATCAAGATAACTTTTTTACATAGTGTGCAATGTTCTAATATAAATTTTATCAATAATTTTAATTCCATTATTAGGAAAATTGCACACTGTGTAACTAATAACATTTTAAAAGATGCAGTGATTCACCAATCATTTGCATTCTCTTTATTATTAATAATAATGATAATATAATAATGATAATAATAATAATAATAATAATTCTTTATTTAATTATATTTTATTACATTGCTTATAGATATAGGAAGATGTGGTGTGAGTGCCAATGAGACAACTCTCCATCCAAATAACAATTTTATATTTGCATATATTGTGTGGGTTTTTTTTTCTTAATAAAATTTTAAAGTTTATTTTAATGCTCATGTTGGTTGTAATTTTTATAAAACACACTTTCTTAATTTAGCTTATGATGGTGATGCTAGCTTTGAAATGAAATAATGACTCCACTTTCTTGAAAAAAATAATTTATAATTAAACAATCTTGCAATTTTTTTTAATCTGAAACCGAGTTAGGATTTGGTATGGTTAAAAGACTTTTTTAAAAAATAAAATAAAACCATTACATAGCAATAAATTCTTTTAATTTCAGGAAATTACTGGTAATGTGTATGTGGAGGGTGTAGAAGGAGAACAAGAAGTAGGTCAGGATCAGTTTCAGGTAGATAACAGAGATGCCATGCTCCAAGAAACAATCGACAGAGAATTTGGATTTGAGGATCAAACTGAGCCTCCATCGTTGTACGAAGGTAGTAAATCTGTTGCTGAACCTGTTTCAGACGAAAGATTGTTTACAGATGGACAGACTCCAGAGACAATAGAACACACTGATAGTGATTTAGACTCTTTATCGTCAAGGTTGACGACCGATATCAGTAATTATACAATAGCATTCAGTACAGATCAGGAAGTCATTGAGAAGGATGATGATCAAGATGATGAAAGGAACTCTCCTGTTATGGAGGTTAAGAATAGTCTGCCTGTTGTTGAGAGCGTTCCAATTGTAGAACAAAAGGACAGTCTACCAGTTGATAGGATATCTCCTTCTATTGAAAAGGGAGATAATTGTGATGATGAAAGAAACTCTCCTGTTTTGGAAGTTAAGAATAGCATGCCTGTTGTTGAGAGCTCTCCTGTTGTGGAACAAGCTGACAGTCTAGCAGTTGATAATATATCTCCTGCCTTTGAAGATAAAAATATTCTGTCTGTTGTTGAGAGCTCGCAAGTTGTGAAACAAGATGACAGTCTGTCAGTTGATATGACATCTCCTGCCATAGAAGAGAAGAATGTTGAGAGCTCTCCTGTCGTGGAGGAAAAAAACAGTGTGTTAGTTGATAAAAGCTCCCCTGTTCCTGAAGATACAAAAGATACTTCACAAGAAGCAGCTGATGCCTCAAGCTCACCAGAAATTTCAGTTACATAGTCTTTCATAATTATTGTTAAGTGTTTTTGCAATTTGTTTATGTATAGTATGTGAGATATCATGTTGGTAGAGAGTGTTAAAGTTACAAGCATTATTATTTTCTGCAATTGAAAGCTTGTTTTGAAATTATATGAATGATAAGATACATGTAAGGCATGTGTAGTCATCTTTGAGCATAGTATTTTCATCATTATATATATATAGATATTGTCCATTTTGTTAGTTTAATCAGTAATTATGTAAAAACTGATGAGTCTTGGTAAAAGTTAAAACATTTTAAATTACTGCATAAAATTTTGTGTCTTTTTTAAGTAGTTTTAATATTAAAATCATTGGATATTGGTTGTTTTTTTCTGTCTCTCTCTATATCTTATTTTCTTTCTTCCGCATATTATATCATGAACCATAAAGTATGAAGCTGAAGGACATTGCGAACCCAAAGTTTCAGAGACTTTGCCAAATATAGCAAACTTTAGCTAATCTATCCCTGGGGTAAAAAATCCTGAGTATTTTCAAAGAATCAAAAGTTTTGTAAATTTTGTAAATTGCCAATTACAAAATTACCATGTACATGATGTATCTTTGATGACTTTTTTTGGGGGGTCAATTTATGTCGACATTAAATTTTGATGTAAAAGTTTGAAGAACTACAGATTATTTGCAATTTTGGTAACTGCAATGTTCCTTTCCAAAGTCCGGAAATTTGTCAAATGTTGTAATTGTTAATTATCTAGTTTTATGTTTTGTCTTTAAATGAATTTGGTGTTAAGGGAAGATTTATGTTTGCCTCTGAAAAATCATTTTAAATATATTTTACAAAGTTTGTAAGTCCTTGCATTTTGTGGTTTGTGTAGTATTTTCTGTAATTATGAATAACACAAAGCACTCCAGGTTTTAGGTGGTTCTTATGAAAATTAGCTAGTTGGGACCAATCCAACTGAAGAACATTTTTCTCATCTTGTATTGTTTTGTAAAATTTAGAGTTTGTCATTTTTTTTTTTCTAAATACAACAATGTACTTGTCTATTAAGGTGATACCCAACACTTTAACTAAAATTAATTTGGCTCGTTTCATTTTCTTAAAATTTTGAAAAAGCATTTACTTTGACCCTTTGACAAAAATATAAAAATTTCAAAAAATTTGAACCAACAGTTTTATCAGAAAAATTACACTGGTAATTTGCAGTCTGACAAACACTTATTTTGATCATTGAGAAGCTTAATATTCCCTTAAAAACACAACATAATCAAAACGTTTAGCTGATTTTGCAGAGTTATCTCCCTGTAGTGTTAGGTACCACCTTAATGAAGTGTGAATGGTTGCTCATTGATATATATACCTCATATCTCAATTTATTCAAATGTAAAAAGATGTTCTGGTGTGAATAAAGGATCAAACAATTACTCCTAATGTTTACTGGGGATTCATCATTGTTTGTGGGATTCCAGTTTTTCATAGATTTCATGAAAATACTGTTAGAAAATTACAATATTCAAATCTTCAAAGAAGAACATTTTATCTTTATACAAGCTTGTATGCAGATTTTGGTAATACTACAATATGTATTATTCACAAAAAGATAACTTTTCCTCAATACACAGAAATTAGCACCCTCAAAAATAAATGAATCCACAGTAATTGAGTTCCATTGGCTGATCCAAAAGGGGGGGGGATAGGGGTTCCGGGGGGTTGGAACCCCCCCTTTTTTTTGGTCGATCAATGCATTTGAATGGGAGCATATAGTTGAAATCCCCCCCTTTAGTCTGGATTGGGAACCCCCTTTTTAAAAATGGCTGGATCCGCCCCTGGGTTCTGACCATTTCTGATAAAATGAGTTAGATCAGAAGGGCCTGAAATTGACCATAAGATTTTATTTTTATTAAATCAGGTCAAAATACTACAAATTTGAATTAGAAATAGTTGTGATATTACTTTTTGTACTAAAGGAACTTATTTTTGACACTAATCTCTTGACATGATAATACTGTATTTTTACAAATATGAAAATAATACAATTTTAGCACCTATCATGCCTAAGTTTATTTGATTAGCAAGCACATGCAAACTCATATTATATAAATATAAAGGAAATATTAGGGCAGCTTAGTTCATTTTTGTTATTTTGTCATTGTTGATACTAAAAAATCTTTTAGAAATACACATGTTTATTTAATATTAATTGAAAATTTGTTCAGATTTTTTTTTATTATTGAACATGTTGAAATTGATTAGTATAAATTTACAGAAATGTATGATTAATCACTTCGATTTCTGAAAATTTTGTGTACCATTATTGTTAAGGGCTGTTCAAAATGTTATTGATGGTGAAAGGGAGGCAATCAAATAAATTACATAAGGATTTTTGCATTTTCCTTATCAACAAAATCATCCTTCTAAAAAGATCACTTTAAGTTGATTTTATATGCCTTATATTGCACAATTCTGTTTATATGTTAAAACTAGCCATAAAAATGTTCATGAAAGAAAAGAAAATAGCATTTAAAAAAATATCATTGATTGGTAATTACTATCAAATATCTACATTTAAAGAATATTTCATTTGAAGAACTATCATGGATCAGTAATTATTAAATATCTAAAAAGGGGTTTCCAATAATGGGGGGGGGGGGGGGTTGGAATCCACTTTTGGGATAACATCAATAAAATATAAAAGTAAATTTGTATAAGGATTATAATATTTAAATTATCATGTGTAATCAAGTACAGTGTATAATATGTATCTCAGTATTTGTAAAATGTTGGTTTTGTTGAATATTTGAATATTTTTTGTCCATATTGGTATTATATTGTAATGTTTTGTGTTTTACAGGACTTTAAAAATGCATTATAAACTTAAAACTGCACAATAATTTCATACAGAGTTACTGTAAATTCAGAAATTATTGCATGCTTTTACTATTGCAATTTTAAAAGAATGGACTAAAATGCAAAATTAATATTGTAAAAGTCTGGTAGTTATTTCATACTCCGAGTCCATCCATTTACAATGTGATTACTTCATATGAATGGAATGAATTAAAAAGGATGTGTACAGTTGCCAGATAAATTTGAGAATGGAAATGGGGAATATGTCATTGACAGCAACCCAACCAAAAAGCAGATAGTACATTTTCAACAAACTTTAGAGCAACTCCTTGTTGGAATTAGATCTTTTAAATGGTTTTAACTATTTTTTCTTTAATCCAGTATGTTATTGATTAAAAAAAATAACCATGCATCTTATCTCCTTAAACAATCTGATTTGTTGAATCTTATCGCTAGCCTTTACACTGCCAACTTAAGTCCCCAAGCATTATCCTTGGAGGTATGTTCCGGTGAAAATCCTTAATATGCAACACAAAATTTGTAATAAGTGAATATTTTGAGTTCGTGATTGACTAAAATTGATGTCATGTGATAAAAATCCTTTGTTTTATGTTGTCAAAATGAGTACTTAAATTTGTTTTGTAATTTTTGAAAGAGGCTCCTGTTACAAAATGTTTGTTTTTTTAATACAACTTTATAAATATGTTTATATGTTTGAAGTAATAAAGAAAATTCTGTTCATATTTCTAGAGAAATGGAGATTAAGATTTTAGCTGAGGGCTGTTCTAAAATTTATTGGATGGAGTGGGGATGCAAGTCTCTGAAATTTAATAAATATTGGTTTCATTTTCCATAAAATTACAAAAGTTTTGTTAAAAAGGGATTGTCTTTCTTTTCACGTTTGAAAAACTTCTATAGCATATCCAATACTTCAAGTTCTTGTGAAGAAAAATTAGTGTATTTTTAAAACAGTCATACCATATTTGAAAATGCGTACATTAAAAAATTAGGATCTTAGTACTAAATTCATTTAATAACTATATCTCACATTTGATCCTTGTAAAAAGCATATATAATTAGTTTATTTTATCATAACAAAGTGATTTTCAGATGTAGATATTATATTATATTAATTTAATTATGCCCCACCTACAAAAGGGGTATTATGTTTTCTGGTCTGTGCGTCCGTCTGTACTGTCCATCCGTTTGTCTGTCTGTTCGTCCCGCTTCAGGTTAAAGTTTTTGATGAAGTTGAAGTCCAATCAACTTGAAACTTAGTACACATGTTCCCTATGATATGATCTTTCTAATTTTAATGCCAAATTAGATTTTTTACCCAATTTCACGGTCCATTGAACATGGAAAATCATAGTACGAGTGGGGCATCCGTGTATTTTGGACACATTTTTGTTTTATCATGATTTCAATATAGGATAGATGCTGAAAAGATGTGAACTGCTTGGGATAGAAATCGACCTTATGCAAGTGCATATATACATGTATAAGCCTTTGAAAAGCTTTGGAACATTTAAATATGAAATGAATGATTAACTTTGGATTGTTTTGCAGACGTCTTTATTCAACAATTCAATTTTTAAACAGTTACAGACTTTTGAACACTTTCCGAAGAGGTTTAATCCACCTGAAATAGGTAACCAGACACATTGATATTATTTTCATAAGGTCGATTTTCTATCAGACGCAGCTCATATAATTATTAATAAGCCGCTAAATTTAATTTCTTTGACTGAATTTTCATATCATTTTAGAACTTGTACCTAAAAAAGTTGAATTTATTATTTGGAAACATGACCTTATTTTTTGCATTGCAAACATTTATAGAATAGACCCATTAAATGAAGGTTACTGGTAGGTGTTGTATTTTAAATATGAATTTGTGCATGCATTTAACAAACAATGGACACACATGCCATACTAATTAATGATATTTTAAAAAAAATATTGCATATTGATTTTTGCTAGCAAACATTTAAACTTGAGTTCTTATTTTTTATGAAGGACACATTGTAATTTTTGAAACAATAAAAACTTTGCAAATTTACTGAATTAAAATTTAAATAATATTATCACTATAACACCTCTACATTTAAAAACAATTGTCAGATGAAGAACAAAAAAAAAGCACAGAGTCAGCCATTTTCCCTAACTGTGAAAACATTTAAGGGTATATTAAGATAGATATCAATTTCTGTAGTTTCAAATCAACGTTGGGTTATCTCCCTTTTATCTCAACAAGCATTCTTTATGTGACTAGGTGTTTTTAGTGTGTGTGGGTGTGTGTATCAATGGTGCAAGTACTTTGTTTCAATATGGCAGAATAAATGTAGGTGTAATTTTTTTTAAATGGGGATTGGAATTTTTTATATAAAAATCAAGTTTGAAATTATAAAAATTGTGAAACATTTCATGTTTTTACATTTTAAGTATTAGTTTTTCTAATAAAATGGACACATTAGATCGTAGTAATTTACATCCAGAAGGCCAGTCAATGATATCTTACTTTTACTTTCTGAAAGTAAAGACCAAGATATGTTTGTGAATCAAATAAACACTAAAATACATTATAATTGTACATGTATTTCAATTTTACTTGCAATAAAATTTAATAAGCTTTATTTCAAGTTTTTATTGCCTCCTTTAGGCAGGAATATCATATTTTATTATGTTCATTTAGGATACTGGTAACTGTTTTCATGCAACCTATCTGCATAATGTTTTTTGCGTCTGTCCATTCATTAGTCCGTCTGTTTTTTTTCCATCTGTCCTGCTTCAGTTTAAAGTATATGGTTAAAGTTTTTGGACAAGGTAGTTTTTGTTAAAGTTGAGATAAAATCAACTTGAAATTTAGTACAAATATTCTCTCTGATATGATCTTTCTATTAGAGTTTTTATCCCAATTTCACGGTCCACTAAACATAATAAATTGTTAAGAGTGAGGCATCCATGTTCTATTGACATATTATTGTTCATGCCTGCCTACAGTACTAATAACTGTTCATCCTATAGTTACATCAACTTGAAACCTATAAATGTGCTCATTGAGATGCAAACTTCGAAAAATTTATGCCAAATTACAATTTTGACCTCATTTTCATGCTTCACTAATCATAGTCGCATGCTTATATAAATTAGACCATTCTGAGGTTGAAGTTAGTGTTATAGTAGTTTTGAAATGAAGTTGTATTCACATCACCCTGAAATCTGGTACACATAAAAAAAATGAAATGTGGTATGATTGCCAATGAGACAACTCTTCACAAGAGATCAAATGACACAGAAATTAACAATATAGATCACTATACGGCCTTCAACAATGAGCAAAACTCATACAGCTATAAAACGCCCCGAAATGACAAATGACTCGTGCTCATTGTGAGACATTCTTTTCTTTTCTAATTTCTGTGTACACCAACACATTATAGTATATAATACACAAGAAAACTTATCCTACATGATAGTATATAATACACAAGAAAACTTATCCCACATGATAGTATATAATACACAAGAAAACTTATCCCCAAGTATATAATACACAAGAAAACTTATCCCCAAGTATATAATACACAAGAAAACTTATCCCCAAGTATATAATACACAAGAAAAGGTATCCCCGAGTATATAATACACAAGAAAACGAAAACGTATCCCCAAGTATATAATAGACGAGAAAACGTATCCCCAAGTATATAATACACAAGAAAACTTTTCCCCAAGTGTATAATACACAAGAAAACTTATCCCCAATGTGCACATGATAGTATATAATACACAAGAAAACTGATCCCCAATGTGCACATGATAGTATATAATACACAAGAAAACGTATCCCCAATGTGCACATGATAGTATATAATACACAAGAAAACGTATCCCCAATGTGCACATGATAGTATATAATACACAAGAAAACGTATCCCCAATGTGCACATGATAGTATATAATACACAAGAAAACTTCTCACCAATGTGCACATGATAGTATATAATACACAAGAAAACTTATCCCAATGTGCACATGATAGTATATATTAGTTTAGTATATATTTTTCATAAAAAATGTAAATTTTTACTAACATTTTCCTCTGAAACTACTGGGCCAAGTTCACTATAGATAGAGATGATTGTAAGCAGCAACAATGTTCAGTAAAGTAAGATTTACAAACACATCACCATCACCAAAACACAATTTTTTCATGAATCCATCTGCTTCCTTTGTTTACTTTAATATTCACATAGACCAAGGTGAGTGACACAGGCTCTTTAGAGCCTCTAGATTTGTATATGTAAGTTATGGCCCTTGGTTAGAAAAAAACTTGTGTAATTCTGTCACTTATTGCTACTTATATGTCTGCCCCTGATAAAAGTTTAGTCAGTGGTCATTCTTTAAATTCTTTGTCATTTGGAGAATTTGATGTTTGATTGTAAAATATATAGAGTATTTTGGGGGTATTAATTCACTATTTTCCAGCTGGGATCGATTTTGGTCATGGCATATAGTATAGTTATGTGTCTTTCACTCTTTATATGTCTTTTGGTTATATACGTTGATGGGTTCTGTTTCATTAACGTGCATCCATATCTTATATTTCTTATTAGCTAAAGTTTATTTGTTTATTATGTTTAGCAACATTGAGTACATTTAACGCTTCCTTCAAACATTGTTGATTTATCGTTCCAAGAGGTGAAGAAGTAGGATATCTTTGATCACAAGATAAACCTTTTTTGATGAACTGGCTGGATCTCTCTCAATTTTATAGATATTAAGATGCATCATATCTAGCTGATTAGCATTTTAAAGTTCCAGATAAATTGAGTATATGACCTTATATGTTCTGTTCCGTGCTGGAAGACTGTAAATACTTAGAAAAGAGGGACGAAAGATACCAGAGGGACAGTCAAACTCATAGATCGAAAAATAAACTGACAACGCTATGGATAAAAATAAAAAAGACAAACAGACAATTATAGAGTTAGGAGAGCCTAAATGCATATTTACTAGTCTAATGAACAAGTTGTATAAGATCAGAAAGATTTTTACTTTTCATCAGTTCATTAAATTTTAATGAATTTGGTTGATTTGTATATCAGTAGACCGACATTGTAGAATCTTACATATTATTAATTGTTTAATTTATTCTCGATGTGAAAATACTTGAAATATGTGTCACTAGACAATTTGCACAAAAAAAATCAATCAAAATATCGAGTCAGAGTCTTATTACGCTGACTAATTAAAACACTAAACTGTAGCTATAAACGAAAGAAATGTCCAATCAGCTACCCAAAGATACCACGAATGAATCTATTGACATCTAATGGTCAACATGTGGTTTTAAACAATATACGAGTGCCTATTTTTAACTCGGTTCCAAAAAAAGCTGTAAATTAATTTAAGAATATAAGATCTGCTATGAAAGCAAAATTTCCTAAGATTGTGAATAATAAAAGCACTATAAGATATTAAAAAAATTAAACCATTGTCGAGATTACTGATTTTGGTAAAGGTTTCATAAAAGATCTGCTGGGAGAATAATCTTCTCTAGTAGTATATTAAAACAAAAACATTTAGTTATCACAAAAGTAATCCAGTTACCAGGGTTTTACTAAGAACAGGCACATACACATGTGGCGGGGTTAAACTATGTATTTTTAAGATCAACCTTTCTTCTTGTAATATTGTAGTATTTAAAAGTCCTGGGTACACCACTGACTAAGAACAGGCACATACACATGTGGCGGGTTAAACTATATATTTTTAAGATCAACCTTTCTTCCTGTAATATTGATCAGCAGGCTTCAAACTAACTATACCGAGCCGATACTATCATAGAAGAACTTATATTTTTTAAAAGTCTTTTTTAATTTTCGATCTTGATATTAGATTTTTTAGTTTTGAAGACAAAATACTTTTCCTAAAGTGTAAAGTTTAGGGTTACAAATTCGACCAAAGAATTAGTCAGCATGCATTTAACATGTGTACTTTGGTTTTTTTAAATCGTTGTACCTTTCTATAAGTGCATTTCAAAAAAGTTTACCCCCAGCTTGTGACAGGTTTAATTAAATGTATGTTGTATGACATTCTAAAAAGAACAAAATCAAATAATTAGAAAAAAAAATGATCTTTCTTAACATTGAGTTGCAACAAGGTGTTAGTTTCAATCGCGTATCTTGAAATGAAATATTAAAATATCTCTGACGGCAAGCAATTTCATAAATTAAGAAAATTGATTATGGTGCATTTTATTTAATCTTGATTTTTGGTTGATATTAGATTGTAGGTTTCTAATAAACCTAAATGTAATTCATTTAGATACCACACATTTTAAATCATTGTTTGACATAGGATTTCCAATAATATTTAGTATCGATAAATGACAGGGTATTTGTTTCATGTAACGAGTATCAGGTGTTAGTAGTTATTTTATAGTCTTTAAATCAGAAACTGTAATGACTATAGTTCTGTTATTCAAAAGAATCTAGCAATAAATTGTCAGTTTTTTTTTTAAATATGTATACTTCATAAAAAGCAAGAAACTCTATCGAGAATACTATTAAAGAATTTTTGTATTTTTCAGCTTCAAATGAATTATTCCTTATAATTTATCGATGTACGGGATCGTTGTTATATATATATATCATATAAAATGAACAAAATAGAAGCAATAAATAAAATGAGAAATCAAATGGGAATGTGTTAACCCGAACAAAGACCAAGAATATGACAAGCAAATTAAAGGTATTTTAAAAAACCATGAAAACGAAATCGGAAAAATGACAAAAAGGTTAACAGCGGTTTACCAAAAAATACAACAAAAACTTATAACTGTGTGCTGCGGGAGTATAGCCAGATCCTGCTTCACATGTTGCTCATATTAGTGGTCACACGTCAATTTCTGTGATCCCACAATCCATGAAAAGAGAAAGGGAGTGTGTCTTCGACGATTGATAGAAATCCGTGCTCTTCTGTGACACAAATTTCCAATGACAGTCACCCAAATCACGCGAGAGTTTGTCTGTAGATGACAAGACGAACCAATTAAGTTCCCATGACAGCTCTTTGACATTTCAATTTTCTAAAAAGGAAAGTGGAAGAGAATAATAATCGGAAGCACAGAAAATAATAACAGAAAATGAAAAAAAATGTTATCAGCGACCAAATTAATTTAAAGTTTTAAAAACTATTTTGCCATATATAAATTTTTTTTTTTTTTTTTAATAATTTTTGTAATTGTCACGTAATGAAAGTTTCGATCTAAATGAAATTTTGGTGACCTGCTCGCCTTGAATCACGTGCTTCGAATGCTGGAGGTCGTGACGGGTCATAACAAAGAATTGAAAATAGATATTTGCCTGTTCGGATCGGAATAATGTGTCCAGGAAGGTTGACCTATCTTCCTGCCGACGGATACCTTCACGGCGAACTGACAAGTTAAAAATTCGGCTTAAGAAAGTGTGCCGATCTTGCACAAAGCAGAGTTCATATTTATATTAGATTCATTATTTTCGCTCTGAATATTGATTTTGTCACTGGATGTTAACAGATATTCATTATCACAATCATTATTGTCTCGTTTGGTATCACCAGCCCAGTAGTCAACACTTCGGTGTTGACATGAATATCAATAATGTGGTCATTTTTTATAAATTTTCTGTTCACAAAACTTTGAATTTTTCGAAAAACTAAGGATTTTCTTATCCCAGGTATAGATTACCTTAGTCGTATTTGGTACAACTTTTTGGAATTTTGGATCCTCAATGTTCTTCAACTTTGTAATTGTTTGACTTTTTAAATATTTTGATATGAGCGTCACTGATGAGTCTTATGGACGATACGCGCGTCTTGCGTACTAAATTATAATCCTGCCTGGTACCTTTGATAACTATTGCAACATGATCAGTTCATATGACAAGTTTGCAGTAACATAGGAGAAAGCAAATTGTACTAACGTGAAAATTAATAAAAAAAAAATTGTCTGATAATAACTGTTCAACTGTTTTTCAAGAATAATAATTATACCAAAAGTGGACTTTACAGGGAAAAAAAGAATGAAAATCCCAAGGGGCATGTGAACTGAAACAGATATTGAAAAAGGCAGAAAACACAAACAACAGTATACACAACTCTACATAGAAAACTAAAAATGCATTAACAGAGGGGAGGGGGGCAATAGGGGGTCCGTTAACATGTTAACAACACCTCGATTTTGGCAAAAAACAGTTACAAAAAATGCAAAAATGCTGATAACAGTTAACAAAGTGGGTTGAAAACAGTTAACGGCTTTAATTGATCTCAGATAACAGTTAACAACACCCTGAAAAGGGCCAAAACAGGTTAACACAAAAAGGTATTGTCCTCTCTTAACACGAACCCCACAATAGGCTGGGATTAAACTCAGTGCTTTGGAAGGTTAAGTCGTTCCTGTTCCGCTGGTTGCAACCGTCGTGCTACTAATACATTTGTAGCAAGTAAAAATTGGACAGTAAGCTTAAGTGTAATTCGGTCATGCATACGGATTTTTTTCTATTACAAATCCATTTACTAAGATTTGTCATCCGCGAATTTTTCTTTTTACTCTAACTTGCTGATCGAATATGTCTACGTTCATCTCTGTTTATGGTCAGTCTTTTGGTTTTTGTAAAGTGTTGTTCATTTTATGGCTTTTGTGAAGTGTTGTTCGTTTTATGGCTTTAATGAAGTGTTGTTCATCTTTTGTCTTTTGTGAAGTGTTGTTCGTCTTTTGTTTTTGTGAAGTGTTGTTCGTCTTTTGTCTTTTGTGAAGTGTTGTCCGTCTTTTGTCTTTTGTGAAGTGTTGTTCGTCTTTTGGGTTTTATGAAGTGTTGTTCATCTTTTGTCTTTTGCGGAGTGTTGTTTCTTTTGTCTTTTGTGAAGTGTTGTTCGTCTTTTGCTTTTGTGAAGTGTTGTTCGTCTTTTGCTTTTGTGAAGTGTTGTTCGTCTTGTCTTTTGTGAAGTGTTGTTTCTTTTGTCTTTCGTAAAGCGTTGTTCGTCTTGTCTTTTGTGAAGTGTTGTTTCTTTTGTCTTTCGTAAAGCGTTGTTCGTCTTTTGCTTTGGTGAAGTGTTGTTCGTCTTTTCTCTTTGGTTATCGTGTTGTCTCTCATTATTATATGGTCAGATCATATGTTTTCGTACGTCATATAAATTCTATTTCAATAGAAATTATAACGACACAATGCATTTTTCATAGCACGAAATCCCATGAGACGAGGATATATTTGTTTCGAAATTTTACGTATGTTTTGGAGTAATTGTTCAGGGAAAGTTGTTGAAAATATAGATGGTTGATTAATATCTAACCATTCCCCGCTTTCTATCACCGATTTTATTTCCTATAGCGCTCTACTCATTTTCCTATAACCCTGTTGTTAACATTATAGTTATTTGGCGTAAATTGAGTTGAAGAAGTTGAGGCCAATTTGACATTTGATTTTCAAATTTAACTTTTTACAAAAATCTGTAGATTGTTGTATACATGTTCATATAGCCATGTTTTTAACATTATCAATTTACATAAATTGAGTTGATAAACTTTAATATTTGACTTTTACATTTAAATTAAAGATTTTATATCCATTAGAAGAGATCTTTTCTGTATCACATAAATCGTCCCATTGCACAGTATGTGAAGAAATACCTACACAAATCTGTAAAAGTAAGTTAAATTTAATCACACGAAAACATTTCAAATTGTATTTATCTTTTGATCATTTGTATGCGTTGTGCAGAGTCGCATTTATAAAGATTAGACTATTTACTTTTTAAATGTGTTTTGACCTCTTATAGCATTTAGTATAGAGAATGTTGGAAGTTTGAAAACGATCGCTTTGAGTGGGGTTTTTATCAACACTTCTGTCCGTATTGTGTGGTCTGCATTAAAACAGTAATTTGTATATATAAGCTGATAAATGGATATGTATGTACACATTATATAGATCAATTTGTGACAAACCTTTTAATAGAAGGATTTAAATTGAAATTTAGTTTTTCAACTTCTTAAATTTATTGAAAACTGTTTGAGACAAACATGATTACATAATTTACGTTATTTAACAAACACACTTTAGTGAATCACTTGAATAAAAGTGCAATACATGTTAATTATGAGGTAGGGCAAATATCCCCTTGAAAATTTTCACGTCATGGTCATTTTCAAATAGTCTTTCAATCCTTATTTAAATTCATAGTTACACAGTTCCATGTGTGTACTGAAAAGTACTAAATGGTCACGTCTTATTTCCAAACATATGATGAATCTTGTGTAGACGAAACGCGTGTCTGGCGTACTAAATTATAATCCTGGTACTTTTGATAACTATAATATGACCAAGCTGTAATTGCCTGACGATTAGCAAAACCTGCAATAACGACATATGTTGGACTATTTTGATTGCTAGTACTTATACTTTATTCGATGAATTATCCCAAAAATAAACACAAAGGACATTCAAAACCAAATTTAAAATTATGTTAGAATCAAATTTTACATTGTCTTTTGTATTCAAACTAGAAAGATGGCATTCGTTTCTGTAGTACAATACTGGAATCTTGCCCTCTTTAGTCAGATTCCTCTACTTATAACCAATCCATCATGCTGGTTCTTTACCAATTTACTCTGATTTTTATGATATGCGTGGTCGTTCACTTTCTTGGCACTCATGGAGAAGTTTTTTTTCCAAGTTCCGTGGTATTTTTCATATCAACAGGCTGCAATGCCAAAGGCGTAAAAGTGAGATGGCAAAGTATAGTGAAATCAAGAAGTTTTAACGTTCTGACCTCGCAAATCTACCCACATCCAGCAGACTCCCGTTCCTACTGGAAGTCCACAAACAGAATGCTCCCTGTATCTGTATTTTTATATCAATAATACTCCCGTTCCGACTGTATTTTTATATCCAGAATACTCCCGTTCCGACTGTATTTTTATATCCAGAATACTCCCGTTCCGACTGTGAGTTCATATCAAGGACACTCCAGTTCCTACTGTAGGTCAATTTCCAGCATACACCTGTTCCTACTGTGAGTCCAATACCAGCATACTCCCATTTCTACTTGTGTTTTTAGTATTATATGTTATATATGGATTTTCTCATTTAGTTTACCCGTGATTTTTACTAGTTATTAACTTAGGGAATGTGTCAAGAATAAAAGTTGAAAACGAGTACGTATTCATTTGTGGTCTTTTTCTTGATTTTTTTTTAAATTTTACTCGCAATCCTTTCTGTCATATTTTTATCACATGTGTTTTCAAAGCATCGATTTACGAATTTCGTTTTTATCAAATTTTGTTTAACAAATTTGCACCTTAATAAGAGTCTATGAACAGGCAGAACTAGTAAGACATGCCAGGTTTTATAGAGTACCCATGTCTGTTGTATATTTTATATTAAAATTTTAGTAAAATTATGAATTGCCAAAGACAAAATTTTAATATAACATATATTATGAAGTTCCCGGGAGAAAATGTGCTATAGTACTTCATGCAGTGCTAGAAAAAATATGTGCAGGTAGGTATACATAATTTGCTAGGATAGGAAAAGTGTCAATGCTGATATATCTGCATAAAAAATGTCATTGAACTGCCGTTAGTGGTCCCTTTAAAACTGATCTAGTCATAAACACTAACAATTCACGGTTTACGCTGACTCCAGAAACTTCAAACATGCATGCATATATGTCTTGCGCGACAATAACTATCACATTTCGAGACAATATGCTATATGACCTCAATGACAACAACAATAAAATTGAAACGTTTTCCAGTCAAGCGGCTGTATTCTTGCGACAGTATATGGAAATAAAGCTTTATCAAATTTCAGCTTTTCTGGATTTGTGTTCATCAGGGAGGGGAAGGGGGAGGGGTCGTACCCAAACAGCCAGGTAAGGATGTAAAACACGTAGAAATGTTAGGAGTTATACAACCAAAAAGACTTACAAAAAACAAAACAAATACATCTAAAGTCAAGTTTCTGTGACTCTTAATTTCTCTCTGTGCAGTGGTCGAGTAGTCTAAGTAGTCAACTTAGCAACATGACGGGTGTCACACGTGGAGCAGGATATGCTTACCCTTCCGGAGCACCTGAGATCACCCCAGTTTTGAGTGGGGTTCTTGTTGATAATTCTTTAGTTTTCTATGTTGTGTCATGTGTAGTATTGTTTGTCTGTTTGTCTTTTTCTTTTTTAGCCATGGCGTTGTCAGTTTATTTTCGATTTATGAGGTTGACTGTCCCTCTGGTATCTTTTGCTCCTCTTTTAGTCAAACTATTGTATCACTAGCCTGTCCACAACGACGTTGTGACTTCAAATCCCTCATGTGGCAGGTGCATTCAACTCCAATATTAATTGACTATGATTTCCGCTTATCTGGCTACCGAAGTTCGGCAATTCTCTCCGGGCACTCCGACTTCCTCCACCAACAAAAACTTACCGCCGGCCCACAAAAAAGCACAATAGTACTGAAAATGGGGTTAAACACAAATCAAGCAATCAATCTTAATTCATTAACGGTAAATTATAATACATGTATGTTATAAAGCGTACCAGTATAGCACTGATTACAACGGAGATACCACAGCGGAGAAGCAGTCCAACAGCAGTATCTCTTGAAATATTTTATTTTGTATAAGACGACGACTAATTTTTAAATTTTAAAGTGCTAAAAAACATGAATGCAGCCTTTGCGTGGGATTCATGCAAAGCAATAGACTAAACGTATATACCAGTATACATACTAATTCTATTTTTATGTTGAATAGGTTCATTTCAAAATCCAAACTGTGCTAGACTGGAAAACTTTTAAGTACGGTCGACTGATTTAGAAAATCGTGACTGACTTTCTTTGGAACCTATATTGCTAGATTAAAATGTCACATTTTCGTTTAATGGTTAGAAGTTTAATGCATTTAAAAGCTTTCTTATAGTTTTAAATTAAATTATTGACGCATTTTTAAATTCATTAAATAAAATCTTATACGATAGATTTAATGTATTAGGAAAGTTAAAAGCTTTTCATAACGTCGCTTCGTGCGGACAGTGTCCCACACGTGAAATCTTTTGAAGTTTTCAAATTACTCGAATTAATTCTAATTAGGTTCTTCATTCTTATCTAAATCTTTCAATACACATTACAACGTTATATTAATCCATGTTTGGATTGGTAGTTTTAAAACCGATAATTTAAAATATTTTCAGATCATTAAATTTTAAAAGCAAATACCAACACACAAATAAATCAATGTTTACATATTGAATAAATCACACTGCTTTTAAAATAAATAGCTTAAGTATTATGTACTGCACAATAACTTTAATTCAACTTATAAAAACCTGTAAACCCATTTCATACCAGTTTGTGTATTGGAATATTTACGTCGTCAGTATTATCGGTGTACCGTCATATTTCGTACCAGATTATTTTATTGGACCCTAAAAATCTCTCCCTTCGCACAGCTGATGTGTATTTTACGTCATCAGTTTTTGCGGTATGCGGCTTATATTTCGCACCTGAATATTTTATTGGATCCTAAAAATCTCTTTCCGTCGCACAGCCGATGTGAATTGATATAATTTAATGGTTTTAGTCTGTGTAAATG
The DNA here is from genome assembly GCA_019925275.1 of Mytilus edulis. Lineage (NCBI taxonomy): Eukaryota > Metazoa > Mollusca > Bivalvia > Mytilida > Mytilidae > Mytilus > Mytilus edulis. Next base: position 63,364,918 of record CM034358.1, on the reverse strand, counting down.
AAAATATTTTTGCACCTAGCTTTCAATATTGATATTGTGTCTATACATTCATTTGAACATGTATTAAAGTATGGTGAGAGTTTGTGAGAGAAAATATTTAATTTCTATGTCCACAAGTAATGAAATTGAACAGGTTGTTTAAATTGTTTTTGCTATGTACTTATAACTAAACTTATGATAGAAACCAGCATTGAAATTTTGTATTTGCACCAGACGCGCGTTTCGTCTACAAAAGACTCGCCAGTGACGCTCGAATAAAAAAGTTAAAAGGCCATATGAAGTACGAATTAAGTTTTAATGGCACTTAATACAGGTTAACTATTTCTGAGGTAGAAAAGCCGCCTTAGTATTTCACAATTTTTCGGCAATACAACTGCTTTGAAAAAACAGGAAAGAAAGTATGAACTAATTTTAAGGTGAAATCGTAATAATACTAATACATAAGCCTGTGCAATTAAGCTCATAATCCCTATCCTTCACAATTACCTAAATTCTCGCAACCCGATTTATGTCCAAAACTTCAGTCCATATACTTTGGATTATTTAGTGTATGTTATTTTAGTGTAGATTTATACTGTAAACAAGGAAATTTTCGCGGCAGTTTAATTTTCGCTATTTTCGCGGTAAGACTTATCACTTGATATACTATACATGTAAAGCTGTTCATTTTTATCCCTTATATAAAAAAAACCATTTGTATAGGTCAAAAGGAAATCGCGAATTCAAAACGGAGCGAATTCAGTTTATGTTCATAAACTGCGATATAAAGACGGCGCGAAAATTTCCCAGTTTACAGTATTCACAAATTTTGTTCATTTGGAATTTGTTTTCATACAAGAAAAACAAGAAAAATTAAGAAATATCAATGGATTGATTACAAAAATTTATAAATTGTGACATGATAGGCTACCTCAAGTCCTTCGGCAATGAAGGCGAACCTCTAACCATGTATTCCACAATAAATTTCTTAGACAATGACAGTTGAGCAACACCCATTGCTATAAAAACCGGAGTAAGCTTTGATGCATTTTTTAAGATGGGTAAATTGTTGCTGCTCCATAGGAGGCACACGCAAGGTTGCTCACGACAAGGTGAACGAACATCAGGGATGATCTTGTCATCAAGCTATAACGTATATCATGTTCGCTACTTGGCATGCTATAACATACAATTCTCGTTTGCATTGTTTTTATACATTTGTCATTTCGAGACCTCTTATAAATCATTGGTAATTGATGGCCGTACGGGTACCTATAGTTGTTAACATATCTGTCATTTGGTCTCTGTTAGAGAGTTGTCTCATTGGCAATCATACCACATCTTCTTAATTGTATTTGCATATACTTGTTTGAAACATACTTGCATGGTTAGAAACTAGGATATCGCCTGTTTTGTGAAAATAAATCCAACAAGTTAATTGAGTTGAACAAGTTATAAGAAATTCCAATTTTCTATACATTTTAATTATAAATAATAATTTACCACATCTTTTAGAATGCATGTTGGCACATTTGATACGGACGCAAGAATGAAATATTCATCCCATCAAGGAATGAAAATATGAAAGGTTATATATCACAGCATATTTTGAATCTATAATTTAAAATATCAATATAAAGCAATGTTTATGCCATTTTCTATAATCTTATACACTCGAAGTATTGCCCTTGTCTATAACACAGTACTAGTCTACGTATATATAAATAACCATTAATACTGATTCACTGAAAATTGTATTTTGAATTGAATTCTCAAAATCTGAAATGGTCTCATTACATGTACCTGACAGCATTCTTTATCATCGATTTTTTAAAATGCATATCATATTATTGGTATAATCCGGACATTTCACGCTTGAAATTGAAAATACGAACCATCTGTCGGCGTATTTACTTAATCCTTCAGTTTTTCTTGGAAACGCAGCACATTATAAAATAAGTAATTTCATTCAATTTAAAATTACCTAACAGCATTTGAACAATCCTCTCTACACATTTTATTTGAAATCACTCTGAATTAAGTTGTCCTAATGTTAATACTGCAAACGTGTTTGATTCTAGTTTATAAATTTTGATATACTTTGATTGAATGTTGCCATAGTTCCCTAACCCAAATGTGATTCCTATGATCTATTCCTACCACATCCGGCCAATAAATCTCGTCCTTCTCCGAGATCAGCACTCTTTGATACTCCCCGTAAACATTGAGCAAATGCAAGGCGTTGTTGTTTATATCACAAACAATAATATTGCCGTCTTTATCACATTTTAAATCACGTGGATCAAAGGCTTGATTCAAAGTTCCCTTTGATGGACCCTTATATACACATTTAACACGTGCGTCCTCGTCTAGGATTGTCACGCATTCATTTTCAATATCCGAAACACACATGTCACCATTTATATTGATATCAATATATTCCGGATAACTAAAAATTCGCCCATTTTGATCTCGCTCAATCTCCTTTTTCAAAATTCCATGACGCGAATATACCAGCAGACGATTCCGGTGCTCTCGCTTATGACGTCGTCGGAAATCTTGAACGGCACAAACGACTACGTCTCCGTAACTTGTGACTCCAATGCCAGCTGGATGCATGTCCATTTGAGCGAATATATCTATTTCTCCTTCTTGGTTGACCACTTTGATCACTTTTGCAGTGAAACAAGAAACGTATATATCACCCGTTGCTTTATTTATAGTCATATCGCGGACCTCGTTGAAAACATCTATACTTTTGATATGTTCCCCTTCGCTGTTGTATTTGTGTATTCCAGATGACATTGCTTCAGCTATCCAACACTGGTCCCCTGTTGCTGGACAAATTGACAAAACATAACTTTCTACATCAAACTTTTTAATCAAACTGAAATTTTTCTTCCATCCTATTACAGTAGGTGTTTTGAAGTCAAATTTCGTCTTCTCGTTTGTGACTCGCGGGGAATTTCCCCGTTGATATACATTATCTTTTGCCAGCTGTGACGGACGTGGAAGACGTCGTTCGGGTTGTCTGTTATTGTTAGGGGACGTTGGCGATCCTAGTGTCAATGACTGTAGTCTTGGAGATATGTTCCCTTCGGAAACTCCATTCGTTAAATGATTTTTATTTTTCGGACTGTTTGGAGTGCTAGCTCCACTGCTCAGTTTTGAAACTATACCGGTAATATGGTGTCTTACCGTAGCAGTCGATTTGAGATGGATCCTAGCACATTCAAAACATAGATTCTGGTCACATTCAATACAATTGACCTCAGCCTCATTTCCGTTGCATGTGTTGCAAAAAGACAAATTATTTCCATTGACAAATTCACGAGAAAATCTCAACTGAGGTATATCAGGTCTTTCCATTTCTGCACGTTTTAAATCATTCTGTGTGATTGAAACCACAATATTTGTTAAGCAAACTGGGCATTTAATAAGTTTCTGAGGTAATCCATTTACGTATGTCTGTGAGCAGTGACAGGCTGGAACACACTCTCGTGAGTTCTCACTTTTTCTCGTACATACGGGACTCTTACTAGATTGGTTCTTTTCAATTGTATTGTGTGAAATTAAATTCTTATCCATTTTATATACTAAGATTATTTATTATATATGACCCAAAGGTCGAAACTGTAATCATAAATTTGAATAAAAACTTTTATTTGGATTCTTGTCAATAGCTGAATACGTTTATTTTAGTGTTTGTTCACGTATTCGCTTCCGTAACTTTAAACACTGTTATTCTTCTGAAGATAAAAAGAACACAGGTTGATTTAATTCTGAAGAATTTCATTTCAGTCCTTAACGGTCTTTACATTGAAAAATCGATGGAACATTTAACTTTTTCCGTTTAATGTTTTACGGTCGATCCTGGCATCAAATTTCTTGTAATCTTTGTTGATATATATGGAATCTAAACGTTTAATCTTTCTACCTGTGAATTAAAATAAAACAATGAATTAAGTAGAATATATATTGTAGTGGTATTTAAATACGTTTTCCGTTTTTCACTTTGTATATACTATATAAGAAGAGAATGATGTTTTTAGATTTTTGATTTTTGTATGAATGGACATTGATATGATTTATTATTTCATTATCAAAAATTTAAATTGAATTTAATAAATTGTAAATAAGAAAGATCTTCAATTCTTATTCTATACATGTACAGGTTGACTCGATTCTTATATACATTCATTCATATAATTTTATGCGTTCGTGTCTTATTTCGGCGATGAAAACGCTGATTGAGTTTGATGCATATACGTGTACTATGTGAAACAAAAGGAAAACATTATCGAACCTCTTTTTTTAATTCTTCCATTTCACATTTGTTATCAATGTTTCACAAATCGTTAAAAGTGTATGTGACCTCTGTTCTCCTCATATTTACATGTGATTCCATTGATTTTAGTTGAAATGACAATTAAGTAACTCGTGGTGAAAATTTGACACCTTTGGATTTATCATTTCAGGCATTATATAGTTATTAGAGAATGTCTCAATGGCCATCATACCACATCTTCTTATTTTCATATAAAAAAAGGGGGGGGGGGGCCATATGTTCGTTTTTTTTTTTAATTCAGTCGCTCAATGTTAAAAAAAAATCGTATGATTATACCGAGATGATGTGGACTGCCAATGGAACAGCAACACAAGACCAAAAAATGCAAAGGCAATTAATTAAATTGGCTGGACATGCAAATAATCAAATCTACAGTAGTGTTTACCTTTTAGAAACATGTATACCAATTGAAATCTTAATATTACACATGAAACGTTGATTTGAACAAGTATGACTAGCTCTGTGTAGTAAGAGTGTCTTATTAATGACAAATTAAAAAGATTCATATATTATACAATAACTCTTTGAAGGGTCGATAGATGGCCTGTTGCTAGATACAATGTCTGCCCCACCCAACAAGCCACGCAATTTTTCCAATAGCAGCTAAATCTTTCGGCCGATCAACTTGTAGAACATACATCATAAGGCATTTATTGATAAACTTTATCTCGCCTTTTTACATGCATGAAATATTTGCCACTGTACGTATTTACGATTTCAGCCGGCAATTAACAATATTAGGGAAGCTTAAAATATACTTGGTATAACAGTTATTGGTTACACACATTCCTCGGTCTCGAAGTCGGGACATTATATACAACATACTAAATCATATGTTTTCATTTTCTTTTAATGATTATGTTCATATTTGGATATTTGTCAAATGTTTATTTCATTGTACCGGTTACACCGAAATATTTAAAAGAGTTTTTACACATTAAAGCAATTAACGTTTTGAACGCGTATAGTTTTGTCTCATTAGATATTTTAATTTCGGCAAACTATATATTTTTTCTTTATGCAAATATCAATATTGCTCGCTTTTCTACAAACTAATAGAAATAATGAAAGGGACTTATAGTAACAATCGCTTAAATTAGTTTTACATCGGTCAAAAGGTCGTTATAAATTATAAGTATTGAAAGAATTTCGCACGATCGTTTCAAATCTATACTGAAAGACTTCAATGGCACTACACTTTCAGGTATTTTCTTAAGTACCACAAAAGACCGACAACTTATATTTTCAAAATAGCTTAAACAAAACCGAAATTTTGAATAATCATAACAAAACAATTGACAAAAAAAAAGGGGGGAAAGGGTCTTAATGAATCATAACTTGAATGCAATTTCCAAAATAAAAAAAACAACAACAATGAAAAACACTCCACACACACAAAAATGTCACACATATATTTCGCATTGCTGATTACCTTTTCTGATCGTTAGGCACACAACAAGGATTCCAAAAAAGATTATAGTCGCTGATTTATGCGAAGTACTAAATGTTTATAGTACGTCATTATATTGACTGTTGCGTCATTGCAGTCCATTACTATACAGCTTTGCTAAATAATGACCATTGGTCATTGCACCTGAATCCTTTTATGTGGAATTTCTTACTTCATTTGTTTTGGCTTTGTGAAATTCAATAAATTGTGAAATCCAAATATTAAAAAAAACAAATATTTGGAAGGTCCGGGTTCTTTTTGAAAATCCTGTTTACATGTTGACAAAGCAAAGTCGGGTGCCAATAGTTTGGTATGCTTCTTTACATGTATGACATTCCCTCTTAAACTACGCAATTAGTTTCAACAAAATAACACTGTGTTTATGTCTGGTGCACCTTTTAAAAATTATGAGCAATAGTTTGTTTTGGAAAATAGATGTATGAATATTGATTCAACGAACAATTTATCATTGTCGAAACGGAAGCAAACTACATGTATTACTGTACCTGTCAAAAAGGTTTCTCCATAAAATATGATAAAAATTGTAAAGATATAGCTTATAGGAGACAGCCGAACCTCGAAGTACGCATGGTATACTATTAAGAGTTATTGGGTTATATAAACAGGCAGGTATAGGTATAGTGAAAATAAACTAGAGATAATGACAGAAAAAAACAACCTTTAATTGAACATATAACCCAGTATACGAAGGATAACCGTCAAGTACCACTCAAAAGCACATAATATGCAAACTTTACAGGAGATCGAGACTGGACCATATACCTCGTACTTTAAGTCTCGGTAGCAACGGACTAAGTCACCTAAATCATGTTGACAGGTTATTGATTCTTCAATGACAATGTTTATACATAAGTAGTTTATACTGAGATTAAAATGTTTATTTTAGTAATCCAATAAATTATCAAAATCACTTATGAAATTTTTAACTCATCACTTATATAAACAAAATCAATATAGGGCAGAAATAAATATTTACCCTACTCTTAATACCTACTGGATAATCAAATATACATTAAGTTTACCGAAAACGTTGTATTTTAATCCCTAAAATTCAATTTTATAAAATAATTTTGAAAATCAGTCAAATTTAAGTGGTATACTTCTGTATGAAATCGATGTCGACATAGATTAGGCCAATTGAGAGCGTTGTATTAATTCATAAAAGTTTAATTTTATTGAGTGATTTTTTAAAATCAAATTTAACGATATATTATGAAGAAAATCAATCTTGATATTGATATCATGTACATTCCAAAATGTGGACAACCTGTGCTAGGGATATAAATTTAACTGTTACATATTTATTGTCCATTGAAGTTTAAGCTTTGAAATCTTAGGAATTATTTACCATATTTGAATGGATTCTGATTTTTATGATCTTGTGATACGATAAGTCAAGAGGTCGAGAACAGAGGAAGATCAGATGCGCTCGAAATGTACATTACTTGTGCATTCTGTTTTAGCATTAGAGGTCAAAACATTAAAAAGAACTCAATGAAGAAGATATGTAAAAATGAGAAGATGTTGTATGATTACCAATGTGACAACTTTCTACTAGAGACCAACTGACCAAACTACGGAAGTCATACTAGTGGCATATTAAAGTGATCAAGTCCCTACTTTTATTGGTCCATAACAATACAATGGACAACAATAACTACTTGTTATCCTTCAATCAAAATGGGGATGTAGTATTTTGTATACGCTGTTAAAATGGTAATACCATGCTCCCTGTAAGTTAACCTTGGTAACGAACCATCGAAACATCTAATTGAGGGGCTAGTGTGTGGCCTAGTTTTTCTAAGACTCGTCCTATTCGACTGTCACACCCCGTCCATTACTACTCCATACTATTAACAACATCTACATGTTTGATATGTTATTTTTGTTCTTAATATTTCTGAAATATTTGCCACTGAAAATGATGAAATTAGCTGTCAACCAATTAACTTCGTCACATGAATTTGTGCTGATACTGAATCAAACTATAGTTTTGAGATCTCAGTTGGTCGTCTGTGTTTTACAACTACAAGACTTTAGTGATAGTCTTAAACTTCATTTATATGAAGACAACTTGTAGATGACTTCAGCTGTACATGGTTACACTTTGTACTATACTCTGTAATACGTGGTGGATTATTTTATTACTATATGTATGATGAACTGCCTTGAATATTAGATAGGATAAAAAGAGGTCCCGCATTTGGGTGTCTAAATAATAACATAATGAAAAAAAACCCGCTTGAGATAAGAATCTAGAGAAAACTCTTTATCAACTAGCTCGTGGGGAAAATCATAATGGAACCAGTAACACCTTCACGGTAATGAATTTGAACTTCTCGCAGAATGATATGTAGCATGGTATTTATAGACACACGAGGCTATCTAGAAAATTTTAGGACAAGTTTTATGGGCCTCTTTCATTTTGGTAACCTAATTCTGTTAAATCGATTACTAAAATTACTAAAAAAAATCAGAAATTCACACAATAACCTTATAATGTATATTCTAAACTAGAATACTGATTTCACCCTAATTCATGGTAAGGTCTAGAGTTAAATTTTGAAATTTAAGAGGCTTTCATTGATAATTCTATGATATTATGTAGTTCCTTGATTGAGGTCAAATATATTCGAACCCACATCAATAGGTTTGGTAAAATACATTAGAGATTCATAAAATCATATTAAAGCAATGTTAAGATATTTTTTTTATTTCGCTGAATATGAAATTAGCCAAGTATGTAATTAAAAACTTAACTTAGTATTTCAATAATCTATGGTATTCTATTAAATCTTTCACCATTATTAACATTGTAAAGAAAATGAATATGAGTCCTTCGTTTTAACAGTTTATTAAAATTCATTAATGATGATATGAGAATGATAAAGCAAGGAAGTCTGTACATGTCATTTTAACATACTATTCGTTTTAATTTTATCTATTTCTAGCAACTCGCTGGGAGATATGAATTTGAATGAATTATTTATAAAACTTTCTTATTATGAAAACTAATACATGTATTTAACATTATAACGATTGTAATATTACACCATACATGCACACAAGGCCGTGACCATCGATAAACAATGCATTTAAATAGTCTCGTTAAATCTAAATGGAGCATGTGATAACTAACAGATAGTTTCGTATCATAAGAAGAGTTATTTCGTACTTTTAGATATATTTATTCATATTCGTACCCTAGAAGCTGTTATTCGGTCCCTAAGATGCGTTTATTTGAACCACTATAGGAGCGTTTAATCGTACGTTCAGATGTATTTATTCATATTCCTACCCTTAGAAGTGTTTATTCGTTCCTTAGATGCATTCATTTGAACCATAAGAAGCGTTTTATCGTACCTTAAGATATATTTATTTGTACTCTTCGAATCGTTTGCTTGTTCTCAGAATTTTTTTTTATAAAGTCTGTGACACTAAAAGATTACCAGTGTCTTTTTAGCTTTGATTGATTCGTGCGTCACTGGAGAGTCTAACACGAATGTGTCTTACGATTCCTTATGCCCGCGTCACACTGTCCCGATTTTTACGCCGATGGCAACACGATAATGGAAATTTTCAAAATCGGGACTGATCGTATCCAGATCTGGCTATTCGTAGTGCCATCTTTAACCATCGTAGAACCATCGGCCACTTTTTCTAGGCTTCGGGGTCAACTTCGGGAAGGGTTCTAAATTTTTTAACATGATAAATAATCCCCGAAGGTGCGTCCGATGTTGAGGGTTCGTATTGAGTTCGTATCACCATCTTCGCCATCGTAATGTCACCGGGCATGCATCTTTGCACATCGTATTGCATTTGTGTTTCCATCGTTTCCATCGGGCAGTTTTGACATTACGATGTCTACACGAATGAATCACGAAGATACCAGAAGGTCTTACGATGGCAACACGACTTCGTGAAGACCTCGTAATCCCGTCGTGTTGCCATCGAATAAAAGTACGAAGGCGACAAGATGGAACTACGACTGCAATAAATCAGCTAAATGTAAGTTAATTTTCGCGCTAAAATACATTTAAAGTGCCATGCACGATATGCACTGGTCAGTCTAATACGACAGTTAAGAAAGACGTTCACAAAACATGGAGCTCATATCATATGATTCTATGAGAACAAGAAAGGCGACAGCGTTGTTTCTATTAATTCAAATGGAACAAGAAGAGCAGCTATTACAGGCTCGGGATTTACTTTTACAAGTAAAATATTATTTTTTGTCAATTTTTCATATCAAGTAACATAATGAAAATCATAAACGCGACTCGTACACCAACACTGCAGGTACACGTATATAGGGAAACCAACTTTTTCTTCATTATTCTGATTTTTTATGTATCATCTGAGTTGTTGTCACACGTATGTTTACTCCATAAACATTTTGTTTTGTATATGACATATTTTGCCGCATTTGTTGCTTTCCCCACATCCTTCCTTTTGTCTATATTATTATGATATTCTCCTGGAAAGAGCTCTTTCTGAATAAAAGGGATCAACGAACCCATTACCTTACCTTTAAGATAGATCAGTAAACATGGGCCTAATTATGGTTGATTATTCAGACTAGTGCATACATTTTACAGTTCAAACAAGGCAATGCCGAGCGTGGCATCCCCTCATATGTAACATATTGGGGACAAATATGGACCCTATATTTGTATATGACCCATGCAGAAAATGGTAAATTGAATATGCATATTTGATACATAAACTATTTAAAAATCAATCAAAACATTCAGTAACTGGAAATACCTTTAATATTGTCTTTAGAACCAGCAGGTAAAAAAATGAGCAACCAATTTCCTGTGCATTATGCTATTTCTAGGAGAAAAAAAAAGTCCATCTGCATGACCTTGACCTTTGGCCTTGAACGTAAAAAATGTCAGATCATTACAAGGAGGAACAATATACCAAATGTGGTTAAAATCTTTTGAAGCATATTGGTTTTAGAGTGTCCACAAGGGTGATATTGCCTTGTATTACAACTGTCACTGTGACCTTGACCTTTGAACTTTAAAGTCAATAGCGCTTAAGATATTCCTAACGAGTAACACCATACCAAGTTTTGAGCATTTTGGTTCTAGAGTGTCCATAACAATTTTATCTACACGCAACTTTCATGTAGTAGGCGAGGGGATAATAAACTAAGTTTTATAAGAATTAGACAAAAAGATCGATTTCCTGCCATGCATGGCAGATCTGGAAAAGAAACGATATGTTGTCGAAATTCTGTTCGTATCGTTTAGACATCGTATGGCCATCGCGCCATCATCGTAATCCATCGTGTAGCCTTCGTAATCCATCGTGTAGCCTTCGTGATCCATCGTGTAGGTTTCGGCTGAGATATGAAGCTTAAATACCCGTCTTCGGTTAACCTTCGTATGTCCATCTTTTGCTCTCGTATATAGTTTCGGCACCATCGTATAGACTTCGTTATTCATCGTGCTTGCTTTTGTCACTTTTTGGTATTTTAACGAGATCGGGACCAACTTCGTACGAACTTACAATTTTCGCATTCGGGTGTCCATCGTATATAAAAATCGGGACAGTGTGACGCGGGCATTACGAATGTTGTTTGTTTTATCAAATGCAAGCATTCGCAAGCAATCGTAAACCACTCGCAAGCAATCGTAAATCACTCGCAAGCAATCGTAAACCACTCTTAAACAAATCGTAGACATTCGCAGACAATCGTATCGATTCGTAAAACTATTTGGAAATTTTTGGACATGCCAAAAATTTTACACGAATGTCCACGAATCATTTCATTCGTAAAGAGCTCGCAAATCACTCGCAACAATTCGTTAATGCATCGTTAACCGATCGCAACAACTCGTAAATCATTCGCAAGAAATCGTGAACAGTTTGATTTAAGAATGTTTAACGATTCATTTACGAATAGTTGCGAGCAGTTTACGATCGCTTTGCGATGGATTAACGAATTGATACGAATTCACGCGAGTGCTTTACGAATATATCCGATTGCTTTACGAATGTATACGAATACTTTGCGACTGCTTTGCGAGTGCTTTGCGAATGTTTTACAAATAGGAATATTTAACAAATGATTTGACGATAAAATTGGGGTTTTGTTTTTATTCTAAAAGATTTAGGAAAATCTTGAATAGAGAACCTTTAAATGTATAACTATTTGTAGATTGTAGAAAATTTGTAGCTTTTTTTGAGAATGAAAAGAAATAGGTTAATCCACATTTGTTTATGTTGTTTATTTTAGGAACCAAAATTTTTAAACAAAACCAATAAAAAATGACATCGCTGAAAAGTGTAATATGCAAACGGAATCTTTTGCCATTACTTGGCGCCTGTGCCCTTTTCAATGTACATTTAGTTGTAAATCAAATTCGAACACACTAAGGAGCAATCAATAATCATAAACCACAAAGAAGACAATGCCATGGCAAATACACAACAGGCAACACAAATAACAACATAACAAAAACTAAAAACAAAGCAACATGGACCCCAAACAAAAACAAAATGTGGTGAACTCAAGTACCCTGGAAGGGTTAGCAGCTCCTGCTTCAAGTGTGACAACCGTCGTTTAGCTTAAATGTCAAAATCATTCTGAAACTCATTTATTGATGCTTATCAAAGTTTGTGTTTAAACTCAACCTATTCTTTTTTGCGCGTGTTGGGTCGTTGCCTCTTTGACACATTCCCCGTCTTCACTCATATTCTATCCCTTAAATACCATTCCAAGTACTAGTATTGCAACAAATTTGTATTATAAAGTGTATGTCAAACAAAGTTGGAGTGAATTATTCATTATGATAGAACCTCATTCTGAGATTTTTTATAGTCCTATCTATATCTAAATTTTTATTTTTAAACATTACATCAATTAACACAATACTGATGCATTCAAAACAATCAATGTTTCTGAACCAGTCAAATCATGTTCTCTTGCCAATCTACGGCGCCTGCTTCCGAGTTGAAGTAATTTTTAAGATAGTTCCTTTGATCAATTCCAGCAGCGTTACCAAAATTTCTCTGATACCCTGGGTCTCCGTCGGTAAGTTGCGCACCTTGTCGCCATTGTCCCTCTATTAAATTATGATTGTTGTCTTCTTCGTCAGCAAACAGTTGTAGATCAGCACGTTTCCTTATCCGAAGTAAGTTATGAAGAGTAGTACAAGACAGTACGATTAAATCTACTGTTTCTGGCAGTTGTTGCATAGTTCCAATCAAAATCTGAAATCTCATGGCAAGAATGCCAAAAGCATTCTCCACAATTCTACGTGCACGGGACAACCTATAGTTAAAGATGCGCTCATCGTGGTCTAAACGTTTTCTTGAATAGGGTTTCATCATCCATGATCGGAGAGGAAATGCGTCATCGCCAATAAGAAAATAAGGAATATCTGTTTCACCATTTGGAAGAGGGGAGGGAGGCGGAAGATCCAAAGTTCCATCTTCTAACATTGGTCGTAGTTCCGAGTCCCTAAATATCTGGCTATCAGATGCACTTCCGTATGAGCCCACACTCAGCCAAATAAACTTATAATCTGCATCAACTAGAGCCATCATCACTGTAGAGAAGAAATGTTTGTAGTTAAAAAATAACGACCCCGAGTTAGGCGGTTTTCTTATTCTAATGTGCTTCCCATCCAAAGCACCACAAGCGTGTGGGAGGTTCCATATTCTTTCAAAGTCAGATGCTATACGCATCCAATCTTCCGTCGTAATCTCATCCGGCATGACTTCATCTTTGTATGCTAAGTAAATTGCTTCGCAGACTTTAGGCACAAAGAGTGATATGGAGTTCCGGGCAACACGAAAGGCATACATAAGATCAGCATACGTGGAACCGGTAGCCAAATGTCTGAGTGTAACGGCTAACTTCAGTCCTGGTTCAAGTGGTTCCCTGTAACGAGAAATATTTATCTAAACTTACAATGCAATTAAAAGAATATTTTTTGTCGCATAAAAGGTAAACTGGAAATGTGTCATACATTAGAATAACAAAAGACAAGACAGTTTAATATACCCACTTCCATATGAATACGAACGTTATTTGGGGCGTTACTAACACGTAGTTTGTTCACTTTGTATTAAATTGAATTATTTAGAAGCAAAGTGCTTAAGGAAAATTTTTTAAAAGATTGTTTTGCTGACCTTTTTACTTAGATATGAATTTCTGAAAAAACAGTTAGTATGGTTTTCTAAACTGACTATATCATGCGGAAAATCCAAGCCTCGTCCTTCGGCACCGTCGGATATTCATATGATATAGTCAGCATACAAAATAAAACTAACTATTATTCTTAATGTACATTTCTGTTTTATTTTGCTTGAAAATTGAAGTACTTACCTGAAAGAGGTAGAGCTTTTTCTGATTGCAGGGGTAATTCTGTCAAGTATCTCCCCAAACAAGTCGGCATCAACTCTTAAAAAGTTTCTGTAACCAGACGCATCTTCCCGGTTAAGCTCATGCAGGAGTTGGTCATATTGTCCAAACAAAGTTCTTCTGATGAGCCATGGCCTGCACCAAAATCTACGTTGAGTCCGCCTCCTCCTCCTCCTAAAACAAAGAGGAAACAGTTGTTGATTTTCTTCCTCTGCCCTCTGTGCCAGTGGAAGAAGAAGTCGAAGGAAGTTATGGAAGAGTAATAATTTATTTCTCTCGTAAGACATGTCTTGTTACTCCGAATGTTTACATGGATAATAAATGAGACTGTATGGCCTACTATCTATATGAGTGCATGCATTTCCCATTGCAAAAAAAATAAACATTCGTAAAACACTCGTAACTCAATCGCAAATGTTCGTGGGCTATCGTAAACTATTCGTTAACCAATCGTAAAAACTTGGATCAGATCGTTACCATTCGTATTGTGCTCGCAAAACACTCGTATGCATTCGTTAATTGCTCGTATCTATTCGCAATGAATCGTCTACTGTTATCGTAAAAGCATCGCATTCATTCTTAGTAAATCGTAACCAATCGTAAAGCACTCGCAAATCACTCGTAAAAGTGGTTTATTCGCAAAAGATTCGTTAAAGTTTAACGAATCTTGTAAATTTTGGTGATTCGTTAGCATTCGTAAGAAACATTCGTGTATGTGAAGGGGGTTACACGTTAACGAATTAAACGCCAGGTGTAAACAAATATAACCCTAGCATACATCATTGATACTAAAACCATTTCTGATGATTGTAACATAACACTTTTATCACGATTTCTGATGATTGTAACATAACACTTTTATCACCATTTCTGATGATTGTAACATAACACTTTTATCACCATTTCTGATGATTGTAACATAACTTGATTGTAACATAACACTTTTATTACGATTTCTAAGCAACAGAATACAAATGATACTTTTTTTTCTTTTTACTTATACGGCAATATGCTTACATAGTACAAGATATTGTTTGAGGATTGATTGATGGTTGGTTTATACCGCCTTAAAACAAAAAGGCCACATCGCGGCGAGATCTAATCGAAATATCTTTACAAGAAAAAGAAAACTGACCTTCTGCTGTTGTGTTTTTTTCTATGGTCGGGTTGTTGTCTTCTTTGGCACATTCCCCATTTCCATTCTCAATTTTATTGATCATAGTCATTACTAGTATGAATAAACAACATGCATTTCTTTCAGCTTGATACCAGTATCATTGTACTTTCATTGAAACACAAAGGTTCCTGGTTCGATCCACGTTCAGGGAACAAAATTCAGGGACTGAATTTTCGGCTCACCCTTAACACCATTTGCGAGTATGGTCTTGAGAAACGATGATAGTCCGTCGGAAGGGGACGAAAAATGGCTGACCCGTGTTAAGAGAGAGCCATATCTCTTGCACATAAAAGACACCCTAGTAGATTTCTAAAAAGAGCGGGCTAATGCCTCTACAAGGCAGCAATCGCACACGCAAAGCAAAATGGGATTAATTTGAGTTGCACTAATTTGTTTCCCAATCCACTATAAACAAATATGTTTAAACTAATTGTACTTTTATGTGAAGAAGAAGGGATAATATAAACGCCTTGGTTAATACTGTAAGTTCAATGTTAAGTTTTTGTTATGTCTGGCAGATTTTTCTTTTATCTATTTCCAATTCAAAAACGTGATCGATTACGTAAGCAAGAATGTATAAAAGTGCATTTCTGAGGATGCGGATGGGGATGGGGATGGAGTGTCAAAATAATAGGCGAAATTTATAAAGAATAGTGAAAAATGGACAAAAAATAATAATAAGAGAATAACGAGGTACTAAAATATAATGATAGAGAATAATAGGGTCCACAAATATAAAGAATAGAAAATAATGGGGTCCACAAATATAAAGAATAGAGAATAATGGGGTCCACAAATATAAAGAATGGAGAATAATGGGGTCCACAAATATAAAGAATGGAGAATAATGGGGTCCACAAATATAAAGGATAGAAAATAATGGGGTCCACAAATATAAAGAATAGAGAATAATGGGGTCCACAAATATAAAGAATGGAGAATAATGGGGTCCACAAATATAAAGAATGGAGAATAATGGGGTCCACAAATATAAAGGATAGAGAATAATGGGGTCCACAAATATAAAGAATAATGGGGTCCACAAATATAAAGAATAAAGAATAATGGGGTCCAGAAATATAAAGAATGGAGAATAATGGGGTCCACAAATATAAAGAATAAAGAATAATGGGGTCCAGAAATATAAAGAATGGAGAATAATGGGGTCCACAAATATAAAGAATAGAGAATAATGGTGTCCAAAATATAATAAATATATAGAATAGACATTTAAACAATTAAAGAGTACAGAAATAAAGAACCCTCCATCAAGACCTTCATTCACAACTTTAACGGATATATATACATGGTATTTAGCACGCAACTCTATA
The DNA here is from genome assembly GCA_019925275.1 of Mytilus edulis. Classification (NCBI taxonomy): domain Eukaryota; kingdom Metazoa; phylum Mollusca; class Bivalvia; order Mytilida; family Mytilidae; genus Mytilus; species Mytilus edulis. Next base: position 63,348,229 of record CM034358.1, on the reverse strand, counting down.
TAAAGTATTCTATGCTAAATAGATTTTATTACTAATTGAAATGAATGGAAGGTAATGGAGAATTTGATTTAGTACTAATTGTTATAAAGACAGAGCTATTAACAAAGAAAAATATATTGATTTTGGTCGAATCCGACATTGACATTAAATGGGAGATAATCAGTATTTAACATACAATACCCCGAACTCAATTTTTCAGATCAGACGATTATTCATGTACCCAGAGTAAAAGCGAAATCGTGTCTTTCGTAATGATCTCTCGATATGTTCAAAGCTCTAAGGGGGCAATATTTCAGCTGGGCGGGATGTTCAAATACGCATCCACATCCAGTTAGAATGGACCGTACTATCCCACGCCTTTATTTTGAATTTTTACTTTTTTTCATTCCAGTTTTGTAGATGAAATTGGAGTCATTGTTGGATGAGTTCTTTTTTTTCGTAAACCGACAAAATATATATCATGAAAAAAAAAACGACGACCCCTCCCCCCAAAGAAACCACCTTTGAACACAACAACCATAAAGGCATTACACAGAAAATAGTAACTTGAACTTGAACAATGCCAACTCTTTAAAAACCGGGCATTAACGCAGGTCCTGGATTTTTATCATTTTTGCTGATGTGTAACATGCAAATAAGACTAAAAAAATCATCAAAATATAGACATTAAAATACCAAATAACTGTTTTTAAAGAATGTCAATCAAAACAATACTTTAAAAGTCTGAAACACCAACATATGAAACATTGTCGTTTATGTATATATATTTCAAAGATAGTAAGTCTATTCTGTTCAGATGTTACCCTATCTGTGAATTTCATTCGTAGGTATGTACTTCAGCTCGGTTAAAATTAACTAGACCTAAAAGGGTTGAAAGGGAAAGATACATTTGAGAATCCCTTTACCTCTTAAATTTGGCAGTACAGCCAAGTACAACCAATTACAAAAAGTGGTAATAATTTAGCTGTGAGGAATGTATAAGTACGCAGCCACGTCAAGTTTGCATGGGGACGTACAATCACACATCTTGTTAAGGGAATGTTACGCTGACTTCATGTTAAAGAACCAATGCAACCACTCTTTGAAAGGGGGTCCATACTGTGTCTGTTACAAGGCAATTAGGGGGGAGGGGCCATAAATTGTCTGTTACATGGCAGTATGTCTGCCTCGATCCAACATACCCAGTTTATTTCTAACAATATTGTTTTTTATTTCTTATTATGTCGCAAAACCAACAGATTTGCATGTTGTCACGAACTTGATTGAAATATTTGTAACTGGACATTTAGCAAAATCATAAATTGATGAAAAGATAGACATATTCCGAAATTTGAATTGACAAATAAACTGTATGTGCATCATTTTTACTTTATTTATGTAGGAAGAAAGTGAGTAAATTAAATATTATTGTGGGATAAAAAAAAGTTAAATTTGATCATTATATCGGGAATAAATGAAAAAATATTTAATGAAATGTACCTTTAAAAATACTAAATGAAAAAAATACACAAAATGAAAATTTCTTGTTTGAAACTCTGTATTTAAATTCTGGAGATAACTTAATCAAGTCTGAGAATAAATGCATTATGAGAAAGAAAAAAAAGATATACAAAAAAGTATTTAAACAAATGATACTCGCAATTAAATATTTTATAAATTTGTGTTTGAACATACCTCAAAATCAGTTTTTAGCCATCCTAAAGTAGTGAGCAATATATATTCAGATTTATAATTTTCCATTGATTTGTGGTTTCCAAGAGGAACTTGACAATTTGGAATTTCTGCCAAACGATCTGCGACACATTTTCGTATACGACAGAAATTTTATCTCAACTTAAATATCCATTTCAGCTATTTCGATTGTATTTAAATAATAGACCAACATTGATTTCGATCGGGTTAATTGTTCTTTAAGCCTATTGTTGTAACTGGATAATACGTGCAAGGTGTAATACACAAAAATGCATATAGATTAAAGACCAGTTCAATAGATTAATAGGTGTTTAAAAGATTGAGTTTCATGTTACATTATTTAGAGTTTAAATAGTTTACGGAGCTTACTGATTTAATTTTGATTGTTCTGTTTAATTAGAAAAGAAATGTTAAAATTGAAATACGGGATTGCTTTCACTTTTCGTCCTGTCAATATATTATTAATAAATATATTCGTGGCATTTTTAAGTCAACAAAAAAATCTGATTTTTTATTAGAATAATATAAATTATCCTTCCTGCATGTTATGCTTGTAATTTTTGCTGACCTTGCAAGACCATCTTTATTTTCTTTTTCACTACAGAGATAATAACCGACTCTAGTGTTAATTGTAATGGAAAACATGTCTAAATTTAGAATTGAAATGATCCTCACTCTGATAAAGATAAAATTTTCTGTAAGTGAATTTGTATGCTCCCGTATACAATAGGGACCAATAAAACATTTGGTTTTGCTGTTTGAATTATTTTGCGCTTTTCATTTTGTGGCATTTCATAGCTTGCTGTTCGGTGTGAACCAAGGCGCGGTGTTGCTTGCCGTCCTATGACCTTTAATTGCTTACTTTTTACACATTGTGACTTGAATTGAGAGTTGTCTCATTGGCACTCATACCACATCATCGTAATTACAAATTATTAAACTCTAATTGCTACCGTTTGAGGTCAGTAATATACATGTATGCATTCTGAAGGAACTGTATTTCGAATACAATGAAACCTGGCTTAACCGAATCCTGCCTAAACCAAACATGTTCTTAGACACCGTCATTCAGATTTCATAAATACAAATTAATCCATCAGACAATTATGCAATCTTTTTTATTTATGTTTTAAATTTCTCATACTAAATGAATACTATGTGTTTGTTTTTTCTGCCTTCAAGGAGAAAAGAAAGGTCAAGGGAAATAATGCTGAAGTCTTTGTTTGTTTCTTAAATATGCGTAAGAAAATAAAAAATAAGATACCATGTCCAAAAAGACTCGATAATCATTTCTATTAGGTCCAATGTGTGCAGAAAAAAAGTGTACGGTTTCAACGCAGATATGTCAAAGTTAAGATCAGTAACCATCCATTTAAAATATGATTATCCTGTTAAAATCGTCTCTACCATATCAAAAACTTGTTAACATACAGTACACACAGAGAGTACTGATTCTCATACTCCAAACAGCATAACCTAGTGGCCAATGATTCTCTCTTGGATTATCAAACCCCTCTGCATCCTTATTCCTGGAACAACCTTCATCGTGTTTTTCTCTTGAATTGTTAGGCCGCCAGCAGCATTATTTCTGCAAAAAACTCATCGTGTTGAGATCGTTTTTCTACAGCATTAGACAGACGTGAATGTTTCCCTGTTGAATTGTAAGGCCGCCAGCAGCATTTAACAAACTCATCGTGTTGAGATCGTTTTTCTACAGCATTAGACAGACGTGAATGTTTCCCTGTTGAATTGTAAGGCCGCCAGCAGCATTTAACAAACTCATCGTGTTAAGATCGTTTTTCTACAGCATTAGACAGACGTGAACGTTTCCCTGTTGAAATATAAGGCCGCCAGCAGCATGTAACAAACTCATCGTGTTAAGATCGTTTTTCTACAGCATTAGACAGACGTGAATGTTTCCCTGTTGAATTGTAAGGCCGCCAGCAGCATGTTACAAACTCATCGTGTTAAGATCGTTTTTCTACAGCATAAGACAGACTTGAATGTTTCCCTGTTGAATTGAAAGGTCGCCAGCAGCATGTAACAACCTCATTGTGTTGAGATCTGTTTTCTACAGCATTAGACAGATGAGATGGTCCTCTGTTGAATTGTAAGGCCGCTAGCAGCATTATTTCTGTAACAAACTCATCGTGTTGAGATTGGTTTTCTACAGCATTAGACAGATGAGAATGGTCCCCTGTTGAATTGTAAGGCCTTCAGCAGCATTATTTCTGTAACAACCTTATTGTGTTGAGAAAGGTTTTCTATAGCATTAGATAGATGTGAATGTTTCCCTGTTAGATCGTAAGGCCAGCAGCAGCTTATTTCGGTAACAACCTCATCGTGTTGAGATAGGGTTTCTACAGCATTAGATAGATGTGAATGGTTCCCTGTTGAATTGTAAGGCCACCAACAGTATTATTTCTGTAACAAACTGTCGTAGTACAGTGATCTATAGTTGTTAATTTCCGTGTCATTGGTCTCTTGGTAAGAGTTGTCCTATGGACAATCATACAACATCTTGTTTTTATATTGTTTGGGTGCCCGCTAACATGTTTAACCCCGTCACATTCTGTATGTGACCGTGCCAAGTCAGGAGCCTGCAATTCAGTGGTTGTCGTTTGTTGCCGTGTCGTGTAACATTTGTTTTTTGTTCCTAGATCAAGCCGTTAGTTTTTTTTACATTGTCATTTTCTATTTCGACGCATTTAATAGCTGACTATGGGCTTTGGTCAATGTTTTACGGTGACTTATAGTTGATAATATCTGTGTCATTTAGAAACTTGCGAAGAGTTGTCTCATTGGCAATTATACCACATTACTGCATTAACTAGATGGAATCGATGAGACAACATTTATTTCTGTGTTGATATCATTTGGTTACAGCAGTACACATATCTATCAAAATATTAGAGTAACTCTTTTATATTTAAGCCCTATTTCAGTTTTGAAACTGTTTCGAAACTGATAAAAATTTGTTTACCTGATTGTTTTACATATATTTCTGTAGTATCAATATATATTTAGTAAAAAGATAATTAATTAATATAAAAATATTCACTTTTGAATAACAGCATATGGTGCTTAAGGAGGTATTGGTATCGTTCGCCATCTTGGATTGTAAAAAAAACCCAGAGAACCTAAGGTCCAGATTTCTAATCAAGTTAACACAATTTGATGCAGGAATGCAGTTAACTATTGCGAATTTTCGTTAAAAAGAACTTTATCAGAATTATTTTTCTGAAAAAGGGTATTTTCTGAAGGAATTTTCATTGAATTTAGCTATTTTGTTTTTTAGGCGAAAAAACGTACGGTGACCCTATCTTTTGTTTTGATATTCTAAAAGAACTTTCTTTAATCTATCTTCTCGTATCTATTTTATAATTCTATCACTTAGTTTAGCTTTTAATCACAAAATGCTTTTTCCCTGTTTATAATCCATACAAAATATGTCATTTTGCCACAATATGTAGCTTGAGAAAATGCGCAGAGACCTATCATTTTTATTAAACATTTATCAATAAATACTACGTTTTGGCAAAGTATGAACAAATTCTTTCATCTTTAACTTATACTCAATTTGTATGTTAACACTTCTAAAAAGTATACACAGTTGACATTTGTAAAGTACAGTGTGTTTTGATTCATTTGATATGACTTTTGAAGGGAACGGACTCGTTTCAGTTCAAGTAAAATGACAAAACATGCCAATATATGATTGTCACGTGACTTCCATTGTTGCTTTAAAAAATGAGGTAAAAGCGGGGTCAGCTTTCCGACGAAGAATTGGATATCGTTTGATATCACCTCGACGCATACTTTTAATTACTAATAAACGAATTATCAATTAATTATTGTACGACAATTGACTAGTGTAGATACAATAGGCCAAGCTCTTATCGACATCACCATTTCAAAATTTGTTTATATTTTAAAATTATTTTTGATGAATAATCTTAAATTTTCATATATTGAGTTGTATTTTTTACGGTTTCTATTTTGATTCTATTTTTAAATTTGTTTATATGTACTTGTATCATTGTTTTTTTTATGCATTGTAAAGCGCTACGGGTAAATGTTTATTTATATAAGCGCTATATAAGCACTGTAAATAATAATAATAATTTCACAAAGCGCAAACATTTTAAATATAATAATGTTTTGTTGTGTATAATCTTTTAAATTTTTTTTCTATAATTATAAGAAAAAGAGATAAATATCTACTGATAAAACCAGGATGAAAATAGTCATAATTACACATTTTACTTTGTAAGCAATTAAAAGAAAAATATAACAAAAATACCAAGGAAAATTAAAATCAACAAAATCTCTTATCAAATGGCAAAATGAAAAGCACAAACACACCAAATCAATAAAAAAATATTTTTCATATAACTGACTTGGTACAGGTCTTTCTTTATGTAGAAAATGAATTCAATAAATGGCGAAGTGATTTTATTAATGATTTGTTTATATTCCTTCTCTATTTTTACATTTTATAATTCTCTTCATTTGTTTTTTCATTTCAGGTATTCTCCATGCATAAATAAAAGGATCTACAACCAAATTTAACATATGCACTAAAAACAAATATGCGTGTGTTTGTCTTGCTACAACTGTACCCGTTAATATTTCTAGCCAGTACGAGGCGAAGAACGGACCAGAAAAAATAACTGCTGTCATAACTATTATCACACACGTTGAAAATGCCCGAATTTCCCATGCCTTCTTTTCGATCCTGACTAATGATATTCTTGGACGTCTATTTGGTAGTTCATCCGATATAGAATAAACTTGGCGTCTATGTTTATAATTGACGTCATCATTGTTTTTGGATTGTTCCTCGGTAAAGTTGTGTACGGTATCATTTCCTACATAACTATCTTGACATTGAATGTGTATTGAACTTAGGCGCCGTATGCTTTGATTTGGCGATATCTGGTTTGAGGATTCAGTCTCGTTACGGTTACTGCTTTCTCTTCCTCTCGGAGTCATTTCGAAAGTGACCGGCTGCACACGACTTGAAAAGAATATTTTCCAGATACGAATTCCAGTAATTACTGTTAATAAAATTACGGAAACCATCAAAAATGTTATTAGTACAAAAATGAGTGCGAAGAAGATTATAAAACTATGTTCATACAATTCGGTAGATGAACAAACATATATTGTTTGCTCAAAAGGCGTGAACATAGTTACTGAGAGAGCAAACAAAAACATGAAACATATTGTTCCTATCAGGAGTACATATCTATACTCGTTAAAAGTCTTATTGGTTCCGAAGTTGTATGATTTAATCGTGAAGTACCTTTGTAGACATATAAACAATAGTATACTATATTGTGTCAAAGATCCAAAGGCAAATGAAAACGTCATGAACAAACATATGCCAACCAGTCGATATGAAGATAGGAAACTAGCAGAGAGTCCATACAACAGGCACGACAATCCATTTAATGCATCATTTATTATTAGCAGGAGCACGGAAAACCGATAGAAGTCGCTTTTCATATTTCTAAAGCATGCAATCGCACATGCGCTATTGATTGCTATTGAAGCTAACGACAACAAAGACATGCCGATGCTTTCATATGGCGAAAGTTTGGTGTCATGCACTGAGGTAGTGCTCAGTGTAATCTGAAATGGAAGAATGTATTTGAGCTTTAGTTTAAGATACAATGGTATTGATTGTTTTCATCTATTTTTATTTTGAATTATTATTTGCTTTAAGCTAGTGGCAAATTCGAATGCATATTGTTGGCGACATTTATGTTAGTATATATGTGTAATAATACAATGTAAGGGACGACATCAAAAGATCAATGTACGATAAAAAACTTAATTCACATAGTTTTTTTCAATACCCCCTTCTTAACTTAATTAAGGAAAAAAAATGATTGACCAATATGTATATATGTAAAATCGATTTTGGATTAACAAATTTAACAATTTTTACCCCCTTCTCCGAAAAATGACACACACAACCATTCAAACAGGAGAGCAACAGGTATAATCTACATAAAAAAGAGAAACGAGAAACACATAAGAACCAAATCAAGAAACGAAAACCACTTAACAACAAGTAACAATAGGTTCCTGACTTAGGACAGGTGTTCATGTGCGTATTAATGTTATAGGTCATTTTTCTCTCTTCCTTATTTTATTTTGCCAAAATCACCATTGTTTATATTTCTGACAATTAGTCTCTTTTACATACATGAACACTTTGCAGGTTAGGGCAAACCGTTAAATCTTTACTTAACCAAAGGTTGCATAGAACCGAGAATAACAACAATATAGAATAAAAGTAAATTCACCAAAATACTGAACTCCGAGGAAAATTCATACGGAAAATCCCTAATTTAATGGCAAAATCAAAGGATAAAACACATCACACGAATGGACAACAACTGTTATATTCCTGACTTGGTACAGGCATTTTCAAATGTAAAAAACGGTGGATTGAACCTGGTTTTAAAGCGCTAAACACTTGTACGAATAAAACATAGTAAACAAATATATTGACTTTGTAACCTTAACTGATCTATCTTTAACTTACATTACTCGCAAGATCTTCCATTCTCTAGCCTTAACAATCTATAAACACAAATCAACTGATTAACATTGTAATAATATAGAGATTTTTAATTAGTTGTTATCTGAAAGTTCGCTTGTATGCATATTTCATTGGCGTTTGTTTTTGTTACACTTCAGTGTTTCTGTTGTTCAGTTGTTTTTCTCTTGTAGTCGGTTTTAGTTTGTAACCCTAATTTGTTTTCTCGCAATCGATTTATGACTCTTGAACAGCGGTATACTACTGTTGTCTTTATCTATGTAATTATGCTAGAAGAATTATACTGAAATCGTCAGCTGTTCTAAAGTGTAAGTTAGACTCTTTTGTTGTTAAGTGCCAGTTTTTGTAAGAATCAGGCAATTTAGGTAAAAATTAAAACATGATTAGAAAAAACCCACCGAGCTAATCATACTATTTAAAACTAACCAAAGTATCCTGAGTTAAAAAGTATTAGTCTTTCGTACGTGTGTGTCTGGTAATATCAAATAACTTGGTTAGAAAATTGGTTAGAATGATAGCAAATTACGTTATCTCCCCTTATTCGTTAATTTCTAGTGCATTTCAACCAAATTATATCTTCTATTACCAGAACAGAAAATTGAAATGAATGTTATTTTTGTGCAATACTACATATTATGAACTGAAATCAATGTCAAATAGGGTGGGTTTTTTGGTCATGTTTTCACCACTGCCTGATTCTTAGGCAGATTGGCACTTAACGAAAAAAGAAGGAGGAAGAAGAACATTCTTAAATCTATTTGTTTAATGTAAACCAACTTATTTATATGGATACTTAATTTCATGTTCATTTAACCGTGTTTTAATTTCGCGAGTTTAAAATATATTTGATGTAGTTAAATCGGAAAGACCAAAGTTGAAAGTTCGATTTATTTCCGCATTATTTTTCTTTTCGCAAAAGTCGCGAAAACAAATTGTAGTTTTTAACCGTCTGAATGTTTTTATATTAAAATGATGAAGCAAAGTTTTACTTTTCATGACAGAAATGACTAAGTCAAGAATCTGATGTTTAGCGGTTGTCGTCTAATTATGTGGTTCATACATGTTTCTTGTCTCTCTTTTTTTTTATAAAGATTAGACCGTTGCTTTTCTCGTTTGAATGTTTTTACACTGATCTAGTAATTTTTGGGGCCCTTTATAGCTTGCTGTTCGGTGTGAGCTTTGGCTCCGTGTTGAAGACCGTATCTTGGCCTATAATGGTTTACGTTTATGAATGGTGACTTGGATGGAGAGTTGTCTCATTGACACTCATACCATACCTTCCTATATCTATAAACATATCTTTTGTACTTAAGTTTGAATCGTGGGAGTCAGGGTTGTGATATTGTCACGCACATTTTTCTAATTATTGTAAAAGGAAGAAAGAAAAAGACAACGTAACATTTCTTTTTATCAGAGCAAATAAAGAATGAATGAATGTGAGACATGATGGGCGCCAGACATGATACCGTTTTGCTGTACTCATGTTTGAATCATCTTAAGATATGATGTTATATTACATGCATTATACGTTTTCATTTTCCTGAGGTATACACGTATTCATTAAGATTCGTTAGATACCAATTTTCGCGGATTTCGTAGATACTCGAGAGAAACGAATTCCAATGTTAAACGTTTGACAATTTGTTTAAGGAACTTATGCAGATTTTGGCAAAACCACGCAAATCCACGAAAATTGGTACCCACGAAAATGAATGAATCCACAGTATATGTTTTTGGTCAATCCTGACATACGAGATGTGTTATTTGACAAGAAAATATTTTTGTTTAACTTAAAACCGTCAAAAATATTATTGTTATCTTTTGACTTCCAGGACTTGCATTGTAATTCTCTACCGATTACATGGAAGTGAGATGTTCTTGTCATTTTTTTGTAGATTAAAACACGCACTATGGCGAATTTTTAATTTGAAATAAAAAAAAATCATCTATTAATCTTGATATAAACGTTTAAAATAATTGTTCTATTAAAGTTGCTACATAACGTACAAGTCACTTTGTGAGTAATTATCTTGGAATTTTATTATTTATGTGAGCAGGTCAAAAACAGTATTTTGAGAAATTTTATGAAAATGAAACCAGTCAAAACAATTTTAGTCAAAGTTCTGTGTAGCTCTTTAAATGCAATGGGAAAAAAACAAAGATATACTTACATCACGTTCAAATGATTTGTGTTTTGTTTAAGGATGTGTTCTTCTGACTTTTCAGTCTCGTTCAGTCTCGTTGAAATCTCGTTCTTTAATTATTTCCAAAACATGTGATACAAGTAGAAAATATCAATGAATTTTAAAAAAATTTAATCAAATATAACTCTGTGAAAAAATTGTGTATTTACAATGAATGGTTTTTGAGTAATCCAGTTTTCAAATTTTACGACCAATCAAGTCTGTATTTTTAGTCAAAATTTTAAGAAAATGGGTGAGGGATACAAAAAATGATTTTACAAGAATCATGTACATCCCATATCATTTTGGTCTTTTCAAATTTCTTAGATATGTATTTTTTCAATCATTTATAACAAAAAAGTTGAAATAATATGCATTTTGTTCTTAAAACAGAGAAAAATCACAAAAATACAAAATTGACAGCATGGTAAATTTGACACAAAAAAGCGTCAAAATATGATAAAACTTTTTTATATTAACACCTACCTATAGTTTTTTTTAGGTACAATTTATTCAGATTGGTCCACTTCATCCTTTTAGAAAGTATGAAAAAAAGTTTAATTGTGGAACTGTGAGTTTTTTTCACGATAATGGCCCAAAAATAGGTAAATAAAGGCAACAGTAGTATACCGCTGTTAAAAAATCGATGAAAAATGGGAAAATCATCAAAATTGGGCATTTTCAAAGGACCGTAGCAAAAAAAGAAGTGCACTACCATATGATTTTTTCTTCACCAATTATTTTGTTACAGTCACATAAACCCCAAAAAACAGGTTAAGAAAAAAGTTTAATTCTAGAATTTTTTGGCTCCTCAGAGGTGTACATCCTTAAGGATGTACTTAAGTGATCTAAGATAAAATTAAATAAATTAAAAGTTCAAAATTGATAGTTTAAGTTGGAAGAGTATTAGTTTAGGATCAAAATAAGCTAAAAATATTGATAGGTAAAGGGCTCCTTTCCGAGATATTTTATTTAAAAAATATGTCGGGACTTATGACTCGGACTTTTAATCTATATTTGGATTGGTATTATTTGGGTCTCAAATCAAAAGAAAGAAAATCAAGAATCTGCTTAAATTTTGTCAAATGACATTGTATCAGCTATTAAGTCTTATGTTAAAAGATAGATAGGCGTTATGGGACAAAATATTTTACATTGTATCGTATGGAAAAACACCAAGAAGTCCGATCATTTCACACTTATTCCAAAACCTCACCTTAGTACATCCTTAAGTAAAAAAGAAAAGATTGACTTTTTATTGTAAAACAAATGGAAAGAAGGATTTTTTTCATTTATTTTGTGACTCATGTTTAATCCATCTAGTGTTTTGATGATATATGCTGGTAATAATGTTCTCTATAGGTAAACAGGTTTTTGTTATGCTGTATACTTTCAGTAAATCTATAGTCGTTTTTCAATGTGCTGGTTATTTGGTGCCAAATTAATTGAATACAATGCAAAATAAAATCATCATATCACCATAGCAACACACACTGTAACAAATAATTAATTATTTTTATTATCAAAATATTACACCTTGGTAATGTAAGGTGTTATTATAACGATCTGTCTCAGAAAAAAAAACCATGTGTTTATGAGACACATATAAAATTATTTTATCAATAAGATTTTCTCCAAATATATAATCAAATCCTTGTTTAAAAATGTTAAAGGCACTAACACATCAACATGTAAAACTAATATTCTTATAAATGAAAATTTGATAGAAAGTTTACATAATCCGAGAACAAAAAAAAAATGTATTACTGTTATCTTTAATTTGGCAGTTACTTTTTTTTCTCAATTGAATCATTTCACATTTTTGTTAAAAACCGACGCATTGTTTATTGCGTACTATGTCAGGTAAACTACTCTCCTTTCGAAGTAGCCTAGTCCAACAGAAAGATAGATTGGTTATCTGTTGGACTAGTCTGCTCATAAAGGAGGGTAGTTTATCTGACCTAACAATGACTTCACGGTTCAGCTAACAAGCAAGCTAACCAAAGATATTACCGTTGGCTTCACACTTAATGAAATCGGCTTTAATTATCTATAATCAAAATTTTACAGCTAGGTGTGGTAAGGTGATATTATAAACGATAATGTCACAGAAAAACAACGTATTAATGAAAAATCAGACAAACATATTTTATTAGTTCGATTTTCTCCATTTGTATAATTAAATCCTTGGTTAAACAAGTAAAAGGCACTAACCCATCAAAATGTTAAACTGAAATTTTAGATAATGATTATTTCATAGAAAGCACATGATGTCTTAGATAACCAGGATTATACATATCTCTGGAAGTAACATGGAGGAGAAATGTACATTGAAAAGGATGAATCGTTGACAAAATTGTTTAACCTTGCAATTTTCTTAATGCATCTGTCTAGATCAAAAGGTAAATACCGTTTAATTTTGCACATTTAAATGGTTTTTTCGTTTATTGTTGTGAGCTCACACTTTCCAGTTAGTCTTCTTAATTGATTCGTTTCACATTTTGTTTAAAAACAGTTGCATTGTTTATAGCTTACTTTTTCAGGTCTTTTGATTCTCTTCAATGAAAGCCGTTTGGTGACCTGCAGTTGTTATCCCCATCTGTAGTTTTAAGTCGTCAGCGGACAGTTGTTTCATTGGCAATAATACATATGATGCTTTACTCACGTGAAGTTGTTTTGATGATATATGCTTGTAAATGAATAGCGTTTCTATAAGTAAATTTGTAGTTGTCTTTTAACGTGATGTTAATTTGACGATAATTTGATGAAACGGGAAGCAGAATAAATACTCTAAAATCATAACATTACTAAAGAAACAAACAGTATTTTGAAAAAAAAAAACGAATTTTGATCACACTATTGTAAATTAATGTATAAAATTAGACATCTGTTCTTATCAATATTTTTGCATAGTTTTAAAAGTCGTACACCATTCATTAACAGCATTCCCGATCGCACGTTACACCATCACAAAATCCCCCTTACACTATTCACAATAGCACCATACACCTTCTACGGTATATGATTTGTCTCCTTGTTTCATTCATGATAAAGAGAAATATAATACAAGGTAGTCATCACCCGAAATTTTGTTTGTTTTAATTAATATAACAACACACTTTTTATAGACATAAACATCCTGTTCTTACATATTTCTGTACCGATACCACAGTTATCGTCATTCGAATATAGTCCCTAGTGTGGACAATGTTTTACTTGTTAAGTTTTTTTTTTATACCTTTTCCAATTTTATTTGTCCATATTTTTTTGCCTCAAATAGCAAGAACGGGGGCGTAGTGGTAAAATTGCACTGTAAAATAAATTTGGTCTTGAATTCTAAAAGTGAAGTAGTGATTTCGTCGAGCTGAAAAAGGTTTTAAAAAAACTATCACTTCGGAAGCTGTCAAAAGATGTCAATACCCCTTTAACATAAAATTGTCCATATTTGAGTTAGAGCTGATGATGAAGTTTTTTTTATAATTTTGAAACAAATTGCCCGAAAAGTAGTACAACACACTATAAAAATATTATTGAGAAAGTGCCTGTGGGATTATTTTAATTTTCATTTATTGTCTAAAACAAATGCACTACGAAATAAATGTGGCATCAGACCTCCTAGAGTACTTTCTAGTTGTACTTTGATTTCGCGAAAAAAATGATTACCTTTTTATTGTTAAAAAAAAGAAAGAAAGACCCTACATCATATATTTCTCTACTCACGTTTGAAGCGTCTAGTTGTTTGATGATTTCAATATATTCAGGTATTGATTTTTACTATAAGTTAATCCGTAATTGTCTAACAAATTGCTGATTATTTGTTGCTAGTTTGAATAAAAATGATGCAGAAAAAAACTCTACAATCATAGCATTACCATAGAAACAAACTCTGTAAGAAATAAGTTATCATTGAACAATAATAATTGGATTTTTTTAACTTATTAATTACTTGCTCAATCCAAGGCAGGAAAGTTAACACTAATGTATTGTAAGGTGTTATTATGACGATCATTTCACAGAAAATATACAGTCTATGGAAGAAGCGTATCGATAAAAACTTTTCTTATATCACATAGCGATATTGTCTAATATCAATTGTAAATATGCAGACATTCCATGCGGAAAATGTGGTTTTCGGCAACGAAAAATTTAAAAAATATTAACTTTAAAACTAATTGTTCAAATATAAACAATAATTGAGTCTAAATATACATTCAGAAGTTAGTTAGGAGCTCAAGTTTATGTCCGTGTAAAATTTGAAGTGCTGTGTTTTTCTTATATACATAAATAAACAAATGCTATTAGATCTTATATCAATGCGATACTTATAAAATATCATAGCGATGTTTTTGTTATATTAATATTAGTACTTATTAGTATTAATATTAGACTGCTGTACCCATATTTTGACAATTTTACCTATTATGTCTGTTTTGTTCACGCATCGTTGTAAATATGACAGAATTTGATGAGACTGTCATACACGTGAGAGGTTAAGCGCTATAAAACCAGGTTCAATCCACCATTTTCAAAATTTGAAAATGCCAGTATCGAGTCAGAAATATGACAGTTGTTATCCTTTCGTTTGGTGTGTTTTATCATTTGATTTTACCTTTTGATAAGGGACTTTCTGTTTTGAATTTTCCTTGCAGTTCAGTATTATTGTGATTTTACTTCTTAGTAGTTTTGTATGTAAATAAGCAGTTTTAAGACCATTGCTTAAATTCAAATTGTTTTTGATAACATCTTACAAATTTCTCAATTGGTTTTGGAAGCAAAACTAATCAAATATGGTTTTGATTAACAATGTCGTAATCAAATAGCTAAGTATTAAAATGATTGTTCACATATACAATATTTACACTTGGGTAAATGTGATCTCCGTAACTGCAGTTACGTATATCCAAAGATGGCGGACGATGTTTCTGGTCAATTTTTCTTTTGTCAATTTTGTAATAATAATGTATTATTCTTTAGTACTTCATGTCTTTTTAAACGTATTACTAAATTTCTAACTGAAATACTATGTGTTTTTGTCATCATTCAATCGCTATACAGAGAAAACAGCCATCTAAAATATCGTGATGATATGGGTAACTGAAGAAAAAAAAAGTGTCAATGATATACGTAACTGCAAATATTGATATCCGTAACTGATTTTATTATTAAACAATTCAATCATGTTTGAAATGAAATAAATGTCTACGGTTATTAAAAGTGATTATTAATATGAATCAGAATTGTTCTTCGAAGTCTTAAAATTATTATGTGGAAAGATTGATCAGGCTACCAGTTCTGCATTTTTATAAAGTCAGCACTATGCATAGGAAGGTAGAGGACGGCGATTTGGTAATTTATTACAGATGAAATATATAAGTAAAATTGAGAACGAACAGTCCTTTAGCAAATGGGAAAATCTAAATCTCCTAGAAATTGATAACAACTGTCATATTCTTGATTTGATACAAATATTTCCGCATGTAGAAAATGGTAGGTTAAACCTGGTTGTATAGATAGCTAAGCCTCTCACTTGTATGCGAATCACACAGAATTCCATTATATTAACAACAATTTTTGAGCAAAGCAAACAGACAAGATAGGTCAAAATATCATAATACAAAAGGTAAAATGTTAAACATTATTTTTAAATCTTAATCACTATAAAAAAAATTTTAAAACTATTTCAACAGATAAACAAAATATGGCATATAAATACTTTTAAGGATGAAGTTCATAATCCAAATTTAAAGACAAGAGTACAAAATGACCAAAGCATCGTAACACAATGCCGATGTGTATGAATACTGAGCCTTAAAAAATATATAATCAACCCGTAAAATAGAGTAGAGGTTTACAATAAACAAAGACGAAACACAATAGCACAAATTACGTACATCAAATGATAAATAACAATTACCGTACCTAAACACTATATTCCAAGACCTTTAAGACTGGCTTGGGATTGGAATTTGTCTACCTCCCATAAAACCATTGACTAAAACTAAAATTGGTAGCAAGGAAGACAAATTCCAAGTTGGCTGTGCTGGATACACAAGTGTGCATCCACGTCTGGTCATGATGTGGACGTGGAAACAGATGCATTGTGAAAAGATAATTCCGTGCTCTTTGTACGTTAATAACCCTCATAACAAATCTTTGAGGGGCCATAGATGGCATGTGGCAAAGATAAATTTCCGTCTCTATTCATTCTTTCATTCCATAGCAGTCGATATTTCTTTGACCTTCATCCAGAACGGCCTTTGATGCAAGACTTACCTACTGTATTTATTTTTTAAAAGTTTTTCCCGTCCTGAACATATAAATAATGTAAAGATGTGGCACGAGTGTAATTGAGACAAATCTCCACGACAGACCAAAGACTCAGAAATTAACATTTATGGGTCAACTTACGGCCTTCAATAGCTATCTATAGTGAGCAATGGCCATACCACATAGTCTTGCTTTTAAAGTCCCCGAGAGGACCGTTGAAATGTTACACAATCCAAACAAGTCAACTAATGGCCTTATTTAGGTACACAAAATAAAAAATAACAAATACAAATATGTAACACAGCAACTAAAAACAACCACTGAAGTGCAAGCTCCTCACTTTGGTCAGGCCTAAGCAAATACAGAATGTGGCGATGATAAACATGTTAGCTGGCGTCCAACCCTCCCTAAATTGGGAAAGTGAGGTAACGATCAACATAAGAGCTCACTAAAAAATCAGTTGAAAATGCTTCAGGTGGGTACAAGTAAAAATAAATTTTACACAAATAAATTGCACGTGGGAAGGTACTTGTACATTAAAAAAAAAAAAAAAAAAAAAAAAAAAAAAAAAACCTGACACTAAATTTAGGCAGATCTCAGAGTAATCGCAAGTACTGAAAGCTAGATCAAAGCCAAAAAAACATGCATCTAAGACTTGTATTCTCAGTTATTACATATCCAACGTCCGAAAGATTTATTCTCACGGTGGAGCCGTCATAAACAGTGGAAATTTTCTAATGTTGTTATAACATTTTGGACATATTTTTTCATCCCGATGATTATATATATTTTGACGAATTCATGACAGTTTTATTTTGGACAAAAATGATGAACGAACTATTAAATCGAACATAATGAATGAAGCCGAAGCAATGCAACTCAACAGTTACGGATATCCTTCTCTAAACGTTTATTACAGTTACGGATATCAGTCTATGCAGTAACCCATATCCTCGCGATTTTTTTAAATGATGATTTCTCCATTTAGCGGTTGAACTATGAAAAGAAGCTTTGTATTTCAGTTTCAAACTTAGCAATACTTTAAATAAGATACGAAATACCGAAGAATAAAACAGAATTTTACAGAATTGACAAAAGAATATTGACCAGAAACATCGTCCGCCATCTTTGGATATACGTAACTGCAGTTACGGAGATCACATTTACCCCAGTGAAGCTTGATCTCTGTAAAAGAGGGACGAAAGATACCAAAGGGACAGTCAAACTCATAAATCTAAAACAAACTGACAACGCCATGGCTAAAAATGAAAAAGATAAACAAACAACAGCACACACGACACAACATAAAAAATTAAAGAATAAACAACACGAACCCCACAAAAAAACTAGGGGTGATCTCAGGTGCTCCGGAAGGGTAGGCAGATCCTGCTTCACATGCGGCACCCGTCGTGTTGCTTATGTGATAACAAATCCGGTCTAATTCGGTAGGTCACATTCATGAAAGGGAAGGGGATTGTAGTTACGACGTAAGGAACATATCCGATATCATTTGTGAAACGGTTATTCCATAACGGTCAACCAACTCGTGATGGCGTCCGTAAAATTTACGAAGGGATGATTTCAACTTCACCATTTGGAACTCTTGGTTTAATAGCTTCCTTGTGAGAAGCAACCCTCTATCAAGAAAACCATGATAGGAAATGCAAGCACGGGAATATCGTATCAATTGGGAGATATATACCCCGTATGCAGGTGCTGTTGGAATGTTGCTACTTAGAAATGAAAAGTTCACAATTGGAAAGCCGAGATCATCTCTTTTGTCGTAAAGTTTTGTTTTCAACCGACCCTCATTGTCAATTTCTAAATGTAAGTCAAGATATGAGGCCGACTTAACTGTATCTGTAGTATCCTTTATCTCTAGCTCGATTGGATAGATGCGTTCCACATAGTCACCAAATTTTGAATTATTTAGTGAAAGAACATCATCTATATAGCGAAAAGTAGAGTTAAAGGATATTGCTTACTTCTTATATTTCTTCCTAAGAAGTTCCTGCATGAAGTCAGCCTCATAATAATAAAGAAACAAGTCGACAAGTAGAGGGGCACTGTTTGTTCCCATTGGAATGCCGACAGTCTGTTGAAAAACAAGTCCTCCGAACGTAACAAATATGTTTTCAATCAAGAAATCAAGCATCTTGATAATATCAGTTTCAGAGAATTTTTTGTTCGAATCAGAGTGATCCTTTACAAAGCAGGATTTATCCCTCCCTAAGACAAGATACTTGTATCTACGTTGGCAATACCAACTCTTTCAATTTGTCTTTTAGTTTGGAATGTGGAATACTTGTGTAAAGAGTAGAAAAGTCAAATGTTTTAATACTGTTACAAGATGAAAGAGAGTTAGATTGTATGTACTCTAAAAGATCTTTGGAATTTTTAAGTATCCATATCTGATTCACGCCCCCTCTAGAATAGGCAGTTTCACAATAACTTTGAAGCCCGTCTTTGATTGCTGATAAAATAGATGTTAATAATTTAGAAAGAGGTTTCGTTGAACACTTGGAAGACCCAGCAATATTCCGTTGTTTGTAAGGACACTTATGTAGTATAGGTATCCAATATAGTGATGGCAGATCCAGTTCTTCATCTTTGGTTGAAATTCCAAAGGAACACAGAACAGACCTATGATTATCCAGGATTTCCTCTTTGGTAAGTGTCGTGAGGGTATATGTTGAGTTTCCAAGTGAATTGTCAATACCTAATTCGTTTATCAAGCAGTTAATGTAATGAGTTTTACATACAAAAAATGATGTTGTTTGGGGCTTTATCTACAGGGACAACAACATATTTGTCATGGAGGTAGGATAGGTGTTTTGCAACATTTGGGTCTTTAAAGATTGACGTAGCATGGGCATTGATAGACCCATTCAGTTTCTTAATTCTGATTTGTATCAACGACCTCACTGCCTTAATCCATTCGGAAAGAGTGTCTACGTCTTCCTTCTCGCGCTTAGCCCATTGCCTGGCATAATCCTCAACTGAATCCATCAAAATTTTAAAGTTGTATTTCCATTTGATGGATTTAGGCTCACGATATTTCGGACCTTTCGATAACACATTTCGTAGAGAAGTGTTATTAACAATGTTGAGGTCACCGGTAATAACGTGGCCAGCAAGATTATATGTGAATTGGGAACTAGCACAAGTGCAATCAGGAGGTTTAGACTTGAAGTCGTCAATATCGAGATCCTGCAAAACGTGTTTGTAATTGAAAAGTTTAGTTGCAATAGGTTTGGTATAGGTATAAGAAATGAATGGTACAGACTGGTCTTTGAAATAAGGAGGTATTTTCGATTGAACTAATTTATGATGAAGGATATTGCCTAAGTTGACGCCATCGATACCTTTGTTGGCAAAGGAAAGATTAAGGAAAGATCTTTTCTTTTTTTCATCTTTGCCAATGCGGACTGGCTTGAAAAGTCTGTGACTTGCAATATCCGAAATTATAGCTGTAATTTTGTATTGGTTTGAATGAGGGTTTGTAACAGTGGATTCCAAACAAAAATTGAACAGAGAATGAAGTTTTGAAAGGGGTAATGAATAAAGTTTCGTGCGAATGTGATGAATACCTAACGGCTTTTGTATAAATGGCAGCAAGTCATTAATAGATACATCATGCAGAGAAGGTGATGTATAATGACGATGACCATGACTGCGTCTACGTCGAGGAGTCGAGTTGAAAATATTCATCACATTCACCGAGTTACACGAAGGACTAGATAGAATACCTATACCATCAATTTTGTCATTGCAACCATAAGGTGTCGCAGTTCCCAATTGTCTAATCCAGTAGTCCTCTTTTTGTGAAGGACAAAGTTTTCCTTAAGCTTGGAACCTTCTTTTTGAAGTTCCCGAGAAATAAAAGCCCTTATAAATATGCGCCTTAGCTTGTTCGACTTGCACCAATTTTAAATACTTTTTGATTACAGGTGAAACTGCCGGGTTTCCTTTCCTTTCCACATCGCACTAAGTTGTAACCAACCCTTTATCATCAAATAAATTTACCAATTGGTTAATGACACCTTCTACTGTTGCCGAAGCTAATCGGTTAGGACAAGAACACTGAAACATACCCTTTAATCCCAAATATTGACAGTTTACATCATGGACAGTAGTTTTTCCAAACTTATCCTTCCAAACCAAAAAAAATTCTTACATCGTTTGGTCCACATGTAGCTAGCGAAGGCTTTTTAGGTGATTTTTCAAGAAAAGAAAGAAAAGTTTCAAACAAACTGTTCTTTCTTTTATAGTCGGAAGAAGAAGTCATCCTTTCATCCAAATCTACTGTCCGATCATTTATTGCTTGCCAGTCTATAAGGATGTCAGCACCCTGCAACATACCATTGGAATATTTACTATATATAAAACAGAAGATACTCTAGCATTCATGAAAATAAGACCCTAAATGCAAACAATGACCACCTTAATCCCACTTTATCTAGAATAAAGCCACGTTTCGAGGGCTTCTTGACTACACATTTGTCACCCTTGATACCGAGACATACCGATTCCACGGAGTAGTATTTCAAAATTGGCCACCATATCGGTAAAGGTCGAATTTCGGGGACAATAATTGTCCAAGAAATGCCCTGCTCTCGTAACAGACTCAATACTGAAAATACAAGTACGAAAGGTGGGTAAACATACGGATTTTACACACTCCTCAGGTTCTGTGAGAACAAATTCACTCCTGCAGAACATGGGGTAGGCCATGGGGTTAAATGTTTCAGTGGAACACCTGTAGATGACTTCATGACATTAGAATCCAAAGACATTAGGTCAACTGAATGAGGACCATACAAAGACTCTACCAGTAACCATGACTCCTCACTTAACATTGAATCCGCGGTATTAGTTAATCTTGATGGGGTATCCGCATCGTTTAAACATGAAGGGACATATTTCAAATGTAAATCAATGTTATAAGTTGACACATGGCTAAATATTTCTTTCATGATACAACTAAAAGCTCTAGACTTGCAACCTTGGTTTTCCCATGCCGCTATAACAGCCATGTTGTCTGTAAACAAACCAACCCTAGAATCTTGTAAAGAGCTGTCTAAAGACTGTAACGACTTCAGGACAGCATCAGCCTCTTTCTCATGAATTGGCCTACAGTCATTTGTATCCCAATAGTCCCCCAATGTCATTGTACTCGCCTCAAGCTTTACTGAAGCGCCATACCTGAAACCAGAGGAATCAGTCGACAACTCAATCACCTTGTGAAATTCAGACCTCCATTTGGAATATCCAGTCCAAGTATCAAGAAAACGCCAATGCATTAGTTCATCCCTCAACGGTCCCAATACCTTAACCTTTCTACTGTTTTTATTACAAGTAGATATTGCAGCATTCACTTCCCTACAAAACAACTTGCACCCTGGAACAGCCAATGTCAACGAAATACATTTACCACAAAATCTTTGCAGTGTCCTCAAGTCAACCTCATCCATTGAAAGTATAGATTTCCTCAAATCAATAAATTTCAACTTCTTATCATCAGGAAGTATGTACGCCTGTTTAACAGAGTCAACTAAAAAACCAAGAAATTTCTTACATGTGCCAGGTATAAATGAACATTTACTAAGAGACAGTGTATAACCTAGCCTTGTCAGCAACTGCAACACCATATAGGTTATTTTACTTGCTTCAATCATAGCATCATCGCTATTCTTACTTCCACCTGTAACAGCAAACCTATCGTCGATATACAATGTATTTATGACGTCTAGCTGTCTTAAATAAGAGGTCACACAAATTCCTATCGATTGGTAGATAAACGGCGACGCTTTCCATCCAAGCGGTAGAGTAGTATATGTCATATAAAAACCACCGAATTGAATACCGAAATATGTCGGAGATGATTCTTGCAAATTGACATGGTCATAGCCTGACTTTTCATCACATGTTTTCATCAAAGCATTCTCTTGAACCAACCTATGAACATCTTTTAAATTCTCCAAATGAAAGGTAGATCTTTGACTCATAAATTAAGATATCTTTGGTCATGGCATAACAGTGGTTTACTTGGTTCTACATTTAATGGCATAATAACTGTAGGGGGTTGACATTCACCTACCCTTCCCCAAAGTTTGATGCAACCCGTTGAAATTCTCTCGCACAATTCTTTTGATATAAAAGCAGAGTATTTTTACAAATAGCTGCATTCTGAAAATAATTTCAAGGGGTGTTTCAGAGTCATAATTTCTTCCCTTAAAGTTTCTCTTAAAACGTCGAAAAAACTCTCTAACATCAACTCCATCTTTAAGCCATTTCACCACGTCTTGGTGTGCATTTTCATCAAGAATAAGCCTCCATTCTGATACACAAGTATGTAACTGTCCAGAGACAAATTTATCAGGGTCACGTAATTGTATAGAGTCTATATCAAACAAAAAAATATCATGATAGACCTCTTCCGCACGTGGACTGAGGTTTGTAAGTGAAGGAACTCTGCCTTTAAGTGTTAGCCATGCTGGTTTCTCCCTTACTGTTACATTCAAAGGATCAAATCCACTTTCTAACTCCCACTCTGGGATTTGTGCAAAAGAATCACCAATAGTTGTATCCGTAGTTCCCTGTAGATAACAAAGAAACTACTTTGATTTAAATGAAAAACCAGCATAAGTTACACTCAAAGGAAGAATTCCTTCATCTACAACCCGCGTGGAAAAACCACTAGGGGATCAGTGCCCCTTGGAGTGTAGACAAAGAAATTCTCAAATTACCATACAGTAACGTGTTGGTTGGAAAACCAAATAGCAAATATATAGAATAAAAAACACTATGCAAATATTTCTTCTACATTATTTTGTTTTATTACAAAGATAACTAATTATCACCAAATTAATTTTTATCATTCATTTTCTTTGGCCACTTTCATCTTTTCACAGTCCTTTATCTGATGTGTAGTACTTTCGCAAAAATGACAAGCGCCTCTAGGACGGAATCCAAACCTAGCCCCCATGGGCCTTGTATTCCTGTAACCCCCGGCTGTAAAATTACCATACGGTTGCACACCTTGATACGCCTGAGGTAGATAATTTGGCTGATACAAAGAATACATAAGCGGGTTTTGGAATTGGGGGTACAAATTACTCAAAGGGGATTTCTCGCGCTTTGGAGCACTATCACTACCCTGAACAGTTTTACCATTATTCTTGTTATCCGATTGTTTCTCTTTCAAACACTTTGAAATAGCTTTAGTAATCGTATCAACTGCTTTTCCACCTAAAACTGAGAGGCACAAACTAGAAATATCCAGTTTGGAGTAGTGCCTGTTTGCCTGTCTAGCCAGCTCTTCATAAACATCCGCGTCATCGTGATCTAATTTTTTTGAAAATTTTGCAAGTTCATCTAACGTTAGGAGAATTAGAGAATCGCTTGGAGTTTGCTGTAAGCACAATGTCCTCACCTTGTCCTTCAGCTCTGTTATTATTTCAACTTTGGTCTTTTTTTTCCAAGGAAGCTATCCTATCCTCCAAACTATCAGTAGACAAGTCAGGTTTTCCTTTTCCAGCCTTTGGTTGAGATTGAGTGTCCATATCAGAAGTACTTTGTATTGGAGCCTATAAAACATTCATGTAAAAATCATTATAATAATGATAACATTATATGTCAATAGAAAATTACATATATTCTATATATGAGTTGTGTAGCTTTATATATCACCTATGTTATTGTGTTCCGTGTTAAAGTACACGTGACCTTTTTGTCTATTCATTCTTATTCAACCATTAAATTGATCTTAGTGTATTGATTAGTAATTGATTTCAGCTGTGTATTTCTAAAATATCAGAAATACTATAGTTTTATATTTAATAATGCTAATACATTAAGTAAAAATCTGGAAAACTATTACGAAGCATCATATATATCTACTATTTTTTTTTTCACAACTTCAAAATCATGAAAATGTAAATAAACACGTGGAAATAAAAAGCAAGTAAAAAATCGCGCTGGGGAATATTAAATATAGAAAAAATAAATAAATCACAGAGTCTCCTTTCGAAACCTGCAGATCGTGACCCTTCGGCTGTCCAAACTCATTTGCATATATAATCAGTGAGTGGAGGATCCACCTGGCCTCACCCACATCGTCATCACTTCTCCCAGACAATTGACAAATTTCATCCAAGTCCTCCCCAGTAAGCATCTTAACATGTTAGTTTTTAGATATTTATTATTTTAGCTAATTCTTTTAATGATTCCGGCTGTCCTGCTCTTATACGTTTGATTACTGGAACTAGTTTCATTCCCTTTAAACTATATCGCTTTTTAAGGACTGGTGGCAACACCATCTCAAAATAAACAACCAAAAGAATTTATTTATAGTAATTCTCTTCATTCTGTTAACATTGCATACAGCTAATTTCACAATGT
This sequence comes from Mytilus edulis, assembly GCA_019925275.1. Taxonomy (NCBI): domain Eukaryota; kingdom Metazoa; phylum Mollusca; class Bivalvia; order Mytilida; family Mytilidae; genus Mytilus; species Mytilus edulis. The sequence continues at coordinate 63,323,110 of CM034358.1, read as the reverse complement.
TTGCAGAGCAAAACTTTGGTTGGCATGCTTGCTTTTTAAAAAACGTTAACTCAAGTTTTGTAATTAAGATTTACATCTTCAAACAAGCAATCCAACCAAAGTCCCGCTCTACATGCACCAAGAAATCAGCTCTAATATTGATTAATCAAACACGCACAACTGAAGAAATCAAGCAGACCGCGTACATAGAAAATAGAATGATTAACAAATTGAACTAGATAACCAAACGGTTTTCGTAAAATAAAAAAAACTACTTCTTTTCATATTTCTGTTCAAAAGTCGAACCACGCTACATTCTAGAATTTGATTTAATCCATTAAATATCACGTAAGATTACTTGAATTATGCAGCATTGAATGTATTCTTATTATAACATAATAAAGTACCAACATATTACTATGTTTTATTCTGTTCACATATTCGCATGCTTCCCACGTGCAACCCGAGCCGGTCGAACGTGGTCCTATCTAATTTTCTACATTCTAACATTTATTCTCTAAATTCTCACAAAACCAGCACGTACTCTTTCATTATATTCTAATGAAATAACACCAATATAAAAAATATATAGCCACCAAGGCTCCTGACCACCAAGGTCAAAAATATCTCATATTAGCCACCTAGGCTTTTGAACACCAAGGTCTGATAAATCTCATTAATAGCCACCAAGGCTTATGACCACCAAATCCTATGCCACCTAGGCATTTTAAAATTTTTTTTTTTAAATAAAAAAGATTTTTTTTTACCTTTGTTAGTCTCAGTACGGCTGCCGTTTTCCAGTAAACACGTCTTTCTACCTTCGGGGATATTGAAAGAATGACCATTCTACTAGGGTCACATGTACATGTACTTCCGCTAGATAAATTGACCAATGAGGCTAATTTATTTTACAATTTGAATTTTCATTGTAATTTGGAGCTGTATTGGATTGGATTGTTTGAATGAATGTTTCTTTTAAGTAATTATATTTTTTTGTCTATTTGGATATTACCAAGGTGGATATGCTATAGCAGTGTGACCATTATATTAGCATCTAATAGGTCGGTAGACTATTTGCAACCACATTTAAATTCCGCCATTGCATCATCACTTCAAATAGAATTAGTCGATTAAACCATGTGATTGAAAACAATAGACTGAACAGGTTGTTAACACTTTCAACTATCAATAGGGTCAAGCAACATTTTCGAAATGATAAGTTTATGTAAGCGTTAATTTTGTAACAGTTACGAAATTTTAGTGATATTGATCCTAAAACATTAAACCAGTCAGAGTCGAAGTTTGTGAATTATGTTAGCAGTTTTCTTGACATGCATTGTGACATGTCATCGTATTCATTTTATATTAGAAAACTATAGCAGTTATATTAGAAAAGTATCGCATTCATAAATTTTTGATATTAAAAAATCATCGCTATGATATAAGACAAATATCGCATTGATATAATAAAATATAGCAGTATCTTTGACTTATAGGCGATTTTGTCTTAGAAAACAATTGGATTCATCTCAATTGCATTCCACTGAATATGCTACATGATATTTATAGAATGTGTACACCTACAAATGATAAATCGTGCATTTATGTTTCATTTATTCAACAATTCAATTTTCTCGGTTAAATCCACCTAAGTTGTTATTTAATAAAATAATTCATGGAAAGTCTGTCGTGTTAAATGTCACCCTGTTTTAAGAAAAGAGTCATTACTTTATGCCGAGAAATCTGCCTTTCTTCGTACAAATGCGAACATTCGTCTGAAATTTTCCACATTGCAACTCGTTGATATAAGACAATATCGCTCGTTGATATAAGAAATTTTTTTTTATCGAATCACTTCTTCCATAGACTGATATATGTTTGAATCAAAACTAGAAAGTTAACACTAATGTACTGTAAGGTGTGATTATGACGATCATTTCACAGAAAATATATGTTTAAATCAAAACCAGAAAGTTAACACTTAAGTACTGTAAGGTGTGATTATGACGATCATTTCACAGAAAATATATATGTTTATATAAAAAAACAATGTCAGCAATACTTATTTGATTAGATTTCTCTTAGACCAAGCAGTCACTTACGTTGAATTTCGTATGTCAATTATTTTTTCGTTTATTGTTGTGATTTTAGATAAGGCAGTTAGTTATCTCGATTGAGTAACATTTTAATTGCTAACCGTCCACAGTATTGGTTTTTCTCTTTGTCGAAGCCGTTAGTAGGTTACAGTTCATCTGTATGTCTGAAGGCAGTTCGCTCCTCTTGTCTTTGAATTTTTGTGAATTGTTCGGAATCCTCTGGTTTAATTTATATAGTGCTATTAACAATATTTGCCCTCCTATCCCTACTTTTTCTGTTAATAATTTGATAACATATACTAGCAGTTCAAATTGCCATCTTTAAAATATTGTTAAATCCTTTTTTTCTCATACGTTTTGAGAGCAAAAATTGTTAAATGAAAGACAAATTTAGAGGGAACCATTTTCCTCCACCCATTTCCAATTAAGGAATGACTGTAATATTTTTTCTGTCTATGAAGAAATAACATAAAAAATGTGGTGCAGACTGAATAACGCGCGTAGCGGGTTATTTAACAGTGTGCACCACATTTTTTTATGTTATTTCGAATAGACAGAAAAAACATTACAGTCATTTCTTATAATTTAATTCTAAATTCCATTTTAAACCGTAGAAAACCTTGAAAAAACGTTGATGACGTGACGGTCACATGACTAAATTATGACTGTGGTCTGATAACGTCAGCCAATCAGAAGACGCGTTACATCCAAATTTAAATTATTGGCTAATATCTCTAAAACAAGCACACTGACCGGTTATTATTTTCTGCTTTTATAGTTTCTTTATATATATTATATCGGTTTATATCAGTCTTTTTAACAGATTGTTATTTTGAAATAGAGAGGCGAAAATCCTTAAGAGAATAGTTGTTTCATTGGTCATGGAAACCATCTCCTTGTGTTTTTATTATTGCATAAAATAGGAAAAAACGATACCTGGTCACCATTTCCTGAAATTTTGTTAATATTTTGAAAGCAACACATTTCACTGATAACAGTGCACTTAAAACTAAAAATAAATAACCCGTTACGTTTACAGTCAGAGCATAAAGTTAAATCACAAAAATCCGAGGAAAATTCAAAAAGTCTCTAATTAAATAGCAAAATCAAAAGCACAAACTCATCAAACGAATGGACAACAAATGTCATATTTCGATCCTGACTTGGTACATGCATTTTCGAATGTAGAAAATGGTTGATGGAACCTGATTCTATAGCGCTAAACCTTGCACGTGTACGACAGTCGCATAAAATTCCATTATAATGATGGATGAACAAAGTATCACAAATAGGGGTTCACAAACACCAAAGACCCCACCAAAACTAGGGCCTAGGGTGATTTCAGATGCTCCAGAATGGAAGCAGGTTCTGCTCCATATGTGGCACTCGTCGTGTTGCTCGTGTTGCTACAAAGCCGGTAAATAGTCTAAATCGGTAGGTCACATGAAAATGGAAGGGGATTGTAGGAACGACATAAGGAACATATCCGATTTCATCTGTATAACAAATATTCCATTACGGTCAACAAACTCGGGATGGCGTCCGTAATATTTACGAAATGATGATTACACCTTCGTAATATGGATCTCATGGTTTAAAAATAAAAAGGTCACAAATTGGAAGCTGAAATCATCTCTTTAGTCGTAAAGTATTGTTTTCATCCGACACGCATAGTCAATTTCTTGATAAATGTCCTAATCAAATGACAAAATCAAAAGCTCATACACATCACATGAATGGATAACAACTCTCATATTCCTGACTTGGTACAGGCATTGTCTTATGTAGATAATGGTGAATTGAACCTAGTTTTATAGCGCTACACCTTTCACTTGTATGACAGTCGCATCAAGTAAGCGTCTGTATACAGTACAAAACGTACCAACTTGTAGCACTATATTTTGTTCCATCTCGAATTCCACGGGTGTTTAAAAAGATTGTAGCAGACAGTGTAAAGAATTAAGAATGTATGGTTACAAATTACCTAGACGACTGGTTACTTGTCAATGTGCAGCCGTTTGGCTGCATTTTTATTCCAAAACAATTAAACTTGATCCCAGTTTAATTGATAAAATACATAAGAACACATTTCTATTATAACGGTGAATTTGTGTCACCAACTTCAGAAATACTGATTAAATAAGAAATATCAATACCAAATATAATGATAGGGTATCATACAGCAATGGATTATTTGCTTCTATTGGGTTTAATAGCATTTGCATAGCAACGATCACAAATGCATGGCTATGTTTGATGCATATCACGATACATTACTCCATTCCTGGAAAGCTTCGTCAAGATACCTACATTATTACATCTTTGTATACATCAGCTTAACAATATCGCACAATCGCAGGTTAAAGGTTACTGCCTTTTACCACCAATTGACAACGCATGCGATTCTAGGCACCCACAAAAATCAGTTTTTAAACCTTAACGTGAAACTTATATTATATTTGTTTCACATAAAGTGAATGTTTCGCCACGTTTTGATTGGTTGATTCAAAGTTTGCTAATTTTTTCTTTTAAAATGTTGATCTTGAAGTAATTAGTGAAAGACAATCAAAATATATTATTTGTTCTGCTTTAAATCACTGAATTTTTTTTAAAAGGAAAGAAAGATACTTTGTTAATATGTACATTTGTCAAACAGAACTTTGAACATCTACTGAGATAAGAAGAAAGAATAAAAGACATGCAGACCTCTAACAAGTCAAATAAAAGGAAAGGCTTTACAATCTTATATTATTTGTATCAGGTGGTTTGTGGAAATATAATGCAATGAACGATTTTGTGGTTGCATGCTCTACTTATCCAATGAGTCATTGTCCACCCTACCGCCACACTGTGGTTATTTAGTATATATATATAATGACCAGAGAGACCACAATTGTTAGGGGGACGCATGCGAATTGGTGACTAAGATCATATGATTGAGATGAAAGTCATTGAGACGTTTTATTTTTTTTTTAGTCTCAACAATCAAGGAGAGATAAATCATATATATAAACTATCAGTAGATAAATGCACATAAATACAAACATTATTCAAAATATTATATTGATTAGGTAACAAAAATGTTAATGATGGTAAACTTAACTTGGTTGTTAGTTTTATTATTGACCTTTGTCAAAGTGATAACGAAAAAAACAAAACAATATGAAATATCATTGCCACGTGATCCGTTTTCACACGTGTTAAAATTTTTTTGTCTTATTATTTACTGATTTAAATTGTGTAAACCTATTTTAAGCATTTTATTCTTACCTAATCAGAAGTAAGGGATATAATGCAAGTGTAGTCAATTAATTTTAAAATCTTCATAACATTTATAAGTAGAGACAGTTTGACAGGAACAGGTACGTAAATGGCTTTTCCGGCGATTTTTTTTAATAGAAATTGTATACACGTATAACTTTTAAAAAGATAATGAAAAATCGAAAATTTTAAGTTGGTAACCGATCTAATTTCCGAGTTTCAGACATTTGAAAATGGTAAGGAAACAACATATATTTCATAGACATAACGTCAAATTTACATCAAAAATAAGAAATTTCAAGCATTATTTATTTTGAAGTTTGAACCAATCCTACGATTTTTCTATAAAAATTAAATGTTTTTAAGGTATTATTTTCCTTTCTTTTGATATATAATTTTCATGGGGTTACCGAACTCCCTTTTTATATATCAGCCGTTGAAAGGGTTTTGCTGACGGGAAAAGAGAAAAAAAAATCATGACGTCGACGAAAGGATTACGCAACGTCAAGGCTATATCAGTAGAATTGTCTAGACCACAACCGCATCATTATATCTTTTTTTTTCGCTATAATAATGCGTTATAGAACATAGTATCCTGTCTGAAAAAAAAGATTAATTACCTATTATTTTTTTTTTTATAAAATCATGACGTTGAATCGGACAGAGGTTACTTCAAGTGAAAGCTGAAATAAAATTACAAAATAGTTTATTTTCGACAATAATTCATTAAAAAAGGAAGAAATAATTACTTAAAATTATTTATTTGAAGAAAATGCAATAGTAGGTAAGAATAATTGCTTTGGCTATAGTAATTAGTTCAAAATCAACGAAATTGCAATTATGACTATCCATTTTTGTTAATTTGACGTTCCATACATTTTTTGTTTTCGTTAGGGACGAGTATTACTACGTTACTTTAATATTTTTGCTATATTTTGACTTATTACTTTTAATTTAATTGATTTTATGTAAAGGTAGTTGATTTTATTTATTTTCTTTGAAACAAACAAAAATATAGCGATCTTTGTCGTTTGACCTGCGTCAAGAACTTTTGTATGTCTTATTCATTTCTTGACGCATTTCCGAATATCTAAATACACGTAAAACGTAATTGTATGTTAAAAAACACTTACCAGCATACTTTTATAATAACATAAATTTATGTTAGCGATTCTTTCAATGATATCACCTTAACTTCCAGTCTAGGAGGATTATTCATCTTTAACCGTATAAGAACGTTAAAACATCGTACCGTCGCTACCTTTCCCTCTCTCGCACGTAACTAAAACTGAAACTTCAAGGTCATACCAGGACTGGAGAACATTCAAAGGACAAACGTCATCTTGGACACAATTCGTGGCTAACCACAGAGTGAGTTAATTCTACAACATTGTATTTGAACCTTTCAAATTGCTCTCTACATATTTGGACCTTTTCTCCGTGAAATACTTGGAATTTATCTTTTCTTGAAAACACAACATTTTCTCGGTCGCATTCAACGGACTATGCTATCAATTACCTTTGACATTTCGTTATAATAACATTATTTGAACACGTTGTAAAATTGTATTTTATTTGTATTTTCAGCTTTTTACCAGTTGTTAGATTGACTCTTGATTAAATTATCAGCACCTGATAGTCTTTTCTGCTTGAGCCCAATCGTCGGTTATACTTAGTGGTCAGGCCATTACAGTAAAAAGTCTACAACTTGCCTGTTGTGTCCCACAGATAACGACACTCCACGTTAATTCTACAGCTACATCCTGCCAGTTGAGCCCTGCATGCACGCGTCATCCCTTGACGTACAGTAAATTGACGAAAACCTGTCTTAACATATCCATACAAGGAACAACAACGTAGCAACGTACATACCTTCACACTGACAGTGGACTACATATCTTGTGTGTACTCGGCAGCAACCTAACAACGTTGAGTCAACATGGATCCCAGTCATGTGGAACAACAAGAAGAGATTCAGCCCCCAGATGGAGATGTCCCTGAACTATTAGAAAATCCGTCTAATACAACACAGTCAGAGGAAAATCCCAAGGCTAGGCGAGTACGTGACCTCACCAAATTGAAAGTGTTTTCAACAGATTTGTGCGGGCATATGTTTCAATTTGCACGACATCAGTCTATTTGAAGATATGTGTGATATAGGGTGATTACCGTTATACTAATTACTGATTTCCTTCAACCTATCGGTGTCACCAACACATTACAGAATAACGACTGATTTTGCCACTGATATCGTTATAGTTTTACTGTCATATCCACATTTTTACATGTTTATACACTTCGTTTTACAAGAAAATCAACGGCTGTGTCTCATTAATTGTTCGCAAATACACATAAAGTTTTCACATATGTAAGCCGAATGAATGATCATCAATGGACTTTGCATTGATAAGTTTAATCAAAACACATGTCTATAGATAGGCTGGTCTATAATGACCGAACTAGTCAAACTCCGCCAAGTCAAGTGAAATAAATCAAGTAATACTATTAACCAAATATTGATATCAGGAAATGTTCATGATGTTATAAACTTCATTTCCTGCTAACTATCGATATTCGGTCATGCAGAAGATTACTGGGGTCATGAGCAATATGTTTGTTTAGACCGTAACTGTCAAGAGTAACCTAATTAATATTCAAAGAGGGGCTACACTAAGTCTTATTAAATGTGTATAGATATAATAACAACTCTGAATCCAAGTAAAAATTTGTCAAGGTAAACCGTTATAATTCAAAGAATTGGCTAACATTGAACAGCAAGCAATGTAAATCATTCGAACATTTATCAAATTTTTGTTTAAACAACTATATCTCGTAGCAATATCATCAATCTTTGTTGGTGGTTTATCGAATAAAATATTCAAAGTAGATTCTGATAGCAAGATAATAGCTAATTGCAAGATCCACTTGACAAAAGGACATGTATATAAAAAACCGAAATTATAAGATTGGCAATAAAATATAAAATTATGGGCAGCTAAAAGTCGTACATTGTCGTATATGTCGTATATCTTATATTATGGTGAACGTCAAATTGTAAATAATATACTGTACCCTTTTATCGATTCCTTGTGTCTATTTGTTTTTTTGTAGGTAATGATTTTTTGTCGATCGGATGAGTCAGTCACTTGCCATTTGACCTTCTACGTTTGTTCTGTATAAAAAGTAAAATCACAAAAATACTGAACTCAGAGGAAAATCAATTCGGAAAGTCCATAATCACATGGCAAAATCAAATAACAAAACGCATCAAAAACGAATGGACAAGAACTGTCATATTCCTGACCTGGTACAGGCATTTTCAAATGTAGAAAATGGTGGATTGAACCTGGTTTTATAGCTAGCTAAACCTCTCACTTGTATGACAGTCCCATCAAATTCCGTTATATAAATATTTTTGTAAGTACTCAGCCCTCTTTTTTTAGACAATGATGTATAAACACTTAATGTATTTAACCCCAACATTCAATGTTATCCTGTCATAGTCAATTACAAGTCATATTAACAAACGTGATGGGACTCCGATCTTATCAAAACACAATGATTTGAGACTGAAGAAGGGACACATTTTGTGTGTTATTATTTCATTTGAAGATTGCTGCTCACAAGGAAGCTATTAAGTCAGGAGTTTAAAATGGTGAAGTTGAAGTCATCCCTCCGTAATTTTTGGTTGACCGATATGAAATAACCGTTTCACAGATGATATCGGATATGTCCTAACGTCGTAACTACAATCCTCTTCCCTTTTTTATGAATATACCCTACCGAATTAGACTATTTACCGGGTTTGTAATAGCATGATCAATACGACGGGTGCCACACGTGGAGCAGGTTATTCTTAACCTTCCGGAGCACATGAGATCACCCCAAGTTTTTTTTTGTAGGGTTCGTGTTGCTTATTCTTTAGTTTTCTATGGTGTGTACAATTAAATTTCTGTTTGTCGTTTTCATTTTTAATTATGGTGTTGTCAGTTTATTTTCAGACTTGAGTTTGACTGTCACTTTGGTATCTTTCGCCCCTCCTTTGATACATATGTATGATGACAGGACATAGAAGTAAGCTTGAGGTAAATTAAGCTTCTACACTTTATTATGGTATATTTTTATACGACCGCAAAAATTGAAAATTGTTTGGTCGTATATTGGTATGATGTTGGCGTCGTCGTCTGCGTCGTCGTCGTCGTCCGAATACTTTTAGTTTTCGCACTTTAACTTTAGTAAATGTGAATAGAAATCTATGAAATTTTAACACAAGGTTTATTACCACAAAAGCAAGGTTGGGATTGATTTTGGAAGTTTTGGTCCCAACATTTAAGGAATTAGGGGCCAAAAAGGGCCCAAATAAGGATTTTCTTGGTTTTCGCACTATAACTTTAGTTTAAGTAATTGAAATCTATGAAATTTTGACACAAGGTTTATGACCACAAAAGGAAGGTTGGGATTGATTTTGGGAGTTTTGGTTTCAACAGTTTAGGAATTAGGGGCCAAAAAAGGGCCCAAATAAGCATTATTCTTGGTTTTCGCACAATAACTTAAGTATAAGTAAATAGAAATCAATGAAATTTAAACACAAGGTTAATGACCACAAAAGGAAGGTTGGGATTGATTTTGGGAGTTGAGGTCCAAACAGTTTAGGAATTAGGGGCCAAAAATGGGCCCAAATAAGCATTTTTCTTGGTTTTCGCACCATAACTTTAGTATAAGTAAATAGAAATCTATGAAATTTAAACACAAGGTTTATGACCATAAAAGGAAGGTTGGATTGATTTTGGAAGTTTTGGTCCCAACAGTTTAGGAATAAGGGGCCCAAAGCGTCCAAAATTAAACTTTGTTTGATTTCATCAAAAATTGAATAATTGGGGTTCCTTGATATGCCCAATCTAACTGTGTATGTAGATTCCTAATTTTTGGTCCCGTTTTAAAATTGGTCTACATTAAGGTCCAAAGGGTCCAAAATTAAACTTAGTTTGATTTTAACAAAAATTGAATCCTTGGGGTTCTTTGATATGCTGAATCTACAAATGTACTTAGATTTTCGATTATGGGCCTAGTTTTCAAGTTGGTCCAAATCGGGGTCCAAAATTAAACTTTGTTTGATTTCATCAAAAATTGAATAATTGGGGTTCTTTGATATGCCAAATCTAACTGTGTATGTAGATTCTTAATTTTTGGTCCCGTTTTCAAATTGGTCTACATTAAAGTCCAAAGGGTCCAAAATTAAACTAAGTTTGATTTTAACAAAAATTGAATTCTTGGGCTTCTTTGATATGCTGAATCTAAACATGTACTTAGATTTTTGATTATGGGCCTAGTTTTCAAGTTGGTCCAAATCAGGATCCAAAATTATTATATTAAGTATTGTGCAATAGCAAGAAATTTTCAATTGGACAGTATTCAGCAATAGCAAGAAATCTTCAATTGCACAGTATTGTGCAATAGCAAGAAATTTCAATTGCACAGTATTGCGCAATAGCAAGAAATCTTCAATTGCACAGTATTGTGCAATAGCAAATATTTTCAATTGCACAGTATTGCGCAAAAGCAAGAAATATCTAATAGCACAATATTGTGCAATAGCAAGACATTTTCATATTTTCAATTGGAGTTATCTTTCTTTGTCCAGAATAGTAGTTGAATCAACTTAAATCATTGCTTTATACAATATACAATGTATATTCACTTTTACTACCAACTGATAAATTAAAACAATCTTTACCATTCAGTGATAACAAGCACTTTTTTTTACATTTTAATATGTATTTAAATGAGTAGTTATTGTTGCAAACTCCATTAGAAATTTGAATTGAGATCAGTTTTGGAATAAGGGAAAGGGGGATGTGATAAAAAATTGGGGGGGGGGGGGGGGTTTCAATTTTTTTCATTTCAGATTTCATAAATAAAAAGAAAATTTCTTCAAACATTTTTTTGAGAGGATTAATATTCAACAGCATAGTGAATTGCTCAAGGCAAAAAAAAAACTTTAAGTTCATTAGACCACATTCATTATATGTCAGAAACCTATGCTGTGTCAACTATTTAATCACAATCCAAATTTAGAGCTTAATCCAGCTTGAATGTTGTGTCCATACTTGCCCCAACCGTTCAGGGTTCAACCTCTGCGATCGTATAAAGCTGCGCCCTGCGGAGCATCTGGTTACAAGTGGAATATGATATACTCACCTCTAATTCTACAAACATTCCGTCATCATCCTTGCAGTCATGCTGTAACATAAATAGAATAACATATAGTAGAGAAAGAAACAAACGAGCAACTCATTTACCAAGGAAACTCCAATGTTGAAAGGATACAAATCACATGAACTATAATAGATATTGCTCATGTAATTTTAAATTTTTAAAAGTATTTTTTTGAATTTTACATTCAGGTTTAGATTTGTCGCTCATAATGAAATTATGTCTTAGAATCCAGCACAAATACGAAAATAAAACTGATACTAAATGCAGTTTACTATGCTCTATTGGGCTTGCTCATTATTGAGGATTGCATAGTTACCTGATATTTTTGATATCGTTATGAACTTTTTGATGTGGCATTGACATCTCAGCTGCCACAAAACAAAACAAAAAGGCCCGGAAAGTGCATAATAAGTGTTCAATGATAAACAAATACATGAACTGTATGCAAATCTATAAAGTATGCATTTCTACTGTTAAAAACAAACAAAAATAACCAAAATGATAAACTGAAATAAATTACATGATCAATTATCATCAATTCAGAAAAATTCACTCAGATGACCCTCACAAAACCATTATTGATTGAACTTTGAAATGCTCAAGCGTGAGTACGTGATGTGATATTTTGTATGTACATGTTAAAAGTTTACCTTCTTTGTGGACTATACAGACACATCGTGTACATGTACGAGAAGCACGATTAGGCCTCAGATGATAAAATTATCAATATATTCACTATTAAATCGATTTTTTTTTATATGAAATTGCTCATCTATATATCAAAATAAAACATAGCAAAATGTCATAGTAATGTAGGTATTGTCTGACAATGTAAAATAAGTGACGAATTACAAACCTCAGCTTCCTTCCAAGCTTTTTGTTCATTGCTTGAGTAGTAGCATTCGTTTTCGTACCTCGACCCTCCGTCTTTGCATGAGAGTGAGCCTGAAAAACAATCATTAAATATTTAAAAAAAAATAGGTACTAAAGTATCTTAATATTACTACTTTGGATGCATACACATGTGGTGTCTTAAAGGTGTTATCGTTTATTTAGTTTTATGTAGCTATGAAAGCAGATTTAACTTAACATTTTGTTCGAAAATACATCTACTAAGTCAAGAATGTGGCATTTGTTTTTTTTCCACGAGGGTATGAAAAAGCTTATGTTTGACCCGAAAACAAAGGCACAAAGTTACAAACACAGTAAAACAATTTAAAGGATTTTTGGTTATCAAAAAGCAAAAATCTAAAAAAGTCAAAGCATATCATGTTGGAATTAAAACCCGACAAAACAAGAAAAATAAATGTCAGCCAATTACAAAATATAAAGACAACTAAAAGGTTTACGTCATAATTTCCACTCGCATCTAGGGCTAACTCCGTGATTCTGAGGTAAATTTCACTCACTGGTTTCCCCTTTGTAAAATAATTATGGATTGGTAACCAGAACGTTGATTTATTTTTTTACGTAGATATTAAATAGACACTACAATATCAATTAAAAAAGAACCAAGCAACATAGCATTACTAATAAACTTTTGAAAATATGATTAAACTCAGATAAGGTATATGGATGTGTTAATTTCATAATTCTTCCTTGAAAAAAACTAGAGATCATTGGAAAGTTCTAACAAAAATTACAAAGTTTGCAAATTTATATATGCACAACTATTTCGCATTGGGAGTGAAGTGAATATTTTATACTACATCGAAGATCAAATGATTGCATCTTTACCTGTGGACATCCTCAACATTAGTGCACCTGCTGAAAAGTCACTTTCCGTGTCGCAAGGTTCATCTATGTTGCACTGCTTTGATTTTCTATCATAACTTGCATAGCAGCATGTTTCCTGGATGGAGCAAAAAAGACGCACAGGCTGCAAGTGACGGGTTATCTGGTGTATAACTGTTGAACTGGTGTGATTAATTCTTCTATCTTTTGTAATTACAAAGTTAAGTTCACAACATTTAGATGTGAAAATCCTATTGAAAATATAACACATAAAAGCACAACAGAAACATCAACCATGGTTTTCAAATTTAAAGATTCCTTTTACGCTGTTTATAAATTCTAATACTTCTTTAAAAATAAATCCTGCTATAACACTTTAAACTAAATTTTAAACACCTTTGTAGTAAACCCTAACGATTTGAAATACTTATTAGATAACAAAAGAATTAGCTAATTGAAGAAACATGAATCAATTGAAATATTATCTTGAGCGTGTTTGTTTAAATCTAATTAGAATAATTCAGTCATAAAAGTCCAATTATCGAGTTAAATGAAGACATTCATAGAACATGTAAGTAAGATGTGAATTTTAACAAAAAATATACCGATTTGGAGAACTATTATAGAATGAATCATACAGCAGCAGTTTTGTCTTGTATTAATTTCAAACATTATAAGAAGCACGCCTGTCTCTTTTAAACATACCAAACAAAGTTCAAAATACTTGGTATTCAATATGAAATAAGCATTATCACCAAATTTCACGTACCACTATATCAAGGTTTGGTGACTATGATATAAACATCTTGCCAATATATCTTGAAATAAAGAATACCACTGCTACATTTAAGTATCCTTCATATTGTGAATTCCATCCCAAAATACTTCGTTTGTGAATAGCTTTCGTTCCAACTGATTACATAAAGGGTTCCAAATAGTAAAATTGAAATTATCTCTTCAAAATTCGAACGAATGCAGGAACACGCTTGTTAGGTTATTAGTACAACTTTTTGGAGATGTGTGGAGAGTGTCAATTATATACTTCAGTCGAAACTGTCTTAACTGAAATTCATTCAAAGAAAATTACTATAAAAACAAATGTAAACGCTAATAACTTTTATAAATACTACGGATTGTCTTATCCCAGGTATAGATAACCTTAGCCGTATTTGGCACAACTGTTCAAAATTTTGGATCCTCAATGCTCTTCAACTTTGTACTTGTATGGCGCTATACATATTTTGATATGAGCGTCACTGATGAGTCTTATGCAAACGTCAAAGCATATCATGTTGGAATAAAAACCCGACAAAGCAAGAAAAATAAAAGTCAGCCACTTACAAAATATACAGACATCTAAAAGGTTTACGTCATAATTTCCACTCGCATCTAGGGCTAACTGTTTAAAATTCTAACGAACGCAGTAACACGTTTGTATGGTTATTAGTACAGCTTTTTGGAGATGTGTGGAGAATGTCAATAACATACTCCAGTCGAAACTGTCTTAATATACAACTGAAATTCATTCAAAGGAACTTACTAAAAAAGCCAAATGTAAACGCTAATAACTTTCCTCTCAAAGATTTAGAATCCTGGTGCCTTTGATAACTATTTACACCACTGGTTCGATGCCACTTCTTGTGGACGTTTCGTCCCCGAGGGTATCACCAGCCCAGTAGTCAATACTTCGGTGTTGACATGAATATCAGTAATGTGGTAATTTTTATAAATTTCCTGTTTACAAAACTTTTTCTAAATACTAAGGATTGTATTATCCCAGGCATAGATAACCTCATCCGTATTTGGCACAACTTTTCAAAATTTTGGATTCTCAATGCTCTTCACTTTTGTACTTGTATGGCCTATAAATATCTTGATAGGGCGTCACTGATGAGTATTATGTAGACGAAACGCGGGTCTGTTGTATTAAATTATATTCTGGTACCTTTGATAACTAATTAGATATTATTTTTACACGGGAAACTCCTAGCTAAAATTTATGACAAAAGAAATGACTTTTCGTTGCCTACTATTATCGTTTCTTTGTTGATGATGTTCCCTTTGTACAAACTTACGGTGATTATATGCCACACCTGAACTGCATTGATTTTGTTAGTTGTGACGGTTTAGATTTTGCTGAATTTAATATATGCATTACTGGTAAATAAATAAGTGAGGGATTTCTTTACCACAAAGTACATTAACCTTTTACCAAAGTCATTCATTAATATAAATATTTGCATCGAAAATTTGTT
Source organism: Mytilus edulis (assembly GCA_019925275.1). Taxonomy (NCBI): domain Eukaryota; kingdom Metazoa; phylum Mollusca; class Bivalvia; order Mytilida; family Mytilidae; genus Mytilus; species Mytilus edulis. The sequence continues at coordinate 63,307,569 of CM034358.1, read as the reverse complement.
GTACCGGCAGTTTGGTTTATATTTCAAACAGGATAGCACGTTCTAAAAATTTTTTGGAGATACTGTTTACCGTGTCCGGAGATCTAGAAACGATTACATGTAAACTTATCGATCCTTAAAATAAACTTATTGGAGTTTGGTATGGCGTTCATTATCATTGAACTAGTATATGTATTTGTTTAGGTGCCAGTCCTTTTGATTATACAGCTCTTTAGTGTATTGTTTTTTGTAACACTTGAATATCAATTTATTGCACTAAAAGCTGTTAACAATTACCTTACCGCGACAGCTTTAACTGTAAGATACCCTGAAATTGTAGGTATCTATAAGAACAAGATTTCGTATAGATATGTATTATTTTCTTATATTTCATATTAGAATAGTATAACTAAATCATTGTTCAATAATAATATAATACACTGATCTAAAATTAATTAAATAGTTTGTTTACAATTAAATACATTGTTCAATAATAATTTAATACACTTACCCGAAATTGATTATCAAGTGTAAGTTTATACCGTTTATCAATTGCATGATTTAAGTGTGTGGAATATGGATTTGCTTGATCGGATGGTATACCTTGCTTGAGAGCATGCTTTTTAATGGATATTATTTTTGAATTTAGCGATTTTATATATAGTTCTACTTGGAATTGGTTTAAATATGTATTTGGCTTTAACAGTTTTTATTTTCAGCATTTCTGACGAAGGCATGTTCTGAAAAACGCTGCAAAAACAAGAAATTTATATTGTGTAGTGTTCAATCTTTATAAGACTGGGTCAATACTTATGAAAGTTGACTACTGTTGTTATTATCAGCTCAATATTTGACTCTTCGGTACTGACATGCTATGTTGAGTTTTAGAGGATTGGTATTTCAACAAAAGTCGATATTCCAATGGATACTAGTTGTACACCTAATCTACCTGAGTTCTTATGGACTTTTTCAGAATGCATTAAGAACCTTCTAAAAGAAAATCAAAAAGAGCACCTTACACAATTTTTTTACTTTAAAATATATTGATGATGTCCTCTCTCTGAATACCCCATTTTGTTTGTCTGGACTTGCATCTAATTTATCCAAGCGAACTTAAAAGCAAGGATACTAATGGTACAAGAGGGACTGCTGCATATCTTGATAGTGTCCTCAATATTGACTGAGATTGACGACTACACACGACAATCCATGACAAACGGGATGATTTCAATTTCCCAATTATTAATCCATTTATCATCAGTGACATACCTTCTCCTCCGTCGTGCAATGTTTACATATCTCAATACGTAACTTTGATCAACACAAACATGAATAGTTTAATATAAACGATGTATCTGTGTCTAACCTAAATACCGACGTTTTACATACGTCTTAGTAACACATTGACACATTAAACATTGATGTCGTCTTTCTACTAAGTACAGAACGTACCCTATTTCCTACTACGACTGTTTTGTCCAGTGTAAATTTGTATTGCTTTACGATGTGTCTCGGTTTTGAAATATAAAGTGTCATGCATAAAGGTTTGATGTTTCTGTTGTTTCTGTTGTGTGTTTGGCTGTGTATATAGTGTGCATGTTGTGTTGTATATAATCGTTTTAGATATCCTTGTAGAGATGGTGAACCTACATTTTTTTAGTGTATGTTCAATTTTTCAGTTCCGTGGTGCTATTCACAACAAGTCGTATAAATGTTATTTCTTAACATATTAATCTGATTTCAACACCTTGTTTATTGCAAAATATACAAAAGACCTGTTAAACTATATGACCTGTAATGTGGTCTGCATTACACGCCTTTCATGTACACACGGCTTTAGCAGCGATGTTGGAATAAAACAGCCAAAGAAAGTGTTCCTGATAAAACAATTAAAAAGCTTACATCATATTTGCTTCTACGAATTTTGCCTCGGATAGAAAATCCTAAGTATTTCTCAAAATATTTTATTCATTAAATGTAAAGATAATGATTGTAGGTATTAGATTTCCTGTCAACATATAATTGCTGACTTCAAAGCATTAGATACCGTTCAATTTCACACATGACATGTTCAAGAAATATTTCATTATTTGAATCAATTTAACAATTGATATACGCATAATTCTTCTTCTTTGACAAGTTCTTAGTCATCATACATTATTGACATTCTGATGTTAGAAATAAAGATGTTTTGTGTACTATTGTCTTTCAGGTTTATTCATCAGTTTCATCCATGTAAATTTTATGTTCGGACGATAGCAGCGAGGAAAAACTTACTGTGTATTGCTTACATACTGCAATATGTCACAATTTATTAGAAATATAAAAATGTAAATGTATTGAGTATGTCTACCTCGACGACTCATTTTACGTTAAGAATTATTAACAGCGAGAACGAATATTTGATTTGAATAAAAGATAGATGCTTTACAGATTCCTTTATGTAAAAAAACAATTACTTCAGATAACACAAAATTTTCATCAAAAAGAAACATTTTTTTCAGTTTTGTCTGATTGAATCTATTTTGATATAGAGTCTGTTACTATTTTTTCAAAACTCAGGTCAGTCTATTGGGCAGCGTTTTGTTTTTCATGGCCCAATGGATGTGTTTTGACAGAGAAAACGTTACAGACATTGGGTTTCAGTCTGCGTTTTGAATGTAAATGATGAACCAACAGCGTCTAAATAGATTAAAGACGTTAACATTTTTTTGAGAGAGTGCAAAGTTTTTTTTTGTTTGAAAATATTGCTATGATTCTGTCAGGGGTACGTATGTGGTCTGTCTTTAGGCTTCCTTTCTATCCCTATCCAGGTAACCCTTATTCTCCAATGGGTTTTTAAATTTTCCGCCCTTCATGTTGGTCAATACTTTTTATTTTACCTTATTTTATGTGTGTATTAATTTTGTATTTGTTTTCGTCCTTAACATTATAAATATTTTTCACTAGACGTAGACAAGAAAACAACAATCACTTAATAAATCATTGCTTATTGAACATATTGGACATCTTTTCGGATTCGTTGGTTCCTAATAATATCTTATGTTTTAATTGTTGTGGTTCTTGGGTGCTTGAGTCCCTTCTCATTATATAAATATAAAGATACTCAAGCCATTCATTTGGTTTTGAATAAAAGGAGATAATGTTATACATAAATGCGACAGAAGTCCAACGACTCAGACTATGCAAAACATATAAATTAAACATACATTGTACATTCTTTAAAAAAAAATCCGATGCCATGGCAAACAAATAATCTCAAAACCGTTCTAATTACAAAATACGTTATGGATTTAATAACATTTCTGGTTAAAGTATCCATACAAGCCCTACACCTGTTTGTGTGTTTCAAAAAACATATTTTATTTGTACCAGTGAAAATAAATGAAATGGTGAACTATATTTTCAAAATAATACGATAGAAAAAATATCATCGTTTTTAAATGGGCACTTCATGTAGCTACGATACACTAAACTCCAATATATAAAATTGAGCTTTAACTTAAGAAATTGTTAACAAGACTATCGAAGGACAGAGGTTTCTGACTTGGACAGACTTGTGTTCTGCTGCGTGTTTAAACACGTTTTGTGAAATTGAAAACCTTTAGCTAATGTAAAAGAAACAAAAACCAGCAATTTTGTGAATACTGTTTAACTATTATTTGAATATGTTTAAACTTGTCAAATAGGAGATGAGGCAAGTGTTTTTTTCTACCTTTAGTTTGTTTGTGGTCAATTAAACTTCAGTGATCAGTTTAGATTGATACCTAATGACATCCTCACAAAACGGGCTGTTTAAATCCAGTCAATCTTCAGGCTCCCGGTTCTCGGCATTCCTTTTTATTCAAAGGTCTTTTTATATCCATATCGACTTATTTATAAAACAACAACAATGAACACAAGTTTAATGAATAGCATATTTTATTTTACAACAAAGAACATACAGGATACATACAGCAAAGCTTTAACCATGATAAGTACATGTAGTACATGAATAAACACAATTACAGATATTGTAAAATATGAGGTATTTTACTCGTATGATTTAAACCACGTACTTTTGTCCTTTTTGATAAAATTGATTCTTTGTATATCAGTTGTAGATTATTTATAAGAATTATATACACTTAATATTGCTATATGCCTTTAACCGTCTTGGATTCAAAGTAAAGGATTTATGGCTATAAGTAAAATACCTCAAACATTTAAATATTAATAATTAATAACATAAAACAATTGAACAAAATTTAATCCTGATTTAAAAAATTCTAAATGATATTCTACGTTGATGATTTAATTCAAATAGACAAACAGAGAGACAATAAATATCAAAAGTGTCCTTGGTCTTTTAATAACGGTCTTGCGTTAAATAATTACGTCCTTAAAAAATAAAACAATTCGTTTAGAATAGCGTCATTTGCATATTAGCGAACTTAAGAAAAATAAAGTATGCATCATCATCTGATACCAACAAGACTCAAATATGTATTCACATTTATATATTAATAGTTGTATCTGATAACCATTATATAGGGAGCTCTGACTATGTGGTATGGGCTTAAGCCACTTTAGAATGCCGGACTGTCACATAAAATTGATTATTTTCTGAATCATTTGGTCACTCGTGCATAGTTTCTTTTAAGCATGAATACTAGATCTTCCTCACTATTTTGAATCTAGTAAGTTTTTAACAAGTCGTTTAAGTTAACACACGGTAAAGATATCTCCCTTAACAAACACGTAGAGGTTTGAAAATAAATTACCTGTTTTGAAAAAAATTGTTTGCAATTTCAGTTATCAATTGAAAAATATTACATTTAGTTACTGAGACATCATTCAATTGTATAGGTGGTGGTCATAGGTGTATATACAGCAAACCAACAAAATATGCATCGAGATTACTAATTAAACATTCATCACAACAATTAAAAAGTATACAAAGCATCATACACGATATGGGTATTGAATGATTTTGAACTTTACATAAAACAAAGTACGGATAAACAATCTTCGACGCGAGGCAGACATTTAAAAACTAAATATACAGACGAGACAAAGATGATTTTTTTACAAATGGATTATAAGCTTATATAGTACATTGTAAGATACATGTATACATTACTCTCAGCCAAAATTGTATTATCTATTTGAAAAATGATTAAGCTAATGAGGTTTCAATATAAAATTGTGAAAGGAAATGGGGACTTTGTCAAAGCGACAAAAACCCGACCATAGAGCAGACAACAGCCGAAGGCCACTAACGGGTCTTCAATGTAGTGAAAAACTCCCGCATCCTGAGGCGTCCTTCAGCTGGCCCCTTAAAAATATGTATACTAGTTCAGTGATAATGGACGTCAGACTAAACTCCGAATTATACACACGAAACTAAAATTAAAAAGTATACAAGACTAACAAAGGTCAGAGGCTCCTGACTTAGGACAGGCGCAAAATTGTCAACAAAAAGTAACAACGAGGCAGAAAATGAAGCGCATTTCATTTGTTAGAAAAAAAGATCAAAGAAAATAACAGCGTAGACTATAATAATGAAATATGTATTTTATGAGACATTTTTTTATAAAACTTTTTAAAAGGAGTCTAAATTAAATTTTCAAAATTAAAAACTTCCATTTGTTGTCACCTGACCTGTGATTGGCAAAACGCAAACTTAAAACTGTATATGAACGAAAAAGCATTAGCATAACAACATTCATTTTAACAAAAAAATTGAATCATCAATTCTAATCACAGCAATCCAGTAAATTAGTTTTTCATACTCATCTAATTGAAATGACAATACACCACAAAATACTTTCCCTTTAAGTCCAATCACATTTTTTGTCAGATCAACTATCACACACATCACATATCAAGTGGACAATCATTGTCCTTAAATTTTTTTTAAATCGAAAGTCCAAATCAGTTGATAGCAAATCAATTTTCAGGTTTTTTTTTGTAATGGAATAGTTAAAAATTGATATAGATAAGATGTTCAATAAGGGAATAAACAAATTTTAGGAAGAAAAAAAGCAGCAATTATTAATTTAGGAGCCGATCTATGTAAACTGTTTTCTATACACCAATAGTTATATTTAGTTGTTTTGTTATCATTGAATATACATAGAGGAAGACACCAGGACCTCCCTCATTGTAATTGGCAAAATGCAAACCTAAATATGTATGAACGAAGAAAGCATTAGCTGAGCAACGTTGATTTTGACAAAAAAATATAATCATCTATACACGGCAATCCAGCTAATTAAATTTTCGTATTCATCTTATTGAAATCCCTAAATACCACAAAATACTTTTCGTATAGTCCAATCACAAATTTGTTGTCAGATCAGCTATCATTGATTACGCGGACAATCATTGCCCTTAATTTTTAAATCGAAAGTCCGAATCAATTGATAGCAAATCAATATACAGGTTTATTTTGTAATGTAATAGTTAAAAATTAATATATATAAAATGTTCAATTAGGGAATAAACAAATTTTAGGATAAAAAAGATAAATCATTAAATTAGAAGCCGATCTATGTTAACTTTTTTTTGTTTGCTATCATTGAATATATAATAAAACAAGACTATAAAGAAGCAAACGCAACAACACATAAGAAGCTAGCATGAAAGATATACAACTCTCTGAAAGACACTTTACACTTTAATGTATTGGACAAATTGTTGAAGCACATGCTTTCTTGCACTCGGTGATCTTTGTCTTCTAAATCTGTTCTTCTTCTTCATCTCAATTCAATAAATCTGTAAGGAGAAACATGTATAATTGAGAAAGGAAATGGGGAACATGTGAAAGAGACAACAACCCCACCAGAGGGCAGATAACATAATTCTAAAAATTACCCATAGAATAACTAATCCAAATGTTATCAAAGAATTCAAATACAGAAAATTAGTTATTCCTTTTAGTACATTGTCAATGGAATTTTTAGTGGAATTAATGTAGAAAATTTTAGGAACGATATTTTTTTTCTACGGATTTAATGTTGCGTTGATGCGACGTCATCGATGACGTCTTGACAACACCTATTGTTGTATGACGTCAGATGAGTGAACTAACAGAGTTTATTACACATGTGATATTTTCTGTTTGAATTTAACTGGAAAACCACAGCATAACATTGCAAGTTATGTAATAAATACAATTAAATAAAGATCTTCAGATAATTATACAAGATAGCTTCGTTTGTACGTTTTCCCTTTGGTTCACACTTTTTTTTCTCAATCTGTGTATGCGCTATAAACATACTCATTGGATTCTGGAGTTTTGAATTTGAATATGAAATATTGAAAGTAAAACATTAAAATAATGTGCCAATGACAAATTAAAGATCGAAAAGCAAAGTAAGAAAAATAATAACGTAGATAGGTCGTGACAAAAGATTCATAGAATAAAATAAAGTAGTTATCTTCAAATACCTGACATAAATGTAAGTCATCTGTTAACAATGGAGACTCTCGGACCTCAATCATTTTATGTTAAAATCAATAAATTTGATATAAAATAAGTAGATTAATTGAGAGTTACTATTCATAAAATTCTCTTTTTCATGATTGCCTTCAATTGCTTGCTAATATTCATGCATAGTTGAAGTAACAGCAAAGCTTTCAGGTGAACCGGAATGGAAAACATCAATTTGAGTTTTAAAACAAAATAATAATAAATGTTTTTTTTTATTAAACAGGCAGTTAGAACAAATTTGATAAAAGAAATAGTCATAACCTATAGTAGTTAAGGATAGAGTGGCACACATGTAAAATTAATTCTTATTAATCAAAAATAGCATATATAGCTATCATTTTAAATTAGATATGGACATCTTTTGCTAATTGTCGATATGTGAAAGCGATATAACCTTATAGGTTGCATTTCTGTAAATATTGACAATGTAATTTCCTATAGGAACTCCTTTTACGTCTAAAACTGTACCACTTTTACTATGAAGTTTTCCAAAAAATCTTATCCTAGAATTAAAAGTTCATATGCACCACAGTTTTTTCAAAGGTCAAAATATAGGGCTGTGCGGCATATTTGCAACGTTTATATCCCCTAAACTTCTCAGAGTTTAAACTTGCACTAGTTTTCTTAACTACACCTACCTCGAATGAAAGGTTACCACCGATTTCAATGTAAACAATATGCACATGTTTATTTACTGGTAACATTCCCAAGTTATGTCTCTGTGAGATGGAACAGAGAGCATATGTTAACAATATTAATTTTCTATGAATATTCTAGATCTCCCCAAAAGAGGCGTGTTTTGAGAAAAAGCTGTATTTACAAAGTGCAACCTATACAGATATTCATTCAAATAGAAAACTCTCTTAAATCAGTTTTTCTCACGTTTATACTCATTTATCAGAATTATAGTCTTAAAGAAATCACTGGGTATACACTAAGTTTGTCTTAACTATACATTTTAAACCCCTCACCTGTTTCCATTTTTTAAAGAATTTGAAAACAAGACTTTATTTTGGAATCTGATGTACAGTAGTTGTCGTTTGTTTATGTAATATATACGTGTTTCTCGTTTCTCGTTTTTGTTTATATAGATTAGACCGTTGGTTTTTCCCGTTTGAATGGTTTTACACTAGTAATTTTTGGGCCCTTTATAGCTTGTTGTTCGGTGTGAGCCAAGGCTCCGTGTTGAAGGCCGTACTTTAACCTATAATGGTTTACTTTTTAAATTGTTATTTGGATGGAGAGTTGTCTCATTGGCACTCACACCACATCTTCCTATATCTATTTAATTATTGCTAGCTTACCCTATTTGCATATTTTCTTATAAAAAATGCAAAGAACCTGTTTAAAACTGTATGATAACATAGTGAAAGCATATCATATTACTATAAATGTAACGTTTAGCAGTCAATCATTACGACATTCAAGATTATATAAAGTATCCAATCCAGCCTCTGTCTCCAGTCCACATCTTACTGTATGCCTATATTTGTCAATTTAATAACACATTTTATGCCTAAAATGGTCATTTTAGAACTCTTGTCACTACAGTATCATCTGTAACCATATATCTGACACAGTTTAGATAATATATATGTAACACTCCCAAACGTGTCCTTCCCCTCAAACGTGTCCGATTCCCCCAAACGTGTCTTTTCTCCCTAAACATGTCCGAAATGTACAATATCCCCAAACGTGTCCGATTTCAAATCCCAAAACGTGTCCGATTATTGTTATTCGCCAAAACATGTCCAATATTTAACGCCAGAACGTCTCACATCTTTTAGCGTTAATACATGTATCTCCTAAATAAAATCGATGATAACGTTTACGGCTATTCTATGATGGGAACACAGGTGACAAAGTTTTCATTTATTAGCTTAAATGTGGGTGTAATGAATATCATTATTTCAAATTCAATCTGTAATTCTTAATCAACTTTTAACTGAAATTGCTGATTGTTCAGTTGCAAGTATTTCATACTCTAAATGAGCGAACCTACAAATAGTTATGGAGTTGATTTATTAATCGGTAACTTGGTAAATTATTTTGTACTTATAAACTCCGATAATGCTCTTCATATTTATCCAAATATTGCATGGCTGGCGTTAAGCAGCATTTTTTTTCTCACTTTTGTTAATAAGTTGTCCATCTGAATTTGTGTGTATTTCAAAAACTCATCAAATCATAAAATGGTTATCCATTTTTTTCATACATTTTAGGTTACCAGCATCACTAAAGACATACGATCAAGAGACATAACGTCCAGTGCCAAATAGTTCATGCATTGGTTTTATAGATTCTTTTTATTAATATGAATTTTATGTGATCAACGCCGGTTATTAGTCGTTATTTATCGGAATTGCAAATTTAATTTGTGCTGTATAAATGAGTTTTCTTAACTGTTGATAGAGTATTTAAGTTGCTAGTATTTCGTGCATATTTGGAGAGAACATACATGTTTTAATAATTTTACTGCTCTATACTGTTTAAATTAACGTTAGACTGTTGATTGCGTATTGACCAGTTGCCAGTATTTCATTCATATTAAGAGAGAACATAGATTACAAGTTTTTAATTTTTTACATTTGTACTGTATGAACTTTCTTTAGACTGTTGATTGCCCAGTTGACGGTGTTTCACGATATTTAGAAAGAACATACACATTTTAATGTGCAGGGAAAGAGATTAACCCGTTAGCTGTACAGTTTAACTAAACATTTTTGCTTATAAGCACTTCTTAAAAATTTAACTTACAAATATGCAAATATTATGAATTAATTTTGTATCCAGAACTTTAGGTAAACTATGCATACTGTAAACTGTGAGTAATCATATTTTATAAGGCTCAGGATTCTATCAATATTCATTAAATATTGATAAAACTTCGTATTTGAGTTAATTTCTTTAAAATCTGTGAAATAAAGCAAATTTGGTCAACTTCTGAATGTTCCCCTTTTTCTCCCTACATACATGATATAGACAACGACTTAGGTGAATAACAATATTTCTTTGCCGGTAACTGTAAAAAGCAACTTAAGTGATAACTCATAGAAATACTACGTTTTTACCGTTCTTGGAGTAGGTGGGAAAACTCGTCTAACTAACGACGAACAGTGTTGTTTTTTCAAAATTCCACAAGGGAGTGCAATTACGTATATCTCGACTTACGGGGTAAAAACATTACCTAGGTAAACAAGTGCTATATAAAAAATGTATTTATGATATTCCTAAAGAATTATAACAGTTCGTCCATTGCTGGATTTGTCAGATTTCTGAACTAACGTATCTGTTGTATCAAATACAACAATCTGTGTTTGATGATGGTTTATCGAACAAAGGTAAATTCCATAAGTATTATTTTAGGTAAGAAGATAAAATATTTCTGTCAAGGAACAAATCATTTAAAACGTAAACGATCGTATAAAGCAGACGAACATAAAATATTAAAACAAGGTGCAAAGTAAGAAAAATTAAGAAAAGAAAAATGATTTTAACAATAGAATGCATGTATGTATTGCATGATAGATAAAACACAAAGTTAAAACATACGATCGATTTTTTGATACATGTATTTAATAAACGTTTGAAAAGAAACATAAGACATTTACCTTTTTCACAAATAAATCGCATGGAATAGTGACATGGGACATCATTCCATGAATACACGGATAGCTCCCGCAATGAAAGGCAATGTTCTCTGCCGTTGCCATTGTTTGGTTCTCCCTTTCCCCAATCAGTAAAGGTGATAACGTTCTGACTGTGTGACCATATCCAAACACCTTCTTCTTGTTCGTCTGTTCCACCTAACCAGTAATCTATAAATTATATTGACACAGTATTAAAACACTTTTGAAACACAAAAAATAAGTAATTTACCTTTTTCACAGATAAATTGCAATAACATGTAAGATGGGTTATCGTGCCATGCATACCCGGAGAGCCCATGCAATACAAGAGAATACTCATTTCCGTATGCATTGTTTGGCTCACCCTTGAACCAATCAGTAAAGGTGATAACGTTTTGACTGTGAGACCATATCCAAACACCTTCTTCTTGTTCGTCTGTTCCACCTAACCAGTACTCTAAAAATTGTATCACAACAGTATTTAAAATATAAAAAAAAGAAATTATAGAACACCGTACGGCCTTCAACAATCAGTAAAAAACAGACTGTTTAGTCAGCTATAAAAGTCTCCGAAATTACAATGTAAAACACCGTATTTCCTTTTTATATGTAAGCCTAAAATCTATTTTTAGTCTAAAGTTTAACGCCAATTTTCATATTGTCTGACCTGTGTTTTGACGCAGTAATTAGCGAAACGTAATTCTAGTATCATTTAAAATGTTCTAGGTAAAGTTAGGCATTCTTAACTTGGATAATAAATATTCACGATGAATTTCAAATTCGGAGCTTGTAAATCAGTGTCCATCGCTTGTTGCTGTATATCAAATTTTATTCATAAAAAAGGCCGGTAATTTTCGTGATTATCTGGTAAAAAGATGTTATGAATTGTCAAAGCTTGCTGTGCCTGATGGGTTTCGCTAAACGTTTGATGGTCGTACTCAGACCTATAACTGCTAAAATCTATATCATTTAGTCTCTGGCGAAGGTTTATTTTTTATTGACAATCGTAATAACTCTCAGTTTGTTGACATACGTATTCCTTACTCAACATTTTTATATCATTGTGAGTCAAAAACTGTATAAAACTGTTAATCTGACCATTTGAAAATGCCCAAATAGTTATATAGTAAAGTAAGTTGATATTTATATTAGAAAATAATGTATTATTTTCCAATTTCATATGTCTTCTTTAAACCGGTTATGAAACCGTACCGATTCTCACATTTATGTTTATGGATGATTTCAACATGAGGGATACAATCTTAGAAGATTTACACCTGTTAAAAACTTTATAAGAGTTTATAAGTAGGAAAAGATATACCTGGCTCACTTGCTGTCATCTTCAAATAGTCATTTTCAAACTTTGAATCTACTTCTACGAGAATTCCTCCATCATCTACGCAGGCAATCTGTAATGTAAATGTATAGGATAATACATTTTTATACTGACTTCACTGCTGTAAGACATAGGACTCGTCCATCTTTTTATTATGGGTATCAGTAATTTTGAAAAAAAAGAAAAACTCTATAAAAATAGAAAAAATTGCAAACGAACTACTTTATTGCGTCGATTCACGTCAAATCACACTTTGTACAACGTTTTGAAGGTTAATAATTATTTACTTTTGAACATACCTACCGAAAAAAATACAGAATATGAAGGTTACAGACCGGTAATCTTTGTTTATTTTTAAGTAGAGCGTTCCAAAATATTGCGGAAAATGCACACATGTGAAAAATTACCAGATTTGTTTGAACGTTTTCTCTTCGTATGTTCACACCAATTACAGAAGTATCTAACTAATTTAGACAATGACACATATTTCACTCACAGTAATAATGATTGAATTTTATAAATAAACGAATAGTAGATTCTTACGCGGACCATTCGCGATGTCAAATCAGAATTTACTAAAATTAATACGAGAATTCTGATGTTACTCAGAGTACGTGTATCAGTGATCGCAGGAAGGATGTAAAAATTACTAATACATATATTTTACAACATGATACGATGTACTTTAACAACTCTTTTGTCATTATGATTTTGTTCTAAAATTTTGCAGGAATGTTAATATTCATAAAAAAGTAGACAAAGCATTGTATTCTAGCTGTTCAATGTTCATTTATTCAAGGGCTGTATATCACTTTTTTGTTTAAAGATAATTTAAAAATAAACAACATTGTTAGCAGTTTTAATGCTATCAAATTTTGTGTGTTTGTGGGTTTGATTAACAACAAACAGCCGTTATTATAACTTGAAGTAATTGTTCATAAAACTGTATTGTCTGACTGGGTTTTTCTCACTTATGACAGAAATAAATGCACATGCCAAAGTTCTTAATGTTAATTTCATTTATTTTTGTCAATCAAATGCCCACTGCTAAGTAAGGGTGTCATTTCTTTATCCCAAATGAGTCATAAGTAAATGATACTTCTTGAACGGGCATGATGTTGTACTTGCGTTCCACTCGTTTAGTACAGCTCTTTGTAAGAACTAGGCAGAGTGCCATATATGAGGGTTTCAAATTTTTTCTATGAATTGCCTGGTAGATGTTTCACGTGAATACTGCCCGAAAAAAGATTTAAGTTGGAAAATATGAGTGGTTGCCATGGTAACGAACACTTTTTTTTTTGAAGTAGAGCGTGGACAAATTTTTTACACAAATTTTCAAATATAACATTAATAAAACTTGATTTTAGATTCATTTTAGTTAAAATTTAATGTCAACCAAATTTGTAAATTTTTTGAAAAAATTGCCAAAAAAGGCATATTTTCAACTTTTCTAAATTAAGGATTTTTTTCGAAATTGTCAACGTTTACATTAAAATACCATGGTCAAGTGTTGTTGACTTTATATATATATAACGCCCATCAAGCAAAAACCACCCTTATCGCATTTGACGTCGTTATCGGTAGTCAACGCTAGAATGTAACGTAGAACAAACTGATAAATTGCACGTTGAAATTGAGATATTTTTTCTAAACATAACGTTATCCATGTGAACTGAACAGTCTATTCTTAAATTAATACAATTTTAAAAATACTTCTGTAAAATAATGCCGTATTTACGATTTAAAATTTAATTTTGTGATAAATTTCTATTAAAACTTTTCAAATGCTTGTTTTGACACGCTGTATATTCTTACTGTCTTGAGATACATGATTTATAAACAATATAATAAAATCCCACACATCAGCAAGTCTCATTGTGATATAGTACCACGATGTGTGATGATTTACGTATTAACCTTCTACAATATATATAATACCAATGTTGTGTGAAAAAAAAACTTCTTAAATATTTTCTAAAAAACACTTAAAGTTTTTTTCCGCAGCTAGATTTCTTTTATACTTTTAATACGGCAAGTTATTGTATGAAGAATCCAAGAAAATAATCTAATATTTGGTACAACATCATTATGCATGCCAACTGCGGACAATCTTATATGGTTAATCACACGAGAGAGTTTGCTTACAAGAAATTAAGTACGACAGAGAAGAAAGAATGTCTGAAATTTTTCGTCTTTTATTTTGCCACGCTTTAATCCGCAATATTGACTACTGTACATAAAACAATAAACCATTTGTTCAAATGAAGTATTTTATCAGAAAATATATCAAACAAGAATGTGTCCCAAGTACACGGATGCCCCACTCGCACTATAATTTTCCATGTTCAGTGGACCGTGAAAATGGGCTAAAAACTCTAATTTGGCATTGAACTTAGAAAGATTATATCATAGGGAACATGACTGTGTACTAAGTTTCAAGTTGATCAGACTTCAACTTCATCAAAAACTACCTTGGCCAAAAACTTTAACCTGAACTGGGACGAACGAACGGTACGACGGACGAACGAACGACGGACTTACAGACCAGAAAACATAATGACCCTCTACTATCGTAGGCGGGGCATACAAATTTGCAATGCGTTTAAAACTGTAAGTATGAAACAAATATCAGTTCATAATTATATCATTCACTTTAAAAAAAAATGAGGGTATACTGTTTTGCCTCTGTGTGTCCTTAAGTGAATTCATCCTTAGTCCGTCCGTTTGTCCCATGAATATTTTCGTCGCATTACAAGGATTTCTATAATTCTTTTAATCTTTTATTCTTAAATGGTCTGTGTGGTAGGCCATGAAGAAACAAAACAACAAAGAAAGGAAGAAAAAACAACGAAAATAAAAGTGCTAGAGGCTTGAGCTTATTCGAAAAATGATTAACAATTTTTGATGCATACACGAGATTGCTTAAGCTGGTTAATCATTGTTACAATGTTGTATAATATATGTATACTATTTAATGGTCGCAGTTCAATTTCATTTGTCTTAATTTTCTTTGATTGTGAATAAAACGAGATGCGGGATATTGTTTAACTTAAATTGAGTTGTTGAAATAAATATGCAACATCCAGTACGAAAGGTTATACAACGACGAGAAGACAATTTTTAAATTGATGTTTTTGACTTAATGATTAGAAGTCACTGACTGTATCACCCATCGTGTAAATCTCTTAATTCACGGATAGATAAGGTTAACAATCCGATAATAAACTTTCAATGGAATTTTTAAACGCCATGTAAAAATCAGAAATAGAAACAGAAACAAATGCAATTTGGCAATGTTGCGTTAATTTTCAAAAAAGATGATGCTGGATATATTACAATGATCTGTAAACATGAAGCAAGGACTAATTGATGCAGCACAAGCTGAAAAAAACCACCATATAATTAGATCACATCAAATAATCTTGTTGTTCTTCATATTTTTTGTCAATCTTGAAATGTCATACTTTAGATGTTAAAAAACGATCTATTTTACTTTTGCATAATATTGAAATTTTCAAGTTCACTTCGAATCGATATCCAGCGAAACTTATTATAATTATAGTAATACATAAAAATAGTTAATATCTATTACGAAGACGGACAGATTGAAATTTCTCACTCGAGATATATTTTTAATGTTATTTAATAAAGTTTTTAAAAGTTATTTTTCGTTTTAACCACTTTTAGTTTAACGTGTGTTATAGTTTGTTTTGTAAACATTTACATGCGTATATATTTATTGCAAGAAATATATCTGAAACGAACGAAATTGCACATGCAGCTGCAGTTCTCATTTAACGATAACATTGAAGATAATACATGTAGAAATGAACTACCCAAAGAAGGCAAATATACGTTTTTATTGGGTAAATGAAAATAAAAAGGTGCAGATAAATCCCGTTCTAGATACGGAGAGCGAAAGCGAACAAAATTTTACATAAACTTTTGACAACAGGTAAGTTTGTCGAGATGTATTGCTTTTACCTATAGTATTCGAGAGTCCCGTTTAAAATCTTTGATTAAACACATCAACAGTAATAGAAATACAAAGAAAATATCAAAATTTTAATAGACGTTTGAGGGAATTTTCAAATATGGTACAATATTTGAAAAAATAGGCTAGTCTGCATGGTTTACCATAAAACAGTACCTCATAACAGACATGACTCTGAACCTCAGATTGTGTTATCTTCTTGAGAATCAAAACAGTCGGTTTTTGACACATATATACCAGCATTTCAGACAAATGGAGCTGGATGTAGATATAAGCAGATGAGCATGAGCATGAGTGTCAATGAAACAACTCACCATCCATGTCATAATTTAAAAAGGTAAACCCTTATAGGTCAAAGTACGGTCTTCAACACGGAGCATTTATAGACTAGATATGTCCACTGAACAGAATGAACACATGTCTGGTCGCCTTCCTGTCCGCACATAATGTTTGCATCTTTATATTCTTATGTCGTAGGTGGGACTCTTATACTAGTATAATAGTCCCATGTCGTACGTATATGCCTTCCATATTGAGATATAACATACCGTATTGTCGGCTATAAATGACCCCGATATGAAAAATCTGAAACAATTAAATTAATTACAGCCGATTCCATTGAGTGTGTAGGCAAGGGTAATAACTTTGGTTAGCTAAAGTATTCGACAATCCTTTCGGAGTAGCCTGGTCTTATAACAGACAGATAGATTGGTTATCTGTCGGATGAGTTTACATTTAAAGGAGTGTAGTTCACCTGAACTAAAAATGACTTCACGGTTAAGCTAGTCGCGAATCAAGATAACCAAAGATATTACCTTTGCCTTCACACTCAATAGAATCGGCTGTAAGTTAATACCAGTATTAAACGCCCTATTGGTATATGCATTCCACTCCTTTAGATTAAATGTTCAAAACACTGACCTTCCACGACAAATTCCCACATTGAGCTCCTTTAATCTATATTTTATTTTAATTTTATTGTCAATTTGATTTTGAATGGACAAAGTGTTTTAACTGGCAATATGAATTGATTCAATCTCAACCCGAGAAAGTTCAAATAAGAGAAAAAATAAGTCAAGTTGATCCTTAATATCAAATAAATATAAACACACACCACGCGTGCAATCATAAATTATAAACAGAAAACTCAGATGACCATGTCTTAAAATCAATTGAGTGATACAAAAAATAACACAGAAATTTAAAGTTTGAGCAACACGAACCCCATGAAAAATAGATAGTGCCCTGTAAGAATCAGGAGTTCACACTTCAGTGTTGTTGTTTTTTATTACATTTTAGATAACACTGAAATTTCTATCAAAATAAAAAGAATTCTTTTATATTTGAATTCCAAAAAATGAAAGTCTTTATTGTTCTGTTATTGTAGGAGAAAAAAAATGGTATATGACTGACTATCTTGCTTTGTGTGTGCTACATGTAACTGGACAATATTAGAAAAAATAAGCCTTTGGTTATACTCAACGTTTGGTAGATTTTGTCAAGCTAAAAAAATTTGACGATCAAACTGTGATACTGTATCGCATATGACAGAATTCTTCAAAAAATCATCATCCATTAGTTAAGTCGGTTAACATTGTAAGCAAGAGAAAGATGGTACTACTTAGAAAATGGATAGATTAGAAACCAATTTTATCTGTTTAGATTAAACCTATTCTATGGTATCAGAAAGTACCATTATTTCATCGTTGCTCATGATAAATCAGAAATTAATTTTCCAAAAAATAATGCACAAAATAAAAGAAATAGATTCTCTGCATCGTCCTTGATAATAGTTCGATAAGTTGGCTCGTCCTGTAGATATTCATGCAGCCAGAACTGCACGTGTTAGGTAGGAACATCTATACATGTATTAAAAAAAATCGTCCATATTCTAGGAAGGGATATCAGGTTACATTTTGTCAAGCACCAGGAGAAGAGTAAAGTAGTAAATTGCAGCAAATTTAAATCGACGTCAAAGTGTATGAATTCAACGTTACGTTGAAATTTACGTTAGAACACATTTCATGTGTTACCAAAATTGAAATTTCTAAACTAATTTTTCACCGATCGTTTTCAAATTTTTTACATTGTGTTGGCATAAGTATTCTCTGTTTAATTAATAAAAAATCTGATAATTCATAATTTTTGCCAAAAGGGTCGTTTTTGCTTGTCGGGCGTCATATATATATATGTGGTTTTTTTCCAATTGGAATATGACTGCATGCTTTGCCTAATTCACATTCTTATCTGGTTTTTTTTCAGAAGGTTCAACAAATGTAATATGTATTGTAACGTTTGGGTTGGAGGGTTGGGAAAAAGGGGGGTAGCGGTAATAGGTTAATTATTTTTTTAAATGTTTCATGCATGTTGATCCTTGACAAGATAAGTGCGTTTGGTCGGAATTTTGCACAGTACTGCATATATCTCATAATTTCATTTCTGGTAAAATTAGATTTATTTTTGCGGGAGCACAAATTTAATCCTTCTGAAAGTCCCCTCCTCTCCTTTTAGATCGTTAATATGTGTATAATTATTTTAGGATAAATTTTCCAAAACAATCCTTTTTCTACTCTCAACGATTTTTTGTTTACCTTTTCATTAATTACATCCCTA
Source organism: Mytilus edulis (assembly GCA_019925275.1). Lineage (NCBI taxonomy): Eukaryota > Metazoa > Mollusca > Bivalvia > Mytilida > Mytilidae > Mytilus > Mytilus edulis. The sequence goes on along the minus strand of CM034358.1, from coordinate 63,288,541 downwards.
CTTCCTGTATGCGACTCTGTAACCTTTATAACAGACTGTATATTAATATCGAGATTTTTTAACGAAACCACTTAGCTGAGAATGTGTGCATTCATACAAGATCAACAGTTAATTCGAGGAAAAAATACACACATGTTTGTTTTTCATTAACTGCAACACTAGAAACAGCAGAGTGCATACCAATCTTACTTTTTTTTTTAAATTATCAGTGCTTTTAATCCCATCAGATTGTAATCGTTTATGAATATAAGACCTTTGTGTCCCATGTGAAAAAAACAAAAAAAATCCATTGTACTGTGTATTGCACATATTTTTTCTATCCAAGGTACAAGCTAACGGCAATAACTAAAATAAACCCTGTTTGTGCCCGCACTCTATTCAATCTGTATATCAATAAGTAATGATTAAGAATTTGTAGACTTATTATGTAGATACCTATAACTACTAGTATTGATAAAAAGTGTATGTTGCCGGCTAGATTTCATTAGTTGTTTTGTCGTTTGATTGATGTATAACCTGCATCTCCTACAATTTTAGTTTTGTTTTCGTGTACTTTGAAATATGTATATGAAAAATCATAATTGAGAGGGTTATTGATATAAAAAAGAAGATGTGGTATGATTTCCAATGAGACCACTGTTCACAAGAGACCAAAATGACAAAGACATTAACAACTATAGGTCACCGTACGTCCTACAACAATGAGCAAAGCCCATACCGCACAGTCAGCTTTAAAAAGCCCCGACATGACAATATAAAACAATTGAAGCGAGAAAACCAACGGCCTTATTTATCTACGAAAATGAACGATAAACAAACATGTAACACATAGACAAACGACAACCACTGAGTTACAGGCTCTTGACTTTGGACAGGCACATACGTTAATAACAAGACGGGTTTAACATTTTAGCGGGATCCCAACCCTACCCTAACCTGGGACAGTAGTATATTTTAAATCATAATCCTGGTACCTTTGATAACTTTTACACCACTGGGTCGATGCCACTACCCCTTGTACATGTTGTAAGCATGACATAATTGTTTAATTCCATCGAATGTCCTTTGTTTCTATCTTGACCTCAGAATTGACCTCGAAACCGGTATTTCTTAAAAATACGCCTCTCATATCACTAAGTGTGTTTTTACCCAATGGCTTGTTTTGAAACCAACAATTACCATCCTCATCAAATTCATCCTTAGGTCTTTGCAATAGCTCAGAACAATTTAGGTTTCTTTTCTCTAAATATTTAACAAAAGATGCCAGTGGGCACATAGCAGGTTTTTTTTCATACATTCTACCCCCTTCGGGTTCAAATTCCTCAGTTTGGACACCCTGATGATTGTTAGTTAACTCTGATGTAACTTTACTAACATAGCGCTTACCAGAATCATCGGTTAAAATGTCAAAATCGGACACTTTCAGGTCTCTCAAGTTTTCTTGTCCCCTACGTCAAAAATACAACATGAGTTCAAAGAACACCTTGTTAAGCAGTCCAGTAGGTATGTTAGGATTAAATACACGAGGATGATTGTAAAGTTTGACTATATCACCTTTTTGAATACTTGGTTTATGTTGAATCTTTCCCTTTCCTTCTTGTTTCATTTTTTACACATGGCTTTGAATACATCGTTGGCATTATTGAAAGTAGAATTTGCGATGATATCAAAAGATTTACTAACTGGCGGATTTCTGAGAAACCTATTCAAGCTCTGACGAACCACTAAGAAACTGCTACGAGTATAGAGTTCTTCGGTATGGCGCCACAAGTTGATATAAAATCCTTTCAAGAGTGTACACAATTCGGACACCGGCAAATTTTCAATTTCAACATCAAGTTCCTTTGCCAAACAATAATTCCGTAACAATTTCACTGCAAATTTTGTTGACTTTGCAATATTTTTTTTAGAATTAATATTGGTTAAAAGATGATAAACTTCATCTTCAGATGCATCTCCAAAGCGATTTTGAGCTTGTCGTGTTGGAAGCGTCGTCTGATACATCTTGTATATGTGTACTTATCAATATCGCAAGGTAAAGTCTAGAGATCTTTGAAAGTTGAGTTATATTAGGCAAGGTATTTTCCATCTGCCCGGCAGAGGAAAAAAATCCCAGTAAATAGAAAATTGGTGAAAAATACCATGGCTTTCATTCAATCAAAAGATAGCATTAATACATGAGGTGGAATTAAGAAAGTTATATAAACAGAAGAAAAAAAATATTTCACTTGCCAATCTTAAATTCTTTCCCCCCCCCCCTTCCATGTCGGACAATAACTGAAAGATGCTTGAACAAATCCGTTTTGATTTTCTATATCTATTGATTTTTTGTTTTGTTTTTTATAAATTTTGGAATTTTTCTTTTGTGTGTTGTTTTCATGTAAAACGGGGAATTTTTCAGTTTTTAGATGATAACTCAATAAGACAATTTAATAATTTGCAAGAACACTTTGGTTTATTGTTTATATTTATTGACATGAACTCCCTTTGTGTTTTTATTAGTTTTAGATTTTTTGTTTTCGAGATACTACGGGTTTTTTTTTTATTAAAAAAAAGGGTGATTTTTTCCGGTTTTCGGACAACAACTCAAAAATGTGTTCAGCTATTTGCATAAAACTTAAGTGAATTGTTTATATCTATTGACGGAAGCTCCATTTCAATTTGTGTAAATTAAAAATTTTAGGTTTCGCAGAAATGTAATTTTATTCATAAAAAGGGGTTATTTTCCAGTTTTCAGTCAATGTTTGAGTTGTAATCACAAAACTTTGGTGACTGGTGTATATGTATTAAGATTCATTTGGTTTTTCATGAATTTGTGATTTGACATTTTGAAGTGTTTGAACTTCATTCTTTGAAAAAGCTCATGGCGCAGCAGTTTATTTTTGTTTTATGGAATTACACCCCTTTCAAAATCCGGGATCAGCTGCTAAAGGTATGATAACTTCTGAACTGTGCAGTATATTTATATTTGATATTTCAAGTTGAGTCTATTTCTGTTTGAATTAAATTTGTGAGAGTTATCGAGCTAGGAAAATGAAAATTTTGCCAATTTATTTAAATTTAATGTCTTAGTGGTAAGGGACATCATTTAGTCCGAGCTATACTTTCAATAATTATTTTGACCTCGACAAAAGCTAAAATGAGCTATTGAATTTGCAATGAAGTCAATTATCTGTCTTAAAGAATATTTTTTGATAACCAGATTGAAAACTCGTTATAAAACCTGTCAAACTACTGAAGCAAAAAGTATAATTACAAATATACCAACACTGAGAAAAACTCTAAACGGAAAGTACGTAAATAAATGGCAAATTCTACATCGTAATATTTTAGTTTGAATAGTTTTGCATACGTGAATTCGGCGCCTTTCATAGCTTATTTGCGGCAAAGGTTTTGTTCATTGTTAAAGGCCGTACAACATGTACAGGTACCTTTAGTTGTATTTTTTTTTATTATTTTGATCACTTGTGGAGAGTTGTCTCATTGGTAATCGTATGACATCATCCTCTTTTAAATTCTTTAACAAGCATTATCTTCATACGATATACCCAAACTCGTTAATAATTTTGATTATGAATTCAAATAAAAAAATGTAGAACAGCTTGTCTATTTACGCAGATAGAATATAACTAAATGTCAAAGTAATGCAATCAATGTCCAATAATATGAAATGAATTACGATAACCAACCTTAGCATCTGTCCAAGTTTTTCGTTCATTGCTGAAGAAGTAGCATTTGTTTCCGTTTTTTTAACCATCCCGTTTGGGCATGCAAGTGAATCTGAAATTTGATCATTAGATAATTACCGTTTAGAAAGATATATATATATATATATGATATAACGTAAAGTAAAACTATACCTTACGTTTTTGAATGAATACAATTCGGTGACAAATGTATGATTTGAAACTTAAATCTTTTTCGTTCGTAAACGTAAATCGTTATCTGGTAATTAACAGTTTTTTTTTTATCTATAATATATTTTACGGAAACTTTTTAATGAAATGTGTTTTAGACAGAAACCTTACGCTTATGTTTGAGAATTGTGCGAAATACGAATTATAAATTCATTAATTATGTGCCTGTCTCAAGTCAGGAGTCTTAGGTCAGTGGTCGTCGTTTGCTCATGTCGGTCATAATTTTTTTTGTATATTGTTTTTATTAATTATGCGACTATTTTCTAATTTGAATTGAATCATATATTGTATGTAGAGTCTTTTGATAGTTGACTTTACGGTATAATTTTTCAGTTTGTTTAAAGGCAGTATGATTGGCAGTGATTACTTACATCTACTTTGTGGGAGCTTTAATAGATAGTTGTCGAATTGGTAACCATGCCTCATGTTCTTATGTTTATATTATAGTCCTATGTATCTGTTCGTAGATTGGCCGATATAATATACAAAAATTACAAACGATGTTAATAATAAATTCAGCATAGATACCAGGATTGAAATTTTGTATTCTCGCTAGACGCGTGTTTTGTCAGTGACGCTTGAATATAGTTTGTTTTTAAAAGGCCAAGAAAAGTTGAAGAGCATAAAATTACTATTTAATTACATAAAACAAATATGGTTTATTTGATTGAATAGTAGTTTTGTTTACAGAGTTATGTGTTGTTATATTGTTTCAGGTGATTGGTAACTAAAGAACTATATATTATATCAGTTCATATCGCTACCTGTGTGATGTTACATTCTGACTTCAAACGCGCGATTCTATGTTAGATTCAATGTTAATATGGCCAGTTCTTAAGATCTTTTAATCGTTTATGGGTGGATTTGACATACCTAAATAAAAATTAAACATAAGGGAGCGTAGATTTAACTAACCTAAATAACATTTAAAAATAAGGGGGCAATATATGAGGTTGTTTAATTTGATGTGTGCCTTTTTGTGCTTCATTGTTTAATATCTGTTTGTTATTATTGTGATTAAGATACTTGTGGTATTTGTAAATTCTGTCATTATTGTTTATGATATCATCGCATTCTTTTCTTTCATTTTTGCTATGTGCTTTGAATATATGTAATTGTATGTTTCTTTGTTACAAAATAACATGGCTCTGTACTTATACACCCTTTCATTGAGCTATTGTACAATGGTTAGTTTGTGTATAATTGTCTTGAATGATTGCTAATATGCTTGATTAAAATGTTATTTTGTGCTTTTTTGTAACATTTTTTTTGTAGTGATTAAGATAATGACACAATATAGACTGCTTTAGTTTTGACATTTCACATATTATATATGGTTGTTTTGTTTATGCATCGTTGTCAATATGAAGGAATTTGATACGAAGTGAAAGGTTTAGCTAGCTATAAAACCAGGTTTAATCCGCCCTTTTCTACATTATAAATGCCTGTACCAAGTCATGAATATGACAGTTGTTATCGTTTGATGTATTTGAGCTTTTCATTTTGCCATTTCGGATGAGGTACTTTCCGTTTTGAATTTTTCTCGGAGTTTAGTATTTTTGTGATTTTACTTTTGTTTATAAAACGTTTTGGCAAGTTGCGTTTATTTGCACCTGGACCGTGATGTTAATTGGCTCTCATTTGTTTTTGTGGTTCATAAATTTCTCTCGTTTCTCGTTTTTTAATTAGATTAGACCGTTAGTATATACCATCACAAATGTATTGCTCGATACAATATGTAGGTGTTTAAACTAAATAGTGTGATGTTTTTCACGGTTATAAATATTCAGGTACCAGTTTGTTTGTATGATCTGTAACGTATCGATTGTATTCCAAAACATAACATGTCAACCGTTGAGAACAACAAAATGTAACACAGTAGAATAATGACAGTTTAAAAAAGATCCCATTCGATACATAAATCATACATTTAATTAATCATGAGCATTCTGGAAATGTTTGGCCTCTCAGATGTTATCCCCTTACAAACCACGTAACTAACTATATTTTGTTTGCAGTATGACGTTTTGGACAAGACACATCATTTCATAACATTGCAATTTCATTGCCTTTTAGGGAACAAGAAAAAACTGTTTTGAGGTATTTATTTTACATATAACTATAATATAAATCAGTCCTTGATATATTGATGGTACACCAGTCTAACGTTACAATTTACTTGGATAAAAATCGTTATTAATTTACAATCAATAAAAGCTTAAAACACAAAAGTAATTCAAAATAAAATCATTTAACGAATTTAGGAAAAAAGATTGAACATGTCAACGCTATCGCCTTTATTTTGTCTTTTACAAGATGGATAAATCAGGTATTTACACATGTTGAATGTAGAAACGGCATTTACATGAGAAAACAAATTAATGCCCCTCCCATCCCTCCCCAAAAACACAAGACCCCAAAAATTTCAATAAGAATAAATAACTATGCCTTGCAAATCGAGTTCAGCGACATTGCTCCGATTGCATGACTATGTCTTATTTAACTTGTAAAACACACTAACATGAATGAATAATAAAAAGTGATGATAATATTCTTGAGGTTTATAACATCTGTTGCAATAATAGAAACATATTTTCAAGTTTGTACAAGTTAAAACCATTTTCAAGCAATATTTTGTACAGGTTATAACATGTACGAGGTACTTTTGTACATATTATAAATTGTATTTTTGCATTATACAAGTTATAACATGTACAATATTTTTGTACATATGATAACCTGTACAAAATTGAATAACTTGTACACGACATATATATAAGTAAAAGATACTTTGTAACAAGCTACTTTTGTTGATTTAAGAATTAAACCGCGTAAAACTACTGTACAAGTTTTAGTAAATGGATTTCTGGTATCATAATTCTTTCCCATAAACAAAGAGATTATTCGAAAAGTTCAAACAATAGCCAAGTTTGTAAGTTAATAAACCATGATTATGGTTGTCCAATTACGCTATTTTTTTTCGTTTATCGACTTCAACTTTTTAGGTAAGTTTGCGCATATTTTGGTAAATTAAAATAATTTAAGGGTTATACGGGTATTATAACGTTAATACTTGTATATTTGTCAAACACGCTTTCAGAAAAACAGAGAATAATACATTAAAATCAAAATAATGTTGGATAAAAGTTTACCTGATCGGATCTTCAACATCAGTGCATCTACTGATTGTTCACTTTCTGAGGTGCAGGATTTATCTAGGATGCATTGCTTTGTTTTCTGATCATAGCTTGCAACATAGCATGCTTTGTATATTGAACAAAAAGATGCACACGCTAACACTGATTGTGATTTGTGCTGAACTATTGTGGCACTGTTAGGAATAATTCTTCTTTCTTTTGTAGCAAAATAGTCACGTTTTACCACATTCAGCTGTGCAACACCCATTGCGAACATAACACACAGACATACTATCGAAACGTCAACGCTCATCGTATGCAAAATAAGCATGGCAACAAATTGTCAGATTCGTCTAATGATCAACATGATATCAATGTTCGTAGGGAGGTAAATTGTTTCTAAACTGAATGTTTTCAAAGCACAATCTTTAATGAATTGATTATCATTATTAATTACTAAATTTAAGTATTGGCAATATAAATAAATATAAATCAATTGAAAAATCATTATCTATGATGTGGGTGTGTTTAATGCAACAAAACAATCCAATCGTAATATGCCATTTATACAATGGCGACACTCCTTATTATTAGGCTGTAATTGTGCAGAATAACATTGACAAATTTTATATATAACTCTATAATTATTTCCAAGTACAATGTCAGATTTTCTATGTGCATCTACAGTCCTCGACACTCCTCCTTGACAACAAATGCAATTATGAATATAAAAAAGTGCATTAAAACCAACACGTTGAAGAATGGGTCTGTAGCAGAAGTCTTGCTCGTGCCTAAAAAGACGTAACACCTATTAATATCAACAAAACTATAACATTTTTAACCGCATTATGGGTGAAAGACGAAACCGCAAATCTATCGATACTTATAAGTTGTATGTATTTATATTCTATCGTCTTCCTGTGAGGAAGATGTCAAAACTTCTTTTTCATATGATTTTTCGGTAATATTTGTAAGATGATGTCTAGAATTAATGATATTTACATATTCTCGACAATCTTATTTTTTCTCAGTATGGCTTGACATATTGTGAACATTTTGAATTGTGTCTTAAATTTACTTGACAATTATGAGTTTTATAAATCAAGACCAATATTCATGATATAACTTTAATCTTCATTTCTTTTTATATAACATCATGTTGTTTCAAGTTCATACTACAAAAATAAAAGTAAAAATAATTGCAAATTTGGGTGTATAAATAATTTTACAAATGCAAATATGGCTATGAAATCTAAAGTTTAAACAACTCAAGTTTGTGTATGTCGATATGAAACAATTTGAATGTGGGTTTTACAATATTTACAAATTTTGATTGTTAAATCTTATAAAAAAAATACTAAATGGTTAAAACAAATCATACCGTAGACATATTTCATTCTACATTCATAATACTCAATGTTAATATGGTAAATAATTATTGTACTAGAATTTTGTTAATATAAATAGCAAAGTGTGATGGTATTCAAATTCTTCCAAGGATATGTATAATAGTCTTACTATACAAATAGTTCATTTAAGGTGGTACCTAGCACTACAGGAAGATAACTCTGTAAACTCAGCAGAACGATTTAAGACGTCGTGCTGTTAAGGGAATATTAAGCTTCTCAATGATCAAAATAAGTTTTTGCCAAACTGCTATATAACCAGTGTAATTTTTCCGATTAAACGGTTGGTTCAATTATTTTGAAATTTTTATATTTTTGTCAAAAGTTCAAAGTAAATACTTTGTCAAAAGTTTAAGAAAATTAAACGAGCCAAATTAATTTGTGATCAGGTGTTAGGTACCACCTTAACAGAAGAAAATTCAGATGAAATTTATACTGTTGAGATAGTGTTTAAGACATATCTAAGACTGTCAAGAAGGTAAACGGACAGAAAGTCACATCACAAAAAGTCACAGGACATAAAGTCACAAATTTAGTTGGACAAAAAGTCAAAGGACAAAATGTCAAAAATATTTAGCTTTTCTGCGAACCTTATACTGCAGTACGGAAATAAAGATAGATACCTGCATACATTCTGTATTTTTCAACGTTTATGTGAAAATAATACATATCATGACGTAATTATGACGTCATCAGATAAAAATATGTATGTTTTTCTTTTATATTTCTTGACCCTATGCCTTAATGCCCCTTCTCGAGTATGCAAATTCAGGCAAAAACTGGTCTTTTCAGGCTTGTTTGTGCCTGATATTCATATGATGAATTTGCTTATTGTTATTAATGTATTATTGTCATATTTTTTATTTTCTTGGGTTACATCTTCTGACATCAGACTCGTACTTCTCTTGAACTGAATTTTAATGTGCGTATTGTTATGCGTTTACTTTTCTACATTGGCTAGAGGTATAGTTTGAGATCTCATAAACATGTTTAACCTGGCCGCATTTTTGCGCCTGTCCAAAGTCAGGAGCTTATGATTTTAGTTTCTTGTGTACAATTTGGAAATTAGAATGGCGTTCTTTATCACTGAACTAGTATATACTTGTTTAGGGGCCAGCTGAAGGACGCCTCTGGGTGCGGGAATTCCCACTACATTGAAGACCTGTGTTACCATAAAATATTATGACAGGGAAATTGAAAGACAATTTCTGAGGAGTTAGCATTTAACTGTGTTAGTTGATAAAGAAGTTTTATCGTGTAAAATTTTTGACGATTTTTGGGAAAACAACAATCAATAAAGCAACATTTTCATAGCGATTGTATGCCTATAAAATAAACAAAAAATAATGTTTTTATTCGAACGTGCGTTAGATGCAAACACAAAATATCAAACCTGGTTAATGCTCTTCAACTTCGTGCTTTATTTGGCCTTTTTAACTTTTTTGGATTCGAGCCTTTTGAAGACGAAACACGCGCGTCTGGCGTATATACTAAATTTAGTCCTGGTATCTATAATGAATTTATTCACAGATAATTGTTGACCTTTACAAGTTGTGACTTAGATGGAGATTTATGTCATTGGCACTCATACCAAATTTTCTTATATATATATATCTATAATACTAAAATAACGAGGTCCAATATGTCAGCCGTCATGGGGTAAAAACGACAAATCAAAGAATTCAAATTTATATATAGCTAATATAGGACAATGGTGTTGATTAAAAATTACACCACTCCAGAGCCTTTTGTTTTCCACATAATTAATATTGCCAATAATTAACAGGTTCCAGGTCGAATCAGATACCGATGCCATTAGTATATTCACATGTTACCTATTATCTTATCTGTACGTTCCGCATGTGACAGGCGCACTATGATTAATGATTTTGCTATATACACGGGTCCTAATCACAGGGTTGACACAACTAAATTCAATCATTATCACATTGTTCTCTATTGTAGTATATTAATCAGTATGACTTTCTAAGATGACAATACAAATACTAAAAATCTGGACTTAAAATAAGGGTGTAGAAGTACAGTTTTCAATTTGTCAGCCGGCATGACGTAAAACATCGAATCAAAGAATTCAACTTTATATATATTATATAGAACAATGTTGTTTATTTAAACAACATTTCATTCCAGACCCTTTTGTTTTCCAAATAATTGACATTACCAATCATGGATAAGTTCCAGGTCGACGGGTTCAAACAGAAAGATTTTGAAAGCAGAGAAAACTGTGCATTTCATAATCGGCATGACTACATCAGATGACAACGCAAAGACTAAAATAAGGCTAAGGCATAGTTATTTACTTTAATTCAGGCACGGACCCGCGATATCACGGGTGTGTTCTAGTTCATAGATATAATTTGTTGTTTTAAAAAAAACATGTTCTCTTACGATGAGTAGAAGTTAAAAATTTTATACTGTTATTATTCAAAAAGTTATGTTTTATTATAGGCGAATTTAGTTTCTATACATAATACTAAAATGGTATATGTAGTCTTTAATACTTTTTTAAACACTGGCTCTTGATATTACATCTATAGTTGGCACTTTATGAAATTTTCGTCATATATTTCATTATATATTATATATACCATGTATTTTAAAGATAATAAAATTGGAATATTTAATTTAAGTGATAAATTATTAATTAATTGATGTTGAAATCAATGATGAGGACCAAGTAATGACGAGATATATGTGTGGTCGTTTGAAGTTGTTACAGTCGATGAAATAGTTTGTAAATAATATATTATGAATAACTTATATACATTTGTGAATGATTCTATAAACTAAATGTTTCATGAACAAATGAGTTGTAGTGCTTCTGGGAAATATCAGATCATTTAACACAATGATTTGCCAAAAACATAGAACATATTTGTTATAGATCTCGTCAATCAAATATAAATTGTCAGTGTGTTTTGAATTATTTATAGTTTAATAAAACCAATTTTCAAATTGCTAAAGAATGCATTTTAATTATCAAATTATAAACTGCTCTGTCGTTTTGAGCTTTAATAGGTTAAGGTATTGGTCAAATGAAACTGCATGAGGCATTTTGTAAAACGATTTTTAATTTCTCGAGGGACAATTATTCAATAATTTGAAAAATAATAGACTGGTAGATATAGCTTGGTTATTAACATTTAATACATCATTAATTTTTTTTCTGTTTAAACCTGCTTGCTATATTAAAACAATCATTAAAATTAAACCTAATTTCAAGAGTATTTTTATGAAAGAAACCCAGGAGTAACTGGTGCCTTTTTCTCAACACGTGTAGCTAAACGCCGTTTTGCACCTTCTTAAACATTTTTTACGACTAAATTTTTGGTAGAAGACGTTTGACTATCATATGATATGACCATTGTATACTATAACATGTTGAAATAATCGGATTAGCAGTGTGACTGAAATGAACGCATGCAGATAAATATAGTGCAACGTGCACAGATTTTGCCTGTAAAATATCACAACAATGTATGCCGTTATTAACGGCTCACAGATAAATCCTACAAGATAAGTTTTAACGGTACTGTAAGCTTTAGATTCGCAAGGTAAATCCATAAGAGCATCAACATTGGTATGCAGAGTTGGTGGCAAACAAAAATAATCTTAAATACATAGGCCTGCAAAACACATGTATAAATAATAATTAAAAACAACAACAGAATCTTAAATGTTGGAAACTATCAACAGAAAAAAACTTGTAAGTAAATATCACAAGACTATATAAATAGTTTTAAATGCTGATCATAAACATTTGTATTTGTTAGTATATAAGTTATAAACAAGACCAATTCTAGCTGTCAACGCCAAAATAAGAAACCAATTCAGAGATGCACTGTAACGTGAGGACACAAACAATGCACTTATACAGCCTTTAACATATCATCTTGAAAATTCAGAATAAGCATACACAGCTACATAAACAAAATATGTTTATAACCTTCATACATATCAGTATCATTCCCTGGAATCTACCTCTCAAAGATAACATCTTAAATGTTAATCAGTATTAGCAAAAATTACCCTATTGCTTTTACCAAGGGTATACAACTCCTTACCGCTTCGTAATTCTACATATGCAATTACACGATTGATAAAATCGCCCCTAATTTGGCATACAAGGAACAATCAATGTTCCTACAACGTTGCATTGTCTCATGTAATTAAAAACACGTGGTATAAGAAATACAGGACAGGCGGTACAAAAAACTATTTACCCAATACCAATCTACTGTGAAGGTATTAATTCCAGAAGTACTGTTAAAGCATCAATACCAGAAGAATTGTCATTCCAAATTCTTGAATAACATACCCGTAACTAAAGATTGTGATCAGAATCAAACCAATTTCCTTGATGAGGTTCCAATAAAGATTATATCAAGTGAAAAATATAATGTGATGTTCCCTTATCATCATGATCAACGATGCAAAAACAAATCAGCTTTTTCGTTTTGTGTCCTATGTACCGAAACTATTTAAAAGCTAAAATTGTACTTTAAACATGCGCTAAATATGTCCAACGCTCAATTCTGTAAAATAGGTTTTGTACTTCTTTACAATGCTCTGAAAATTTTGGTTTTATTTAAACCATTTTACTTTTTCCGGATATAAAGTAAATTATGGACAGCAAATATTTCTTTACCGGCTGTAAGTTTATACCAAGACCCTTTTGTTTTCCAAATAATTGGCATTACCAATAATGGATAAGTTCCAGGTCGACGGGTTGAAACAGAAAGCTTTTGAAAGCAGAGAAAACTGTACATTTCATAATCGGCATGACTACATCAGATGACAACGCAAAGACTAAAATAAGGCTAAGGCATAGTTATTTACTTTAATTCAGGCACGGACCCGCGATATCACGGGTGTGTTCTAGTTCATAGATATAATTTGTTGTTTTCACAAAACATGTTCTCTTACGATGAGTAGAAGTTAAAAATTTTATACTGTTATTATTCAAAAAGTTATGTTTTATTATAGGCGAATTTAGTTTATATACATAATACTTGAATGGTATATGTAGTCTTTTATACTTTTTTAAACACTGGCTCTTGATGCTACATCTATAGTTGGCACTTAATGAAATTTTTCGTCATATATTTCATCATATATTATATATACCATGTATTTTAAAGATAATATAATTGGAATATTTAATTTAAGTGATAAATTATTAATTAATTGATGTTAAAATCAATGATGAGGACCAAGTAATGACGAAATGTATGTGTGGTCGTTTGAAGTTGTTACAGTCGATGAAATAGTTTGTAAATAATATATTATGAATAAATTAATATATACATTTGTGAATGATTCTAAAAACCAAATGTTTCATGACCAAATGAGTCGTAGTGCTTTTGGGAAATGTCAGATCATTTAACACAATGATTTGCCAAACACATAGAACATATTTGTTATAGATCTCCGCAGTCAAGTATAAATTGTCAGTGTGTGTTTGAATTATTTATAGTTTAATGAAACAAATTTTCAAATTGCTAAAGAATTCATGTTAATTATCAAATTATAAACTGCTCTGTCGTTTTGAACTTTAATAGGTTAAGATGTTGGTTAAATGAAACAGCATGAGGCATTTTGTAAAACGATTTTTAATTTCTCTAGGGACTGTATGAAATGCTCGTTAAAATTATTCGATAATTTGAAAATAATAAACTGGTAGATATAGCTTGGTTATTAACATTTAATACATCATTTTTTTCTGTTGAAACATGATTGCTATATTAAAACAATCATTAAAATTAAACCTAATTTCAAGAGTATTTTTATGACAGAAACTCAGGAGTAACTGGTGCCTTTTTCTCATCTCGTGTAGCTAAACGCCGTTTTGCAACTTCGTTAACAACTAAATTTTTGGTAGGAGACGTTTGACTAATCATATGATATGACCATTGTATACCATAAAATGTTGAAATAATCGGACAAGCAGTGTGACTGAAATGAACTAATGAATATAAATATAGTGCAACGTGCAAAGATTTTGCCTCTAAAATATCACAACCATTTATACCGTTATTAACGGCTCACTTTTCCAACAGATAAATCCTACAAGATAAGTTTTAACGGTACTGTAAGCTTTAGATTCGTAAGGGAAATCCATAAGAGCATCAACATTGGTATGCAGAGTTGGTGACAAACAAAAAAAATCTTAAATTCATAGGCCTGCAAAACACATGGATAAATAATAATTAAAAACAACAACAGAGTCTTAAATGTTGGAAACTATCAACAGAAAAAAAACTTGTTAGTACATACATGTATCACAATACTATATACAATAGTTTTAAATGCTGATCATAACCATTTGTATTTGTTAGTAAATAAGTTCTAAACAAGACCAATTCTAGCTGTCAATGCCAAAATAAGAAACCAATTCAGATATGCATTCTAACGTGAGGACACAAACAATGAACTAATACAGCCTTTAACATATCATCTTGAAAATTCAGACTAAGCATACACAGCTACATAAACAAAATATGGTTACAACCCTTAGACATATCAGTATAATTCCATGGAATCTACCATCAATGCTAACATCTTAAATGTAAGATCAGTATTAGCAAAAATGGCCCTGTTGCTTTTACCAAGGGTATAAAACTCCTTACCGCTTCGTAATTCTACATATGCAATAACACGATTTGTTAAATTGCCCATATGTTGGGCATACGAGGAACAAGCAATTTTCTTACAACGTTGCATTGTCTCATGTAATTAAAAACAAGTGGTATAAGAAATACAGGGCAGGCGGTACAAAAAACTATTTACCCAATACCAACCTACTGTGAAGGTATTAACTCCAGAAGTACTGTTAAAGCATCAATACCAGAAGAATTGTCATTCCAAGTTCTTGAATAACATACCCGTAACTAAAGATTGTGGTCAGAATCAAACCAATTTCCTTGATGAGGTTCCAATAAAGATTATATCAAGTGAAAAATATAATGTGATGTTCCCTAATCATCATGATCAACGATGCAAAACCAAATCAGCTTTTTCGTTTTGTGTCCTATGTACCGAAACTATTTAAAAGCTAAAATTGTACTTCAAACATGCGCTAAATATGTCCAACGCTCAATTCTGTAAAATAGGTTTACAATGCTCTGAAAATTTTGGTTTTATTTAAACCATTTTACTTTTTCCGGATATAAAGTTAATTATGGACAGCAAATCTTTCTTTACCGCTGTAAGTTTATACCAAGTTGAACTTTTACTACATTCCGATTCAACCCACACACACCATGTGCACTGTTTCGTAGTGTTTCTATAATATAACCTTCAAAACCTGTATCAATAGCGTCACTGTAGAAAATACTTTAACAAGATGCATCCAAACTAAAATGATTTACATTAACTTCACTAACATACAGTTTCCAGAATTTTAACTGTTCAATACTAGATGCAGAAAGTTTGAAATCAGAATACCAGGACGCAGATTTGCTCACGTCTATAGTTAAATGTTTAGTCATTAAATAAACTAAATTTCCAATAACCAAGTATGTAGATATTATCTGACCAACAACATTTGCATCCTTTTCCTTATACACGCTTTTCCACCGAGTTAATAGTTATTAAAGGTACCATGATTATAATTTAGTACTCAACACGCGCGTTTCGTCTACATAGAACTCATCAGTGACACTCATATCAAATATTTATAAAGCCAAACAAATACAAAATTGAAGACATTAAGGATTCAAAGTTTCAAAAAGTTGTGCCAAATACGGCTAAGGTATACGTAGTTAATGCCTTGAATAAGAAAATCCTTAGTTTTTCGAAAAATCAAAATTTTGTTTACAGGAAATTTATAAAAATGACCACATAATTAATATTCATGTCAACATCGAAGGGTTGACCACTAGACTAGTGATACCATCGGAGACCAAATGTTCACCAGCAGTGGCATCGACCCAATTGTGTAAATAGTTATCAAAGGTACCAGGATTATAATTTAGTACATAAGACTCATTTTACACAAGATGGAATGTCATCAATAGAAT
Organism: Mytilus edulis; assembly: GCA_019925275.1. Classification (NCBI taxonomy): domain Eukaryota; kingdom Metazoa; phylum Mollusca; class Bivalvia; order Mytilida; family Mytilidae; genus Mytilus; species Mytilus edulis. Next base: position 63,272,039 of record CM034358.1, on the reverse strand, counting down.
GATCATAACGTTTAGTAAGTTTCCACAATGATTTTTCAGCCTTGAGTACAACGCCACTTTTAACTGAATCTAGATTAGCTTGTTCTGACACAATCTTGCACATTTCTTGATCGTGTTGTATACCTAAACCATCATCAAAATACATACTAAAGTGTTAACCTTCAGATCGCCATTTCTTAACAAGCGGCCTAGTTAGTTCAGTAAAGAGAAAAAAAGTTGTACTCCAATGGTAAAATAAGACACTTGAAAAATGTAGGACAGGAAAACCTAAGTATTCTGTTTGTGGTTAAAAGATGTCAACATGGAGATAAAAGAGGGACGAAAGATACCAGAGGGACAGTCAAACTCAGAAATCGAAAATAAACTAGCAACGCCATGGTAAAAATGAAAAAGACAAACGAATAAGCAATAGTACACACGACACAACATAGAAAATAAAAGAATAAGCAATACGAACCCACCACTAACTAGGGGTGAGTGAACCTCAAACTTGAACATGGAATAATTCAATATAATATGATGTAGAGCAGTCCTTATATCCTCAAATGTAATGTTCTGTTTAAATAAATGTTTATTTACCGGTCTCAAACAAAGTATAATTCTTCTCTTATAATTAGATTGAACTGATACAGTAAAAGGATTAACAACAAAAGGTTGCTTGTCACTGTTGAATAGCTGTATGTACAAAATCGGAAGTATTCAAAGCTAGTAAATTTGTGTATAAATATGGATACGGAGGAATAGAAAAAATGGTATCTGATAACTATCTCTTATAGTATCAATAATATAGTCATAAGCACCAATATTTATCCAAAATTGGATATTTGTATTCAGCCTACCTTAATAATAATATTAGTACCATCTTGCTTATATTCGTAATAAGTATGTGTAAAATTTTGAGCAAAACATTATCTAAAGAACTAATGTGAAAATTATACTCATCTTTTACAAAGCTAGTCTCTAAGAGATTTTTAAGATCTGGAATGTCTTAACAAAACAGACAGAAACATTATGGTTCCAATATATTTGTTCAATTTTATTGATCAGTGAATCCCAAAAGAGCAAATGCAATGTTTTTATAGAGAGCGGTAAAGATGGACAAGTTGAAGGCAATCTTCTCTGAACCCTGTTTTTTTTTGCGAGATGGGTTGCAGATACAACTAGCATAGCCTACGGAGGAAAAACTTCTGAATGCATGTATATTCCCCAGATTAATTGAACAATCATGAGCTGTATCAAATAGAGCAAGCATTAAATAAGGGACGAAATATACTAGAGGGATAGTCAAACTCATAAATCGAAAATAAACTGACAACACCATGGCTAAAAATGAAAACCGACAAACAGACAAACAAAAGTACACATGACACAACATAAAAAACTGAACAACACGAACCCTACCAAAAACTTGGGATGATCTCAGTGATCCGGAAGGGTTAGCAGATCCTGCTCCACATGTGGCATCCGTCGTGTTGATCATGTTATAACAGATCTGCTAAATAGTCTAATTCGGAGGGTCACATTTATAATAGGGAAGGGATCGTAGTTACGACGCGAAGAAACTTATCCGATATCATTTGTGACAACCAACTCGTGATGGCGTCCGTACAACTTAAACTTACGAATGAGTGATTTCAATTTCACCATTTGGAGCTCTTGATTTAATAACTTCCTTGTGATCAGTTACCCTCCTTTTTAAATCAAGTGTATGTAACTACATGTCCATTATGTATTCCCTTTGCATGGAATGTGTTGATATGTCACAAAGCGTGTCTATTGGATACCAATTTTCGTTGGTTTCGGGAGTAGAGTTGAACCATATATTCAAATGTTCAACACAAATTTTCTTCAATAGGCTCTGTAAACAGTGATTGGCAAAACCGCGAAAAAAATATCAATGAAAATGCAACTTTTTAGCAATCCACGAAAATTGATACCCACGAAGATAAATGAATTCACATTATATATTTTTATGTAATCTTTAAAGCTTGTGCAATATGTATATTTTTACTGAATATTAATAAAAAAAACTAGATCAACGTCATTGCCTGCACAAAATTGTCTTACCAAAATTACATTTATCGCCCTCAATGTCAAAGTTAAAGGTCACACGAAGGTCAAAAGTATGAGGAGGCACACCACTTGAACATCCCAAAGAAGTAAGGTATTGGCATAAAACCGAAGAAGTTATGGCAAAGTTGTATTTCTTGACGAAAACAAAATACATTTAGTTGACCTTGAGGTCAAATTTGAAGGTCACATAAAGGTCATCATGATACAAGACACTCCACCTCATGATTATAAATTTACATGCCAAACGTTAAAGGCCTAGTTCAAAAGACAAAACAATTATGGCCATCATGTACTATCTAAGTGGATTTTGCCCTCATTTAATGAATCGATTTGAGGTTGGGGTGTAATTTAGCCCTTAATTCGAAAATTATAGTGGTTAATTCTATTTTGAAGGAACACGCGACTAGAATACCACTCTAAGATGTTAATTTTAAAAACAAAATTCTTCTTCAAATACTAGAACCATCATACTTTTTCGGAGCAGACTCTCATTTTATTAATCTTAAAGATTTAACTGAGTTGCTACATCTAAAAACCTATGGTTCAAATCGTTGAAAATGTCATGAGATATTTAGCTTGGCCTAGTTTATCAATGAAAGAAAAACAAGAAAACTGAAACGACAGGCTTTTTTGGGGTATAGTGTTTGGTAACCCTTTAAAACATGAGACATGTATTAACATCAGCAATGTTACTTTTTGAAGATGTAACTGACCTGTGTTGCTGTGAGATTTCAAGCATTAAACTTGTGTGCTCATTTTTTTTAATCCTAACGATTTAATTGAGTTGTTTCGTATCGTATTGATGACATCCAACTCCCACCACATGAGTCATCGGATATATGACATACATAATTCGACCTGACGTACGTAGATGCTTATCTAATAAATTAACACAACCAGACGGATACACTCTTTTAAAAAAGATTACTCATGTTACAATCGAATGAGAGAAATTTCGGGATATCAATATTTCCATACTCAAGCCATTCATTTGGTTTTGAAGAAAATGAGCTAATGCCATTCATAAATGCGACAGACATCACAATGACTCACACTATTCAAAACATAAAAAATTAACAAAACTCTGATGTTCAGTGGTTGTTGTCTGTTTATGTGGTTCATTAATGTTTATCGCTTCTCGTTTCTATATAGATAAGGCCGTTAGTTATCCAGTTTGAATGGATTTACACTTAGTATATTATTTGTAGGGCACTTTATAGCTTGCTGCTCGGTGTGTGTCAATTCTCCGTATTGAAGGCTGTACCTGGATTCTGAATGGTTTACTTTAATAAATTGTTACTTTGATGGGGAGTTGTCTTTTACCATATCTTCCTATATCTATTGTACAGTCTTTTGTAAACAAAAATGCAAATGCAAACAAACAAATTGTTTTTAAATTGTGCCATGATTACAAATTGTTGATTAAATAATAATTCCAGTTAAAGAATTCATACAGACCTTACACAATTTGTGTGTTTGAAAAAAATGCCTGCAATTTTTCTATTTGTACCAGTGCATGCAGTGGAAATTCAAGAAAATGGTGAACTATAAATCTGTCGAGGAAAACGACAAAATGAATGATCTTAATGCATATCTGTTATACGTCCAGTGACAAATTGAATGCACATTTAAGACGATAAGATCTGAATTTAATATGAATATCAATACTTATGTATACTTTGCTGACAAGCTGAATATGATTGTTAACGTTTAGGTCCACAAGAAAATAAAAGTTATTTTACCAAGACCGACTGAAAAATCCAAGGCTACCGGAATTTGTTCGTACCCTTAAGTGGATTAAAATCAATTTTTAATCCTTGCCCTACCACAGAAGAGTTCTAACTAATAACCTCCTGCACTGTAGGCGTAGACATTCACACGAGACTACTTTATCATACCATACAACTCAAATTCGAAACCAATAAGTTTTATAAAGTTTTCAAAATTGCTAAATCAAGCTTAAAGATTCTAACCAAAATAAGATACTTATATGATAAAGGACACTCGTAGTCATTAGAAAATTTGGTCGTCATACGGTCTAAACTAATCTTATTTTCAAAATAATAAGATAAAAAAAATCATTGTTCATATTTAAAGGGCACTGGCTACGAGACACTAATCTGTAATATGTATTTTTTACAAGACTAATGAACGACAGAGGTTTCTGACTTGGGACCTACACACACATGCGTCTCGATATTAATCATGTTTTGTGAAATCCCAAACCTATAGCCAATGTAAAATAAACATACACACCAGACAGCAATTCTATGAAGACACTGCGAGCAAACAAGCCTACGTTTTGACTTGTCTCTTTTTTTATCCATGCAGATGGGCTAGAAATGTTTTAAATTTGGACGAAAAAACAGGGACTAAAGATACCAAAGGGACAGTCAAACTCATAAATCTAAATAAAACTGACAACGCCATGGCTAAAACTGAAAAAGACAAGCAGAAAAAACAATAGTTCATATGACACAACATAGAAAACTAAAGAACAAACAACACTAACCCCATCAAAAACTAGTGGTGATCTCAGGTGCTCCGGTAGGGTAAGCAGATTCTGCTCCACATGTGGCACCCGTCGTGTTGCTTATGTGATTACAAATCCGGTAAATAGTCTAATTCGTTAGGTCACATTCATGAAAGGGAAGGGAATTGTAATTACGACGAAAGGAACATATCCGATATCATTTGTGAAACGGTTATTCCATAACGGTCAACCAACTCGTGATGGCGTCTGTAAAATTTACGAAGGGATGATTTCAACTTCACCATTTGGAACTCTTGGTTCAATAGCTTCCTTTTGAGCAGTAACCGTCTATCAAGAAAATCATGATAGGAAATGCAAGCACGGGAATATCGAGAGATATATACCCCGTATGCAGGTGCTGCTGGAATGTTCACATTTGGAAAGCTGAAATCATCTCTTTTGTCGTAAAGTTTTGTTTTCAATCGACCCTCATTGTCAATTTCTAGATGGTAGTCAAGATATGAAGCCGACTAAACTGTATCTGTAGTATCCTTTATCTCCAGTTCGATAGGATAGATGCGTTCCACAATGTACCAAATTTTGAATTGTTTAGTGAAAGAACATCATCTTTATAGCGTAAAGTAGAGTTAAAGGATATTGCTAACTTCTTATCTTTCTTACTAAGAAGTTCTTGCATGAAGTCAGCCTCATGAGGGAGAATTTAAAAGAAATTAACCATCACTGGAAGTTAACAAATCACATTTTCACCTCTTGTTTTTTATCAGTGTACACGCTTTAGTAACCATTTAACCTCAAGTTTCAGAAATATTCTATAGAAACCACATATAATAAATACTGGTGCTGTGAAATACCCAAGATATATGTTTATGACCTAGAAAAGTGTTACTGCAATTAAATGTAGGATTACTTATGCCTAGGTCACACATTCACGGATACGATATGGCATCAATCGTTGCAATATGTATTAATCCATAGATATATAGTTCTTCTTGTATTTGTAAATATTTCATAAATTGCAATCAAGACTCGAAATACTTGTGTTAAATTTGAGGTGCATATGATAAATTTCAGCTAAAGTACATCAAACGCAAATTAACTTTTAAGCAAACAACGACCAAACCCATATTATTAATAAGGTACTATATTTAACAGGTCGAGAACTCTAGATTTTCTGACGTCAGAATATATTTGCATAGTAATTTCCAAAACACAACGCCAATATGGCCTTGAAAAACTGACCAATCGACTCAATGAACTACAATGCATTGTGGGCTACTACGAGTAAAATACTACGTAAAACATGTGGAATTAGTGGGAAAACAGTCAACTAATATATTGTCTGGGACTCTCATTACCAAAGTTTTTATTCTGCAAATATATTTAATGTAAAATATATAACGTAATCTTCAATTTGCATGCTCAGATTAAAAAAATATTGTTTATTTGCTTCACAATTCGACTTTCTTTTTCGCCTTGCAAAAGTAGTTGAACCGGTTTTGTGCAGTGTTATGAATTAAACCTGCATTATTTTCACGACATGGCACAGTGAAATATCCAATGAAGTGACCACTGTCCAGTAAGAAAATCATTTGAGCTCTTTTAAACCTGTATAATGTCATTTAAAAATCGTTTCTCACGGCCTAGAAAAACACGAACACTTTCATTGAAACACTTCTTTCTGTACTGAATGTGTATTTTTTATCATGACCTGAACTAATAGTAAGAACATTATAATATTCAGTATGCTAAAAATAAGTTATATGAAAGCGGCAGGGGCGGATCATGGGCCAGCCATTTTAAAAAGGGGGGTCCTAACCCTGGACAAAAGGGGAGGGGGTTCAAACTACATGTCCCTATCCAAATGCACTGATCGTCCAAAAAAAAGGGTCCATCCCCCGAAACCCCCCCCCCCCATCCCCCACCCCCCTGGATCCGCCACTGAGCGGATACGGTATATAGCTCAATACATTTGTTATAGTTTCATCCATCGATAATATCCGTTTGTTGCTAATTTTATCACAAAATATACCTCAGAGGTTTCTTATCGTTCGGCTGCTGTCCTTTTGCCATATGTAAAATATCTTCAATATTAAAAGTCTCTGGATCATAGTGGGTGCCATATTACCTATTATTTTTTTTTCTTCTAAAACGTGCTTTGTATAAAGAAATAAGATGATGAGGCATGAGTGCCAAATGAGACATCTTTCCAACAAAGACATAATTAAGTTAAGTAAGCAGTCATAGGTTTAATGCTGAAAAGTAAGCTCTTAATGACCCAAAAATTACTTGTGTAAATCAATCCAAACAAAAAACGGCACAATTAAATATATAAAAGGAGAAGAAATCTATCCCATAAAAAAAATTGTATAGGAGCCTGTATTTCAGTGGTTGTCGTTTGTTTATGTGTTACATATTTGTTTTTCGTTCTTTTTTTTTTATATAACTAAGTTCGTTAGTTTTCTCGTTTGAAATGTTTTACATTTTCATATCGGGGCATTTTATAGCAGACTAGGCTTTGCTCATTGTTGAAGGCCGTACGGTGGTCTATAAATGTTAATTTCTGTGTCATTTTGGTCTCTAGTGGACAGCTGTCTCATTTGGCAATCATAACACATCTTCTTTTTTTATTATAGATCCAACGCAGCAATTTTTACAAAACATATCAAATGTTCCACCTTGTCGCACATACATATGGATACAATCATTACAGCTTATTTCCTAATGCATGTAGAGCAAAACTTTGGTTAGCTTGCTTGCTTTATTTGCATATTGTACAAAATATAAAATATACAAGTTAAACTATCCCTTTATATATATTGTTTAAAGATGTCAATCTTATTTTCAAAGCTTGTATATAAACAACTATACAAACAAAGCAAGCAATCCAACCAAAGTTTTACTTTGCAGGTAAAAGAAATCAGCTGTAATGATTTTATTCAGTTTGGCAAATGTCCGAGCCCGTTAAAAAACGAACAAACTGAACTTTCACGAATTTGGTAATACTTTTTGGACCTTTTGGATTATAGCTCTTCATCTTTTATATATGCTTTGGATTTCAAATATTTTGGCCACGAGCATCACTGAAGAGACATGTATTGTCGAAATGCGCATCTGGTGCAACTAAATTGGTACCGTTGATTTTATTGCTGACTTCACTACCTTCAAAACAAAGGGAACAGTTCGGAAGTCCCATATACTGAAATGTGACCCAAAAAAAAATACTTATAGATTTTTTTAACAGTTACACTGCCATGTATGTAAATATTTCTTCGCCTTTTTTACGAACACAAAATTCAAGGATCCCACATTTGCCTTTAATTATCTATACGTACATTGCTGTACTCGTGAATATCAGCACCGGCGTTTATCGACGGATTACTTTACACTAGCAAATTTGTCTCATGGGTAATTGTGTTTTTTTGCTGTTGTTTCGTTGCTGTCTGGTGGACAAATACATGAAATCTCTGTGCCATCATCAAACATGTTAATGGCTATATATCGGGTAATTCAAACCCCTTTTTCTTCGCATAGAAACAACTCTTTGTTAATCTGAGCATGGAAGTAATACTTTATATCACGAACTATAAATGAGGATACACAAAATGAAAAACTAAGCGAAATTGTGAATCCCGCATTGCACGAAAAAATGTGTTGTATTTCAGTGAATAACACGTGTTCTTGATTGATTGTAAACACGTAGTAGTCCATCATACATTGTGACTCATTTAGTGGATTGGTCAAAAACCTAGGTAAAAATAAATTACGTCACATGTAAATAAACAATTACATGTGCGAGAACATAAGTATTCTAATTCATGCATTTCCATATAAGGTAGTGGTCCTGACCTGTTTAAGATCTTTAAAAAATTCGCGCAAATATTTTCTCTTTTATAATTGCTTCTTGTAAGTGAAATTAGAATCGACACAAACAAATTATACCGTTAACAACATTAGAGTTTGACGTTGCCAAGCAAAAAAGTCAATGACATCATTATCGTTCAATGAAAACTAAGCAAGAAGAAGTACAGGAAAGATGATTGTTAAACTATTAAGCAGGGTAATAGTATTTGAAATTTTTTACTGGCAAATGGTCTATGGAATGAAATAGCACAACTATTTCCTCGTTTTTTATATTGAAAAAACATATTGAGGTATAATAATCACTGATAATCAAGATATATTTAGTGCCTTTGCCACTTTCGGTGAGTTCGCAAAAGATATACATAGCAATTTTTCAATGGGAAAACAGGACTCTTTAACATGCATTGGGGCCTTTTTTTATGAAGTGGTGTCTCTCTCTTAAATTGATCAACCGGAAATATACCGTATAGCGGGTAATTTTCGCGGGTGTAAAATTTCGCTATTTTCATTAAATAAGGTATACGAAATATTTTGGCGGATTCCGAACTTTTATCAATACCTTTGCATCTTCAATTTTAAATTGGTGGAATTTATTTGGCGATTTTGTTCTATCTGCGAAAATAAGCGAACATTTACACCCCGCCAAAATAACCCGCTATACGGTAACTCCAAGTGTCACCTCTAACACCTGGTAAATACAATCTTATCGTAATACTTTTCAAAGTTTTCGTAATGCCCAAATGAACATCTGTCCTATTATCACGAGCAAACTCAGGAAATATTTCTTTCCTTCGTTGATATGACAACTTGTTTCAAATTTGTTTACGGGGATTCCCTAAACAATATACCATCTTGAACCTTCAAAACATTCCACTGTGACCAAAGAAACTAAACAACATGTTTATGTTACATATTTGTTTTTCGTTCATTTTTTTACATTAATAAGGCCGTTAGTTTCTTGTTTGAATTGTTTTACATTGTCTTACCAGGGCCTTTTATAGCTGACTATGCGGTATGGGCTTTGCTCATTGTTGAAAGCCGTACGATGACTTATAGTTGTTAATGTCTGTGTCATTTTGGTCGTTTGTGTATATTTGTCTCATTGGCAATCATAACAATTTTTTTTTTTTTTTTTTTTTATATAATAACGGTTTTACAAGGGATATGAATCAAAGCATCGTCATTGCGATGTTGGTTAACTGGTCTATGCGTAATAACTATATCGTATGAACTTCCAGCCAACGGGCTAGTTGACGGCCGTGTTGTGAATAGACTGATCAATCGTTATGAGCTGTGAAATGTCGAAAATGTTTAACAAAATGGACCACTACTAGCAGTTACTGCCTAGTAACACAATTCCGGCACTCTGTTTTTTGAATAGGTACGACTCCCGTATGCAATAGCATGTTCTTCACAATCAATAACCTGTGATAAAACACCACCTTCCGCTCTGTTATGTGCATCCGTACCAATAATGAATGTTTAGGAGAAGCCAGGATGACTATTTTTTAAAAGCATCCTGACACATTTGTCTACAGAAATTTCGAAACCTTTTTCTGTCATTTGGTGAAGACACTGAGCCGTATCTAAAAGCAGTTATTATGTACAACGATAATAGCCACAAAGCTAAAAAGGATCTCAGCTCTAGATATGTCACGTTCTTAAGAACTGGCTATTCTTTTACACACTTAATTTCATCGGAGTCAATGGCAACACCCGACTCCGAACCAACATGTCCTAGAATGGTAAGCTTTTTAGCAAACAAATAAAATATTTTGAGTTTGAGTGATAAAGCCCTGCGTCTTGTAACTTCAAAAAAAACTTTCTTAAATTATATATCATTTCATCAAAAGTCAGCCATAATTATGATATCGTCCAGATATATGAGACATATGTCCCATTAGAGCCCTGTTCTAAAAGTCTTTATTAGCCGCTCAAAGTTGGCAAGGGTGTTTTCCAAACCAAGTTGCATACAGCGAAACTGATAGAGACCATCCGTGGAGCAAAATCCTTTTTAGTTCGATCTGATTGCTCTTCCTCTACCTGCCAACATCTGAAACATAAATCCAATTGAAAAACCACTTGTTGAATGACAACTGTCCCAAAGGAAACGCATCTTATATAGAACATGCGTTTAACTGGCTATAGTCTACACATACTATAGTGGTCCCGTCCTTCTTTCTAATCAAAACTATTCCAGAGGACCATGGTCCCTCCGAAGGTTAATAAATTTGTTTCCAACATATTAACAATATGTTGATCTACTTCACCCCTTAGACCTATTGGAGTGCGCCGTGGTGGCTGTTTTATTGGACTTGTAGCACAAGTGTCAATCCTGTGATTCGAAATATGTGTTTGTCCAAGGTTTGAATCTGAAGCTTCAAAAAGGGGCTCAAATTTCAATAACATCTCTCACTAGACTTATCGTATTTATTTTCTAATTTATTACGAAAGCACAATCCTTATCACTGACAAAAAGTTTCAGCTCCGCAGTTCAAACATTAAGTACCTGGACACTGTCACTTCCACTCAACAGCCTAACATGACCTGTCTTATTAGACGTCACAGCAGACTTTCCAACAAGAGCCTTCCCTCGATCAAGAAATTATTCGCTTGATTAAATAATGCTAGTAACGTTAACAGCAGAATCATAGTTCAGTACTTCGCCCTTGATTACGCCTTACTTTCTCTGTAGTAATAAAGGTATTTCTTAACTGTCCCTTCCCAACATTCTATAGCCTAAATCGACTTTACAGTCGTTTGTTTGCAGAAAATCTAGTGCAAGAATACCTTTCACTGACAACCCTGCTATAACACCTTCAATGACCGTGTGAAAGCTTCTCAACTTTACAGAAAACAGTGCCTTACCAATGATTTTTTAAGACTCTCCATTTTCCATTATAATTTCCTGAGTGACCTGTCGTACTCTTGGCCTAACACGGCTCTTAAATTTCTCAAAAAGAGTATGCAACATCGAACTGACTGTCGCTCACATATCAACAAGACACCTCGCATTGGTTCCATTTATCAACAATTCTACACAGAGCTCTGCTTCAGTGTTCAGTGTATTCGAACTAAGGTACAAAGCTTTACGTTTCAATTTACCGCAACGGCTGTATAAACCGCTACCTGCAGGTCCTGGAGTTGTTTTCACAAAACAGATTTATCGTAAGTATACTGATTTGTTCATGACTTAAGACCAATCTTAGTCGTAAGTTTTTTTGTGAAATCGACCCTAGATGGTCATTGGTTGTCCTGCCTACTATTTCCAGGAGCATAACAATTTCTACCCATGTGACCGGTCTTGCCACAATTATAGCAAATGAATTTTGACCTATCAACTGGCCCAGACATGAAACCTATCATAAGACTCACTTTTGTCTACAACTCTTAAATTGGCTTCCCTTACTTTTAAAAGAACTTACCATATTTCTTAACTGCCTTGTAAAACTCCACAGCTAAACAACTAGTGGAATTAATGTCAGGGGGCCTTTATCGTTTGATTTTTATACGCATTTCGGTATTTATCCATGCATCCACAAAGTGTTCTTCGGCAATGTTTCTTTAACTTCATCTGGGTTAGTGGAATACACCTCATTCACCTGCTTGCGTATGGTTTGTCCTTATCTAGGAAACGACTCCGAAGCCCTCTGCTTCCTTTCCTTAAATTGTACCCTGTACAAATCTGATAGATTTGGGGGAGCGAACGTCTTCTGGTCAAAACGACTCTTTTTGTCATCAGATAAATCCCGGAGAACACATTGAACACGACCCCTTAATGAAGCTGATAAATATAAACCTTTCTCTTAATCATACCAACCGTTTATTGAGAAACATGCCTCAAAATGTGACCGGTAGTCGTTTAAATCACCTGACCTATTTTATGTTGCAACCTTAATATATCTTCGCTTACTTACGCACTATTGTCAATGGTGACTTCTCCGGTGATTTCATATCGGACATGTTGACAGGTGTTTCCTTATCAACTTTATAATCCTTGGGTTTCAACTCATTTGAGGCTGCTACATCTTGTCATACCTTTGGCTTTGTTCTAATACCTATTCAATGTGAACCGACTGGGGTACTATGCATCGGGGTTGTCTTATCAACAGAAGTTTGGTCAAAACACACTGAGTGGTACAAAACCAGATGCCTGACTATATACCGACTAAATAGCCAACTATTCAGCGAACTTATCCCACCGCTGCCATCAAATTTTCCGGGTTTTTTGTGTATCGTTTTTTACCCTTACAAATGGTAACGTGTATCCTAAATGTAACCTACACTTATATATAAAATCCGAACGAGAATGAAAAAGTAAAATCACAAAAATACTGAACTCAGAGGAAAATCAATTTGGAAAGTCCATAATCACATGGCAAAATCAAAAAACAAAACGCATCAAAAACGAATGGACAAGAACTGTCATATTCCTGACTTGGTACAGGCATTTTCAAATGTAGAAAATGGTGGATTAAACCTGGTTCTATAGCGCTAACCCTCTCACTTTAATAACAGTCTCATCAAATTCCGTTACATTTACATGATGCGTTAAATAAACAGTCACAATCAATAAAATAGTCAAAATATGGGAACATCAGTCATCATCGTATAACCATTTAACAGGACACAACAACATCTACTATCTACGAACACATGGATTGATTTGAAAAAGATTACTCCCGGTAATTTAACTATATGCGATCCTTTACCTAACAATGTATTACAACACAAGGGACGAATCATTTTAGCCTAACTTTAAATTATTTGCCTTACAGTACTTTATTACTTTGATACTAAGGTAATATTTGAATAATTGTAATCAGTATTCCCTTGGTCCTTATTCAGGGCCAAGTGTCACTGGTTCAAAGGGACAGTATGACGTTGTCAACTTCAATGTATGAAATAAAATCACAAAAATGCTGAACTTAGAGGAAAATCTATTCAGAAAGTCCATAATCACATGACAAAATCAAACAACAAAACGCATCAAAGACGAATGGACAAGAACTGGTAAATGACGTATACCACAGGACAATATGTCACCTTCATCTTCAGATAGTACAATTAGCTCTTGCTTATATAAGCTTAATCATAGGTCCTTCGAAAGCTACCTCTTATTCAGAAATTGTTGAAGTTAACTTTTCGTATGTCTGTACTTTAGGAGCTCTGTCGACTTATCCAATTAACGCTGTGAGAAACTCTACTTATATAGTAGAATAATTTCTAATCAAAATGCATTTAAGCTCTAGACAGAAATAAATATATTCCGTATTACTATCATGTTTTAATGTAACGTCTTTTAAAAGACTCTAATATAAAACACTTTTTTTTCATCTAAGAAGGATCGGAACCAGTACCAAAACTTCTTCAATTGTTTTTCGTATCACAACCATAAAAAGCGTACGCCATTAACAAACGAAATTGAAAGCAAAATTTGTCATGTAAACATTCACTGCATTATAACATATGCCGACTTCTTAACAGAGAAAGTTTGAACTTCCTTATATTATTAAGGAAGATAGATATTTTCGTCAGAGTAGTCCCGAGGATGGTTGGAAATTTTCCCGAATGTATAAGATAACAAATTACTCGATTAACTTTGATAACGTGCATGTGCTTGTATGTAATTTCACTGTAATGTGTTGACGTTACCTTATGTAAATTTTATAGTTACGTCATGTACAAATGTGTGGAAACGTAACGTAGTGAAAATAAACGAGTTGGCGCTCAAAGGGTTAAGACAATTTACATTTCACCCATGGCAACGGACATATGTGATTTCTTCAATAAGATATAAACACAGTGAACATTTTTCACTTAAAAAATCTTCTTTTTTGTCACATTGTGTTACATTTTGAAGCGCACAACATGACTCAAAATGTCTGATGTTAAAATTGACGTTTGAACATCACATATGACGTCATACTGGCATAACGTACAAACGACTAGATGAATGATTAGCGGAATTTTTGATTAAACTAAATAAGAGTATTGACGATAAAGAATAAGGTCTTACAGCTCGTATGAATTTGACATCTCTTGATATCAACTCGCGTTTATTTACGGCCTTCAACAATTGGCCGTTTCAGAATCTAAAGCATCATGGGTAATTTCATTGTTCGTACCCCAAAGTGAAAATAACGTTACGTCATTGGTTGAATTTCCATTGTATATAACGTTTTAAACCAATCAAAACGCTTTGGTGTACGCTTTTGAAAATATTACCCAGGATGCAGTACATTCTGAAACGGCCAATTGCCGAGTGTCCATACAACATGCTAAGATCTAATCGTCACGAGTCTAAACAAACTACCATTTCACAAACCTAACTGATACATCAAGCACAAAAGGTTTTTTTTTGTGTTTAATCAATTTTTATATTCCTTAATGTAAAAAAACCTAATAGTCTACTAAAATACAAGGATCCAAACAAAAGCATACTCATATATTTTACTTTGTGAACAATAAACAAGACATTTGATAAAAAAAATGACTTAGTTTTGTCGTTCATTATCTTTCGATCTTCCTCTAGATTTTTTCTCCATTTTCTATTTCAACATTTTATAATTTTTTTCAATTGGTCTTTAATTTCTGGTATTCTCCATGCATAAATAAAAGGATCTACAAACAAGTTTAACATATGTATGTAAAATAAAACTACGTGTGTTTGCCTTTCTACAACTGTATCTGTCAGTATTTCTATCCAATATGAGACTAAAAACGGACCAGTGAATACAATCGCAGACATAACTGTTATAATACACGTTGAAAAAGCCCGAATTTCCCATGCCTTCCTTTCTATTCGGACTAATGATATTATTTGACATCTTTTTGGTGGTTCATCCGATATAGAGCAAACTTGGCGTCTATGTTTATAATTCACGTCACCATTTGTTTTCGATTGTTGCTCGTTAAAGTTTGGTACTGTGTCATTTTCTGCGTAATTATCTTGATAGTGAATGCTTATAGAACTCAGACGTCGTATGCTATTGTTAGGCGTGCTCTGGTTTGAGAATTGGGTCACGTGAAAATCACTGCTACCATTTTGATTCATTTCGATATTGACCGGCTGCACACGACTTGAAAAGAACATTTTCCAGATACGAATTCCTGTAATTACTGTTATTAAAATTACGAAAAACATCAAAATTACTCCTAGTCCGAAAATAAAGGCGAAGTAGATTATAAAATGATGCCCATATAACTCAGTAGATGAACATACAACTATTTTTTTTCAAAAGGCGTTAATAGAGTTACTGCCAGAGCAAACAAACATAGGAAACATATATTCCCTATTACGAGTAGGTATCTATACTCTTTAAAAATCTTATTGGTTCCAAGATTGTATGATTTAATTGTGAGGTACCTTTGTAAACAGATAAACAATAGTAAACTGTACTGTGTCAAGGATCCGAAGGCAAACCAAAACGTTTGGAACAAACATATGCCGACTAGTTGTTTGGAAGAGAGGAAAATCGCAGAGGAACCATACAACAATAACGACAACGCCATAAAGGCATCATTTAATAAAAGTGAAAAAACGGAAAGCTGATAGAAATCGCTTTTCATATTTCGAAAGCATGCCATCGCACATGCGCTGTTGATTGTAATTGAAATTAACGATAAAATAGTCAGGCAGATGCTTTCATATGGCGAATAGTTGGTGTCATGGATTTGGGGATTACCCAATGAAATCTGAAAAAGATAAAAGTGTTTTCTTACGTACTTGAACTTCAGATTTCTAAAAGATACACTGATATTGATAATTCTCATCCTTTTTATATTGCATTGTTAAGTCAGCCTGTCAACACTGATTTTGTGAGTTCGATCTCCACACGTAGAATGTGCGTTTGACTCCACTCTAAATTGACTAGGATTGTGAGTTTCATGCCGATATTCAGTGGTTCTCTCCGGGCATTCAGCTCCCTATGCCAATCAATCTGACCACCTCGACACTACCAAAAGGGCTGAAACTAGCGTTTAAGTCTGCTAATTGATATTTTATCGTATGTTTTTATATGTTGTGATGTTATGCTATTGTTTCAGAAAAAAAGGGAGAAGGTTTGGGCCCATTAAAACGTTTAATCCCGCTGCAAATGTTTGCACCTGTCCTAAGTCAGGAATCTGATGTACAGTAGTTGTCGTTTGTTTATGTAATATATACGTGTTTCTCGTTTCTCGTTTTGTTTATATAGATTAGACCGTTGGTTTTCCCGTTTGAATGGTTTTACACTAGTAATTTTGGGGCCCTTTATAGCTTGTTGTTCGGTGTGAGCCAATGCTCCGTGTTGAAGGCCGTACTTTAACCTATAATGGTTTAATTTTTAAATTGTTATTTGGATGGAGAGTTGTCTCATTGGCACTCACACCACATCTTCCTATATCTATTTAACGCAAATAGTCAATACATCAATCTTATTTTTCATCAATACATTTGTCTCTGTCTCACCTACAGTTAATCCGGTCACAAAAAAAAGAGAATGACAGAAAAGCAAGGATAAACTAAACATAGTAATGACTTCATTTTTTTCATTGTAAGTTTTCCGTTTTTATTTTGGAACGTTTCCGCCAGCAGCACATATATTTAAAGTAAAAGGAATACTGCCTTATAGGTAGTTGCAAAACGTTTACTGTCAAATATTCATTCTTTTCCAGCTGTATTTACACTTTGCTTCCTCAACATACTAATATATTTTTGTAAACTTTGAATAGTGCTAGAGATTATAACACAATTTTGACGGCTGTACCCAATTGTTTTGAGTTTTTACATATTTTGTCTGTTTGTTTTGCTCACGCATTGTTGTCAATATAATGGAATTATATGCTAATGTCATACAAGTGAGAGTTTTAGCTAGCTGTAAAACGAGGTTTAACCCACATAAGAAAATACCTGTAACAAGTCAGGAATATGAACGTTGTTTTTTATTCTTTTGCTTTTGGTTTTGACATCTGATAATGAACTTTCTGTTTTGGATTTCCCTTGGAGTTCGGTATTTTTTCATTTATTTTTTGTAATATTAATGTTTTTAGTTGATGTTTTTTTTTTACCTTGTCCCATCGATAAATATTTTATGAAAATTTCTTTCAAACTTACAATGTACCTCTTTTGTTTTCGAATCAGTTTTTTTTTTGGCCAAATTGTTTAGAATTTATAGAAATAAACTCGTCAAAGATAGTAGATTAATAACTTTGTATTCGTCATACGCGAGTGTCGTTTGCAAATAATGCATAGAAAATTACTCCTTTTGAAAGTTTTTTCAAGGTTTAATCAGACATTTATGTTTATTCAGAAATTTAGTTGTCTGAAAAATTGTGACAGACTGCAGGCAAGATGAGACTTTAGTGTTTATTGAATAAAAGTAGAATTTGCTAATGGGTATGGATTGGTTCTATAGTATAGTTAATAATGGACAAAATGTGCAGATTAATGAGCAATAAAAATAAAGAATAGAGTACAATAGACAAAGAAAAATAAAGAGTACAAAATATTGGGGTGTTAAATTTAAAGAGTAGAAAAGAAAAGGCAAAATGTATAAAGAAGAGAAAAAAATAACATAAAAAAGTTGATCAATAAAAGATATAAAAGACCTCTATCTAAATTATCTCTTATAGGGGGTTAACTATAGTGTGAACTATGTAATATCCTTTTTTCATATATCCGGCTATGAAAATAATGAGATAGTGTATGACACTTGGAATGGGAGATTTAATCGATAAGTATAAATATAAGTCGATGTAGTTCAATTGAAGATGTGGATGGGGATCCTTGAAGTCGTATTCGTTAATGTTTTATTTCATTTTTTTCTATTCTTTACAATTTTTTTTTGTCAACTACTTTCTTTTGTTTATATTTTTGCCAATTATTCTTTATTACATATACTGCAGGTTGGGGCAAACTGTTTCATCTATACTGTGCCACTCGTTGCAGAGAAGCATTGAATGACAAAACTAAAGAACGAAACAGGGTAAAACAAATATATTGACTTTGACATCTTAAATGATCTATCGTAAACTTACATTAGTTCCAAGAAGATCGTCCATTCTCTGCCCTTTAAATCTATTAAATGAAAATCGTAGAAATAAGATTATTGTTTATCTTATAATCATGATAATGTGTTTTTAGAATTATATCGACATCTTCAGCCGTTATAACGATTAAGTTTAAAAGAAGAAAAAAAAAAAGAAAAGAAGATAGAAAGAAAGTAAGACATAAATCAATCTGTTTGTATACTCACGTTTGATTTGTCTGGATGATTTCTTTTTACAATGTTCAGGGTAAGTTCTACTTTTTATTGTTACTCGTATACATTTTGAACTCAAGTCTGAATCGTCGACAGCAGTCCTTTTGTGCCAATTACTGTTTTTCAGGGGTATCATTTGCGCCAATATTCGGAACTCATTTGCGCCAATCTACCTTAACAATTCAGAAAGATTAGTTTACTGCTGAACAAGTCTAATATTAAAAGAGGGTAATTTACCTGACCTAACAATAACTTCACGGTTAAGCTAACAAGCAGGCTAACCAAACTTATTACCTTTGGCTTCACACCTAATGCACACGGCTGTAATTATCATAATCAAAATGTTACACCAAGGTGTGGTAAGGTGTTATTATATAACGATAATGTCACAGAAAAAAAACCACGTGTTTATGAAAAACAGACAAAAGTATTCTATTATTTAAATTATCTCCATTCGTATGATTGAATCCTTGTAATTTTAAGTAAAAGGCACAAACCCATCAAAATATTAAACTGAAATTTTATAGAATGATAATTTCATAGAAAGTTCATGATGTCCGAGATGGCCAGAAATAAAAATATCTCTGGAAGGAACATGGAGATAAAATGTACACGGAAAAGGATAAATCGTTCACAAAAATGTTTGCTTCATAAATATTTTGATGTGAGCGTCACTGATGAGTTTTATGTAGAAGAAACGGGCGTCTGGCGTACTAAATTATAATCCTGGTATTTTTGATAACTATTTACCCTGCAATTTTCTCAATGCACTTATCTCGATCAGGCAGTAAATTTCGTTTAATTTCGCATATCTAAATTGTTATTTTGGTTTATTGTTGTGATTTTATATTTTACAGCTAGTCTGTTTAATTGATTCGTTTATTGTTTTGTTTAAAAACAGGTGCACTGTTTACAGCTTATTTTTTCAGGTCTTTGTATTCTTTTAAATGAAAGCAGTAACTGTTGATATCCTGATAAGTCGTCAACGATACCTCATCTTCTTGCTTTTGTTATAATTTATGAAATATGTAACCAGATAGTCTTCTCCTAAATTTTAATTTGTTTTCCAAAAGCTTAGTAAATTGTTAAGCGTACACTTTATATCAACTTAATCATCGTTGTTTATACTTATACAATATCTTGCAGTTGGTTCTTTAATTCAGTGAATCAACCTTAAGGTGGTACATTTTTGTACCTAACACTACAGGGAGATAAATCTGTAAAGTCAGCTAAACGTTTTAATTGCGATGTGTTGTAAAAGGAATATTAAGCTTCTCAATGATCAAAATTGCTGTTTGTCAAACTGCTATATAACCAGTGTAATTTTTCTGACAAAACGGTTGATTCAAACTTTTTTGAATTTTTTTTATTTTTGTTAAAGGGTCATAGTAAATGCATTGTGAACATTTTATGCAAATTAAACGAGCGAAAATAATTTTAGTGAAAGTGTTGGGTACCACCTTAAATGTTAGAATTAAGTTTTGAAAGAAAGAAAGACCCTTTAACATATATTGCTTTACTCACGTGTAGTTTTTTTTTATGATATATGCTTGTAAATGAATGGTGTATTTACGTCTGGCGTGAATATAAAATTTAATCCTGGCATCTTTGATAATTTTGATTACAACCACTGCGTCGATGTCGCTGTTGATGAAGTTTTAATTCCCCGAGGGTATCACATGAGTTATCATTTATATGGTCTTATTTATAAATTAACTGTATGGTCATATTTATAAATTAACTGTATGGTCATATTTATAAATTAACTGTATAAAAAAGAAGATGCGGTATGATTGCCAATGAGACAACTATCCACAAAAGACCAAAATGAAACAAACATTAACAACTATAGGTCACCGTACGACCTTCAACAATGAGCAAAGCCCATACCGCATATAGTCAGCTATAAAAGGCCCCGATAAGACAATGTAAAACAATTCAAGCGAAAACACTAACATATCTATAAATTAACTGTGTGGTCATATTTATAATTTAGAATTTTTGAAAAACAAGGCTTTTCTGTGTCCGGAATAAATCACCTTAGCAATATTTGGCATTTTTTTTAGGATTTTTTGTTCCTCAAGGCTGTTTTATTTCGTAATCTTTTTGGCCTTGTAAACTTTGTTGGATTCGAGCGTCACTTATGAGTCTTTTGGAGTCGAAACGAGCTTCTGGTGAAAATACAAAATGTAATCCTGGTATCTATGATGACTTTATTTGCTGTCCCATATATTAAAATTGGATTTTTTTTTCATTTAATAGGGTACACGGTATTTTGTCCAGACTTAAACAGAGGAAAAAGTCTGTTTTTGTCTTAACTTTAAACAACTAGGATAACATTGTAAAAAAAAAAGCCTACACTCAGGAACTGCAAGTATTATCATAACGATAGTTTCACGGAAAAAATGTTTACACAGAAATATCTAAAAAATTAGATAATTGTCAGATGTATAATTAAATCCTTGTTCAAACATGTAAAAAAGACACTATAACATCAAAAAGTTCCTCTAACATTTTCACACTTATTTAACTTGAAAACAAGTTCACTGACTCCAACTTTTTTAAATGATTTGGTTTGATTAAGTATGAAGATTATTTAAACCAATTTTTATGAAAAAGCCGATAATGTAATTTTTAACGATATGATGAATATGCAGCAAAAAATGACGGGTTTTCTACATTGATCAACATTTAATTTCATAGATATGAGTTATTTCGTAAAAAAAGTAAAAACACGTCAACTTTGAACTTTTGAACAGAGATCTGAAATTTCGACCTCATTTTATACAAAAAAACTGTATCCTTAAGGGGAAAGTTGTTTCATAGCCAATAATATTCCACTCCTCGTTTTTGTATTTATTCATGATATTTAGAAATATAATACAGGGTAGTCATCACCCGACATTTTGTTTGTTTTAACTAATATAACAGCACATTACACGCACGTGCTTACAGTTTTTGGTCGCGCTGAAAAAGGTTTATAAAAATCCTAGCACTTCGAAAGCTGTCAAAAGATATTAAGATCCCCATTACATAAAATTGTCCATATTTGAGTTAGAGCTGATGAAGTTTTCTATAATTTGATGTAAATTGCCCGAAAAATAGTACAACACACTGTAAAAATATTATTGAGACAGCGCAGGTGGGATTTTTTTTTAATTTTCAGTTATTGTCTAAAAGAAATGCACTACAAACTACTGTGGTCTCGGACCTTCTAGAGTATTTTCTGGTTGTACTTAGACCCTGAATAATATATTTCTCTACTCACGTTTGAATCGTCTAGTTGTTTGATGATTTCAGGAGATTCTAGTATTGATGTTTACTTTACTTTAATTTTCAGTTATTGTCTAAAAGAAATGCACTACAAACTACTGTGGTCTCGGACCTTCTAGAGTATTTTCTGGTTGTACTTAGACCCTGAATAATATATTTCTCTACTCACGTTTGAATCGTCTAGTTGTTTGATGATTTCAGGAGATTCTAGTATTGATGTTTACTTTACTTTAATCCGTCTATCAAATTGCTGGTTTTTTGTTGCTAGTTTGAATGAATATGAAGCAGACGAAAAAACTCTACCATCATAGCATCACCATAGAAACAAACTCTGTAACAAATAATTTATCATTGAAAAATAATAATTAGATTTTCACAAGTTATTTGCTCAGTGCAATGAAGGACATTTAACACTAAATTATTAATGTACTATAAGGTATGATAATGACGATCATTTCACAGAAAATATGTTTCACAGAAAATTTATGTTTAAATCAAAACTAGAAAGTAAGCACCAATGCACTGTGTGGTATGATTATGACGATCATTTCACAAAAAAATATGTTTAAATCAAAACTAGAAAGTTAGCATTAATGCACTATAAGGTATGATTATGACGATCATTTCACAGAAAATATATGTTTCACAGAAAATTTATGTTTAAATCAAAACTAGAAAGTTAGCATTAATGCACTATAAGGTATGATTATGACGATCATTTCACAGAAAATATATGTTTCACAGAAAATATATGTTTCACAGAAAATTTATGTTTAAATCAAAACTAGAAAGTTAGCACCAATGCACTGTGTGGTATGATTATGACGATCATTTCACAAAAAAAATATGTTTAAATCAATAAATCAAAATTAGAAAGTTAGCATTAATTTCTTATTTTTTTTCTATCTTCATTATATTCACAATTCATATATACATATCACAGTTTCAATTACACAAATATAAAAACATTTTCATTATTTATTGTCCTTTCTCTGAAAATGAATCATATTTGCAAAATTATCTATATTGCGTGAAATATTTTTCACGAACATAATTATCTGATTAATATCAACTTTCGTATACTCATCTTTACATATATATCTATCATTTTCTATGGAAGAACATCATATCCCTATATTTATATTCAATCTCATTCTAATCTACCATTCAGCTCATACATTCAAGTTATAAAAGCCTACACCCAATACAATGAAAAATTAAAGAGTTTTAGTGTTTGTACAGTACTGTATCATTGTCCTACATTTGACGAAAATTGATACAATCGAAATAAAAGATCGCAAGGGGCTGGTCTCCATTCCACCATGCAAATAAATTCAAAAGTATTAAACATTAAGTCAATTATCAGCAATAATAAGACAAGCAAACAAAATTACAATCCAATTATCATAATTCAGCAAAAACATTTTTTCCCATTTTCTCACAGAAACATACACACTCTCATTACAAAAACAAATTATAAAATTCTTAAACAAATTTTACAGTTTTTTATTTCCACAAGCCACGTTTTCAATCTCCAGTATTCCTTGACGGACTGCATCAGTCATCAGTTGTGTTTGTCTAACATCTTTAAAATCCTCGGTTACAACTTTGTTCAATAACCGGTAATCTCGTTCCCCGCGATTGACAGTTTCAACATTTTTATGGCCCATATGATATAATATCAGAAGTCCTCTATGCGTTTTTCCAATCAATATGTCCATACCACTTCGGTTTTGTTTTAAAACAATTTTATATATAAATCTACTAGCTTGTATAGTTTTATTACGTTCTTTCAATTTATCACATGTATGTTGACAGAGTAGATACACTATCACTTTTAATCGTTTGACTAATTGTACACATTGATTCATCTACAGTGCATTTATTCTTTTCAATTCTCCCAACAGATACACTTTATTTTTATTTACATTGTTTACACTTTCATTTGTTAAACAGGTTGGTGACATAGACAATGCATTACCTGTATCGATAGACAGTTCTATATTTGGATTCTCTATAATATCAATGTTACCTGTAGTAGCGGAGGCCACAGTCGGGTCATCTTCAAAATCCATTATATCTAAGGTATTTGTCGATACCTTTTCACTCGTTATTTGAATTATTTCAGATGGACGATCTGAACAAATCACATTTGTATTATTCTCAATATTTACATTGTCATTGTTATATTCTTTCATTCGTTTCTTATTACGATTGACGGTAGAATTTGATTTTCTTTTACTCTTAGTACTATCTTCATTTGTGAAAACTATAGAAACACGGGCTTTGTCATTCTCACCGTGAACAGTAAATGTGATATTACGAAATTGTTCGCATGCATTTTCTATAGTACTCATCAGTAGAGCTGGAAGTCTCTCCATTATAATTATAATTAAAAACAGTTATATAATTCACCCTCGGGTAGCCTCTTTCAATCCAACATTAGCATTAATGCACTATAAGGTATGATTATGACGATCATTTCACAGAAAGTATATGTTTCACTGAAAATATATGTTTTAAATCAAAACTAGAAAGTAAACACTAATGTACTGTAAGGTGTGGTTATAACGATCATTTTACAGAAAATATATGTTTTGGTAAAACAAAAGTTCAGCAATACTTAGTTGATTAGATTTCCCCCAAGATAAAGCAGTCACTTACGCTGAATTTCGTTTATCGTTGTGATTTGAGATAAGGCAGTTTGTTATCTCAATTGAATCATACGACATTTTCTTTTGATTACCCTTCCGGAGCACTTGAGATCACCCCTAATTTTTGGTAGGGTTCCGTGTTGCTTATTCTTCAGTTTTCTATGTTGCGTCATGTGTTCTATTGTTTGTCTGTTTGTCTTTTTCATTTTAAGTCATGGCGTTGTCAGTTTATTTTCTAATTTCCCCCTTTGTTTAACATTTTGATTGTTACCGTCCACAGTATTGGTTTTCCCTTTGTCGAAACCATTAGTTTATCATCTGTATTTATTATGTCTAAGGGGAGTTCACTCTTTTTGTCTTTGAATTTTTGCCAGTTTTTTTAAATTCTCTGGTTTTATTCATGTAGTGCTATTAACCATGTTTGCCCTCCTACCCCTACTTTTTTTATAACATATACTACCAGTTTTAATGCCATCTATAAGTCTGAATAATTACATTAGATGGAAGATGAATTATAATACGTTATTCTGATTGGCTAACTGCACATCACATGTTATTCCGTAAACAATTGCATTAGACAATAAAATTTATCATGCATGATTACAAGAGGTCCCACAATAAAGTGAACAGGTGAACTAAATAAAACTGGATAAAAATCGTGTTTTCATGATCCTAGCTCAAAAATGTAATTATAAGTATTGAATGCTTCTTTTTGTAACTTTATAGGGTTGTAAAAGCGTTGACAGTGCGTACATTTTAGAATGAAGCGCTTCCGCGCTTCATACAAAATGTACTTCGGTCAACGCTTTTACACCCCAATAAATTTACAAAAAGAAGCATTCAATTCTTAATTAAATCCTTGTTTTGCATACTTTTTGACAGTAAAAATGGTAAATAAATGACCCTTTATTATTTTCTGCTTGTATACTTCCTTTGTATATATATTCTATCGTTAATTTCAGTCTTTGTAAAAGCTTGTAATTTTAACAAAGAAGCAAAAATCCTTCAGAGGATAGCTGTTTCATTGGCCATGAAAACGTTGTGTTTGTATTAATGCATAAAATAGGGAAAACAATGCCTGGTCACCATTTCCTGAACTTTTGTTCATATTTTGAAAGCAACACACCTCACTGATAACAGTGCTCTTAAAACTAAAAAAAAGATAACCCGTTATGTTTAAAAATCAAGAGCAAAAAGTTAAATCACAAAAATACTGAACTCCGAGGAAAACTCAAAAAGGAAAGTCCCTAATCAAATGGCAAAATCAAAAGCACAAACTCATCAAACGAATAATATACCTTGGTACAGGGATTTGCTTATGAAGAAATTTGTGGATTGAACCTTTCTTTATAGTGCTTAACCTCTCACTTGTATGACATTCGCATAACATTCCATTGAATTGACAACGATGCGTGAAGCATACATTACAAGCACTATTCGGTTTTCTTTTCAAGGAATATTATATATATACACATCATTCTAAGGATGATTTTATCCCAGTCATGGATTACCCTAGCCGTATTTGGCCAAACTGTTTGGATATTTGGTCCTCAATGTTTTTCAACTGTGTACTTCTTTGTGTTTCTAATTATTTGGATCTGAGCGTAACTGATAAGTCCTATGTAGACGTAACGCACGTATGGCATATAGAATTTTAAGCCTGGTACCTTCAATTAATATTCCCGTACTAGCTTTGTATGGTAAAATCAGAATTTTAGTCACTGAAGATTGTTTTGTAGACAAACCGCGCATTTTGTGGTAAGGAATAATTTTCTTAGAAAAGTCGATAAGTTTTCTAAAAAATAAATAAAATATTTATTGAAAAACAAAGAATTAAAGTAAAAAAAAGTTGTTCTATAATATACTTGTACATAAAGAACCAAGAGAAAACAACCAACATACACTGTAAAATTTGTCATAAATCTAAATGCCTTGAGTTATTAGTCTCAAATCTGACTGCCTTGAGTTATTGGTCTCAAATATGAATGCCTTAAGTTATTGGTCTCAAATATGAATGCCTTAAGGTATTGGTCTCAAATATGAATGCCTCGAGTTATGGGGCTCAAATCTGAATGCCTTAAGTTATTGGTCTCAAATATGAATGCCTAAATGTATTGGTCTCAAATCTGACTGCCTTGAGTTATTGGTCTAAAATATGAATGCCTTCATTTATTGGTCTCAAATCTGACTGCCTTGAGTTATTGGTCTAAAATATGAATGCCTTAAGTTATTGGTCTCAAATCTAAATGCCTCGAGTAATGGATATCAAACCTGAATGCCTTGAGTTATAGGCTTCAAATCTGACGGTTTTGAGTTATTGGTCTCAAATCTAAATGCCTTGAGTTATTGATCTCAAATCTAAATGCCTTGCGTTATTGGTCTCAAATCTAAATGCCTTGAGTTATTGATCTCAAATCTAAATGCCTTGAGTTATTGGTCTAAAATATGAATGCCTTGAGTTATTGGTCTAAAATATGAATGCCTTAAGTTATTGGTCTCAAATCTGAATGCCTCGAGTAATGGATATCAAACCTGAATGCCTTGAGTTATAGGCTTCAAATCTGACGGTTTTGAGTTATTGGTCTCAAATCTGAATGCCTTGAATTACTGGTCTCAAATTAAAATGCCTTGAGTTTTTTTTTACTCTGGTATTTAATCCAAGTCATGACTATTATCATTGATTGTCGTATAAAATATCTTAGTTCATGTAGTATGTATAACTTCATATTGTCAGTTAGAGTATTTGCTTCCGTGTGCGTTTTCTAATTAATAAAAACTTCCACTTTTAACCACGCAGACCAAAAATACTTAAAACGTGAAAAACAAAACACGATGCAGAATATATTCTATCAATTCATCACATTACCATAGAAACAAACAGTGTATTAAATAATTTATCTTTGAATAATAACTAATTAGATTAGGTTTTCACCAATAATTAGATTGATGTACTTTATGCAACAAAACAAGAAATTTTATAATCAGGTTCTGGAAGGTGTTATTATGACTATCATTTCACAGAAAAACATGTTTATATTAAAAGCAAGTTCAGCAAGATGTTTTTGAGTGCATTTTCTCTAGATCAACAAAACATGAACTTTTAGACTAACATTTATATTACGATAAAGTCATAGAAAGATCAAGAATATGATGTTAAGAAATATACGTGTGTCTGGAAAAAACATTGTGAAAAAAATAATTCGGAGTTAGAGCAAATCGTTCACAAAATGTTTAAAGCCGCCATTTATTTTATGTCCTAATACCGACCAAGTAGTGACTATCGCTGAATTGTATATGTCATTATGGTGTTTTTTCGTTCATTACTTTGCCGTCTTGTGTTTCTCTTTCTTGAAAGCCGTTCGAAGACGACCTGTAGTTTATATCAGCCTTATTCTTAAGTCTCCAGATGACGGTTATCTCATTGGCCAGGATAATACATTTCCTTGTTTTATATTAATGAATAATATGAGGAAATACAATACCTGGTCACCATTTTCGTTCAATTTTGTTTGTAATTTGAAAGCAACCAATTTCATTAATAACGGTAAACTGAGTATAAACATAATCCTCCTGTTTAGTATAAGTTTGGAACAAAGTATACATTTCAGAAATTTTTTGTTGTTTACCCAAGGAAAATATTCTCTTTGCTGCATTTGTCAAAAGCCTTTAAAAAATTTAGGGTACTCCATATTGTATCTCTACTTTCGTGTGTAATCCCTAGCTAAGCGTGAAAAGATATTCAGAAGGTGTCATTAAACCTTTCTGTTTTAAATAAACTCATCACAGATAAAAGTGGTGCAAAATACAGCTAATTCCAAACTAAATGACAAATTGAAAGAGTTGGCATTGCTTTGTTTTAAATAAAAAAAAATGACCAACGCAGATACAAGTATCTTGTCTTAGGATGGATAAATCCTAACATAACAAAACAACACATTGTTACAATTATGAAATGACTAGACACTAGATTTGTGTAAAACACACAAACAACTCACATTAATACAGAGGGAAAAATACTCACAGCTATAAAAGATCGTGATCTTAATTATATTCAATTTGATAAACACATATCGTCTTATAATAACAAAACACGATTCTAAAAAGGTACTGGAAACACATAAATCGATAACAATTTGAACAATTACCCCTAACCATAACTCTAACCCTAATTATAATCCTAACTCCAACACTCTACCTAACTCTAACTATAAATATTGTGATACTTTTAACCAAATGAGCAAATATATAGTTTGTCTTCTTCCTTTACTCAGGCTTGCACAACATACGCTTAATAGTAAGTAAATATTTTAGAACAATTGAAAAAGATTGATTGATCCGCCATCGATGAGAGATATATAGTCATCAATATAGAGATATGATTCGTAGCTTTTACCAAGCTTGTTCTCATACGATGAAAAGAACTTAAAATGTTTATACTGTAAATAATATAACATATTATGTTTCATAATAGGCGAATTTATTATAATACTTAAATAGTATAGATATGTCGTTTTGTATACTTCTTTACATACTGGCTCTTTATTGTACATGTTGTACATCTAAAGTTAGCACTTAATGACGTTTTTTATCATATATTATACGATGTATTTTAATGATAATATTTAGTTGAACTGAAAAAATGCTGAAATCATTGATGAGGAGAAAGTAATGACGAGATGCATGGGTGGTCGTTTGAAGTTGTTAAAGTTGATAAAATGGTTTGTAAATAATATATTATGACATCCTCCTGGTTAGTTTGTAATTTAATGTTTATGTTTCTATTGTTCACATGTGCTTCAATATTTAATGTAATTGTTTATATATTCTCTGTAACTATGTAATTCGTAGTTTATGAGAAAGAAAATTCATTCATTCACATCACGTTTTATATTTCAACCAACATATAGTTCGTATACATCATGATTTTTTTTTTCTTTTTGTAATAATTCCCTGTAGGATAATAAATAACACATGAATTTGTAATTAGTCGTAAAGTCTCTTTCAGAACAACTTGTAAGCTAACATAACTTTATATAAATTTATGAGTTATTATAACCAAATGTTTCATGAGCAAATGATTTGTAGTGCTTCTAAGAACATCATATCATTTAACACGATGATTTGCAAAAAAACATAGGATATACATGATATATTTGTTAAAAATCTGGTAATCAAATAGAAATTGTCAATGTTGGTTTGAATTATTCATAGTTTAATAGAAACCAATTTTCAAGTTACTCTGTCATTTTCAACGTTAATAGGTTCAGGTTTGGTGAAAATGAAATTGTATGAGGTATTTTGTAAAACGCTTTTCAATTTTTCTATGGAGTTTATGAAATGCTTAATGAAATTAGTCTGTTAATAAAATATCTTAATCCCACAGCGATTTAACAAATGCCTATGAACAATTTGAAAATAGTTAAATGGTATCTTGGTTGCCAACATTTAATACATAATTTATGAATTAGTTGCGACATGCTTGCTATATTACAACAAAAAAAGTAAAATGAAACCTGATTTCAAAAGCATGAAAAAATTGCACACATCTTTCGTTTGCGTCCGGTTCTTCAATTTAGAGTATTATTGATTTATTGCGATATTATTCCTTTCTTCGAATCAAAATGATAACATTCAACTCGGCGTCCAAAAATGTAAACACCGGAAATAAGACTAACACCTAAACTATCAAAAATAATGTTTTTCTTTAGAAAATCTATCATTTAAGGACTTTAGAGAAGTATGGATATATTGTGAGCCAGAATATTTATACTGTATAGTGCATCCAATTTTTTTTTAATATTTTGTTTAGCCGTGATTCTGTTCATTTAAAAAACACAAGATATGTGTTTCACACAAAGAAGACATGTCAACATAATTATTTTCATACCTATAAATAAACATGTCAAAAGGGAGATAAATGCAAAAAATACTATACAAAATTATTGAGTCTCCAAATACATGAACTATGAGCTAATGGACTTTCTAAAAATAACATTTGACTTGAGTGCTGAAATAACCTTAAATTTTTCTTGATTGATTAAGATGACATATAAACTAAATATATGTGCTACATAATTTGGAGATAACCGCTTACTTATCTTCTTCTAGACCCTCCAGACTATCTTCACCCAGTCGGAGATCAATTTCGTAGAAAGCTCCCTGCTGTATAAACCTATGATAAATTTTACTTCAAGATTGAGACTGTCTTTCGATCTGAAGGATATATATTTTTTACTTGTACCCATTTACACATTCTTATAGAAATTACATAAACTTATGTACACAGGACAAAACTTACCAGCGTGTAGCACTATGTTTCGGCCGATCTGAAATTTCAAGGATGTTTAAAATGATTTTAGCAATAATTGTAAAGAATTTAGAATGTAAGGATAGTGACATATATAGACGACTGGTTACTTACCAATGTGCATAAGATGGAATTCCTTTTCGTTCTATAACAATTGAACTTGATCCCATTTCTTGATAACATACTTATTAGCAAATTTCAATTAAAAAAGGGAAATTGTGTAACCAAGATCAAACATAAGAAGTAATATTACAGACAGTGTGTAAATAGACTTGAACAAGGCCAAATGTACAATGCTTTTAGTAAACGCAATGACCAAGGGTGGTGGGATAACTGCTCAGCTTAACGTAAGTTGTAAATATTTTTTTTAGACTATATATATAAATTGATGTATCCCTTTGATAGTGCTCCTGAGAGAGGAGAAAATTACCAGTAACAGTGACAGTAACACCAACATCAGATAAACTGATAATGAGAAAAGTAAATACAAAAGTCAATGTCAGGACACAATGAGATTAATAGGTTGTATAGGGCTTAATAACTTATTTGGACTCACAGAAGTAGACTATTTCCCGGTATTGTGACAACATGAGCAACACGATGGGTACAGTTATGTTAAGACGTCTGGACGTACTGATAATGATCAGTATACGAACAGAAGAATAACAACAAATGTTTTAATTTAAC
Organism: Mytilus edulis; assembly: GCA_019925275.1. Taxonomy (NCBI): domain Eukaryota; kingdom Metazoa; phylum Mollusca; class Bivalvia; order Mytilida; family Mytilidae; genus Mytilus; species Mytilus edulis. Next base: position 63,240,446 of record CM034358.1, on the reverse strand, counting down.
AATCATAAATTAATACTTTGCTGAATATGTTTACTGTCTTTGGATTATTTGAACTTTATTGATGATTTGTTCATATCTTATCATTATTGCAGAATTGAGATATATTTGAAAATTCAAAGAATCAATGATCAATCATCTGAAAAAGCATAGGAGAATATTTTCTAGATTAATTACTTGTTTTCGAATGCCCTTTCTCCCGTAATTTAGAAGCTTTAATTATTTCAGATTATCGTTTCTACTAAATTCAGGTAATGAAGAATTAATTAGACTTGTTTCTGGTACTATTGTCTCTATACAATATAAAACTACCGTCAGTCATCACTTGTAGATATTGCACTTTAATCATGTCTATTTGTATATTCACGCAATGATTTGTCTGTTTTTCAGTTAAGAATATCGTGGTCTTTTCGTCAGTTCGGTCCTCAATCTTCTTTAATATTGTACTTTTTTGTCTTTTTCAATTGTTTTTTTAAACGGCGCTGAAGAGTCTTTTGTAGAAAAAGACGTGCAATTCACGTACATAATTTAAATCCGATCTATATGAAGAGTAATCATATGTAGCCATGGCGTTGCCATAGGTTTTTTTATCTATGAGTTTGAAATTCTTCTGTGATTTTTTGCCCATCTTTCAACAGTAATTTTAATTCATCTCGCTGCAATTGATTTGTTACAAGCAGCAAATAATACAAGATTAATTTAAATATATTGGATGCTAGATAAAATTAACAACAAGGCATATTTCAAAAGAATAAAACATGTAAAGTTTGTTTTTAAATGTTTTTGACGACTTCAAAATTTGAAAACAACACGTTTAATAATATCTTGCGTCCGAAGAGCTTAATTTTCTTGATTGATCTTCATCAGGAACGCTCAAAGCTAAATATATGTTATAAATCTTCTGCCTTTCTGTTAGAGACAGATGACACCATTACTTTATTCATTTTCCATTTCTGCAAAACATATATAAAAAAATCTTGTCTTTACTTTATTGCAGTACACTAAGGCCGTGTTCACATTGACCTAAACTCGGTATTGTGTTAGGGTAACTCACACATAAACTAAACACAATTACGTTCCCATTGATAAACCTCAATGTTTACATGTAGTTTAAATCATGTTTTGTCTACATACTGTCGATAGTCAATGTAGGCCTTGTGTAGTTTAAGTGTACACAAAACTAGGCGTGTAGAACATTAGTTTTACCATGTTTATTTAAGGAAGAAACGATTTTTTGATAAAATTGATATTTATAACAACTATTAATTAAGTTCTTTACAGAAATATTTGTCTAATCCTGATATATATATTTGTTATTAATTTCTTTTTTTGAGAAGCTTTATTATCCCCTTATCAAGCATCATCATTATCGAACAAATAATGCATTGGACAACTGTTTTCCCGAATCGACTAGATGTACACAGAAATATTTGCCACTGGTCTTGACCGAAAAATAAAAAGCATTTCCAAAAAAGTGTAAAGTGAATTATATTTTTGTCTTGTATTTCATATCCATTAAAATACATTTAGAAATCTAAAATAACCGTTACCCTCTCCATATTCCAAATACTCCTTGGAGAAGAAATCCCATTTAAAACAAACAGAAAAGATAGAAATGTAGTAATCCTTAACTTCTCAGTCTTTATTGTTCATCTGTAAAAACGATGTTGCAGCCTACGTTTTCTAATGCGTGATCGAGACATCTTAAGTATCTTTAAACTACTGCAAATCATCAAAATGGGAGTTTTTTTTTTTAATCAGTATTTTTTCGCGCGAACATTTTGATTCGATGCTAGCAAACAATTTGATTTTCAAATTAAACACCAGAATGCATGGGGAAACTCAGATTCAGAATATTGTTTTATCGTCTGTATGATCAGAATATTCTTTTTTATCAATTTGGGGATCAGAATGGTTTCATCTGGAAAATCCACATCCTCTTTCCCTTTTTGAAGTCAAAAGGTCATTCACTAACTGCTAGACAATTTGTATGAAATATTTGCATTTGGTTCTACGTAATGAACATTTAAATGACATATAGTTTACAAGTGTTAACATATCTAATGTAAAGGTTATTAAACAAGGTGTATAGATGTGAACAAAATTAGTGTGTAAATTACACTAAACGAATTGTAAACATGTTTAATGTACACGGCGTTTGGTGTGAACACGGCCTACGTAAAACATGTCTAAAAGCTTTAGCAGTACAAACCCGTGCTAAAGAGTGCAAACAGCCCAGGAGGCGATTATTGTTGGTGGTGTTGTGAGATAGGGGCACACAAGGATTGTATCGAACCTTATGTGCCTGTTTACAGTCTAAGTTGTTATGTTTTACCTAGCTCGTTAAATTTTGTCTTATTATCACTTTTTCGTTCCAATGACACAGCTGTGAATTTAAATAAATATAATCGTATCAAATCAAACACAAAAATAATTAACACTTAATCAGATAACTTTAATACAGATTGACTATTTGAAAATTAAAGTTTACGACCAACGGAAGAATTAGCATTATAACTTAATTTATATTTCAATGAAACCTCAAAACTGTGAATGCATGTAGCTTTAGACATAATCATCTGATGTCTAAACTATTTTAACATATTAACACATATTCATTTCCAAAACAATTTTACACTACATAAAGGGTAAAAATAAATTGGAATGAATATTTACTCAAACGATAATACACTGAATGACACGCAATACATCCAAAATTAAACACCTTTAGTCGGGATCACTATTTTAAATCAGTTGTGGTGCTAATATGACGACAATAAATCACTATTCGCCCTTTTACCATATAACTTTAAACAAAACAAATCCTTTTTAAGCTTATTAAATATAAACTTGGGACAAGAAGATGAACATCTTCTGTTTTCCTAAATGGGGTACAATATGAAAACATGTTACTACAAATTGGTTAATTTGGTAGAGTTATTCTGCAATTTTGATTATAATCATATATCCTGTTTGTTTGATATAATCATGGCAAATTATTGAAAAGGTCATGACGGTCAACACGCTCTAAGAGGTAGCAGTATGCTTTCGTGAAGTTTTAGAGTGGTATCTTTTGTATCATAAATGCTTACTCTTTCAGTCATCAATTAAAAAAAAGGATTATTTTACCACCAATGGAACGACAACTTAATAATTTAGATTGGAATAACTGACTCATGTGACTATGCGATAAAAGCTTTACTCGATGTTGAAGGCTGTACGGGGACCTATATAGCTAATAATTTCTGTGTCATTTGGTATCTTTTTAATCTTTCAGTTCAAGTAAAAACTGTTAGATCACGTCTCATCTTTTGAATCACAACAACGATGAAGACAACATAAAGAAAGTTGTTATCACAAGGTTGATTCTTCAATTTCGAATTCAGTCACAATACCTTACTAGAAATTTATTTTATTGTTATCAAACGGTTATATTTGTGATATCATCCGATATTCAATTATAACCTTGTAAAATTTATTAAAAAATGATATGAAAAAGCTATTTTTTGATAATTAGAAACTCATAACATTGATAGTAATGAAAGCAATGCTACAACAATGAAGAATACTAAAAAAAAATTAATGTCATATGAAACGAGTGACTGGTGAAAAAAAATGTTTATCCAATTCTTGATCTAATGCATGTAAATATCACAAACTTAGTCTTCTATGCACGATTTTGTAATTGTTTACGCAAAATTATAGTATAACCGTAATTTTCTTTTCTCGCGCACTGTTATGACGTAAAAATATGGCTTTTACTTAATTGCCGTGTTTTGATGCCATAGTTTACCGATTGTAATCTTATAGGGGACAATCAACAAATAAACGTGGATATTGAGCACGGGTATTGCATATACAATTAGATATTAGTTCACACTCAGGTATCTTGCATACGGAAAATATTTCGCCGAATTGCTTCCTGAAAGCAAACAATTAAAAAAGTAAACTTCTTCTAAATGTGGACAAATTAAAGAATTGTCTTCAGACAAAAGTACATGTACATAATTTTATAATAAAAACTATCCATTTATGTATCTTTTTTTTTCAATTCGAGGTTTTATATGACTTAATGGTTTCGACAAAAAATCTTATATATAGATAAAACACAAGTCATATCCCTCTTAAACATCACTGATCAGTATTTTCGTTTATCTTACGCGGTGAATGTTGAAGTTTCAAATTAGAAACGATTGAAATCACAATAAACAACCAAATAAATCGTGATAGTCAAAGTGGTTTTTTTTACTTGAAAAAGATATTAGCACTTTGAACTGATTAAAACAGAATTACAAACAGTTGTTAATGTGCCTTAGTGGCCGAGTGGACTAAGTATGTACTACTGAAATCACTAGCTTGTCAACATTTAGGCTGTGAGTTCGAAATCCGATCGTGTAGGTGCACTCGAATCGAATTAATTGACTAGGATTGTTAGTTTTCCTTTCGAAAGTCGTTGGTTTTCTCCGGGCAATTTAGCTTAAATGAGGTTCTTAAAAGTGGTGCTTAAACACCAAAAATCAATCAAATCAAACAGTTGTACTGTTAATGACTTGATTACTCAAGGTAAACTTTTTGCTTAATATGGGCTTTAATCTCAATGTGTTCATATTATATCAAAATAGCTATAATCTGAAAGAAATGGTTCTTAGACCTTTGTTTTTTATTAGATGCTAGCTGAAACCGAACTCCTTATAATTGTACATTGTAGGCTCCTAAGTCGTCATACCTTGCATGAGATATATTGACAAAATCCATGGATTTGGGCGGTTTTTTTGGACGTTCAGCTTGTATCTGTCACTATAAAAATCCCATATCAGACAAATTAGTCGTCCCTCTCGTCTATGCAACCACAATAATTGACACAAGCTTTCTTCTGGACTGTTCTAATGTTATTTCACTGGTCAAAGAATAACTTTTTTTCAAAATTTAACCTGCAGAAATATAATGGCTTATTAGGATAACTGACGTTCAGTACCACACTAGTTCATTAGATCGACAAGCTCAAAATGGACAAAAAATATTATTTATGTTTGTAATACGACATGAACTACCTTCAAATATGCATTATCTTTTACAGAAACCAAACAAATGTTATCCAAAAAGCCTAAAGATGTGTATAAAGAACAAAAACTGATGACTTTCAGATTTACTACGGATTTGATCTAATCTCTGAACTATTAAGGTCAAGTGACATGGATTGTTGTTGTATAAATAAAGGCAACAGTAGTATACCGCTGTTTAAAACTCATAAATCCATGGACAAAAAGAACAAAATCGGAATAATAAACTAAAACCGAGGGAAACGCATTAAATATAGGAGGAGAATAAAGACATACCACTAAAATGTAACACACACAGAAACGGATCGAGCATCAGACAAAATCCCACGAGAATAACAAATATAACATCAAAACCAAATACATGAATTTGGGATAGAAAAGGACCGTGACACATCTTATCGCAATGTGAATTTACACATAAAAATAAGGGAAAACAAACCGACACAACGTTAAAATGTAACACACACACATAAACGAACTATAATATAACAATGACCATATTCCTGGCTTGGTACACGACATTTTTATAGGAAAAATGGTGGGTTGAACCTTGTTTTGTGGCATGCCAAGCCTCGCACTTTTATGGCCATGTGAAATATGACATCAATATGAATACACAACACCACAAGACTACAATATAAAAAAATTAGAGAACACAATTGACCAGTCGCAGAAATTATTATAATCCCGGTATTATCATGAGTTTTAAATAATTTACAAACCTATTCTTGCATTTTTCATTATTATTTAAGGCAACATTATTATCTAAGATACCTGGATCGATCTCAGTTTTTAAAGAATATCTGTTGTTAAATTATATAACTTTGAACTTATTCACCCGGTGTAGTTATTTCAGGTGAGGTTCAATTTACTAACAGATAGTCGGGCTAGACCTATAATTAGACAGGCCGTCGAAGAATCCGGGGCCGAAATAGGATCGAGAAAAAAACAGCCAGGGATTTACCATGATCTACAATTTCATTGAATAAAAGTGCTTATAATTGATTTGATATCTCCGATCAATAATCAGACTGTATGTGATAGCCCCCAAAAAACCAAATCTCTACGAAACCGAAAAATGTCAGTGACCTTATGGAGTTATTTACATATAAATCAATAAATGTATTTCATTTAATTATAGTGGTCGTTATTGACTGTAAATTCATGTCGTTGTGTTTCGGTATTCGTCTACTGTTGTGAAAAAACAAAAGGACATACTACCTGAACTTGTCTTTTGATCATAGTTGAACTGTTCCTAGAAGGGCATACTATACATGTACGTTTTACGTTTAGAAAACCCTTTATTTTCATAAATTGTCACTTTTAAATTGTTCTCATTTGCTTCAGGTCGTTCAGCTTTGCATGTCGTTTTGAATATGCATAAACATATAGTTTCATATAATTATTAGTATATAGTTAATAATTGGTCAAAAAGTTTTCTAATTTTATGTGTATGGGTTTTTTTAATTTATATTTACTTTTTAATCGTTAATGTAACACTTCTTCCTCTGTTCATTTGTTTTCTTTTATCATTAAATAATTATATTAGATGTATGTTCCTTCATAAAAAGTTGTTTTAATTGGCCACACTACAATCTCGCGTTTTTCCTTAATGAACATCATTACACAATAAAATTTATCATGTATGATGACACGAGGTCCAACAATAAAGCCCAAAGGTAAATTAAATAAAAATCGCGTTTTCATGATCCTAGCTAAAAATGTAAGTATAAGTATTAAATGCTTCTTTTTTTTTAACTTCATAGGGTTATATTAGAGTTGACCGTGAGCACATTTTTATAATTTTAGAATTCAAAATGTAATTGGTCAACGCTTTTACACCCCACATAAGTTACAAAATGAAGCTTTCAATTCTTAAATAACATAGATCACATCAGTGGTTTCATTGTACTCTATCAAGATAAACTGTTTTTTTTTTCATCTACAAATCTTCTAACAAAAGGCGTCAAAAAATGTTAAAATCAGTCATGAAGAATTCCTTGACCTTTGTTGTTGTTGTTGTTGAGCGATATTCAACCTATTACTCTCTGCGTAGATGGTATTTCTCTAAAATAGATTTACACCAAAGTATATAAAGGTGTACAATAATACGACAACAACCCAACAACAGACAAATAAAAACATTAAGGGTTAACATACAATACAGTCTTTTGAAAGAAAATAATAAAAGGTTATTAACCGTTTCATAGACTATCTCCGCAACTAAACAAATTATTTTAGGAGTCCGGATGTTGCCCGCTGTTGCAAGGCCAAATTTCTGGTCTCGTTCAATATAACCGCAGTGGTGTTAAAAGTTTATTGTCCATCCTAACAGTATCCCTACCTATTGTTTCTAATATTTTTGATGTGGCTTATTGTGTTTTAATTGTTTTATTTAGTAATTGTTTTATTTTTGTATTGTTTGCACGTGTTTTCTTGGAATACGAGACCATATCGAAGATGGAAAAACAAATTTATAAACGAAATCCATAAATCTTAAATGAATTTACGTTCAATCAGGTGTTAACACGTGGATTGAAGGCCTTAATAAATACACGTCAGCACTGATATTTTCAGAACAATAATATATTTATAGACAATGGCTGCTACAGGTATGGTATAACAATTTAAAGAATTTTAAAATAATGTTTTACTTAGAGTACTGTGAATTCAGCAAATATTACGTCATTTATTATAATTGCGATTTATTCTTTTTTAGACTAAAATTCGACTTTAATGTTTGCGATATGGAGAACATCGTGTTAAATTTCATATTATTTTTGTGTTTTGCAATATTAAAAACATCGCAATAGTTTTTGAGCTTACAGTATTTAAATACATTTTATTCTGTTTGATTGAATGCATATATACGAACTGCATTGAAGATTTCAAAAATCCTTTTAATAATATTGCACTTATCAACACATTTTAAACTTACACGCTAATTTCAAACTGATAGGCTCCACAAAGACTCAACAGTTAATTGAATTTAGGTCTTCCATATATTCTCTCCTCTGTGCGATTGACAATGGCATTGAAAATATAAGCTTCTAATATATTAATGTGTTCCTTTAAATGTATATGTAAGTGCATTTGCTGTTTGATCTTAATATGTATTTTTTAATTGTATTATTTACTTGGATCATGCATAATTCATTATTGATGATTTATTAAATTTTATGTTGATAATTTGTACCAAACACTAGGCCAAATGTGAATAATACTCTGATAAGATAATCTGTGTGTTCACATGTTGTTTTGAAAAGTCTCAAACAAAACCTAAGCCGGTTAAACACAACTAAAATTTAATTTAAATTTGTCTCACATTAACGCTCAAAGAAACAAGTCTTTTTTGCGCCTGTCCCAAGTCAGGAGCCTCTGGCCTTTGTTAGTCTTGTATGATTTTAAATTTTAGTTTCTTGTGTATAATTCGGAGTTTAGTATGACGTCCATTATCACTGTACTATTATGCATATTTTAGGGGCCAGCTGAAGGACACCTACGGGTGCGGGAATTCTCGCTACATTGAAGACCCATTGGTTGCCTTCGGCTGTTGTTTGCTCTATGGTCGGGTTGTTGTCGCTTTGACATATTCACCATTATCTTTCTCAATTTTAAGTTAAATCAAATATGCACAATGTGCTTATCAAAACTGCGTGTTTCAGCATTTTAGCTGACTCGTAAAACTCCCGTTAGGAGTCACGGAATGTTTGTCTCCATTTCTATTTTTTTTCTTTCTGTCTTGAAATTTCGAATTTTGGCAATGCTTTCAGTTTCAACAAGATGTCCGTTAATTGTTAGTCACATATCAAAGGACTTTGTCCAATTGAATTATTGTAATGCATTTTTGGTGGATGCGTCGCTAATAACACCCTTTTTTCGAGATAATATTTAAGCTTTTATTTAATAAAAGAAAGGTAAAATATTGCTTCCGATTATGTTGTGAAAGTATACTCCTATAACTTCTTTTTTTCCAGAGTCTACTCACACTTCATTTCTGAAACGCAATGCATCTGAAATTGAAGACATCCATGTGAATGGTTCATACATGGTATCTGATCTACACTTGCTGTTGATAAGTGTTATAACGTTTTGCTCATTATTTATGATACTTTTTGTATGTTTCTGTATGGTTAAAAAGCTACTACCAGAAGACAGTAATGCATTAACATGGATATCTTCGTATGTTACAAATGTAAGTAATATATTATGGTTTTGTTTGCCTATTTTAACCTTTTCTGTATAAAGATGTATGAGACAACACTCCATTCATTCATAATTTTTAACGGAGGCATGGAATACACCGATCAGCAAGCTACATGTATAAAGGGCCCCAAAATGATTAATGTGACACCATTCATACGGAAAAACCAACAGTCTGATATATATGAAATGAATATATAAAACGAGAAACATAAATGAACCACTCAACATCAGGTTTTGAAGTGCAAACAAATGCAGCGATTTTAAACATTCAAATAGGCACTATATAGTAGTTCATTTTGGTAATATATTTTCAGGGCTGCTACACATTTAACATACCCTTTTTTTTTTATTTAACATACACTTTTTATGATTGTGTCGCTCACGTTTTTTCCCGTACTTTATGTGTCTCGTTAATATCTAGTAATTTTCAATGTTTGGTCATTATTTTCATTAGATGTTTTGGCATAAACCTATTACAGCTGTAGCATAATATATTAAATGTATCAGTTTCAGGTAAATGTATAATAGAGGTCAAATAAATTTAAAAATGTAAGGCAAGCTGGTTAATATTTGAAAAATCGTTCACCTAAATGTCATGAGCAATGGACATTCAACCAATAGCATTTTGTTTCGTTCAGTCTGTTAAAGTTTACCTTCAGAATTATTATTTAGATTGTCAAGTTCAAAAAATAGAAATCTTTAATATTGTTATATGGCGTTTCATCACGGAGGGTTTCACTAGCCCAAAAGCCAAAACTTCGGTGTAGACATGAATATCAATAAATAAATGTGGTAATTTTTATAATTTTCCTGTTTACAAAACTTTGAATTTTAAAAAAAGAAGGATTTTCTTATCACAAACATAGATTACCCTTGCCGTATTTGGTACAACTGTTAGGAATTTTGGATCTGCAATGCTCTTCAACTTTTTTACTTGTTTGGCCTTATACATATTTTAATATGCGCGTCACTGATGAGTCTTATGTAGACGAAACGCGCGTCTGGCGTACTTAATTATAATCCTGGTCCCTTTGATAACTATTATAGGGAAAGTTTTGTAATTAAATAAAAGATGTTTGATTGTTTTTAGCCAAAGGAGTTATAAATCAGAATAAGGCAACTTTCCAAAATTGAAGAACGGATAAAAAAAAATTACTGTCTTTGATAAATACCAAACTACTAGAATTATGCAATGTATGCAAGCAAATAACAACGTGACAAGCGTTAACAGATAATTTATATCTTGTTTGTTTCAATGATCGATAACAGTGTACTCTCACTCTTCTCTTTTAATTATAATTCGCGTCAGACTACTAACGTCATACAAGTGTGACCTTAAGCTTTATATAGTCTGTTTAATCTAATAATCAACACCTACCATTGAAATATCATGGGTGACCTAAACCATCGGAAACAAAAACAAAATACGCAATTCTGATTTTAGTTATCTTATAATTTCTCAATATTATGATTTAAAATTAATAATATCACTGACACATAATAGGGATAAAACACGAAAACATATTATACCAATGTATTTAATGCATTTGATAAGATAAGGGACTGTTTTGATAAATACCAAACAACTAGAAATGGTACAATGTATGCAAGCAAATAACAACGTGACAAGTTAACAGATAATTTATATCTTGTTTGTTTCAATGATCGATAACAGTGTACTCTCACTCATCTCTTTAATTATAATTCGTGTCAGACTTCTAACGTCATACAAGTGTGACCTTAAGCTTTATATAGTCTTTTTAATCTAATAATCAACACCTACCATTAAAATATCATGAGTGACCTAAACCATCGGAAACAAAAACAAAATACGCAATTCTGATTTTAGTTATTTATAATTTATCAATATCATGATCTAAAATTAATTAAATATAATATCACTGACACAAAGGGATAGCACACGAATTTTTTTTATACCAATTTATTTATTGCATTTGATAAGCCAAGGGACTTTAACATGACTAAGAAGTAACGATACTGCAAGACATAGTTTCAAATGGAACATAAACATAATTAACACCCTCCCATATACATGCCTATTTAATTCAGTACGTTTATAGTTTTCAATACTTGTGTTCTATGAACCTTACGACTAAACATATTTGTCTGACCGGTAAGCAAGGTAAACTTTTATATAGATAACTGTAGAAACACCAAAGAGACAATTAGTGTTGGTCCTGAAAATCCATGACATATGTAGAAGTGGGCAGTAATGCTTTTATGGTTAACAACTTTTCAAAAAAATGTTATATCCTCCAAACTGAAATTAATGATCGAATATAAATCCCCTTGATAAAGGCCTCACATTCTTTATTTATTTTTTTTTTGTAGTCACCAGAACGTGTTTCTGTGCTCGATGATTACCAGACAAAGAAAGCTAAGAAATCTACAAAATTTCGCAGAATAACAGAAGAGCATGTAGAAAGTCGGCTTTAGTGAAAGCAAAAAAGAACAACAATAAAACCTTACTGTTAGACGGAGCTATTTATTTTATTGTACGTGTATTGTCTATTTCCTCTTTGTATTATATTGTAGCAAAATTAAGTAGAGAGTAGCATCTACTGAATGTATCTTTTGTTATAAATCATTGAAGTATATATACATGTATTTAGTGTCCTCTGTAATTAAGTAGACTATTGGGTTATTGCATGAATATTGAGGAATATTGTCCCGAATTGAATTTTATATTGCCACAGCTTGCGAGTGCAATATTTGTTCTACAATATTAGACAATGTAAAACAATTCAAACGAGAAAACTAACGGCCGTATTTATGTAAAAAAAAGAACGAAAAACAAATATGTAACACAAACGACAACCACTGAATTACAGGCTCATGTAACAAGTTGTTCAAGTCATGAATATCATAGTTGTTATCCATTTGTTTGATGTGTTTGAGCTTCTGATTGTGTCTTTTGGTTAAGGACTTGCCATTTTGAATTTTCCTCGGAGTTCCTTTTTTTGTAATTTTACTTTTAACAAAATTTGGATGCTGAATCCCAATAATTTTCAGATTACCTTAATATGTGTAAATGATTTTGTAAATGTAAAGGAACTATAAACAACTATATACCAGTGCTTGGTTTGGCTAGCTTGACAATACATTTCGAATAATTGAATGATCATAATCAGATTTCAAGTCATCAAAATTGTACATAATTCATTGAAACAAAAGATGACTGTCTATGGAGTTTTTGTTATGGATCGGCATGTAAAGCATGTACTTAGTTTCGATTTGTCTTCTTCGTGTGGAGTTTTTTAATTAAGTGTACAATCACATCTGGTATTCTCCAGCAAAGTTGTACAAAATTGAAAACAACACGTTTGATAATTTCATGCGTTCGAAGCGCTTTTCTCGATCACTGTACATCATGTACAAAGGTTAATAATTTCCACATTGGTCATTTATTTTTACAGTCTAATTATTTTGTATTAAAACCATTTTTACCAATAAATTCAAAATTTGTTGTTTACCCATGTGTTCAGTACCCCGTATTTTCTATTTTTCAGATTTGTTGAGATTTTTCAGATTATAGGCTTTTGCTTTGTAAATGAATGTTTTTTTATTGGATAATTTAGTAGTTTTTTACATATTTATTTATATGTGTATGATCATTTGAAGTTCAAACTTGTGTATCGTTTTTTGTGATGACTTGTATAGCTTTCTGCTTCACAAACGCATATACATGATAGATTATTCAAATTGTCCCTTAAATATACATTATAGTTGTAAATTATAAAGCACTTAACATGTCATTCGAATTCTTTTGATTTGCATAAAATTAAGTTGTTCGGTATTTTTGTTATTAACTAACTAAACAACAACCATATAAGTCCAAACAAACAAAAATACAAACAATACTGAGTTATTTCGCTTTGTCTAGGGAGTATCACATTAAATAAGTTAAGAAAAATGGAAAATTAAGACATTTTATAAATTCTGTCGTATTAACCGCTCCCTCAAAATATATTTTCACAAACAAACTGTACAGGTTAGCATATGACACATCATTTGTCCTGCAAAATACTTTTAATTAAAGCTACTACCATCTGAACACATGCCCAAAGATAAAAGATTGGACACATTTTCCCATTTGAAAACTTATACATTGAACAGATGTCTTCGTCCAAATATATTTGTAACCATCAATACACCAATTAATATCTGAACAAATCTTGTCAATTTAAACTAATAATACGTTGTCCAGTCATTTTGAATCTGTCAAGCAATGATTGGACTCAGCACGGACAATATACCTGCAGTCATTAAGTATTTGTTATGTCTATAAGCACGTGTATCAGATTGTTCACTTTGTTCACGTTGTTAACATAATAAAAACTGGTGCGACTATCGTACACGTCAGAGTTTCAGCGCTATAGAATCAGGTTCAATCCACCATTTTCTACATTTCAAAATGCCAGTACTAAGTCAGGAGTATAACAGTTGTTTTCCATTCGTTTAATGTGTTTTATCATTTAATTTTGCCGTTTGATAAGGGACTCTCCATTTGGAATTTTCCTCTGAGTGATTGTGATTGTGAGTTTATATAAATTTCAATTAATGACATACTTAATAATTACAAAAGCTTTAGAACTATCCTGAGTCGTCTCACAACCAAATAACGCGCCGTTGATACATTTAACGATAGTAATTGACTTAAATATTGTTCAGATTTTTAAGATGATGCTATGATAAAAATGACTGCCTACAATTTAAATTCAGTAACTCGTAAAATCTGTTGCACGAGAGAGATTTTTTTATGTAACATTGGATGATTTGTTGCAAAAATGTTATATTTCCTCCAGGGAACCTGAGATCAACCCTTTCTTTTCGTAAGGTTCGTGTTTCCCAGTCTTGGGTTTTGTATGCTGTGTCTTGTGTACTATTATTTGTCTGTTTTCTTTTTTTGCCATGGCATTGTCAGTTTGTTTTCGATCAATGTTGTTGACTGTCCCTCTGGCATCTGTCGTCCTTCTTTTATATGTTGTGATATTAACATGTTCATGGTTATCATGTTTAGCATAGTTCCCTATCTCGATTCACTGAATTTATTTATTTGATTCACAATAAATCTTGTATTTAAAAATTGAAACATCTATCACAATTTTGAAACTAAAAAAAAATACATAGTTACAGATCGATGATTTGCACCCTTATGTCCCCAAAGTGTCTGCAATTGAAGGTCTTCAATTTTCTATTTCTTAATTTTTTGGAGAAGGGTATGTTTACCCTTCCGGTGGACATACATCACCATAAATGTTTGAAGTGGTTCTAGTTGTCAAGTCTCTACATTTATCTCGTGTTGCTCAGTCTCCTCTTTTCTGAGCTGTGTTTTGTGTATTATTGTTTGTCTATTTGTCTTGTATTTTGTTAAAGCCACATCATTGTCGGTTTATTGTTGACTTGTGAGTTTGAATGTCCCCCTGGTATCTTTCGCCTTTATTTGTCATGAACGATTATATTTTTTTGATTTTTTTTTTTTTTACCTTAAGTTTAATTGACTACAGTCTATACATTTCTAAATTGTAGCTTTCAGATCTAAAACAGGCAATCTTATTTCTAAAATTCAGTGATCAGCAGAAAACGCTTACACAGAGTTTGATTTTGTAATCTTGTCATTAATATTCAAATATGACCATATTTTTTAAAAGATATTTTTAACGTAACTGCTGTTTGTGTTCAAATCTTTTTGGGGCGAAGCTGTTCTTAAACAATTTAGATAAAAAAAAGTATACGTGACAAAGCGGTTTAAGGTCAGCCAAAACATCATTTCTGTGACGTCACATCTGATCTTTCTGAATTAGAGTGTAAATACTATACTCAACTAGATATAGGAAGATGTGGTATGAGTGCCAATGAGACAACTCTCCATCCAAATCACAATATATACCAATAAACCAAAATAGGTCAAGGTACGGACTTCAACACGGAGCCTTGGCTCACACCGAACATTAAGCTATAAAAGAGCCCAAAAAATTTACTATAAATGTAAAACCATTCAAAAGGGAAAACCAACGGTCTAATCTATATAAAAAAAACAAGAAACGAGAAAACGTATGAACAACATAAACAGACAACTGTACATCAGATTCCTGACTTAGGGCAGGTGCAAACATTTGCAACGGGATATACATTGATTTAAGTTTTCGCACCAACACCTCTAATTTTGTTTATATCTTCCTCAATCATAATATCAATATTAATATTGTCGACAATAAGGAACAGTTTAACTGTTTCCTAAATTTAAGTCCACAGCATTATTTGTTTTGGAGGTTGCATAAATAAACAGGATTGATCTAAACAATTGTAATTAATCTTATTGTTTCAATTTTTTCTCCCTTATTTTTTATTTATCACAAGAGCAAGTACGTCCGTACTGGCCAGACATACGGTTACACGGTTATTCAAATTTTACAATTCAAAAGTTTTGTATATTGTTTAAAGACAGGAACATGTTCGACACAAGCGAAGATTGGTTCCATGTCTAGTCTGGCTAAACTGTTACTCTATTTGTTTTTATTAAAGTTCTTTTAATTAACGTTTAGTTATCAATTTTCATTATCATACATGTTGGCGCCTATATCTATATTGTTTCATCTCACAGATTAAAAGAATTATTAGTGAAACTGTTGTCAATTCAAAACTGTAAACCTGTGTTCTAAATTTAATACGTATGTCCGCCAAAATAGTAGTATTCGAGGTAATAAAAATTAACAAGATTTATAACTAAAAAATTGAAAATAAAATTAACGTTTTTTCAAAGCTTCAAACTAGCTCAATAGCCAGTACATCGGTACCGATATGAACATACGAATGTTTCGTTAAAGAAATATGCAGGAACAAAATCATGTTGATTATTTCATAAAAAAAAATATATCTCACTGGTTCATTGTTCGGCTGGATAACTAAAATTATAATTGAAGTCAATGTTTGAAAACTTTGATTTTTCAAATTACAAATGATCATCTTTCAAGATACAATTTTAGTTTTATTTGACAAAACCTTTCTTAATATTGTGTCTTCACTTATTTTCAGTTTTGTTTTATATTTGTTTTTATTTTCAATTTTTAATTCGAGCGCCACTTATGAATCTTTTATGATTGAAATGCGTAGCTGGCATACAGATTTGTAATCCTGATACTTGTAATCGGTGTTTGCAGTCTTAACAATTTTTCTTAATTTTATATAAGTTGTCTCACTAATAGCTCTATTTGTTTTACCTCCCGCATTTAAAGTATAAATGATAAAGCAGCAGCAATACCGAGCGCGGAGTATCTGTTTCTCTTTGTAACACTTGAAAGCAGCAATATTTGTATTGGAGGATTCATAAATTATCAGGATTTACGAAAAAAAGTTATAATTTACTGGGTTTTTTTTCTTAATTCATTCTTAACATAAGAGCCAAAATTTGATACTTGGTACGCTGATTATCTGTTTATACTATTTAACACTTAAGTTCACAGCAAAATTTGTTTTGAGGAATATAAAAAAACCTATCACGATTGACGATAAAAAAGTTTTCATTTTATTGTTTTAAATTTTTTTGTTCATACCTTGCCTTGGCTGAACTTCTTCTTTTTTGGGGAGAGGGGGAGGGAGACGGGGTAAGTTCTTTAAATTTGCTGAAAGTTTTTCATTTTCAAAAGTATGTTTAGAGTTTGAACCTATACCTCTGGTGTTTTATATTCCTCGGATTAAAAAATTATAACTGTAACTGTCGTTAATATAGAACTGTTAATACATGTATGTTAATTCAATTTAGTGATTATGTCCTCCAAAATAGTATTATTGGAGGTTACATAAATAAGAATGAATTATAATTTAAGAAAACATTATAAACTCACCTTATTTTCCTTTTTTATCATAGCTTTAAACTAGCCCATTAGCCAGTACATCAACATACGGACAATTTGTTATTAAAATTTGCATTTTAAAAATATTATGTTGATTGTTTAACTGGTTTGATTGTTTGGTTTGAGTATTTAAATTATAACTGAAGTTAATGTGTATTACTTTAAATTGTTTAATGAGTGACGAAAGATATTAGAGGGACATTCAAACTCATAGATCGAAAACAGCTGACAGCACCATGATTTAATTAAAAATTGATGGAATGTTCTTTGATATGAGCCTCACTGATGAGTCTTGTGTAGACAAAACGCGCGTCTGGCGTACTTAATTAGAATCCTGGTACCTACGATTACTACTTTCACGAGGATAGATAGAAACTCTAGGCTTTATTTGACAAAACCTTTCTCAATTTTTGAGTCTACATGCTCTCTAACTATGTACATTTTAGCCTTTTCATTTAAGCTTCATTTATGAATCTTTTATAAATGAAATGCTATACTGGCATACACAATTGTAGTCCTGACAATAATGATTGGTGTATTTGTAATGTAGATCTCTTTGCTCAATTTCATAATAGTTTTGTAACACACCCCTCAATTTTATTTTATCTCTCGCATTTCAAGTATCAAAAATAAAACAGCAACAATGATGAACTGTTTATCCGTTTACACTTAATACGTATGTTTTCATCAATAATTGTTATTGAGGTTACATGAATTAACGGGATTTACAAAAAAAAGTGTTAATAGTTTATCGTTTTCATTTATTTTTTTCAATTCATTTAGCACATACAGGAGCCAGTACATCGGTACTGGCCAGAAGATACAAATATCGCGTTATTTGAATTTGCAATCTAATGGTTTTGTAAATTAATTTAAATTAAGGAACATGTTTGGTCATGCAAGTATTGATTCGATGCGTGGTCTTGACTTATCATTATTTTTCTCTTTTTATTTTTAATACATAACCTTGCCATATTAAAAAAATATTGGTATAGCTGTCGTCAATTTTGATCCGTTTATCTGTAACATAAATAAACATGCTTTGATAACTAATACAATGTTATTAACTCACTGTTTTTGTCTTTGTTTTTTTACCTTAGCTTACAAATTCGTCAGTAGCCAGTATATTGATGAGATGAAGAACGTGTGTTCATTCGCTTTATATTGAAAGGGAGCTGCTTTATGATTTTAAGGGGATGAAAAATATCCTGCCAAACTTTTTTTTTATTTCATCCTAGTGATTTTCGGTGTTCTCCTTTAACATGGTAAACTACACAAACTCGGGTTGCCTATTTTGTAGTTCTGTTGTCTCTAATTCAACTCACTAACATGTCATGGACGTCACTGTTTGATCTTTCTACTCTTTCTTTTGCATTCTGGACTAGAAGTCACATTTGTGTTCGGGTTCATTGGCTTCTGTATCTGCCCATCCTCTCGCCAAACCCCACCAAGTGCGGTTGATAGGATTATGAGATTATCTATTTACATCAAATATATCATCAAGGACAAATAAGGATTGTTCAAGACCTCCCAACTTAATCACTCCAGACCCAAACACAATTATATTATACAGGTCATATGTCAGTAACACTACCAATTCTGTATCATATACGGATACATGTTTATGATTAAAACAGGTTTATAGAAGCTATTGATACATTGTTAATGTCGCATACGAAGCCGAATTTACGTATCTTTTCTAACCGCCGGTCTCCGATTTGTGAAGGAAAACACGCAGCTGCCAATTTATGTCTGGCTTTGTTTTGTTCTTTCGTGATGCATTTTATGAGTTGTATACAAATGAATTTATTTACACGATAAATCAGATTTATTAATAGATAAGGATGCTGATACAACATACTAGTTAAAACCTGTCGTAAATTGCATGAAACTGTTCTTTTCTAACCGCCGGTCTCCGATTTGTGAAGGAGAACACGCAGCTGCCTTTTTTATGTCTGGCTTTGTTTTGTGCTTTCGTGATGCATTTTATGACTTGTATACAAATGAATTTATTTACACGATAAATCAGATTTATTAATAGATGAGGATGCTGATACAACAAACTAGTTAAAACCTGTCGTAAATTGCATGAAACTGTTCCAAGTTTGACGTTACAATCCCAAAAAGTTGTAGAAAAGGAACCATGTCAAGACTAATTGTAAATTCAGAAAAAGTAAAATTACAAAAAAAACTCCGAGGTAAATTCAGAATGGAGAGTCCCTAGTAAAACAAGGCAAGGGATACGCATGTACCGATTGACCCCTTCTTACTGCAACCTTCAACAGGGACTGTTTAAAACTTGTGTTTATGGAATTACTTGAAATACAACAGGAATGTCAGGAAAAGGAAGATTGTAATCCTTTCTTGTCTCATTTTGTTGTTCAAAAATATTAAATCTGCAGATCAAAGTGTTCAACTTTTTCTTTGGCATTATTACTCTAATCCATTGTCCTTGTGTAACACAGTGATAATTGCTTTAACCATATTTTGACTATTTTACCTATTGCGTCTGTTTTGTTTACATATTGTTATAGATATAATGGAATTTGATGCAACTGTCATACAAATGAGAGGTGTAGCGCTATAAAACCAAGTGCAAACCACCATTTTCTACATTTGAAAATGTCTGTACCAAGTCAGTTTTTAATGTTTCTTGGAGTTCAGTATTTTAGTGATTTTACTTAACAACTGTCCTGTAAATTCTTTTCTATTTTCGTCGGCCATTTTCAACAAATATGAATATGAACAGTTTAACATAAAGGTATATTTTAGATTTGATAACATTTTAAATCAGTTTCACCCTGTTAAACAAGATATTACAACATTAAGTTTTAAAACAGTAAAAAAAGAGGTTTAATAATTCATCTAAAAAATGGTCGTTACTGGTCATAACATGATAATGTCAGAAATTACTTGTTTACACTAAGCGATCAGTAATTACATGTAATTCCTTGATATTTGTACTTTTTGAATAATTTCAAATTTGACCACTCTACTGTACCATGTACGCTACAAACAGGTAAAATTCTGAAACGCTCTATATATATGTACTTGACTGTACTAATTTGTACTTCAGCAACAAGAACTACATCTTTATGACAGGCTAATGACTTGGGTCAGGAACATTTAGAATATGGAGTAACTAAAAAAAATTCTGTTGAATATTTGTGATAAGAACCTAGCTGATAAGTCGTGTTCTTTCAAACTGAATTGAGGAACTGTCCTGCGTCGTATACGTGTATGTTTTATTGTAACATTAAAGTCCCTAGTTAGGATGAGGCAGATTCCTATTATCATGTCACAGCGAATGTATATATGCATAACCCAGCTGATGTCAAATAACAGAAAGTCTACTATATATAAAATGGACGTGGATCTAAACAAAGCACTAACTGTCTCCTTCAGATGTCAAGTGAATCACGTCTCATGACCAATACTTGAGGAATGGGGACATGTTTAAGGCAACACAAATAACCACAGACTAGATATAAATAAAGGACATATATATGACATTGGGCGTATATATTGACTCTTATATAAAATGGTGTTATGTTTTCCATTTTTCTGTCGGCGAAAATTTGAATTCCGTGACAACTGAATGTTTGATTTGAATATTGGCCAGAATGATTTGTGTACATACATTACACGAATTTTAACCGTAATCATATAATTGTGTGACAATTTTCCAAGATATGCCCGAAAATAAGAGGCAGTCAGGCCAACCCCCTAGAAAATAAGAAAATGTACTACATGTACTAGCAATGTATCATTGAGCAAAATTGTTGACTGACAATAGCGATGCACAAAACATCTAGACTCAAAAATAAAACATATTACTGGTATGTGTTGTTTGTTACTGTTGTTGTTATTTATATTCATAGATACCAGGACTAAATTTTGTATATACGCCAGACGCGCGTTTCGTCTACAAAAGACTCATCAGTGACGCTCGAATCCAAAAAATTCTAAATGCTGACTACTGGGCTGGTGATACCTTCAGGAAATAAATCTCCACCAGCTTTTAAAATATAGGTTCAAATTTCGTCTTTCTATACCGAATGGTAAACGACTGCACCTGGAGTATAAAATAAAAGCGAAGTTAAATAACATTTCAGGCAACAGATTCCTTTAAATACGGGTACCATAATTCTTTAGGAATAGATAGACTTCGTGTTGCTCAGTTTTTTATGACTATTCAGTGCTTTGTGACTATCCCAAGTCACATCACAATACTATTTGTTTAATCAAAAAAATTTATTCAGATTTGAGTTTAATGACTTCTAAAGACACAGTTTAGCGGAACGGGGCCATATTTCAGCCAACAAAAATGGCCACAGATGGGAGTCTGATAAAGAACACATCAACGAGACTGTGTATAGATTTGAAACTTTCAATGTATATTTTTTTTCGACTAAACTTTGCTATCCGTGACATCTGAATAATATACTGTTTGATACATCATCAAGAATGATTTTTGTACATACTTCATATACTTGATACAGATGTCATCAACAAATCACATATTATTGTATTTCTTTTGTATGCAAAAAAAGAGCACCTCAACTAACATAAAATAAATATATTTTCTAGAAATGAATTATTAAAATCAACAGTTATTGTTGACGAACGATAGAGATGAACACAACTCGTAATTAAAAACATACATAAAATATCTTTCATCATGGTTCTTTTACTACAGCTGCTGTTATTTGTTTTCTTGTTAATATTTTTAGATTAAGGTTATATATCTAAGTCGTGTTAAAATGTGGTAGACAAAGGTCATAACTGAAGGATAACACCTTCAAATATGACTAACATCTTGTATAATCTGATAATCAGGGGTTATATTGAGTCTCAATGCCTTAAATACATCATCATATGTGTCTGGTACTCAGAACGATTAATATCTCACTGTAATATGGCTGCTTTAGGTATAGTAAACACTCAGAACGATTAATATCTCACTGTAATATGGCTGATTTAGGTATAGTAAACACTCAGAACGATTAATATCTCACTGTAATATGGCTGCTTTAGGTATAGTAAACACTCAGAACGATTAATATCTCACTGTAATATGGCTGATTTAGGTATAGTAAACACTCAGAACGATTAATATCTCACTGTAATATGGCTGATTTAGGTATAGTAAACACTCAGAACGATTAATATCTCACTGTAATATGGCTGATTTAGGTATAGTAAACACTCAGAACGATTAATATCTCACTGTAATATGGCTGATTTAGGTATAGTAAACACTCAGAACGATTAATATCTCACTGTAATATGGCTGATTTAGGTATAGTAAATATTATTTAGGTTTCCCTTGTGTTATTATTTATGCATTGATATAACACAATGTTAAGGTAAAATTGTATTACTGTGCATTTTCATTTTATAAATTCTTAATGTTCTTTCTCTTAAGAAAATGTATTTTTTTTCTAAATCCTTAAAGCCTTTCATGTTTTTTTTTTAATTCACGTGAAATATTATGCTTTACGATAAAGGTAAACCTTTAGAATAATGACAGTTTTCTAAAATTGATAATTTGTGTGATTTTTAGTTAAAAAAAAAGTCAGTACATAGTGTTAACTCATCGTATCGATTTTGTTGTTGTTGTCACTATTTTTCTTACGACGAGTTCTTTTGAATTTGATGAACGTAAAAGAGAGAACCGTCGTATTGTTGTCTAATTCAGAATGTTCATAAAAGAGTGTCTTAATAAGTATAGCGTTACCATTATAGAAGCAGAACAACATGGAAGTTGAATTCCTTTTGATTTATTTCTCCGTTGCAGTTAGCCAGCCTGTTCGGATTCAAAAATTGGCAAAGCAAAAACAACATAAATACTCAGTTGTTAGATATATATGCATGACTATAGCTGTAAGCAATAAGTACAATAAAAAGAGACTTGCAAGACTTAATTAAATTGCATCAAACCTCAAAAAAAAATATACAAATGACGTGCACCTGCACGTTGCGCTTGAAATAAAAATTCGAGAAAGATTATTCGAGATAAAGGATTTCGTCAGATACGGATTGGCGCCATATCAAGGATAAGAACTAGTCTGCTTTGTGCGCCACAGTGTTTTATAAATTTGTACCAATTTATGCCAGATTTTGTAAATGTTGTAGTACATTTGTTATCATTTGAAAAAAAGAGTATATATTGATATCAAATCCATAGCTCAAGACGCTTCTGTTATGTCTATTTTCAGATACTACTGTCGCTTCAATGCTAGAACTTAACTTCACAAGTGTTCAAAAAGATCACGTGGTTAAATCAACAATAGAGTCTGATGTACATTTACCTGTGCTTATAACAATGTTGGTGTGTGCATGCTTCATGATATGTTTGGCATGCTTCTACATGGTCAGGAAGATTCCAGCTGATAATTTTAACTTAACATGGATTTCATCATATGTTACTAACGTAAGTTAGATATCTTTGTTATTCAAATACATCTTGCGCATGCTTTATGATATATTTGAAATGCCTCTGCATGATTAGAAAGATTCTAGTTGTCAATTCTAACTTAACATAGATTTTTCATACGTTACTACTGTACGTAAAATGCTGTTGTTGCTAAAATACCTTTGCGCATTGCGACGATTGTCACATGTAGAGTAGGGTCTGCTTACCAAGTCGAAGCACATGAGATAATCCCAATTGTATTTAGGCTCGTGCTTCTCCTTCTTGAGTTTTCTTTAGAAGTTGAAATTAAAATGTTCTGATATTCTGTTTAACTCGTCTTTTACCACGAAAACCACAAGAATGCCGGAACATATACATAAAAGTATGTATATGGCTACTATTCACTTTGTTGCATGCGATAAATGGATTACTTTTATACCTGTGAAAATGGTCGATACTTGCCAGCATGGATCAAAATCACTCACAGCAAACATATTATTATTAATATATTTTAGAATTTCGTTTCAACCGTAAGTCGAATCAACAATTTGAAATGCTATTGTACTATTCCAAATTGTATTATATCATGTAAAGGGAATAAACTAATCATTATTACCCGAATTAAAACCTTGAACGCGATACTCGTGTTTCGCTACCGGAAAAAAATATACAGCATTTTTTTCATTAAATGTTAAACAAAAACAAATAACACTTCAAATAGTAGGTGCGATTTGTAAATTAATCAAAAATATAACGAACTAAATTTTTCTATTTTCGTATTCAATGTGACAGACTATTATTTTCTGACAGCCTTGATCTATTACAATTTAATAAAGTCTGCTTTGATAAGAATTATTAGAATGTATTTTCATCAGGTCATTGTGCATGTTGTGTACTTTCAATCAAAAACTACAATACGATTGACACCAAACTGACTTTTTTCCTAATGTTAGTTTGGGTTTTTCTTTCTTTTTTTTTTTGTTCATCTTCTTGAAAAATGAATCAAACTTATTTCAAGTTATTTTTAAAATCAATCAATATCGATTGAATAATAAATAGAGATAGGTATTATGTTCAGAGCAAATGTGTCTCTAGAAATATATCATGATAGAATTATATATTTTTATAGATAATTTGTTTTTAATAATCCACTATTCATGTTTTGTATTTTGTTTTATATCTGTAGGCACGAGAATGGGTGTCCGTCTTAGACGACAACGAGGCCAAGAAAGAAAAATGTTCGACCAACTTTCAAAGCATAAACGAGGAATCAATCGAAAGTCAGCTTCATTCATAGCGGAAATGAAATTGAAAAAACCTTTTCGTTTGGTTGAGATATTTATTATTAAATGATAGATACACATGAACAATTATATGTGTTTAATAAAAGAATGAAAAGACTACGATTAAAGCATGTATAAACAAAAAAGGTACGCTGTAGGATGCGTGAGCAGGAAGTTATGATAACTACTGTGGTCAGTGTAAAATGTATTTCTGTCATCAATTTCGTTCATTTTTATAAATTTTCATAGTATTTCTGTGATTAATTACTCATTCGAATGTTTTGTCTTAGTGATTTTTGACTATGTAGATAGTTATGTATTTTCCAATTCAATCAAAATAAAACAAATGGTAATCGCTTGATTTTGCATAATTGTTTGTTGTTTTGAAATAAAGACTGTTCACTTCTTACCTTTTTTTTTATTAATTTGTTATCCATTTAACATTTTAACAGAATGTATGCATGTTTTGTGATTTTAGCTCTTCGTCTTTTATATATGCTTTGAATTTCAAATATTTTGGCCACGAGCATCACTGAAGAGACATGTATTGTCGAAATGCGCATCTGGTGCAACAAAATTGGTACCGTTGATTTTATTTTGCCAATCAGCCTAATTATGTTGCATTATTGTTTGAAACAAACATCTCAAATGTACTGTTCATCACAGTCTGTCATGTTGTTTATGTACTGAATCCAAATCAGTAAAACTTCTTTTTTAATTGCCTTATTTAACAATTAAAAATTCACGCCATTCGCGTCATTTGTGTGTTATTCCTCATCTACACAATAAGGACAGTAGATAATTTCATAAGAGAGGGGCGGAAGATACTGGGGGGACCGTCAAACTCATAGATTAAAAATAAACTGACAACGTTATGGCTAAAAAATGAAGAAAAAAAAAAGAATAGACAAATAATAGTACACAAAACACAACATAGAAAACTAAAAACTAGTATATATGTTTCCTGCTATGATATATGTCAAAATTCAAACCACATTGCTAGTTCTTGCAACATTTTGAAATTAAATAATAATAATTAAAATAACAAAAATCTAGATATTGACAATGTTTATCATCTTAATAACGTGGTATAGTCAAAACCATTTGTTTTATCTTTATAAATATTAATTTACTGTTTAGTCTGTGTTGGTGATATCCATATGACGTGGCTTTATACCTTTGTGTTTCTTGGTTGAACGACATGACTCTGTACTTATACATCTTTGTGTCATTGTGCTATGGTATTTTTGTATTCTTGTCATTCAGTTTTGCTAAGTTAACGTACTTTGTCTATATGCCTTTTTGAGCTTCTTTGTGACATATTTGTATATTTTCATATGAATTAAGATCGTGCCCCTGTTTTTGACATATTTTCCAATTGTGTCTGTTTGTTTTGTTTAACCATCGTTTTCAATATAATAGAATTTTATGCGACTGTCTTCAAGTGAGATATCTAGCTAGCTAGAAAACCAGAATCAATCCACTTTTTTTCTACTTTAACAGTATGCCTTTACCATGTTTACTGAGTCAGCAATATAACAGTTGTTGTCCATTCGTTTGGCGTGTTTAAACCTTTGATTTTACCATTAAATTATGTACTTCCGTATCGAATTTTTCTTTGAGATCAGTATTTGTTTTTTATTTTACTTTTAACGTCAGTCAAATAAAACCAAAAAATTATATACTGTTGGTTCATTTATATTCGTGGGATACTAATTTTTTTTATGGATTTCATTATCGCAGGTGATCCATGACATTAAACGTTTAACGTACTACAAATTTATTATAGTCTTGTATGCAGACTTTGCAAAGTAGTTATCAAAGGTACCAGGATTATAGCATTTTCTGACATACGACAGTGGTACGTTCGTCGTGCAACATATTTTCGTTTTATTTAGAAGAATACAATTATGTGTATATGAAGGTTTGAAAAAAATCATACTGTCTGCTGTTTAAAGAGGATGGCTATTCCACCAGGACGGTTAAACTTGGCCCTGCTGAATATGCGCCTTGCCGAACTCCAACATGAGCAAAATATGGTCTTGTTAGCGTTAATTAGAACCCGTGAACAGGATAGGAACCAGAGAAACGCCCGAAGTTAGTGGGTTAAGCCATGGATTAAATGGCGCCTGATGTTTGGGCAGTATTGTATACACTGATACAAGAGTTGGAGCGGGAATTTGCCGGTGATTTCGTTGGATTCATGCGGATGGAGCCTGACATGTTTTAAGACCGTGGAACGACAGTCGTACGACTGTGGCACAACAGTAACACGCGCATCCCATGACATGAAAACCTGAAAATTGCCCCAAACAACTCACGAATGTCGTACGACTATGGCACGACCAACTTGCGACTTATCTAGCTACGACAGTACAATCACAATTTTTTTTCTCTCTTGTGTACCCATCGTGGACATGTCGTAGCTGATGTGATCACTCGAAATATTTTTTTGACTTTTTGCACAACAATGCCATGACAACAATTTTATAGATCTTCCACGACAACAAAAAATGTTGTGACCGAGACTTAAGACTAAACGTCTTGATGTGATCCGTGATAGTCTTAATGTTTGTTTTGTTTCTGTATCATATAATTACACACACCTCATTGCTATGTGTCTGACATTACTAGACATACCAAGGGTTCCCGTAAAATTTTGACGTCTTGACACAAAATATCTGACGCCAGAATTAAAAAGCGATTGTTGTATGACGTCGATAGTTCCACCGGTGCAGGTTTTTTTTATCATCTGGTGCAGATTGCCAAATGGCGATAATGTGTGGCGGACACATTATAATAGTATTTTCTTGCCCAGTATAGTATATTTTTGTTTTATCTTAAGACATTTAGCATGCCGCGACACCATGTCCTTTTTTCTGACGCCATGTCCTTTTTTGGACGCCATGTCTTTTTTTTAGGACGCATTGCTCTTTTACTTCCGAAAAAAAAATTGACGCCATGTTACCTTTCGCGTTATCTGGATTCAGATCGAGTTGCAGTATTTATTTTTTTCTGATCGAAGAGCGACAATCATTAATTTAAGGTGGTTGCATGATATTTCATGAAGACGATATTTATCACTTCCGCGAGACTCGAGAGCTTACAGCAAAATACTTCATTAGAACGTGATGAAATTTGCCTGAAGCAAATTAGTAATCCATTTATCAACTGTTTATTGCATTAAAAACTTCATATTCCTTTCCAAATGACGTGCCAAACAAAGTACATTTTTTGTAAATTTTCTTCGTCGGCCATTTAAATACTTTCACGAAGAAGAGATCGATGTCGGCAAACGGACCAGTTATGAACGAAATCCGGATTTACAATATATAATGACTACGGACTCATGAATGGCACAGCCAACGGAAGAATATTGATCTTAAAAAATATAAGTACGTATTCCACAGGCATTAACATACTTTTGGTTAGCTCAACTTGATTAATGTATATATTTCCATGTAGATCATTGTTTCAATTTATTAAAGTTGCTCAACTCTAAGACTATCATACTTAACATGTTTAATGAGAAAAACTAAATATCAGTTACTTTCTAGTTTATGTCTGTGCCCTTTTTGGTATAGTTGACGCGTAAAGTGTCCTTTTTGTGAAACAATTACCATGTCCTTTTTAGCTTTAGATAAAACAATAAATGTTGTTTTTATTTTTTTTTTTTTTTTTTTCTGTATTATTATTGTTTTCTTTTTCTTCAATTTTCCGTCTTTTGATCCATATTTATATAAAGATTTACTAAATAGATATACCATTCTATACATGCATGCTCATACATATATTTTTGTATTATATTGCTATAAATGTTAAATGGAGAAGACTTCATAAGTCTGTTTGACTTGTGTCTTATCCCATTTGTACTTACAAATAAAATATGTTTAAACTAACAATGTATTGTGTTCCTTTTATACTCCATCTGTGTAAGTAACTGTCGATGCACAGGTGTAGCGTATCTTACAGCTATCATACAAGTACAGAACTAGATATGCTAGGACCATATTAACATGTTCGTGATTTGTTCCAATTGGTCAAGTACAGATAAGGAACAGCGTTTCAACCTGTGTGCCATTGCTTTGGGTTCTGTGAAGCATGTAAGGGTTTTGCGTAAAGATATAAATGCCATATCTTTTCTTGCTTATTATTTCTATCAATGACAAGTTCGAAGTCGTTAGGACAAGATTTCATAGAATGTGGATACAACGATCTTACCTGAGTAAATCATTTGACTTTCAAAAACGATTGCTTTCCACATAAATACGTAATCAGTTGTTTTCCATTCGTTAAATGTGTTCGAGATTTTGATTTTGCAATTTAATAAGGGACTTTTCGTAATGAATTGTAATTAAAGTTGTAAAATATCTCCATAAGTGACCCAATGACACAATCAATTGCAACTTTATGTCACCGTACGGCCTTCAACAATGAACAAAGCCAATACCGCATATTCTGCTATAAAAGGCCCCCAAAAGAAAAAAAAACCAAGTATTTAGTTTTCTTCTAAATTTGCACATATTCAAGAAGGGAGTCGAACAACTAAAAGATTAATCTTCTTAATTTGGACATATTGAAGATTTGTCTCGAAAAAAAAAATATGTACATAAGTTTCATAATAAAAACTAGCCATTTAGATATATAAAAAAAACATATGCATCATTGTTCCCCCGACATTTGTAGTTTCCTATTAATTTAAGTAGCAAGTTTGTATCCTTTGTATTGGCTTTTTTATTCTAATCATTGTCATTGTAATCGTTAATTTTAATTGTAACTCAATTAGAATAAAGTCAAAATCATGATTTCTTATAACTAAAATTAATATGTTTGAGAATGCCTTTATGAGATATAAATGGACCACATTGGGAATAAACCGTTTGACTGCCACGGAAAATCCTTACTATGTATTAAAATTTGTTTTAAAATTGTATGATTTTGTTTATGACCAAAAAAAAAATAACAACAACAACAACACACTTTATTACAGTATCACCTCTTTAAACATTTGATATAAAACACAATAATTTAATTTTTGATGCAACGCGTCTTCTGATTGTCTGACGGCTATTTGTTTATCAGCTTATAGACATAATTTAGTCATGTGACCGTGACGTCCTCGACGTTTTTATTCATGGTTTACTTTGGTTTAAAATGGAATTTAGAGTTAAATTATAAGAAATAACTGTAATATTTTATCTGTCTATTAGAAATAACATTTAAAAAAAATGTGGTGCACACTTTAAAATAACCCGCTACTCGGGTTATTCGGTGTGCACCACATTTTTGATGTTATTTCTTCCAGACAGAAAAAATATTACAGTAATTCCTTGAATAGAATATTAACAGATCAATGATCTATAAAACAGCAAACATAACAAGAGTTATGACAGACTGTAAAATATACATTATAAATACATTAATTTTACAAAAATAACATATATCAATATAGTAAGCATAAAACATCCGTAACATACGTAATATTTATAAATTGACACCAATGGACACAAATATATACAACAGTGTTTACTGCTCTTTGCGTTCTCTAATGAACTATCTATAATATATTAATATATACAGCTGGTACAAATTTGTACTATTACAAACTAGTTTCCTTTGGAATACCCCTTCATATTTGACCTAACCAACCGTTAAACCGCCAAATATCTTATTCCTTTCTACAAACAGATAAGATAGGGCTTCTGTAGAAGGTAAATTATAGAACTTATGATACAAAATCGTTACATAGCCCATGCCTTAAAAATCATTCGTCCCGTATGAATAAAATATAATTAACAAGATATATAATATAATAACATAAAATCAAAATGAGTTCCTTCAACTCTGTTATCTTTATTCTTTTTGAGCCTTCACGGTAACTTGTTTTAGAGTTTTTCTTTGTAAAATAAAGGGTCTGTTTGTACACTACAAAAAAACGAATAGTTTTTCTTCAAGCCAGAAGGACATAGTTTTGTCTGCTGAATTCAAATATCTTCTACTACGCCATTGAACTCCAAAGATTCAGTTGTGTCGATTCAAAAATCTATTCTTCCTTCTTGAACCACAGTGATCATATTCCAAGTTTTATTAGATATCTTCATAGAAATGGGTTTAATATTTCTTTTCCCAGCCTCGGACAGGTTTCCAGGTAGCCTCGGTAAAGTATTTTACGGTATGTTTTGCCTGTTTGAACTGGATACCAGATTAATTAAGTGTCGTCATTACGGAATTACAACTTTTCTGGTGCTGGCATTCTCTTTTTGTTATGTTGCTTTGATCGAATCATTAGAAATAGTGTTTTTCTTAATTGATGAGCTTTCCTTCTCTGGAGTTATTTTGGTGTCATTTTTTTCAGTCTTTCTTTGTTCTCTTTCTTCTAAATCTGCTCCCGAAACTGATTTGATCACCTCTTTCAAATTCTGAAGACTCAATACTATCAGAAGTGTAAAAAAACTCATTACTTTTGTATTCCTCTTCTATCGGATCTACATGTTTGTTTTTTACATGTCTCAGGAGATTTAGGAGATAACTGTATTGTATTTTAAGCTCCGACGGCATCAATTGGGGATTTGATGGTCGCAAATTTAGTTTACTGGCGACGCGTTAGCGGAGACAGTAAACGGGTATTTGCGACCATCAAATCCCAAATTGATGCCGTCGGAGCTTAAAATACAATATTGTTATCTCCTAAATAATGAAACTGACAGAAAACAACGTTAAAACATGTATTTAAAATCTGTCATATGCCGTCTGCGCTTTCGCGTACGTCCCATGGCATCTATTGTCAATTGATGCCATGTAAGAAAGTGACGTTATCCAATCAAAATGAACATTACAAACGTTGTTGCATTAGAATATTGTTTTTGCGTTATCTGTATTGTACAAACAACCTTCATATTTACAAAATAGCCTTCAACATGCACACATAGCTAAACAGTTATCCCTACATTCCTTCTTACTGAATGAGGATGTACAGAAAACACATGCCCATTGCTCCTACATCCTTGATATTGTTTGAGTTTTTGTCATAGTATTTATACCTACAAAACTGTAGAAAGGTATTAAAAATTAAATAATGTACGAAAACTTATTCATTAGTTTGATTATTCATCCAAACAACTGGCTTACGCTATGAACGGCTCCTTTCCGGACTATTTTTTTGTGTATTTTTATCAAAATCTTTGTGACCTATTTTCATCGAGCTTACCAACAATTAAGCATTCAAAGTAACATGTCGTTTACGGCAACCAAGATCAGGACGTATAATTTTGACCTTCTTCTAAGTAAACCTTGCCATAACTGAAAACTTATGATGATCATGGCGGTATGAAAAACGCATCGGAAGTACATGTAACCATTCTGTAATAATCTATCGATCAGAAAAAGATCATCCCAGCTTTAATCCCTCTTCAAAGGAAAAAAATGTTATCAGTTACTCAGAGATAACAACTTACTATTTACAAATGCACAAATTTCAAAATGTAACAAAATAGTCCGTTTCTGGTGTTCTATCGTCATTATTACAGAGTTTAATTTCAATGGCATTGTTGTCTCAGTGATCAGTGTAGGAATATGTGCTTATATTTTTTATTTGTGTATTTTTCCTATTCATAATTTGCACATCTCAAACATAACTAAATGTTTTATTATTTATTTAAAAAGGCAAAGTAAGAAAACGTGTCAGTTGTGTGTTTAATATCGCCCTTTGTTGACAATAAGAACCCTTTTGATTTGAGACACGAATTATTTCTTTACAACTTATATATTGATTTAAGTACGAACCCTACAAGTTAACACACTTGTTCAATACGACGCAGCTCTAATCTTACCCTTCCGGAGCACCTGAGATCACCCCTAGTTTTTGGTGGGGTTCGTGTTGTTTATTCTTTAGTTTTCTATGTTGTGTCATGTGTACTATTGTTTTTCTCTTTGTCTTTTTCATTTTTAGCCATGGCATTGTCAGTTTGTTTTGGATTTATGAGTTTGACTGTCCCTTTGGTATCTTTCGTCCCTCTTTTTGTACCTGTCCGTGTTTCTAACTGGCCACAACCTCTTATTTATTACGCTGTCTGTAATAGTATCCAACATATAAGAGACAATGATCTCAAATATCAACGTACCGTATTTGGTAGTCTTCGTCTTCTTAGGTAGCAATAAACAGTTAGGAAAAAATACTAAAATTTGCCCTTATGAATTTTACCATCCCCTTTTCATTGCTTTCTTGCAATATCAAGCTTACTATTTGTGTCATATAAGGGCATATGTATCTAATCAGAATCTTCCATAGATTTTATATCCAGTATATAAAATGGTAAAATATAATTTCTTTTTGGTGTATCCATGGCAACAATCTGCATTTATTTGTTATAAAATATTGCAAAAAGGCGGGGAAAGATGTCACATATTTCCCCAAAATTTGGCTAAAAGTAGAATTTCAATCGCTTGAAGTAATACCTTTTCTGAAACTGTGTACATATATCATTCAGCAAATCCAATGAAAATCATATGTCTTTCATCTCATTTTTTTGTAAAATTGCGTCAAAAACTTCGTGTAGAAAAAGAGTGTTTGTAAACAGTACATTAATTTCTGGACCGATGGCCGGTCTAGCTATGAAAATACGGATTGTCAAACAGAAAACAGCCCATAAAACATGTCAAAAATAATCTTGATGCTCTTATAAACCATCTCTGAAGGCTAAATTAGCACTCATCTGTCTAAAAATGAATTTTATTACACAATAACTGTCCTATTTGAAAAATCCACAGGGGCCAAAATGCGAAACTAAACTCCTAACTGTGTATTGCTACCTTAGACTTATGTCAACCTCCTGTACGTGTATATACGACAATGGTAACCGTACCATTCGTAAAGGAGGGGTATTATGTCAAAGTGCTTCGTTACTAGTATAAGACTTTCATTTGGAACACCCCTTCAAATTTGACCTGACCAAATATTTACCCACTAAATATCTATGAAATATCTTATTATTTTCGATGTTTTATATAAAAATCTATACAAACAGATAAGATAAGTCTTCTGCAGAACTGTAACTAAGGTAAACTATTGAACCTATTATACAACACCATCACACTACTTTTGTAACGTTTTTATTATGATACTTGATGAAATAAATCCATCGAGCTTCATGTATCAATAACATTATGGGTAAGGTTAAAACTCCTTAGTGCTTATATTGTATACTGTAAATTCAGATTTGTTTTATTATTGCGATTATGTAGCTTTAGACTGAAAAGCGATTATGATGTTTGCGATGTTGAGAAAAATCCTGTTAAATTCATATAAAATATTTCAAAGCACGAGTTAAGGTGGTACCTAACACTTTCACTAAAAACAATTTGGCTCGTTTAATTTTCATAAAATTTTGAGAAAGTAGTCACTTTGACCCTTTGACAAAAATATAAAAATTTCAAAAAATTTGAACCAACCATTTTATCAGAAAAATTACACTGGTTATATAGCAGTTTGACAAACACTAATTTTGATCATTGAGAAGCTTAATATTCTCTTAACAACGCAACGTAATTAGAACGTTAAGCTGATTTTACAGAGTTATCTCCCTGTAGTGTTAGGTACCACCTTAAGTTATTGTGATTCTAACCTTGACTCGTTTTTCGCAATAATAAAAACTTCAAAATTAACTAAATTTACAGAAAATTAATTTGTAGACGAATCAAAATACTTTTTTTCTAATCTTTTTTTATCTAATATTTTTTTCTTATTATAAGATATTTATTTATCAAATATGCTTCACTAATTGGCCAAAATAGACAACTTTCGAGTTTGATGCATTACCGTCAAAACTTTTGGTTTGAGTGAACATCGATCATGCATTTAATGGCGTCGTGACTTCCGTTCCTATGATGAGCTATTGGTTAAAATGATAATGCTCTATTGCACGAATTTTTTATCAAATTAAATTCTTATAATTGATATTCAGCACTGCTTTAAAAGGGAATTGTGCTAGAGTACTTATGGAACAAATTTTTTTTTCTAGTTTATTCTGCATACTAACAATCACAAAGACGCTTGGTGAACTTTGATAGCGCAGGGATACAGACCGCACCCTCTATCTGGTAAATGACATCACATAGACATACAAAATTGACGAACATTTCTGGTGTGGTGT
The DNA here is from genome assembly GCA_019925275.1 of Mytilus edulis. NCBI lineage: Eukaryota > Metazoa > Mollusca > Bivalvia > Mytilida > Mytilidae > Mytilus > Mytilus edulis. The sequence goes on along the minus strand of CM034358.1, from coordinate 63,205,460 downwards.
GGAACACAACTTGAAAAGGACTATCAGATAGACAAAATAACAGGTGTTCTGATTGAGCATTGATCATGTTAATTTTTTGATGATTTGTTGGGTTTTTTTTGGAAATATCTACCTTGGGACATGTACATGTAGCTCATCAGCTGAATAATGGGTGCTCTGGTATGTGATAAAAACCACACTTCTGTTCTACTGTTTATTTTCAGGCATTATAGAATCATGCAAATCGCTCGACTAAAACTTGCCTATTTTTCAGATAATGCTTTAAATGCGTAAATTTCCTACAATGAGACATCAGTATAAATAAAGCTAGATAGAGGTATAATATCAATTCATATGTGTTATTTGCTTTTTATTTAAACTGTTTGGAGCCAGGACTTTATCAAATTATGACCAACTGCAGAATAATATTGTTCCGTTGTTGTTAGTGTCTCTTTTTATAGTGACTGGTTGTGCTTGATGTTCTCAATAAATCCACTTTGATACAATTTTTGAACCTCGAAAGCGAATTAAAATTAAGCCTTGTTGCTACAATGTATGGTTACACATGGGACAAAACAAAAACCGATTGGTGGAAGAAAGTATTTTTTTCTTGTACTACAATATAACATGTATTTCGAATGATTTTGACACAGCTCATATACTAGTCACTGCTTGTAACATAGGGAGAACGGCTAGGGTAGGGTTGAGCGCTCGTTAACATGTTTTACGTGTTTCTCGTTTCTCGTTTTTTTTTTATATAGATTAGACCGTTGGTTTTTCCGTTTGAATGGTTTTACACTAGTAATTTTGGGGCCCTTTATAGCTTGTTGAACGGTGTGAACCTAGGCTCCGTGTTGAAGGCAGTACATTGACCTATAATGGTTTGCTTTTTTGGATTGTTGTTTGGATGGAGAGTTTTGCTTTTTTGAATTGTTCTTTGGATGGAGAGTTGTCTCATTGGAACTCACACCACATCTTCTTATATCTATTAACACCACCACATTCTTTATTCGCATGTACCAAGGTAAAAGCCTATTCGTTCAGTGATTGTTGTTAGTTCATGTTTTCTTAATTTAATTGTTTCATATTTTCATGTCGGGGCCTCTTATAGCCGACCAAACGGTATACGTTTTTTTTATTGTAAAAGGCCTTACGGTTTCCTATAACTGCTTACTCCATCATTTGAATAGCTGTCTTGATGGAAATCATACCACAACTATCATATTAAATGCGCATGACTTATCATCTTATGTTGTGTGTCTATTATTAACAACTGTGAAAAAGAGCATGTAATGTATGGATATGTCTAGAGTTATCTAAATAATATTCGATTGACAACATCTGGATTGTTAAGAGAGTACTTGGATTACAATTGAAGATATACCTCAAACGCGCTTATACATGAAGCTCATGTAAAAATGTTAATGTGGAAATTCACATAAATTTAGATTCACATGAATATAACGTGAATCGAGATATACCCGAATTTCACGTGAATTGAGATTTACCCGAATTTCACGTGAATTGAGATTTACCCGACTTTCACGTGAATTGAGATTTACCCGACTTTCACGTGAATTGAGATTTACCCGACTTTCACGTGAATTGAGATTTACCCGACTTTCACGTGAATCGAGATTTACCCGACTTTCACGTGAATCGAGATTTACCCGAATTTCACGTGAATTGAGATTTACCCGACTTTCACGTGAACATTACAAACAAAATGGTCTTTTACATGATTGAACTTTATTTGGAAAATTAGAAATATTAATTTAGTTACTTTACTTTAAAACATTTCATGAATTTCGCGTGAAAAAAATGACATGTGATTTTCACGTGAATTTCACCTAGAGTCACGTGAAACTCACATGACATGATTTAACGTGTGTTTAACGTATTAGCTCGTTTGAGATGAATTTCACGGGAATTTCTAGTAAATTGCCTGTCTAGAGATATATGTTAAGGTGTTATTTATTATGACATTTCGGTGACAATATAATGGAATTTGATGTGACTGTCATACAAGTGAGAGGTTTAGCTAGCTATAAAACCAGGTTCAATCCACCATTTTCTACATTTGAAAATGCCTGTACCAAGTCAGGAATATGACAGTTCTTGTCCATTCGTTTTTGATGCGTTTTGTTATTTGATTTTGCCATGTGATTATGGACTTTCCGAATTGATTTTCCTCTGAGTTCAGTATTTTTGTGATTTTACTTTTTTTGAAACATTACACACGAATATAGCATATACTTTTTACGCCAAATTAAAAATGCAGGTAATATAGACTATGTTCCTTTGTCATGAGTACATGTTAGTTCATTGGCATTTCCTTGGATATTCTGACACAGTCATTTATTCCATAGTTTGTATTACAAATCTCGAAATAAAATACCAAGAGTCAACTTATGTAGGTAATTGTGTTATTTATAGCATTAATATTCGTTGTTCATTTCCTTGTATTAATTTAGTACAATACCTTTCATCAATCACTATATACATGTTTAAAGCTATTATTTATTAATTTTATATATTAATTTAAATTCCTAAAATGAAATTTTTGTTAGTGACAGTCCATCAAATTGAAGCTTTAAATCGTACTACCTATAGTAGTTCAAGTTCTTTGTAAGAAAATATCTCCAGTGTATATAATGTGAATCCTATGATGTAATGTTTACTGTATCCATTTCTAAAATAAACAGACAACAAATTCATGATCTTTTTTTTAAATTATGTAAGAAATATTATTAATGTACTGATTTTTTTTTATAAATTTACGATATAGGCATTGAAGACCTAATAGAGACGGTCTGTCCGAAAAAACGATCGTTATTTCACGATTAAGTAAGTTTTCAATTCGCACATAAAAAAAAATACTTTCATTTGACGCTTGGGTGACTGCGTATATAGTAAAAGAAAATTCGAGCAACACTCGAGTCATCTTAAGGTGGCTCGGGCCTGTTCGAAGTTTCTATCAGAAGTGCCGTATTTTTTGTTATTTTATTCTTTACAGAAAGTGAATCAAATTGGTCGAAAAAAAAGGGGGTCACGGACCATTTAAGCTCAAATTTTACTTTTAAACTGGTATATAAAAGGGACCATTTTTCAATGTTATGATAGGGAAAATAGAGGTGTTGACATATTTTTATTGGAATATCAAAAAAAAAACGTTTTATGACACTTGGTCCAAAACTGTACTATAAAAAGCTGAAATATAGCTTTTTCAAAGAATGAGAAAATAAAAAACATAGGTCACCGATAAGGAAAAAATATTTTGCCATATTCTATTAGTCACATAACTACAATGATTTAACATTTCTAATCAATCAAAATATTAAAAAAAAAATATCGAATTAACAACAAATGCTTAAAGTTATTACAAGCTTTCTACGGATACCAGCGAATTCGCAAAAATTCATGCACAATTCGCTGGTATCCGTAGAAAGCTTGTAATAGCTATGACATCTGCGCTTAAAGTGGCCAAATCGGAAGGATCCGTTAATGTGTGCGATTCGTCATTACTCAGAGGAAAAATAGAGAATGAAAATAGAGAATGTGTCAAAGAGACAACAACCCGACAAAAGAATCGAAACCAAAGAGTCTTCAATACAGCAAGACAATGCCGCACCCGGATGCAAACTCCAACTTGCCCCTTAGCTCAAATGTAAATTAATTCAAAACTAAACTCGAAACATATAAAGAAAATAAAATTAAAAAAAAATGCAAGACTAACAAAGTCCAGGGGAATGCGTTAACTCTATTTCAAGGGAATGCGTTAACTCAATTTTTCATGTGGAATATGTTTAAAGTAATATCTCTCTCTCTCTCTCTCTCTCTCTCTCTCTCTCTCTCTCTCTCTCTCTCTCTCTCTCTCTCTCTCTCTCTCTCTCTCTCTCCTCTAGTTTAGTCCATATGCACGCAGATTTATATGGAGGTATATTTTATTATTAATATCATTATCATTATCATTATCATTATCATTAACATTAACATTAACATTAACATTAACATTAACATTATTATTATTATTATTATTATTATTATTATTATTATTATTATTATTATTATTATTATTATTATTATTATTATTATTATCATAGTTTGTATCTTCATTATAACATTATAGACGAATCGATTATTTGTTGTTAACGAATTTGTCTGAAAAGACTAATAACCGGTTAATAGTATTTTTACGGGAAAGAATAACTATGATATATTGTCTCTTAATATAGTAGGTTTTTAGTCCTCATTATTAGCAAAAAAAGTGTAAAGTTCAATCAATGTCCAGCCAAACAGTTGACGTATGACACACTTTAATATTAACCCAATGTTTGACTATCAATAAGTATATTATGTTATATATCACGTTTCCTCCCAGACAATTATTGGTGATTAATCACGTGAAACACAAACGTAATATTATTTTTTTAGAAGGCATTGCATAGTTGCCAGTAAAAGTATTGTGAGGTTTGCTTTTTATATGCAAGGGGACTTACAAACTGAAATTTAAATACAAAAGGTATACATTTTAATTGTTTATTTGTTAATTGTTTATTTGTTAGTTGTTAAATTAAGATATATTTATATATTATACTATTGGACTGATGCTACCCTCTAGGAATAAAAAATCCGCAACTAATGCAACGAGTCTTTTTTTAATACCGACATAATAAGACTATTCGATGACGACATTTTTTTATTTATCGAAGTCACTATAATTTATAAAATGCAAAGTCAATGTATTGTATTGGCGCTTAGTAATTTTCCAACAGCATATTTCAATAAAAATTTCAACTGAATTAAGTTTTTATTTATGTCTCTTAGAAAACGTAATTTAAACTTGCTGCAATGAAATTGATATAAGATTTGTAAAAACTTTAAGAATTATTTTATTTGTCCTTTGACTGAAAGATTTTTGATGCACATAATATGTTCCGGACCATATGAGTATTTGGACCGTACGCGTAGGTCTGGACCGTATGCGTACTTTTTTAAAATACTCATACGGTCTGACTAATTTTAAGAAGTTGGTCAAGGTCACTGACTAGAATATGTATCACAGATCAAGATAACATAAATCTCGAATCAATTTTAAAAGTTAAATTGTAAATTGAATAAAAACTAAATATTTTAACTATTTAAAAAGACAGATTACAAAATGTATTTCAATCTGTTAATCTCCTGTATTTAGCAAATTACATGGAATAAACTTTCAATCATTGAAATTAAAGTTATTGGATATATTTACGAACTTTACCACAAAAACCGACAAAAATACTGGACAGAAATTATAAAAAAAAAAAAATCTATGGAAATAAATTAAGTAGCATATTAATCTATTATAATAAACATTCATAATATCTAAAAAAAAATTGTAGATTTAGCTTACAAGGTCCTTATATTTGTATAAAGTAACATTTGTTTATAGTGGAAAGTTGTTTTAACGTTAAATAAGCTACATTTAAAAATTGCTTGCTAGTCCCTCTCTGTGATTACCTTTAGATAACTCTGGTTCATTTCCTAATCAATCTATCATGAAGGGAAGATAATAAATACTAATATCAATCATAGTCTTTTTCAAAAATGATGAACGGTTCTTTATATTGGTATGTAATCATTTAAAACGTTTCAAATTTATGAAATTATATTCGTACATCAATGTTTTTGATACACCAATAAAAAAAACCTGAATTATATTGAATTGATACATTTTGTAACTATTCAAATTTATATCAGAAACCTAAACTTAATTATAAAATAATGAACCTGTTAAAAGGAGAGAATACTCGTATAACTTTTTCGAATTGGCACATAATACAACGAAATGTCACTCTTGCATACAAATGACACATCAATATAATTAATTAACTGTGCAATCGCGCTCCACCTTCAATGATGATTCTAAATTATAAATATATCCAAAAGTTGTTAATCTATAGATAGTAAAGACTAATGAAATCTAACCCACTGTTAAAATATTTCTTGGCATTTTTTTAAAACTTCCTCAGTAAAATGCTTGAGCCACTTGACTTTCATAGCTCATAATTAACGTTTTTACACAATATTTATATAAAGTAGCTAAAGATTATTCGCTTCTCAAAGTGTAAGACGCAATAAAAATCGTATGCTTGCACCATCTTACCCAAAAACAGATTTAATTAAGTTCTGAACATTTCGACATTTTTTCGTTAAAACCGGTTTTAAACAAATCACAAGTACGTGTTAACATGGTTAAGATCCGACTAAATACCCATATCCAGATATCGTCAGGTAAATTTGCTAAATTAAGTAAACAAAATAAATAAGGATTCATATAGACAATCAAATAAATACTTAATTGCAATTGATTAGTTTAAATGTTTACTTATTCACTTTATTCGTCTAATTTTAATAATATCTATTTTTAAAAACCAATAAAAGATATGTTCCAGCTCGAACTAGACCGTACGAGTATATTCATACGGTCCGACCGTACGCGTATGGTCGGACCGTACGAGTATACGCATACGGTCAGGACCGTACGGGTACGGTTCAAATTAATACTCATATGGTCTGGAATATATACACCACACATCATGCAATGCGTAATAGTTTATATAATTCTAAATAATATGACGTGCTTCTTTTGCTTTTTAAACAACACCGTGCTCGGTATATTTATACTTAGCGCAGAATCCGAGACAATCATAATAATGGCTGTTAACAATACCTCCAACGTTTGAAAACAAACCCTACAAAACATTATTCTTAGGCTTAACAACAACAAAAAACGCATTAGAGCTCGGAAAAATGTACAAATGCTATAATAATATACAACTTCGCAAATTCCATTGAAATTTTTGGTGTGGCATTCACGTTTTTTAAAACGTGACGTCATGCAAATAAAAACGTCAAAGCTGAAGGGTTTTCCGTTGTGCTAACTCTCCAAATTCGGATAATATTGCATTAAAATGAAGTTTTGAGGTAGATGGTTTTTTTTCTATTCTATTGCATTATTCGGACATCTAATGATTTCAGCAAGTCAACATGGCGGCTCCTTCGTTACAAAATATCAACAGTAAATTTTACGGTTGCTCACAATAGAAAAAATTAACTATAGATGGCAAATACTGAGTTTGACATTTAAAAAAATTAACACATTTTCCTAACAATTAATGTTTTAGATTTTTCATACAGGGGTCAACTATAAATTGAATAGCTACACACACGGCATACCCGCCCTCGCTTTAGTTTTTTTTTAATATCTTATTTGTCGTACAAGATTCGAAATAATTCACGGAAGCCAAAGATTTAATGTAAATTTACAAATGGCCTGGGCTGACGCTAAGGATAAAATTAGAATATCACCACCAGGCCATGTGTAAATTTTCAACAAATATATGGTTTCCGTTAGTTATTTCGAAATTTGAAAACTCTAGAATACTCTTTTTAGTTTCATAAATAAAATTGATCATAAAATTTGGATCATTATATTACTATAATAAATGCAAGGTCATTTAGAAAACTACGCATTTTATATAAATCTTAACGCCTCTCGAGCTATGTTTGTTACGGACACAGATACTATATATATATAAACGAAAGAAAAACCTCCTACTGACAGGTTTTAAACTATTCCTATTGCAGGTTCAAAGTTAGATTTGAAATAAGAGCAATTCGTTCGGTTATTTTCACCTGTGTATAAATAGGCCGATAGAAATTACTACGGGCCAAGGAAATGAATAATGTGTCTGCTGAAACAAAATGCGTTCGTTAATCAAAATATTGAATCGAATAATCATTATGAAGATATACAAAAAAAAACGCATTTCATTGTTGTTTCACCAAATCTGTCATAACTTTACATGTTTTTTTTCTCAGTATGTATTAGACGAATATGAAAAATACATAAAAATAAACGGACATGTTATGTGATTGCCAATTTGGAAACTATGCACTGGGCAACCGTATGACCTTCAACAATGAGAGCACTCCATACAGTTTATAGTATGCTATGAAAGGCCTCAACAAACCTTAGAAGTGGTAAATTATGAAAACCATTATTAAAATTTAAAGAATTAAAATAAATCATAATAAAAACTAAAAGTAGAGAGCTCTCCCACAAGCTAAAAAAAAATCCCATAACTGTATAATATAAGGGCATACAAGACCATTTTAGACAAGGTACATTTGCACTTAGTAGATAAGCCTACAAATCTCATAGCTATAGTCACACCTGTAGTAATAACTAACCTAAATATCGGCACAACAATATTAAATCTGAAAATTTGCGGAAGCAAATATTTGTTCTTCCCTCGCCGGGTTCGAACTCATGCTATTGCGATATTAAGACAACAACGCCTGCAGTGTGTCCAGCACTTTAGACCACTCAGCCACCTAGACTGAACAAAAATTCAGCTTTTGGTTGCCTAATCATTAAACATGTACACATTTCAAAACTGTGTATAAACCTTGTTTATTTTTTAATCATTTTCATTCATTACAGCCTTTCTCATACGAATATATGCTATGGCGTCAAATGAAAGTAAGAAAATAGCCGTAGTCGGAGCAGGATTGACAGGGTTAGCTGCTCTACGACGACTGTCCGAAAATAAGAATTTTAAGCTGACTTGTTTTGAGAGGAATTATGATATCGGTGGGCTATGGCTTTACACAGACCAGACCTTACAAGATGACTATGGAAATCCAGTTCATTCAGCTGTGTATAGCAATCTTAAGTAAGTTACTTTATCATATAATCAGTTCGTTCGTCTGTGTGTTCCGCTTTTAGTTTTGATCCTAATTTTTACGGTTCACTGAACACAGAAAACGATAGCGTAAGTGGGTATCCATAAAATACGAAAACGTTCTTGTTTTTGATTTTTCAAGGAATGGCTTAATCTTTTATTGTCTTTTCGAGATAATATCAAACATGTGGCGCTGTTTATTCGGTGTACACCACATTTTAAGGTTATTTCTTCATAGACATAAAACATTTTACAGTCATTCCTTATAATTAAAACACAAAATTCAAATATTTTTTTTATATTACAATCATTTTTTACAATCATTCCTTAAAGAAGCTTGGGTGACTTCCTCAATCTTTGACTTTGACATATCAGATAACAATCGGTCTAGATCTTTAAAATGAAAACGTGCAAATTTCGAGAGTAGTATGTAATTCAAGTGACTTTTATTCTTTAGGATATCCTTAGGCTGTCTGTTTGGGAATGCAGGATGTATAAGTACGCAGCCACGTCGTCGGTCAGAATATCGACTTTAAGTCCTAGGCCTCGCTAAGACAGGGAGAGTGCCATGCAGACTTTCAATGAATGAATGAATGAATCGATCAATCAATCAATCAATCAATCAATCAACCTATCAACTAATCTATAAATCTGTTTAATACGGGGTCCAAGATCGCATTTGTTTCATTTTCGCTTGTTCAAAGAGACCCTATCCCATGGGTTTAATTAGTATATCAGCCAACCAACCAACCAATCAATCAATGGGTTTAATTAGTATATCAGCCAACCAACCAACCAACTAACCAATCAATCAATAAAAAAATCAATTATTCATGTTTTGGAGGGGAAAGACCGTCTAACAATTGTTTTTAAAACAGTTGATTTATATTTAGAATATTTTTTATTCTCATTTTATTTTACACCCCTATCTACCTCAAATAAAACATATTTTAATCATTATTATTCCAGAACGAACATACCAAAACAGCTGATGGAAATTGATGGTTTCCCAATGGACGGCTATCCTTCTTTTCCAAGTCGAACTGAGATGTTAGCGTATCTTAACAAAGTTGTCGATCAGTGTGGTATCCGGAAATATATTAAGGTAAATATTTGTTGACGTGGTGCATAAGTGTTTCTTGATTCTCTTTTTGTATATATAGATTAGACAGTTTCTTTCCCGTTTGAATGGTTTTACACTTGTTATTTTTTGGGGGCCCTTTATCGCTAGCTGTTCTGTGTGAGCCAAGGCTCCGTTTTGAAGACCCTACGTTGAACTTTACTTTATAAACTGTGACTTGGATAGAGTGTCGTTTCATTGGCACTCATACCACATCTTCCTATATCTAAATAAGATAAATTTCAAAAATAATTGCACTTTGAATTTGCCTTAATGTGAAAAATGCTAAGTATGATAGATATAAATATTCAACACGTTCTACATGTTATTTCTTATACGGATCTTTAACGTGATGGAATTTTAGATTATTATCCTAATTTCGTATATAAAAGAAAAGAGTTAAAAGGTGTACACATACAATCTAAGTTGATATATGTTAAAAGCGAAAACTTCTTATGGTCCGAGACAACAGTTATTTCGTAGTGCATTTCTTTTAGACAATAAATGAAAATTAAAGAAATGCCACCTGCGCTTTCTCAATATTTTGTTTACAGTGTGTTGTACAATTTTTAGAACAAATCATATAAAAGTTAATAAAAAAATCCTCAGCTCTAACATAAAATATGAACAATTTTATGTTAAGGGGGGTCTTGAAATCTTTTGATAGCTTCCGAAGTGCTAATTTTAAACCTTGAAGTTTTTCAGCTGAACCAAATCACTACTTTACTTTAAAATTCATGACCCAAATTTTTTTACAGTGTAATTTCATCCCCCTACTTGCTATGCTAGGCAGACTATAAAGAGAAATAAATTTGGAAGGAGAATAAAAAAAATGGCAAGTTACACACTATCCTCACTAGGGACTATAAAGGACGATAACTGTGGTCTCGGAACTTATAAGAGGGAGTGAAAATAACTTGTCTCCCCTAGGTCATTAATATGTAGTCGTAATTGACTACAGTAACTTATCTCTATTTTTTATGCCCCACCTACGATAGTAGAGGGGCATTATGTTTTCTGGTCTGTGCGTCCGTTCGTTCGTCCGTCCGTCCGTTCGTTCGTCCGTCCGTCCGTTCGTTCGTTCGTCCGTCTGTCCCGCTTCAGGTTAAAGATTTTGGTCGAGGTAGTTTTTGATGAAGTTGAAGTCCAATCGACTTCAAACTTGGTACACTAGTTCCCTATGATATGATCTTTCTAATTTTAATGCCAAATTAGAGATTTTACCCCAATTTCACGGTCCACTGAACATAGAAAATGATAGTGCGAGTGGGGCATTCGTGTACTGAGGACACATTCTTGTTTTTTTTATTTCCAAAGTTTAACATGGATGTAAAACAAATCAAACCTGTCAGTCCAAGTTCAAGAGATACCAAATGGTTGTTGTCTTACGGGGATATCAGAAAGAAGAACGATATTCATACAGAAGAGTTCGATGATGTTATTGTGTGTCTTGGGTAAGTTATATATTGTGACTTTTTTCTTGTGACTTATTTTCTGTCACTTTTTTTCTTTTAATTGGAATTTGGTGACTTTTTTTCCTGTAGCCTATTTTCCTTGGGATTTGGGGAGAGTTTTTTTTTCCTGTGACCTTTTTCCATTTATCGAATATATTTTATTAAACGCAAGTAACTTGTGCCTAAGGTTATACATAATTTGAATTTTTTCGGAAATAAGGTGTTTGACATAAAAAATTAGTTAATTCTCCTCTAATGACACTGTTCACGATAATAATGTATTAATTAAACATTTCTAACCCCGCCGCATTTTTGCGCCTGTCCCAAGTCAGGAGCCTCTGGCCTTTGTTAGTCTTGTATTATTTTTAATTTTAGTTTCTTGTGTACAATTTGGAGTTTAGTATGGCGTTCATTATCACTGAACTAGTATATAGATTTGTTTAGGGGCCAGCTGAAGGAAGCCTCCGGGTGCGGGAATTTCTCGCTGCATTGAAGACCTGTTGGGGACCTTCTGCTGTTGTCTGCTCTATGGTCGGGTTGTTGTCTCTTTGACACATTTCCATTCTTAATTTTATAACAGTTTTACTAATGATTTTAACTTTCTTTGGACATTTAAATGCAAGAATTTTAAATTATATCAGCTAATATAAAGTGATTTAAAAGCAAAGTTTACTACCTTCTTTTCACAAACCACAACATATGGTTTATCGGTTTAATAAGAACAGTGAGGTTGGCCGGTAATGGGGTCATGTGTTGAAATAGTAGATCATTTCATTAAATAAGTAATAACCATGTGAAAATGTTTAGGAGTAATTAGGGCCCCGCCTTTAGGCGGCTCGCCCTATAGTGATCAGTCTGTCCGTCCGTCCGTCCGTCCGTCCGTCCGTAACACTTTAACTTTGTGTCCGCTCCATATCTAGAGAATCATTATAATTTCATACTTTATACTTTACATGTTTATTAACCACCACCAGAGTGCGTGTCATGATGTATGTACAACTTCCTAGGTCAAAGATCAAGGTAAAAAAAACTTTGGTTTCAGTTGACAACCATGTGTCCTGTGGTGAAGATCGTGTCCGCTCTACATCTTGAGAACCGTTATGATTTCAAAGTTTATACTTGACATCCATTTTAACCAACACCAGAGGGTGTGTCATGATGTATGTACAACTTCCTAGGTCAAAGGTCAAGGTCAAAAATTTTGGTTTCAGTTGACAACCCCGTGTCCTGTGGTGAAGATCGTGTCCGTTCCATATCTAGATAACCGTTATGATTTTATACTTAATACTTAACATGTTTATTGACCAACACCAGAGGGTGTGTCATGATGTATGCACAACTTCCTAGATCAAAGGTCAAGGTCAAAAACTTTGGTTTCAGTTGACAACCCCGTGTCCTGTGGTGAAGATCGTTACCGCTCCATATCTAGATAACCGTTATGATTTCAAAGTTTATACTTGACATCCATTTTAACCACCACCAGAGGGCGTGTCATGATGTATGTACAACTTCCTAGGTCAAAGGTCTGTCTGTCTGTTGGTCTGTCCATCGCTAACAAATTTGATCAACTTATTTACCCCACGTTATTGACAGCGGGGCCCACAGAGATGGCTCCCATCTCAATGGTATCTAGTTTGATTTAATGTAATTCAAATTCTTAAATTCAAATGATAAAAGTTCGTCCGCGTTGTCATCTGAGATTCTATCTTCAATGCACATTATGACATGCATTTTTCCCACAGGTTGACTGGTGTGACATGATCATTAAACATGAGACCTACGTAATAAATTAGCATATAATTTGCATTTCTTTTTGGTATAATTTTGGTGTTTGTTTAGGAAATAACAACTGCCGATTCCCTCCGTATGTGAATGTGATGCACATATTGAATACCATTATCACGAAAAGTTCTATATGATATATAATGAAATATTATGTTGCTACATTCTTATTTGGTACATGTACTGATGTTTTTCTGTAGAAATTGTTCAACTCCAAATTATCCAACCATTGAAGGAGAACAGGACTTTGAAGGTTTTGTACTTCACAGTATACGGTATAGACACCCAGAATGTTTTGCTGGACAGACAGTAGCCGTTTTGGGAGCACATTACTCTGGAATAGATATAAGTTTTGATCTTTCTAAGTGTGCCAAAAAGGTATGTTATATCGTTTCATAAAACGTTTGAATCATCTGTTTTCTTACAAATGAAATATAACCATACACAGTTGTTTATCTTGTTTAAGTTTTTTAAAAAAGCGTGTTTTATCGTAGCTTAATAATAAAAATGCAATGTTTAACGTCTACATCTTTTATAAAAAAAAAATGGCAATGGTATTTACGTTAAAGAACATGTAAAAATCTGGAATGCAGACATTTTAATTAAATAATCCATACTGCATTTGTTTATAAGTAATTTGATTATGAAAATTTTTTGTTGTTTTCTTGCAATTTATAAGTAATAAGAATTATTTGTATTTTCCCCTGAAGGTCATTGAGCTAGTTCAGATATGAAAGAGCATGTTCAAACAATAATATATAAAAGATAAATCAAGGTAAATCAAGGTACTACATGTATAATGTATTTGTATTGAATGGTGTCTTTAATTCAAAAGTACAAATAATGCTACGTACGAACGATAAGGCCATAAAAAAGAATAAGTTTGTTTGCCCAAACCCTACCTACCCAGAAAAAAGCTGTCTACTCAAATTCTTTTATTGTCTTGATTTGAAGAAGTTTTTTTTTAATCAGAAAGGCATGAAGACTAATAAACATTTGATACGTAAATTTCTTTAAAAAAAATGCCTACCTACCGACCCACTGTCTCAACCTTGGGTAGGGTTTGGGCAAACCAAAATATTTTTAATTGTTGCCTAATGTTAAAAATTTCCTAATGCATAATATGTAATAATTTTGATATATTTTGAAGGTGTATTTGTGTCACAGAGGACCAAAGTTAGAAACACGTTTGCCGGAAAACATCGTCCAAAAGACTTCTGGCTTTAAACGATACACACCCTTCTCTGTAGTTCTGGAAAACGGCGAGGAAATACCAGTTGATACAGTCATATATGCCACTGGATACAAATACAACTTCTCCATCCTACCGGAAGGGTTACTAAAACTTGGCAAGGGTAACCTCATCTGCAGCCTATTCAAATATATTCTAACAACCAAACTATTCTACGATTTTCTTCATGGGCATCGTAAGAGAAGTTGCATTTTTTCCTACAAGCGAGTATCAAGCTTTTTTTATACAGTCTGTATTAGAAGGTTCGGCTAATCTACCGGATCAAGAAGAAATGAACCGAATAATATCGAAGGATTCCGAACGTGTGATAGGAGGAGATAACCAGTGGGAATGGATTAAGGAACTTTCGGATATTTCGGGTAAATCTAAAGCACTTCCGCTTGTTATGAAGAAAATATGGGATTACCATTTTGATATTTGGGGAAAAGATTTTGCCAAATGTCGATCACTGGTGTACAAAGCAACAGGTCCAGATTCTTTTGTTCTTGTTTAAAATTTCATTTTTGTTAATCGGACAGCTCTAGGGTGCAATCAACAGTTTTTTACGTGACGTCATTCTGTAACAGGGCATGTAATAGTGGACCCATCATGCAGAAGTCAGATATTCATAGTTATATAGATATCTATACATCAATGGAAAGATAATTCTATGAACTTTCTGAATAAATAAAAAAAAATCCAACATCTCTTGTTTAAACATGCAAATTGGTACAAGTTATCAGCTGGAAATTAGGCATTTTCCCCTAAAAAACCTTAAAAACAGACCACCTTTGGACACACGGATCAGTAACCTGTGCATATATTTGAAATTTCTTATAATATGCATTTCGAAGAGCTTATCCGGCTGATTTAAGAAAATGTAGTTTCAGCCTACGTTCGCCTGCTCCGAAAGGAGCTATCTTACCTGACAAATCAAAGTGCTTTTTGCAACAGGTGAAAATCAGCTGTTTATGGAGTTGCCTCCCATATAGTAGGAAGTCACAAAAACATTTTTTTTTTAAATCTTGACAAAAGTGGCATTTTAATTGAACTTCAATATATGTTTTTCACATTGAACATAAAAAACAATCAACTTTTTCATTTAGTGGTATATAAATAGCAGGGAATTCCATCAGTATGTAAATCTCACTGGGGAAATACCCCTAGTTTTTAGTACGAAACTGTTTATAGCACCCCTACATGCTTACATGCAAAATAAAAATGTAGCTGATCTTTGATCATCTTTAACAAATGTTTATTGAAAACTGATACATAGAAAAAAAAAGTATATATGCATAAAAATTATCATGCTTTATTTATGTTATATAATTGTCAACAAAAGAAACGATTGTGGGACCACGTGTTATCATGAATGAAAAGTTTTATTGAGCGATGCAAATGTTTACGGAATAACACGTGATGTGCAGTTAGCCAATCAGAATAAAGTATCATAATGAAACATACATCTAATGTAATACATCTTTGAACTCTAATTTATATCATTTAATATAATAAATAGGGAAAAAACGGTAAATTATACAACGAAAAACATTCATTTTCAAAGCAAATACATATGATTAAAAGAATCTGACCAAATTCGAAAGTTAGAAAATATCGTGTTGTTGAACACAGAGGTCAAATTTATATTGCGGAAAAAGATGGCAAAAGTCGACCATTAACTTTAAAGATGAGAGTAATGTATTAAGATATCTACAAAGACATTCAAATTTTAAGCAGATCATGTTTAACATTTTACAGTTAAAGTTCTAATTTCGAGTTTTGAAATAAAAAAAAATTAAAGGGAAACAATCGATTACTTGTCTTGAAATGGTAAATACTAGACCAATTTGGCAATTATTCACCTCGGTACAGTGTCTCCAATTTCATTTTATACGGAAATACTTTTCCTTTTATCGTTTCTTTTGTTGACCAGTATACTATTATTTCGCGCATACAAGGGGAACCTTGCCACGATAAATAAAAAGTTCATCGAACTTGATTTTATTTTTCTACATCCTATTTGCTGTTTTCATCCGACACCACCACTTCTAGTGAACATGAGATCCTTCGTCATTCCTGGCCTGATTTCTTAACAAAAGATGCAAAAGTATCTATTTAACGTTAAGATCATTGTAGTTTCGATTTATCATACTTTTTTTCAATTAAAAATGCAGTAAAAACAATATGTTTGATTTTTCGTATAAAGAATGATACAACAATATAACAACTCTTTTAAAAGTACTAAATAAAACAATCTCGTGACAGACAACATTCATACATAGAAAAGCAAAGAATAGACGCAACAGACAAACCATCTCCGATATTATACCTTAAAAAATACAAAATTTGTACCTAAAACTGGTTTGAGAAAAAGACAACTATTGGGTTGCCAGTATGGGAATGGCAATTTTTAAAAAAAAATTTTATTAAGTTATTTTTTTTATAGAACAAACGACCCTCTTTAAAAATATATATTGCATTCACTATTAATTTCATATAAATACATAACATACATAATTACTCTAAATATCAGCACAACAATGTTTTATCTGTAAATTTGAGGAAGAAAATATCTGTTTTTGCCTCATCGGGATCGATGTTTGTGTAGTGTCCAGTGGCAAATATTTCATACATTTCTGAACGAAAACGAATGATCAAAACTTTAAAATGTAACAATTTATAAATAATGTTTTTATCTAATTAATTATAATACTAAGTTGAATTATAAAAATTGACAAGTTTTAAAATTTGACAACAATCAATAATGATCAATAATATTGGAAATGCTCTTAACAATTAATTTATTTACGACATTGAATGTTTAGTAACATTAACGACCAATCAACACTATAAGCGCGATATCTAAAATGGGTATATCCTTACACATTATTCATCATACATGTATATCAATTTTTAATGCCATTCTAAACAAATGGCTTTACGAGTCGTGTGTTAAGTGCTTATCGTTCATTCGTCAATGAATTATTTATCGTGCGTTCATCATTATTCACCGTGAGTGTATCGTGGGTTCATCATTATTCACCGTGTGTGTATCGTGGGTTCATCATTATTCACCGTGAGTGTATCGTTGGTTCATCATTATTCAATGTGAGTGTATCGTGGATTCATCATTATTCACCGTGAGTGTATCGTGGGTTCATCATTATTCACCGTGAGTGTATCGTGGGTTCATCATTATTCACCGTGATTGTATCGTGGGTTCATCATTATTCACCGTGATTGTATCGTGGGTTCATCATTATTCACCGTGTGTGTATCGTGCGTTCATCATTATTCACCGTAAGTGTATCGTGGGTTCATCATTATTCACCGTGAGTGTATCGTGCGTTCATCATTATTCACCGTGAGTGTATCGTGGGTTCATCATTATTCACCGTGAGTGTATCGTGGGTTCATCATTATTCACCGTGAGTGTATCGTGGGTTCATCATTATTCACCGTGTGTGTATCGTGCGTTCATCATTATTCACCGTGAGTGTATCGTGGGTTCATCATTATTCACTGTGAGTGTATCGTTGGTTCATCATTATTCACCGTGTGTGTATCGTGGATTCATCATTAGGTAGCAATACACAGTTAGCAAATGAAGCTGAAATTTGGTCTTTAAGTTCAAGAACATGAGCATGCATTTTGAAATGGATATAGCCAATGCTACAAGAATACCAAAACATGTATACAGATTTAGAATCATATTTCTCAGCAGATTGCAAATCTGTAAACAAACACTTAAAACAAAATTGTACAAGTTCAGTATCCATGGAAACATTTGGTGTTTGTTTTCTATTTTTTTCTTCAAAAACTGCTGTTGGACACCCCCGTACAGGCTTAAAAATATCCATTTTATAAAATTTTAATGAATATCAGACATACATTGTTTAAACACTGAATGATAGCCCTTTCAAAAAAATCAAAAAAAATTGGGGGTCTTCCTGCTTCTTTTTCCGCAAATTACCTTTCAAAAGATCGAGGCAAATTTTCACCTTTGAAAAACAGTCAACAAATGCTGATATAGTTTTAGAGTCATTGGTGGACTGGATATGAATTTAGACCCGAAAACTACATTTCTACTAAGCAAACCAGGGTTCAATCTCTTCTCTGGAATCATACCTTTCAATTAAAACCACTCTCAAAGCATCAAATTTTATTTTTCTTCATTTTCAGATACTTATAACTTGTCTTTCTCTTTTATCTTATAATTTCACAGGGGCCAAAATGCGAAACTAACACTTCTAACTGTGTATTGCTACCTTAATCACCGTGAGTGTATCGTGGGTTCATCATTATTCACCGTGAGTGTATCGTGGGTTCATCATTATTCACCGTGTGTGTATCGTGGGTTCATCATTCATCATTTATTTTTCGTTAATTCTCCGTGTAACACGCATCGTTCATCGTGTGTGAATCGTGGATTTATCATGCTTCAGCGTACATTCACTGTGCATGTATCGTCCGTGCGTGTATTTCGTGCGTGTGATCAGTTTGAATTTCAATTGGTTTTATAAACATTAAATAATATAATAAAAAGAAGATGTGGTATGCTTGCCAATGAAACAACTTTCTACAAGAGAACAAATGACATGAACAGTAACAACTATAGTATACCAAAAGATGTGGTATGATTGCCAATGAGACAACTCTTTACAAGCGACCAAATGACACAAAATTAACAACTTAAGGTCAACGTACAACCTTTCTACAAAGACCAATTCCCATTATACATAGTCAACTATAAAAGGCGCAAAAATAACCAATGTAAAGCAATTCAATCGATAAAATCAACGGCCTAATTAATGTACAAAAAAAAAGAACGAAAAACAAATATGTAGCACAGGAACAAACGACAACCGCTGAATTACAAGCCTCCTGATTTTGGACAGACACGTATACATCATGAGGCGGTGATTTACATGTTCGCGGGATTCTAATCCTCCGCTAGCCTGGAATAGTGGTGTTACAGTACGACATAAGAACGAACTTTAAATATAAGTTGAAAAAGTCTCAACTAATCAGATGGACACAAATAGAATTCATCTTACGAAAAAAATAGAGTGGACGTGGCCAGGTACTTGTATATAGTATATACCAATAACAAGAACACTACATGTATAAAGAGATCTGAGGAAATATAGCCAAAACATATGCCGCATAATCAGCTATAAAAGAAGAACGAAGGATACCAGATATCTCAAGACATTCAAACTCATAAATCGAAAATAAACTGACAACGCCATGGCTAAGTAAGAAAAAGACAAACAATAGTACATAAAACACAGCATAGAAGAATAAGACGAAGCAACACGAATCCCACTAAAAACCTAATGTCCTATCAGGTGCTCTGGGAGGGTAATCAAATCATGCTCCACATGTGACACCCGTCGTGTTGCTCATGTAAGTACAAACTCGGTTAATGTCTAATTTGTTATGTCATATTTATGGAATGGGATCGGGATTGTAGTTGGCCACAGACCACAATTAATTCCTCTATCAGTTCTTTATAACCTTTTGCATCATTAAAAAAATTGCACCATGCAATTTTGTTCATTTTTTTGTGTGTGTAATGTATAGTCCTAGTTCAAATATATATCCAAAATTCAGAAAGATTGTAGCAATCACTTTTACAAATTTAGCCAATACACATCCATACCCCTATTGACAAGTCAAGAGATGTTCCGAAAACTGTAAATATTACCTTTTTGCACTTGGCCTAATCACTCATTCCAAATCAAAATAAGTTAAAATACAACATCCAAAAATTTATTTCACCTCTCTTCTTTCATTTCCACCAAAAAAAAATCGAAGAAATGAGTGAGGAAGGGAAAGAAAAAAAATTAGAGAAAAATACACTCTAATTAAAAGGAACTATATTCCGTGGTCATTAATTGTGGTCTTGGGCCAGTTACGACATAAGGAACACTGTGTAATGAATTTATCCTGATTTTGTTATATTACATATTATTATATTCAAATTCAATATTAGGACAATATCAACCAAATATCTTTTAGATATTTTGATCTAAAACTGTGAAAAATTAAAATATTAAGACTATAAAGCAACTCAAATTTTTTTATTATTATGTCAATTGTATGTAATAAATAAGGGAGATAATTCCAATTGACGTAGTAAAAAAATGTACTAAAATTTATTAGGACAATATCAGCCAATCAAATCGCGAGAAATTACTTCAAATCAGGATAATAATGTTTATCGGTTTACTGATATTACAGATTTAATAAAAGTTATAATTCCGTATTTATTCTCGAGTCCCCCCTTTTATCTTTCCATTCTGAACTTTGACCGTGTATGTCACGTGACTTTAGCGTATTGTGACGTCACTTCCAAATTTTCTAACGTTCAATCCCATCCACCTACCTCGACAATCTCCTATTTTGTATTATTTTTTTCTGCTGTTGTTTTTTAATGTTTTTTAAGTATATGCCTAGTGAGTTTAGGAAGACTGGAAACGGATCCAGCTGGAGACAAATGGATTTTGGGCTAAATAGAGTATGGCAATTATTGTAGAGGATGAACTTTTCAACTCGTCTAGAATAACATAATATGATCTAATATTGCAGTGGTTGTGTCCAGTTATATCGTGAACTGTTATTGCAATTTCACGTTTAAATTCAGAATGCTTTTAAATTGAGGATGGAACATTTTTATATAAATACTTGATACTGATTTCAAACAGACAGTGCTAGTTTTTACGCATCTTATAATCTGCTGATGATATGATGGTGGACGTTTACTAATAAAGGAGAAAACTTTAAGTTCTAGAATTCAACTGTATAAACATATAGATGTGTGCGCTTTCAAAAAAGGATTTCTTTGTAATGCATTTGACATTTTTCATTGTATGTTAGTATTATCTTTAATAAAACAGGTGTTGCAGTATTAGTGCAGAGGCGGGATCTGGCAAGATGAAAGGGGGATCATGACCCTATAAAACGTTAGACCATATGTTAAAATATTCTCCTGTGGTACCACAGGAAAGTTGTGTTTTTTATAAACGGTTTTCTCTTGTTTACCAGAGCGGCCGGTTCATGACTGTTACCAGTTTTGAATGTTATCCTCCAAGTACCGAGGACAGGGGCGGATCCAGGTTTTGGAAAGTGGGGCGAAGTTTTAAATTATATTTTTGGGCTAAAAACATGAAATATAAAGTGTAATATGCACTTTTTAAACAGCGGTTCCTGGCGTGGAGCATGTATATTTTGAAGCTGTAAAGTGTAAGGGTTGGATATTTTTGATGCTGTATTCTCCTTATTATTGTCTATCATTTAAATGATACTAGTAGTATGGATCCAAAGCTATGTTCTGATAAATTTGATGTGCATGGGACTGCATGATCAGTAAAAAATAGACATGGAAAAATCTCGCCGGTTTGTTGTAAGTAGTAAGTTTATCATATTAACCTCACAAATATCTTGTTGTAAACAAGATATACGACGGGCTATTGGATTAAATTTAAAATACGACAGTCACGAGTTAAAAAAAGACAAACAAGCACTTTTTATCAAAATGTTTGGTTGATATATTTCACCCAACAAAATTAAGGGAAGTGAGGGGTTTCAAATCAACCAAAGGCTAATAATGATTCTGAAATGACAACGAATTTATGATTGACGGCCGACAAATGGGGACATAAAGGCCACACCCAGCAGGCAGGTTGCAGTCTGGTCTTGAAAAAAGTATTCAATATATCAGTTCGGCGAAATAGACATGCCGGTCAGACATGCAAACTCCTGCAACAAAATAAAATATGCCGGTTTTTATACATCATGTTCATTGAATGCTTAATAATTTTGTTGGAAATGTTCGTTTTTAATAGCAAAAAAAATGGACAAGATTTTTGTTTTCAATCCAGATACGACCACAATTTTAGTTTAAGGCAAAAATCAGAGTCATTTTTTTCTCTCAAATATCTAAGACTGTCTCCTCAAATCAAATTGTTCGTACATTAGACTTTAAATATATATAGAGCTTACACTGACTGGGGATCATTATTCAGTTATTTTAAAATAGGCTGGGGCGTTTGGGGTTAAACATGTTTTCGTAGGTGTTTAATATTGTTGTGGAACTTTTTTTGTCATGAGAGTGTAATAGTCTATATAAAGAGTATTACTTTCTGTTTGGTAGAATAATGAAATAGAAGTCAATACGTTCTTGCTCAATCCTTTGTCGCTTTAAAGGTGACATGATTGTTATTCTCGGCCGAAACAATGTGTTACTGTAATTTGAATATTAAAATGACCGAGCGACGTTTTTTCGATGCACTGGTCAACTCCACCATAGCGAATCACAGACACAGGACTTTGATAAGCAGTAGATTCCAGCGAAAAATATCTTTATAAGTAAAGAATTGTCGCATAAAAATTAAATAAAGAGTACACGGGAAATGGCAAAGTTCATGATCGCGAAGTCTAGTCTGACTAATCATTTTACAAAAAAAAAGTCCGGGCGAGCAAAGGGTACGCCCTCTACGCCCCCCTCTGAATCCGCCACTGGAGGAAGTGTTATTCAAGTTATGGCCTAGTGTCCGTGTGGGATCGTGCTCCTCGTTCACTCTTATTTTCCTTAGAGGAACTTTTCAATGGTTACTTCTGTTACCAGAAGAACACCTACTACTTGCCAATATTAAAAATGACGGCGGTTTGTATCGTCTTGCCAGACCTCGTTTACGTTTTTTTTCCCTGCGGCCGATTTTATTCCACTTAATATTTCTTGAACTTTTTAGTTTTAAGGAGTTGCGGAATGATTGCCTATGAGACAACTCAATTGTACAAACAATGTTGGTATTAGCATCTAAAGGTTACCGTACATCCTTCAACAATGAGCAAAACATTTATCATATGCGGCCGGTTTTATTCCACACATTATTTCTTGAATTATTTTAATCTTTAATTAATATTATCAAATCTAGGTTGTTACATGTACAGTTGAATTGGATCGAGATGTATATAAAATTTTAAAAAAAATCATTTTTGGAATTGGAATTAGACATGTTAGAGGACAGAAGACTGCCTTGCCAACATGTCTTGTTCAATGAAATGAATGCAATTTATTTTAAATAATTGAATGCCACATGTGGAGCAGTTTCTGCGCATTTGTTTTGATATGGTTCGCGTTGCTCATTTTTTAATTTTCTATGATGTGTTCAGTGTACTATTGGTTTTCTGTTTATCTTTTTTTTTTTAAGCCATGGCGTTGTCATTTTATTTTATACTTATGATTTGGAATATTCCTTTGGTATATTTCGATGTGTCGTATTGTTGTGACGTAGAGTTGCTCATTTAATATTTGTTACCCTAGCGTTAAGACAATGAATACATTTTGAATTAAACAGTACTTCAGCAAGTAATTACAGAATAGCCAGCATTTGAGGCTTAATTAATCAGGGCTATGCAACATAATCAGAGTTATAAACCAAAATCGACGAAACAGACCTTTAAGAGAGCAACCATTTGAAAATCGGGGGAGGGGGGCGTTGATGGGGGGGGGGGGAGGATATGCGAGTGTTCAAGTTGGGATGGGATGGGAGGGGTGGGGTGGGTGGATTTTTTTGAAAACAAAATAGTTTGCTTCTACAATTTTGGAAATTTTGGAAATTAAAAAAAAAAAATGTTTTCCATCTTAGTTTACTCGCTTCAACGGTATAATTGAAATAAAAAAAAATGTTTTTGCCTTGTTGCGAAAGAAAATACTTGTTTTTCGCCAAGTGTGTCGCAGGGGTAAAACCCATGCCCCCCCCCCCTCTAGAAAATCAAATGGTTGCTCCCTAAGGGACCACAACTCAGACATCGTTACTTGTGCTACCTATCTCTTATAATTGTTAAGATAATAGCCAAATAAACTCGGGTGGGGGGGGGGGGGGGGGCTAAACGGTGCCTGACTCAATTAATTTATCATATATACAACATATCATACCATCTTTCTTTTAATATACCACTTTTTACATTCGCTTGACTGTTTTTGCAGTTGGTCTGGTAGAGAAAGCTAAAAATATGCATGCAGAGATTCAGAGCTACTTAGAAAATTATACTGAAAGGTACAATTTACCCAGAGCAAATGATGTTCACCTTATACCTTTCTTGGAACCCTCAGTTGAGTCTAGTTACTCCGAAAACCAGATAGATGAGCTTGTGAACTTTCTTTGCTCAAAATATCCAAGCCTGCAAGATATTTCGTCAAGGGATATTTCATCTCTAATACATAACATTGTACAGTTCATAGTTAATTACAGACAAGGAGGTAATATCCTTGTTAATGGGATCAATATTATAGACTCGTAAAAACCGCGGTTTGCTTGTTGTTGAAATTAAAGCTTTTGGTGGAATAACTCTTGCTGAGGTATACGTAGACTAGGTTAACGCATTAACTTTTACTTCATGTCGTTATTCACCGGCTGGTGATGCCTGAAGGCCAACTGCACACACGGGAGAGAGGGGCGGGGGGGGGGGGGGGGGGTACAGGTGAACGCTTAAATTTGAACACCCCCCTAAGCGTATATTCAGATATTTGGTTTTTTTTACATTTACCTTCATGGTCACATACGCCTTGCACATTGATGGAGTGCCAACCTTTTCTATTAACGTAGGCGGGTTCATCCTCCGATGGGGCTTGTATCTTTACGTGTGTCCCATCGATACACCCAATCACTCCTGGAAATAAACCTCCACGGAAGAAACCCTGCTTATTTCGATCCCTTTCTTCTTGACGTGCTGGCCATTTAATAAACTGGTCCTTCTTTGAGAGGAGAGCATTTGTTACATCATTTACTGCCCTACAGGCTATGGCTTTATCCACACCCATCGTGTCTCCTATAACTTCCAAAAAGCTTCCAGAAGCGTAAAATCGTAGTGCTAGCATTACCTTAATAAAAAAAATGAACATTATATTTAAGTACAGTATTCATTTATACATATACATACAAATGTTAAAATATTTGTTTTTCCCCCGTCACCATGAGTTTGAATCAGCAAATTTTTTGGAGTTATGGAACAATTTTTCAACATTTACCAAATATGGGTCTTGTGGTTGCAACTCCTCTAAAGATTTCTTTGATATTTGGTAGGAGTCTGATATGTAGAGGTGCATATATACAACACTTTCATTCTGATTCAGCGAATTGTGTAGTTCTGAGAAATACATGGGTTGAGGACCATTTTCATTATTTGTTCAAACTGCTTGGACATGTAGCTACTGGTATTCTGTATATTGTTCGGCAAGACAATGTAGCTCATCAGTACTAGTCATTCAGGAACGAGATACTCCATATATAAGATCAATACAGTGGCGGATCTAGAACATCGCTGCAGTGACTGGGTGAGGAGGAGGGGGGGGGGGGGGGGGGGCTGACAACCAAAACTTTTCAAGACTTTTTGAAGCATTTTTTTCACATAAGACTTATTATAATTAATCTTTCATAAAAGGTTAATGTTGGTGGTGGTGGTTTGGGGGGGGGGGTGTAACAGCAGCAATTTATTATTACACATGTGTATTATACTTAAGCTCTAGGTCATTTTGAAATATATAACATATTTGCCTTTGGTAAATAAAATTATCAAACTGAGAGACAAGTGCTTGTGGGTAGAAATTGAAAGATAAACTGAAAAAAAATGATTTGGGTAAACAACTTCTGATTACAAAAAAGGCAATGTGCATAATACCTAAGTAAAAAAGTAGCCATTATGTTAAAAAAAAAATAATAATGAACGAAAAAAAAAGAATACAGAAATGAGAGACCTATACATGATCATACATCCATATATCCTTAAATGTGTCGGTTATTACATTTATTTAACAAGGCAGACAGGCATATAAAACATAATTTTTATTTTAATGACATGTTGATAGATTGTGTTCTACATTGTTAATATTTAGGTATATAACATTTAGTGCATCAGGATCTTTTTCTTTGCTTAAAAGAAGGAATTGTACAATAAGGCATTGAAAGCATTCTACAAGCTACGAAAGGACTTCTTGTCACTGAATCCAAATATTAAAAACAGCCTCCACGTATTTGATCATACAATTAAACCCATTCTTTCATATAATTCGGAAATTTGTTTTTATTTTAATCCCTTCGAAACAATTAAATTCTCAGACTTCTACACGACAGTATATATATACTAGTCAACAAAAGAAACGATACACGACTTTGAAATAAAATTTATCAAAAAGTATTAAATATAAAACAAAATGAAATACACTATTTTAAAAAGCTTTCATTTGCAATGTATGCACATGTGATAATGAAAATCAAAACTTGTCGGAGAGTATCTAAATTCCCTGTAAACGACTATAGGTTGCAAAAAAGTTTTGCGGAAAGTTGAATAAAAAATCGACACGTAATTTTCTAAGTACTAAATAAAATTTCAACTTTGTTTAAAAATATTCAATATGCTAATCAAGTTGTGTTTCGTGTTGTAACTAATGGGTTGAAATATTGTTTTTTCAAATTTTTGGGAAAAAAAGTGTTTTTTTGAAATCTCAAAAAATGCAAAAAAAATTTTTTTTTATTTTTGTCTCAAATCAATGCTTTGGATATGAAAACAACACACAGTAAATTTGGAACATTTCGGATTAGTTTTAAGATTGTGACCGCTTTTTGAATATCACTTTACACACACTGTCTATGGTAAATCAGTTGATAATGTATACATTTTAACGATTTCTCGTGGGGCCGAACTTTGGTAAACAAATAATTAAACGAAGAAACTGTATGATTTTTAAAAACAAATTGATGGCAAACATTGTCTTTACCTTTAAATGAGAGGTTGGCATCATTAGTTGAAACTTTTGTTTTTCAGATTGTCGTTTTATGTAAATTTTGTAAAAAACAAAAAAAATCGTCAAAAAAACATCACGAAAGCAAAAAAATATTTTTTTTAAACGGATTTATATTTCCATAATGATAAAGTATTACTACCTTCTATATTGGTCCTATAAACGGAAAACTTTATCTTAAATTTGAAAAAAAGTCTTGTATCGTTTCTTTTGTTGACTAGTATAGTTTTCCGAAATATATAAGACAGTGTAATATCATTGGGATAATAACTAAAATCAGAAACGAAACCACTTCGTTTCTCCTTTGTTAAGTTTCGTTTTTATTTCCCCCAAAAAAAAATTAACGACCTATTAAATGACCCAGCTTGCGGACGTGATAGAAAGCACTGTTGTTTTTAAAAAAGGCACACATACATATCTAAACTGCTAGATGGAAATTTGGAAAAATATGAAACTGCTACAATATTTTTTTTTATAATTACGCCGGAGTTGGATTATATATTTGTAAATTCCATCGGGGAAAACATAATATCAAACTCGTGTGTCTTGTGTGACAATTAAGCTAGAAAAAGAGGGGGTGATATATTCGCATTTTCATTG
This sequence comes from Mytilus edulis, assembly GCA_019925275.1. Classification (NCBI taxonomy): domain Eukaryota; kingdom Metazoa; phylum Mollusca; class Bivalvia; order Mytilida; family Mytilidae; genus Mytilus; species Mytilus edulis. The sequence continues at coordinate 63,177,757 of CM034358.1, read as the reverse complement.
ACGATCGAAGCCCATGAAACAGCTATTGTGATCTATTGTGTGTTGGTGTGTGTGGAATTATATACTAGGATAGATTGTGGTGGGAGAGATGATTAAATCCATGTTTGTAGTCATTTTTCAATTATTTTTTGTAATGTTTACGTTTGAATGGAGACTTTTCTTACCCCCAAACTGAACGGTACACATATATAGTCGATCATAGTCTATAGAGAGAGATTTTCTTTGTTACTAAGAAAAATGAATCTTTGTCTAACTCTTACAAAAAGATAATATTCTAAAGAGTATACCTGCATTTCAACTGAAATTGGCTGACTCCTTCTTGTGGTGTGGGACAAATCATTCCGTAGCAAATCTGATATAAATTGGATTGATTCTCTTTTGAATCGAAACCTTGATCGTATCTGTCTATCACTAAGGGTGGCCAGCTCTATCCTATCGCGATATACTCGCTGTTTTCGCAGTGCAAACACATTACCAAACAATAACTGGTTTGCCATCTTTGATTTAAACTGACTGTTAAATATTTAATGTTACCCCTCGGGCTTAGTTAAATCTGTTACTTAACTGGGGGAACTAACTGTCAGTTTACTGCTTGTTAACTTTTGTGCAACGCTTTTAATCCCTCGTTAAATTTAACGTCGCGTTAAAGCCGAGATAACGGTTAGTTAAATTTAACTAACGTTCGTGCAACCGGGTCCTGTCCTTCAAAACGTCATTTGGGTGCTGAATCTTTTGTTAAGTGCACACTTCTAAAGCTTTAAAGGCAACGACAGTTATGATGGTACAAAAACAATTACGTCAATAAAAATACCAAATAAACAGCACTGAACGATCTAAATGTATAAATATAGAAAAAATATATACACATTTCTTACGTAAACAGACATTTACATCTTATTCATTTGTTTTCTAAACATTTTTTTTAGTATTCATTGAAGAAATTAATTTATAACAAGCGATACGGATTGTTATTTATACGATCAATTACTAGTCAAAAACGCAAGTCAGATCTCTGTGGTAACAAAGCAACGGAATGCCCTCACGGTCATCGCGATGTAAAAGAGCGTCCAGGCGGCGAGCTGGTTATGTTCATAGTGATATCGATTTACCAACGGGGAAAGTCTTTGATATTAAAAAGGAACTGTTTTCCTTCTCAATATTTTTTCTATGTTAATAATAAATACATTTTCTGTTTGACAAGATTTTTGATTTTCGTTGTATCTGAAGTTGTTCAATTTATAGTCTGAGGCTACTCAGTTGGTATCTTCAAAGTTCGAAACATCAGCATTTGTACATTTTAATTTGTTTGGAATATTTATTTTACCATTTGAATATTTATTGTTATTTGGAGCTGTATTGGATTGGACTGTTTGAAAGAATGTTTTTTTAAGTAATGATATGTATGGTCCACAACGAAGTTGTCGGTGCCATATAGCTTTATCCTTGTTAGAAATTCCGTAATTTCGAAATTCCGTCATTCTGAAATTCCGTAATTTCGAAATTCCGTCATTCCGTAACAAACCATTATACGGAGTTTTTTTTTAAACGCCTTCATATATTGGGCTGACTTTTGTTATGTGAGTTGACCATGTTGAGTTACAGATCAAGTTTAAGTTTTGTTCTGCTTGGCTAATTTTTGCTGAAATTACGGGCTATGGACTTTGATAAATTGTTGAAAATCTCAGTTATACAGACTTTTTTCCAAATGCTTTCAGATATTGGACTGATTTTTTTTTGTATGTGAGCTAACTATGATGATTTGCAGATGAAATTTAAAATTGTTTTGCTCCGCTAATTTTGGCCAAAATTAAGGGTTAACAACTTCGAAAATTGTTGAAAATCACAGTTATACTGACTCTTTTTCTATACACCTCTAGATTTTGAGCTGATTTTTGACATGTGAGACTACCATCATGTTTGTGTCCACATTTGTTATTGAAATTGCAGATTTTTCAACATTTTAAGACGGGACAATTCGTGTCGCTTTGACATATCTAGTTTTTGTCTGTTTCGATATTACCCATGTGGATAGGCTATAGCAGTGTGACCTCAAAGGCAGATCCAGCCGTTTTCAAAAGGGGTTCAAAACCTAGGATAAGGGGGTGGGGTCCAACCATATGTCCCAATTCAAATAGATATAGGAAGAGGTGGTGTGAGTGCCAATGAGACAACTCTCCATCCAAGTAACAATTTAAAAAGTAAACCATTATAGGTTAAAGTACGGCCTTCAACACGGAGCCTTGGCTCACACCGAACAACAAGCTATAAAGAGCATTGATCGGCCACTGGACCTATATTAGAATCTAATAGGTTGGTAGTCTATTTACAACCGCATTTAAATTCCACCATTGCATCATCACTTCAATCAGAATTAGTCGGTTAAACCATGTGATTGAAAACAATAGACTGAACAGGTTGTTAACACTTTCAAATATCAATAGGGTCAAGCAACATTTTTAAAATGATAAGATCGTGTAAGCGTTAATTTTGTTACAGATACGAAATTTTAGTGATATTGATCCTCAAACATTAAGCCGGTCATGAACTAAGTTTGTGAATTATGTTTGCGGTTCTTTTGACATGCATTGTGATGTGTCATCGTATTAACTTTATATTAGAAAACTATAGCAGTTATATTAGAAAAGAATCGCATTCATAAATTTTTTATATTAAAAAAATATCGCTATGATATAAGACAAACATTGCATTGATATTTTAAAATATAGCAGTATCTTTGACTTATAGGCGATTTTGGCTTATCCAACAATTGAATTCATCTCAATTGCATTCTACATAATTTGCTACATGACATTCATTGAATTTGTACATCTACAAATGATAAATCGTGCATTTATGTCTCATTTATTCAACAATTCAATTTTCTCGTTTAAATACACCTTGCTTGGTATAACTTAAAATAATTCATAGAAATTATACAGCAGACGTATGTCTTGTTAAATGTCAGCCTGTTTTAAGAAAAGAATCATTACTTTATACCGAGAAATCTTCGTTCCTTCATAAAAATGTAAACACTCGTCTGAGATTTCCCACAATGCAACTCGTTGATATAAGACAATATCGCTCATTGATATAAGAAAAGATTTTATCGTATCGCACCTTCCATAGACTGACCACGCGCACAGTAAATAATTGCAATATAAATAGTGATACATAAATCCTTGGACATTGTCATAGAAAACATTTTGTAAGACTCATGTTCTTCTAACAGATATATATGTTGTGTGTGCAATACCTGGCATTGGGAGAACACCATGTATAAGTTGATTTCAGAAAGAACATCAATTGAGGCACTAAGATTATACGAAATTAAAAGGTTACACAAAATCACCTTTTCTTCAACAAAACCAAAAGCGACATGGACAGACTGGGGATGTAAAAAATATTGATAGAAGCTTTTCAATCAACACTTGAATCAACAAATGATCATTTAAATAAACTTAACCCTAACCCTAAACCCTATTACAAAATACAACCACTGAGAGGGTTCATGTGGAAATTCAAAAGGGATGAAATAAAATTAATGTTTTTTTCAGAGTTTGTGTTATTTATTTATTTGATTCAAAATATGCAAATGTTACCAGAAACGATCAAACTCAAAATGCATGTTCATAACTGTTTATATGTACTCAGGTCCATGTACAGACTTCAACAATGATCAAAGCTCATACCGCATAGACAGCCATAAAAGTCCTCGAAATTACAAATGTAAAACAATTGAAACGAGAAAACTTACGGCCTTGTTTATGTACAAAAAAGGAACGAAAACAAACATGTAACACATAAACAAACGATAACCACTGAATTACAGGCTCCTGACTTGGGACAGGCACGAACATACAGAATGCTACCTATTTTTATCCTTCACAGTCTTCCCAGATACAAGACAGTATATTGTCTTGATATCTAAGTTGTGACTTACATTGCCAAAGATGTCTAACTCCTGGACTCTGTATCTGTAATTCCTGCTTAGAGGGAGTATAATTCAGGGTTAACCATGCAATAATAGTACTTAGGTGTTTATCCTGATTTTTCAATTTCCTCAAGTCATCATTTGAATAACTGGTAGGCATTCCCATTATACTTATATTATTGTCTGATGTTACATTTTTTATTGACCTAATGGTTAATCCCATGATGCCGACTGGTGAAGTACTGCTGACAGATCTCGCTGTCAAAGGTACCACAAAGTCAACATCTTATTCAAATGACTACCACTGGTTCCTTGCTCTAGTGCAGTACTTACATCCTCCACAAGGAAGCAAATTAAGTGGTATCTCTGAGCTGTAGTGTGAGCAAAGGTCTTGGTGATTAGATACCTTGGATAGCCCATCTGTATTTGAATGTTTCCTACCTGGTCTGTGTTGAGTGATCAGGTTATACTGTGATAAATCTTCTAGCCAGCGAGCTAACTGTCCCTCTATGTTTTTGAAGTTCATGAGCCACTTCAAACTGTTATAGTCTGTGCGTATAGTGAACTGTTTACCAAGTAGCTAGTGACGATATTGTCTGGTAAAGGCTACTATTGCTAGAAGTTCATTCCTTGTGGTGCGATATTTATTCTGAGCTGGTGTCAATACCCTACTTGCATAGCTTACCGTAACACACTTACCATTTTGATTTTGACTCAATTCTGCTCCAATAGTATTTTCAGAAGCATCAGTATCCAAAATGAATGGAAAGTTAGGATCAGGATATCCCAATACAGGTGGTGTAGTTAATGCATTCTTAATGCTATTAAAGGCATCTTGATGCTCTGATTCCCATTAAAACTCTTTTCCTCCTGTTAGGACATGTAAAGGTGCGGTCAGAGCGCAATAATGAGACACAAAAAGACATGTTCCCTGTGGTAATTAGCAAATCCAACAAATGATTCTGGTTCTTTCTTACTTTTTGGAACTGGCTATTTCTGTACCGTATCAATGTTTTTACGATCTATTGAGATTCCATCCTTGTTAACAATCTTACCGAAATTTTACCTCTTGTTGGAACAGATTACACTTTGATGGTTTCAACTTGAGATGATACTGCTTGAATCGCTCTAATACATGCCTCAGTTTCTGTAGATGATCCTCAAAACTATAACCCAAAATGATGACATCATCCAGATATGCCAAACACTCCTCCCAAGTTAAACCCTGCAAAACTAACTGAACAACTCTACTAAAAGTTGCTGGAGAGTTACAGAGACCAAATGGCAGTCTGACGTGCACTTACTTCTGCATGAGAGTGGTTATTATCATCTTTAATGGATAAAATTGTATGTGCTGGTGGGACCATATTTGACTTTTCGTTTGTCTCTAAAACAGACATTTGTCAGGCTATCAGATATTCTGTCAGCCTCTGTAGCTTGATGTGTTACAAAATATGGCTCGAAATTATTTAGTGACTTGTCAGAAAACCTGTCAAGTTCATTTACATCTGTCAAAGGTACAAAGTTATTAAACACAAAACCAATGAAAATTGGGCGCGAACGTGTAGGGTGCGAAAGTGTATTGGGCGCGAACGGACCTGATACCTTAACTGCACATGTATACCTACCCTTATATTACTGTCATTATACTTTGAACAAGGAATGAAGTGATTCCTATTACCAAATTTGTTTAGGGTGGAAATTTTCAAACTTCGGATGGGTTTAAATCGAAACTAAAACAATATGTAGACTCAAATGTTTATCTTAAAAAAAGTGCAGAATGGAATTGAAGAGCATGCAATTCAAATGTGTAAAATGTCGCATCACTGGTTTGTTATGGCTGCTTGAATCGAGTGTGATCAATCGAGTGGTTTCGCCAAAAATGCGTCGAACTAATACATGCTCCAAAAATGACATATACTGGATTTGTTGAAACTGTCATTGTAAATAAGAATTTCGTAAATTGTATGCAATATTCAAAGTAGTCGAGATTTTTGTTTCGGATGTTTTCTTTGTTCGTTTGTCTGTTTTTGTGCTTTTCGTTATTTTGAAAAAAATTTCTTTCAGTGTATTTATTTTAGGGTGGTGTATTTTTCTTTTCTTTTTTTCTAGTATAATATTATAATTTTAGTTGTTTTTATTGTAATTATAAAATATTATTATTACCTTTTTTTGCTAGAGGTTTTGAAATTTCGTCGTAAGCTGTACAAGTAACATAACAATTTACGGGTTGTGCATATCTGGTTCGGAGTCACCCACTTATTATAGGTAATCTTAATATTAGTCTGGGACCCTAACTCACTACACGAAGGTTGCAAATACTTGATACGACCAGATCCCAGACTTTTCCTTTCGGAATGTCTTGAGCTTTTTCTCTATTTTAGATTATGCACTTCCAGGAATTCTACTTTCAGAAAACAAACGATGAAAATTTAAGAAAAACAACTGACAGACTGTGATCTCAGTCTTAAAGATTGTTTACTTTGTAAAGGAATGATGTGAGTAGCTTTATCTAAATCTGATACTGACTGTCATTAACTAATTTGATATTTATTTAATAAATTCAACTGTCAGCAGTGATCAACAAAAACTGTTTGTCAACTGTTTCTTTAAAGGTGTGGTTTAACCAGCATCAATATTACATATACGTTGCTTTTAATACATTGGTGCATGACGAGTTGACATAAGTATCTTTTGAAAATATTAAGGCCTAAAGAAAAAACGAAACACGACATGCTCATGCAGTGTTTTCCCTAAGTCCAAAATTATGACATGTTGTCATGAAATATATATAAAAAAAAAAGAAAGATGTGGTGTGATTGTCAATGAGACAAATCTCCACAAGAGTCCAATTGTTCACCAATGAGCAAAGCCTGTATCGCATACTCACCTTAAAAGGAGTCCGACGACTTACAGAAAAGAACTGAAAAGGACCGAAAAGGACATCAATATATTTTTGTTTATCGAAGGGGAATAGCAAACTGCAATTTTTTGGTTACAAAAGTGGAATAGCAAATTGCAAATTATTTAAGTCTATAAATGAAAAGATATTTTTCCACAAAAGTTTCTTATATAAAAAAGAAGATGTGGTATGATTGCCAATGAGACAACTGCCCACAAGAGACAAAAATGTCACAGACATTAACAACTATAAGTCACTGTACGGCCTTCAACAATGAGCAATGCCCATACCACATAGTCAGCTATAAAAGGCCTGATATAACCATGTAAAACAATTCAAACCAGAAAACTAACGGCCTTATTTATATAAAAAAATGAATGAAAAACAAATATGTAACACATAAACAAACGACAACCACTGAATTACAGGCTCCTGACTTGGGACAGGCAAATACATAAATAATGTGGCAGTGTAAAACATGTCAGCGGGATCCCAACCCTCCCCCTAACCTTGGACAGTGGTATAACAGTACATTACAATAGGTATGTTTTGAAACTTTTAGGTTTATGACCCCTTCAGTCATGTCTGTAGCCCTTTTAGCATGGTTAGTTACAAATTTTTCAAACTGAAATAGTATAAAACAGCAAAGATAGTATATAATATAGTAGGAGTTGGCCCAATTAATACATATACCGAGGGAAAACTTCGTCCAATGCATGAATATTTTTTGTTTCATTGCATTTTATAGTAAAAGGGGATTTTGGGGATTTTTTGGCAAATAAAACCAAGATTTTTGAAGAAAATCTTTAAACTTTTAATACAGAGATTTTTATTTAGTTTTTTTTTTAGGAATTGTTAACAAAATCAAAATTTCATGTTAATTTTTAGATATAAGAATAATAAGACATGTAAGAAGATGTGGCATGAGTCAGAGTGCAAATGACACAATTCTCCATCCAAGTCACAATTTATAAAAGTAAACCATTACTAGTAGGTCAAATAACAGTATTCAACATGGAGCTTTGGCTCAAATCGAACAGCAAGCTAGAAAGGTTCACAAAACATTATTAGTGTAAAACCATTCAAAAGGAAAAAAAAACGATCTATTCTATATAAAAAGCGAGCAACGAGAAACACTTATGAACCACATCAACAAACAACAACTACTGAACATCAGATTCCGGACTTAGGTCAGATGCAAACAATTGGCACAGCCTTGCTATCTACCTGTTTCTAAGCCTTGTACAAATAACATTTATGTTTCGAGACAATGTATGGTTATTCTATATATGTACAAAATGTATCTATGCTAATCAATGAATTCAATGTTTTTTCTGTATCATAATGTTATGAGTGGCACATAATACATGTAATACTTTCAATACAATATATTTTTTATAGATAGTGTTGTGCGCAGCACAGTACATTCTATTGAAAATGTTCTATCTTCTTTGTAATAGAAAGTGTTGTGTGCAGCAGAGAACATTAAAATACAGAATTTTTAACATGGAATTTATTTAAAATTTCAAGCACAAGAAATTATGCAAATTCCATCATTGCCCATTATTAAAAATAATTACAAGTTTATAGATAATAGCCTGTTTGTTGTAAAAAGTAAAATCTAAGTGTTATGTATATCTATAATACTAAAATAACGAGGTCCAATTTGTCAGCCGTCATCGGGTAAAAACGACAAATCAAAGAATTCAACTTTATATATAGCTTATATAGGACAATGGTGTAGATTAAAAATTACACCACTCCAGACCCTTTTGTTTTCCACATAATTAATATTGCCAATAATTAACAAGTTCAGGGTGGAATCCGATACCGATACAAATAGTATATTCACCTGTGACCTATTACCTTATCTGTATGTTCCGCATCTGACAGGCGCACCACCAAACGGTGTATTTAGGATTTTGCTATATACAATGTACACAGGTCATAATCACAGGGTTGACACTTCTAAATTCAATCATTGTCAAATTGTTCCATTTCAATCAGTAAGACTTTGTAAGATAACAATACGAATACTAAAAATCTGGACTTAAAATAAGGTACACATGGTACAGTTTTCAATTTGTTAGCGGGCATGACGTAAACCAGCGAATAAAAGAATTCAACTTTATTTATAACAAATATAGGATAATGCTGTTGATTAAAAAATACTCCATTTCAGGACCTTTAATTTTGTTTTCCAAATAATTAATATTACCAATAATTGATAAGTTCCAGGTCGACGGGTTCAAACAGAAAGGTTTTGAAAGCAGAGAAAACGGTGTATCTTATAATCGGCATGACTTTATCAGATGACAATACCAATACCATTGAATACTGAAATAAGGCTTACGCATAGTTATATACTTTAATTCAATCACGGACCCGCGATATCACGGGTGTGTTCTAGTATATATAATTTTTCTTACATTTTAATGCATTTATAATGTTTACCCTTCCCCCCAAAAATAATTATTCAGAATAAATAAGGTTGCTATAATTTTGATAAATTAAGCTGATGCCCACTGCCAGTTAATTCATAAACTATTTATAGTTGACCTAGTTCAATTTCCTTCAGTGTTGTCATTTGGACTAGGTTACTTTTTACTTCCTTGCTTTACATTGTTGTGAAAATCACAATGAAAAATAATCATTTAAATTGACAAATAACTGATACAATTCAATAACCATGATAACAAATACAATGGATTTCCTTTTAACAAAATTAAGTATTGTTCTCCTTGTTTAATAGAACTTTATGAAAACATTGTTTAAAATTCACTTGGGAGAGGAATCTTGTATAGCATGTAAAGGTTGCCTATCCATAAAGCAGAGTACTTTATCAAATTAATGAAGAGCAATTGCAACATTCATAATACATGCTAATAAAGAGATATTATGTCTTTGGTTTTTATTCCATATTGTGTCCAGTATTTGCTAAACCAGCTCAGATTTTTTGGAAATAATTTGACTTTCATGACTTTATAAACTAATGAATTTAACAGATGTATAGCCATGATAGCAATTATTGTTTGATAGGATTTATTTTTAATGAAAATTTCTTGATTCAACTGATTGAATGGACCTTAAATTTACAGGTAAGACATATTTAAATCCAAGTTGGACCCACATTTTTAAGATTAGAATCTGGTCTGATAAATTTATGTACATATATAACATGTATAATACTGGACATTTATCATTGCCTTGTCTATGGTACCATTTCTTTATTGCTAGCTAGTGTCTATCAGATATTTTCCATATATCTTAACCAGTACATGAGTATCTTGGTCAGGGGCTGATCCAACCATTTAAAAAAAATGGGGGGGGTCCCCAACCCAGGACAAAGGGGGTTGGTTCCAACTATATGTCCCCATTCAAATGCATTGATCGGCCCAAAAAAGGTGGGGTTCCAACCCCGGACACCCCCCTGGATCCGCCAATGCTGGCATATTTGTGTCTGTGTTTGATTAAATTTTTGGCCATGTCACTATAGTCTGAGGCATTGGACTTAATAGGCTTATTTGATATATATATTATAGTTAATGAAAAACTTGTCACTATCATATGGACTACCCACAGGACAGTGGTATTGACTAAAATAGCAATAATGACCGAGATGTAGAAAATTTTATGTTTATTTCATTCAGTTACCATGTTTTGAAAAATTCTCATGAATTCAAATTGTTTAAAGCACTGGAGTTATGATACAATTTCTTTAGGAAAGACTGAAGATCAGTCAAAGTGATAACTATACGTTACTGCCATTCATTTAAGTGCAATATTTCAGTCATATCAGTATATATATAGGAATATAAATAAAGTTTTCTATAATTTTATAATTAACAAAAACCTACGGTAAACATTCCAACAACCTGACAACTTTGATATAAAATTGTCGTCACTAACAGAGAAACCATGCCCCACTGGTCATTACCATGTAAAAATTCTTTAACAGATGGATTGTTGGTCTGTTTTTATGCCTCACATACGATAGTAGAGGTGCATTATGTTTTCTGGTCTGTGCGTCCGTTTGTTTGTCCGTATGTCTGTCCTTCCATCCGTTCTTCCGTCTTTCCCGCTTCAGGTTAAAGTTTTTGGTCAAGGTAGTTTTTGATGAAGTTGAACTCCAATCAACTTGAAACTTAGTATACATGTTCCTTATGATATGATCTTTCTAATTTAAATGCCAAATTAGAATTTTGACCCCAATTAAACGATTCACTGAACATAGAAAATGATAGTGCAAATTTCAGGTTTAAAGTTTTTGGTCAAGGTAGTTTTTGATGAATTTGAAGTCTAATCAACTTGAAACTTAGTATACATGTTCCTTTTGACATGTATGATATGATCTTTCTAATTGAATGCCAAATTAGAGTTTTTACTACAATTTCATGGTCCACTAAATATAGAAAATGATAGTGCGAGTGGGGCATCCGTGTACTACATGTACTATGGACACATTCTTGTTTTGTTTTTTTGAAAGACAGATTAAATTTTTTACTGAAGAATACAAATTTCATGTGATATCTTGCTATCCAATAAGAGAAACTAGTTCTTAATAGAATAATTGCTGTGTTGTCATACCTTTAACAGGTTCATGATCACTAATACCAGATTTTTTGTTGTAGAAATTTTAAATGAATGAGAGAGAACAGAATTCACTTGACATTTTTGAGTTACCATAACAACATCAAATAACATCAATGGGGAATCATCATAGTAGTTTAAGACAATCTGGTGGCATATATATGAGAGGGATTGGAAATGACCAGTACCAGTCAGTTAATATAAAACTACACGGAATAAAAACAGATAACTACAATGTACCAACAGAGGATTTCTCACTTCCTGTACAAGATCTGTGTTACAAACTTCTTCAGGACAGATATCCGTTCGAGACTATCGGGCCAGCAGCTATACATCTATTTGGATTGGCCTGTTTCGATCAAGATAGAAAAACTTGCACATGGCTCAATCCAAGAAAGAGTTTGAGTGACAGTATGAAAGATGGATTCAGAGGACTAAATAATTTATACCTTCGAATACGATTTTTGCCTGTTAAAAGTCAACTACAAAGCCATATCATACAGAGTTTATGCTATGACAAAGACCATTGTCCTAATCATGTTAATTACTTGGTTCATTATCTCTTCTTCCAAGTCAAAAACGACTTTGTTTCTGACAGATTGAATACTTTTTACGGTGAGCTTGTACAATCAAGCAAAGCAAGAGGAAACGCAGTGTTAGACTTACTAATCATGTCCAGGCTGTATGGTCTGGATTATCCGGAGAATGTATTCGATCATATCGACCATGAAAAAAACTCAAATTGTTGTTGTTATTTCGGTAAGCATGGTAAGATGAATGGAAAAGATTCCAGCTTGAATCATGTGTTACCTAGCAGAGAGCGAAACAACTGTTGGAAGGACTATAAACTGGAAAAAAATATGAAGGCAACGTTAACAGAATACAGCAAGGAAAATCGTGCTGCGACTACGGTTGATTTGATGGTACATTATATCCAAGAACTTATGATGGACGTTAGAGAGAGATATATTTCAAAAAGGGCTGAAATGGAGGGAAAAGTGGAAATTACAGTCAATACACAAAATGGGTTTGCTGTTTTTATTAGAGAGGTAAGGCATTACTGTTTTGACCTAATAAGTGTTATATAATATGAGGTGAAAATAACAGACGTTCTTAAAAATATTATGGTTGCAAATTGGAAACATAGTTTGAAAGTAATGTACTCCTTAATCATGTTAATCAAGTTAATACATAAATGTGATCATCATGATCATGGTTATATAATGTTTCTTTTAATATTCAGTGAGCTTGCACAGTATTATCCACCAAGTAAATGGATGTAAGCAAAACTGTACTGTCTTCAATAATAAACAAAACCATATTAAGTTGCCTTTAAACATGTTAAATGTTAAAAAAAGTAACATTACCAAATGTGGAATAATTCAAAACAGATGGCTCACTAAACAGCTATATGGCTATATGACAAAACTAGTAAAAACATATAATATAACACACAGAACATACAGAAACCAACATCAAACATGTGAATTATATTTCTTTGTAAAGTAAATTATGACTACAATGTTCAAAAATGATGTTATATGTATTGAACCTACATGCTACTTGTAAATATTATACATGACATTGATTGGTAATTTTGTAGCAATCAGATCGCAGTGTCCCATCTTTGTTCTGCGCAATTGATGAGCTCCAGTCAATTGATATACATCATGATAACTATATGATGGCAGACAAGAAAACTGGAAATAACAACATGAATAAATCATGGACTGTTAGAGTCCACAGAACAAATGGTACACCATTGGTGAGTACACTATAATCATGGACTATTGAGTCCACAGAACTAATGGTACACATCTGGTGAGTACACTGTTTCGAGTCCACAGAACTAATGGAACACTACTGGTAAGTACATTATAATCATGGACTGTAAGAGTCTACAGAACTAATGGTATACCACTGGTGAGTACATTATAGTCCTAGACTAAGATTCTACAGAACTAATGGAACACTACTGGTGAGTACATTATAATCCTGGACTATAAGAGTCTACAGAACTAATGGTTAATCTGTGGTGAGTACATTATAATCCTGGACTGTTAGAGTCCACAGAACTAATGGGACACCACTGGTGAGTACAATATAATCCTGGACTGTTAGAGTCCACATAACTAATGTTAAACCACTGGTGAGTACACTATAATCATGGACTGTAAAAGTCCCCCTAAATAATGGTACACCACTGGTGAGTACATTATAATCCTGAACTGGAAGAGTCTACAGAACTAATGGTACACCACTGGTGAGTACATTATAATCCTGGACTGTAAGAGTCCACAGAACGAATGGGACACCACTGATGAAAACATTATAATCCTAGAGTAAGAGTCTACAGAACTAATGGTACACCACTGGTTAGTACATTATAATCCTGGACTGTTAGAGTCCACATAACTAATGGTTAATCTGTGGTGAGTACATTATAATCCTGGACTGTTAGAGTCCACAGAACTAATGGTACACCACTGGTGAGTACACTAAAATCCTGAACTGTAAAGAGTCCACAGAACTAATGGGACACCACTAATGAGAACATTATAATCCTTGACTCTTGAGTCCACAAAACTAATGGTACACCACTGGTGAGTACTTTATAATCCTAGAATAAGAGTCCACAGAACTAATGGGACACCTCTGGTGAGAACATTATAATCCTGGACTGTTAGAATCCACAGAACTAATGGTACACCACTGGTGAGTACATTATAATCCTGGACAGTAAGAGTCTACAGAACTAATGGTACACCTCTGGTGAGAACATTATAATTCTGACTGTAAGAATCCACATAACTAATGGGACATCTCTGGTGAGTACATTATAACCCTGGACTGTAAGAGTCCACATAACTAATAGTTACGGTAACCACTGGTGAGTACATTATAATTCTGACAGTTAGTGTCCACAGAACTAATGGTACACCTCTGGTGAGATCATTATAATTCTGGACTGTAAAGAGTCCAGTGAACTAATGCTATGTCATTGGTCAGTACTTTATAATCCTGGACTGTCAGGGTAACCATGGTAACCATGAATTCCATGGGCATATATTGTAGGTGAACGATCTGTATCGTAGTTACATTTTCATAGGCTTGTTACTGCTTGTGCATGTTGTGTCCAAATTTTGCTTAATCACAAAATAAAAATATATATACTGAAATAAAATAAGTCCATTTAAATCATTACTCACAACAAAAAGTGTATTCAATGTACATTGTATGTACAACATATTAAAATAGTCATCAATTTATCATTTTTTTATTGGTAGATGCTGATTTTTGACACAGTGGAAACTGCAGAATCCTTCATTTCTGGCTTAGATGGTTACTATAGAGTTATACACAATTACCATCATTTACTCTGTGACCAGGTGGCGCCACATTCACTCAAACAACTTGCCAACCTGAAATGTCATGGACCTATCAGGTAATCTTAAATTTTATAATATAGCATCATGAAATTATAAAAAAAATATATCCTTTATTGGGGGAAAATTATGTCTCATTGATAGGGGTATTTTATTTCATAATTTTGTAAAAGTCTTCATACAAGCTTATAGAAAATTTCAATTTTGTTGAACAATTGATTTATGATTTTACCTAGCTTATACCCACATTACCCCCAACATCCTGAAAAATTTGAATAACATTTTATTGAACATTTCTTTTTTCATTTTTTAGTGAAAAGCTTGCAGTAGAGAAACTGAAGAAATCTGACCATGAATTTTTTATTGTGAAACAAGATATTCATAAACAGGACAAGTTTGCTATTGTCTACACAAACGAAGGACAAATCAGGACAAAGTATTTCTTAAGAGAGGATGACAAGTTCTTTTTGGAGGGAGATACATCACAATCATATAACACCACACGGGAACTGTTCAAGGCTTTATCAGAGAGTGGTATTCTAGCCAAGACTCCTATAATAGTCAGACCAAAGAACGGTAGGAATAATTCATTATTATAGCAAAGGGGGTTTGAGGGGTTTGTATAACATAACAAGGGAACTGTTCAAGGCTTTATCAGAGAGTGGTATTCTGGCCAAGACTCCTATATAGTCAGACCAAAGAACGGTAGGAATAATTCATTATTATAGCAAAGGGGGTTTGAGGGGTTTGTATAACATAACAAGGGAACTGTTCAAGGCTTTATCAGAGAGTGGTATTCTAGCCAAGACTCCTATATAGTCAGACCAAAGAACGGTAGGAATAATTCATTATTATAGCAAAGGGGGTTTGAGGGGTTTGTATAACATAACAAGGGAACTGTTCAAGGCTTTATCAGAGAGTGGTGTTCTGGCCAAGAATCCTATAATAGTCAGACCAAAGAACAGTAGGAATAATTCATTATTATAGCAAAGGGGGGTTTGAGGGGTTTGTACAACATAACAAGGGAACTGTTCAAGGCTTTATCAGAGAGTGGTATTCTGGCCAAGACTCCTATAATAGTCAGACCAAAGAACAGTAGGAATAATTCATTATTATAGCAAAGGGGGGTTTGAGGGGTTTGTACAACATAACAAGGGAACTGTTCAAGGCTTTATCAGAGAGTGGTATTTTGGCCAAGACTCCTATAATAGTCAGACCAAAGAACGGTAGGAATAATTCATTATTATAGCAAAGGGGGGTTTTGGGGTTTGTACACCATAACAAGGGAACTGTTCAAGGCTTTATCAGAGAGTGGTATTCTAGCCAAGAATCTTATAATAGTCAGACCAAAGAACGGTAGGAATAATTCATTATTATAGCAAAGGGGGGTTTGAGGGGTTTGTACAACATAACAAGGGAACTGTTCAAGGCTTTATCAGAGAGTGGTATTCTGGCCAAGACTCCTATAATAGTCAGACCAAAGAACAGTAGGAATAATTCATTATTATAGCAAAGGGGGGTTTGAGGGGTTTGTACAACATAACAAGGGAACTGTTCAAGGCTTTATCAGAGAGTGGTATTTTGGCCAAGACTCCTATAATAGTCAGACCAAAGAACGGTAGGAATAATTCATTATTATAGCAAAGGGGGGTTTTGGGGTTTGTACACCATAACAAGGGAACTGTTCAAGGCTTTATCAGAGAGTGGTATTCTAGCCAAGAATCTTATAATAGTCAGACCAAAGAACGGTAGGAATAATTCATTATTATAGCAAACAGTCAGGGGACTTACTGAAATAAGTGATTTTTAAATCACTTATTTGAGTAGCAAATTCAAGGTTTTGTCACAAATTGGGATTTTGTAGTTTTTTTCAAAATTTTAAACACATATGGTTTAAATAACATCTTTTAATTAGTAAAATTAAAAAATATGAACTTTTTGCTTCTTTTAAGTAGCAATGTTTATGCCTTTGATGCTTTCATTTACCTGAAAATTCTATTTTAGTTAAAAAAAAATGCTATAATAATGGCTTTACATAATGAACTGATACTTTCTTAAAAGATTTTTCACAGCAGTGGGAGTATTTTTCCTGTGAAGTTCAAGGTTTCATCTTTCAGATTATGTAATAAAATTCTACTGTTCGCGATAAAAATTTCACTGTTCGGGGGTGTTGAAATTAGTGGGGGTTATTAAAAGAATGATACTTAAAGAAGTGATTTTTGGGAAGGAAGTTGAGGTCTGATACTTAAACAAGTGATTTTTATGTCATTATCCTAGATTCAGTACAAGGTCATCACCTGGAATGACCTGGTCATCCTAGACAACACAGATGTTGGTTCTGATAAGTTTAGAAACATAATTAGTCCCTGGATCATTAGTATTCTATATTTAAAGCTACACTAATATTAAATCATTTCTTCTAGTGATTAATTTGTACTACTTAAATAGGTGATTATTAAAGAAAGACAACTCTAACTTCCAACCTTTATGGAAATAATGTTACTTGAATCAGTGATTTAGAAAATCACTTGTTTAAGTAAGTCCCCTGACTGGCAAAGGGGGTTTGAGGGGTGTGTACAACATGACACGGGAACTGTTCAAGGCTTTATCAGAGAGTGGTTTTCTGGCCAAGAATCCTATAATAGTCAGACCAAAGAACGGTAGGAATAATTCATTATAGCAAGGGGGAGGGGTGGGGGGTTTGAGGGGGTTCATATAACACCACACGGGAACTGTTCAAGGCTTGATCAGAGAGTGGTGTTCTGGCCAAGAATCCTATGATAGTCAGACCAAAGAACGGTAGGAATAATTCATTATAGCAAGGGGGAGGGTTGGGGGGTTTGAGGGGTTTATATAACATAACAAGGGAACTGTTCAAGGCTTTATCAGAGAGTGGTATTCTGGCCAAAACTCCTATATTAGTCAGACCAAAGAACGGTAGGAATAATTCATTATTATAGCAAAGCGGGTATGAGGGGTTTGTACAACATGACACGTGGAACTGTTCAAGGCTTTATCAGAGAGTGATTTTCTGGCCAAGAATCCTATAATAGTCAAACCAACGAATGGTAGGAATAATTCATTATAGCAAGGGGAGGGGTGGGGTTTGAGGGGTTTATATAACATAACAAGGGAACTGTTCAAGGCTTTATCAGAGAGTGGTGTTCTGGCCAAGAATCCTATAATAGTCAGACCAAAGAACGGTAGGAATAATTCATTATAGCAAGGGGGAGGGATGGGGGGTTTGAGGGGTTTATATAACATAACAAGGGAACTGTTCAAGGCTTTATCAGAGAGTGGTGTTCTGGCCAAGACTCCATATATTAGTCAGACCAAAGAACGGTAGGAATAATTCATTATAACAAGGGGGAGGGGTGGGGGGGTTTGAGGGGTTTATATAACATAACAAGGGAACTGTTCAAGGCTTTATCAGAGAGTGGTGTTCTGGCCAAGACTCCTATATTAGTCAGACCAAAGAACGGTAGGAATAATTCATTATTATAGCAAAGCGGGTTTGAGGGGTTTGTACAACATGACACGTGGAACTGTTCAAGGCTTTATCAGAGAGTGATTTTCTGGCCAAGAATCCTATAATAGTCAAACCAACGAATGGTAGGAATAATTCATTATAGCAAGGGGAGGGGTGGGGGTTTGAGAAGTTTATATAACATAACAAGGTAACTGTTCAAGGCTTTATCAGAGAGTGGTGTTCTGGCCAAGAATCCTATAATAGTCAGACCAAAGAACGGTAGGAATAATTCATTATTATAGCAAAGCGGGTTTGAGGGGTTTGTACAACATGACACGTGGAACTGTTCAAGGCTGTATCAGAGAGTGGTGTTCTGGCCAAGAATCCTATAATAGTCAGACCAAAGAACAGTAGGAATAATTCATTATAGCAAGGGGGAGGGGTGGGGGGTTTGAGGGGTTTATATAACATAACAAGGGAACTGTTCAAGGCTTTATCAGAGAGTGGTGTTCTGGCCAAGAATCATATAATAGTCAGACCAAAGAACGGTAGTAATAATTCTTTATAGCAAGGGGGAGGGTTGGGGGGTTTGAGGGGTTTATATAACATAACAAGGGAACTGTTCAAGGCTTTATCAGAGAGTGGTATTCTGGCCAAGACTCCTATATTAGTCAGACCAAAGAACGGTAGGAATAATTCATTATTATAGCAAAGCGGGTTTGAGGGGTTTGTACAACATGACACGTGGAACTGTTCAAGGCTTTATCAGAGAGTGATTTTCTGGCCAAGAATCCTATAATAGTCAAACCAACGAATGGTAGGAATAATTCATTATAGCAAGGGGGAGGGGTGGGGGGTTTGAGGGGTTTATATAACATAACAAGGGAACTGTTCAAGGCTTTATCAGAGAGTGGTGTTCTGGCCAAGACTCCTATATTAGTCAGACCAAAGAACGGTAGGAATAATTCATTATAGCAAGGGGAGGGGTGGGGGGTTTGAGGGGTTTATATAACATAACAAGGGAACTGTTCAAGGCTTTATCAGAGAGTGGTGTTCTGGCCAAGACTCCTATATTAGTCAGACCAAAGAACGGTAGGAATAATTCATTATTATAGCAAAGCGGGTTAGAGGGGTTTGTACAACATGACACGTGGAACTGTTCAAGGCTTTTATCAGAGAGTGATTTTCTGGCCAAGAATCCTATAATAGTCAGACCAAAGAACGGTAGGAATAATTCATTATTATAGCAATGGGGAGTCTACTGTATAAGTGTTCTTTTCGCAACATCACATAAAGAACACAATATGTAAAAACTATGTAACCAAGAAAATTGAAACTAAAGTTTGAACATTGAAAAGTTACATTATAGAATATTTAATTTGTTAAACCTAACCTTGAAACTTAGTTACACAAAAATACTACTGACTAAGATTTATTGTAAGTTTACTGCATTGTTCATGACTTACAATCAATCTTAATCGTAAGTTTTTTCATGAAACCAACTCATGACTGATAACTGAATTATGAAAACTGTGTTAATTTTTTTTCAGAATGTTGTGAAGTTCTTAAGAACTTGTTTGTTAACCCATCAGACACCCCAAATACAGAAGACGAAGATTCCGGTGTTATTGCAAAGAAAAAGCAGCCATTGGTCTACATGCAGGGGGACATCATGACAGACGAAAAATTAGGTACTGCTGAAATTCATGTTTTGGTCCGTGAAATATTCAGTTCGGCAGCATATGTAAAGTTTAGTGAAAATTTAGTTCTACAGCAAATGTTGGGATCTGTTGAAATTAAAATTCCATTCTGCAGAAAATGTTAGGGTTTTAGTCAAAATTCAGTTCTGAAGAAGAAGTTAAGATAACTAAACAACAATGTTTCAGTTGATATTTTAAACTAGAATATGAACAAAAGGATAAAATTAAATTAACGATAAGTTAAAATATTGATCACTCTTTATTGCATAGCAATACAATATTTCCCACAGAAAGTAACCAAACGTTAGCGTGCAATAAATTCCAATATTGCACTAGTGCAATAAATCCTCAAAATTCATGACGTCATCAACAACAAAATCTTAGTTTTAACCAAATTTTACTTTCAAATATTATATTGCTATACACAGTCAGGGGTGTTACTTAAACAAGTAACTTTTTTTAGTTACTTAGGCCAACTAAAATTAATTAGTAGATTTTCATCCCAATTTTTTTGCGGGTGGGAGGATTTTATTTTTTCAATTTTATTTCATATAAAACCGTCTTGTCATGAGTTCTTCATACCGCGGGGTATAAGAAAGTGTAAAATAAGCTTTTATATATCATGTATATACATGCCGTATAAGGAATCATGAATTAACAAATTAAACAAAACTTACCTAAGTTGAAGTTTGATGTTAATTTGGTAAGGTCCAATCTCCCAGAATAACATGAGTGAACAATCGATCACGTGACACAAATCAGACTTCAGAGGAAAAGTCAGGAAACTGAAATTCACATCCACTGGGAGGGCATAAACACAATCACGGGCGGGCATGTTATTCTGGGAGATTGGACCTTACCAAATTAACATCAAACTTCAACTTAGGTAAGTTTTGTTTAATTTGTTAATTTAATAAGTCCAATCTACCCAGAATCACATGAGTCTTTAGAGTTCAGTTTTCTGTACTTTTATCATATTCTGTTATAACAAATTGAACTCCAATTCACAAGGTGTAAAGCATGGTAAAATTTTGAATTTCCACCGTTTTGATAAATATGTACAACTGTATCTTTCCAATAGTATTTGTAAAATATATATCCTTTATATACACATGATATTTACAACATTTATTTTCCATTTGAATTTAAGACTTCATTACTAAATGTACTGTCATTAGTAGTGGGTCGTTTGTAATGTTTTCTAAAAACACTATCTTTTCTCCATCCTGCTGTTCTTAGAATAGTATCTATAGGTATCTTACCACTCACATAAGAAGTACAAGCTCCTCTTGTGCTATGAGGCGAGAAAATAGTCATATCGATGCCTGCTAAAGCAAGAACTTTATTAATCCAGCTAGCTATAGTACACTTTTTGACAGCTTTGTGCGGTTTTTGATGACTTACAAATAATTGTGTTACATCATTTCTAAGTGCTGCTGTTCTTTCTAAATATTCATTTAAGGTATACACAACACATATTCTATAATCTGGTTTATATGCCTCAATAAACAATTCTGACAACTGATATCCTGGTCTTGTTTGTTTGAGCAAATCTCCATATCTAATTTTTACATATGTTTCTCCTAATTCAAGGTTCCGAATGTCAATAAGAAACAAACTTTGGATTCTTTGTCCTGTTGTCAAAGCCAACAACATTACCAATTTTAATGTTAACTTCTTTAATGAAATATCTTTCACTGGTTTCAAACTTTTTAAGAACTTTAAAACAATTTCAATGTTCCAAGTGACATTATATTTTGGAAGAGAAGGTCTTTTGTTAAAAATTCCCTTCATAAACTGTTTTACTTGGACATGTTTTCCAATTTGAACATTAGTTATCAAATACACAAAACTTGACACAGCAGATTTAGCAGTATTTAAAGCACTGTAACCCAATCCATTTTCAAATAAATTGAAAAGAAACTTTAGAACATTGTTTATAGATGGATTAAATTGATTAATCTTTTCTTCGTTACAAAAAAGCATCCACTTTTGGATATATGACCCATATTGTTTTTGTGTACTTTCTCTCCATGATCCAATGATGATATTGGCAGCGTCTTTTGAAAGGCCTCTTTCACACAATTTTCCCCTGAGACCATGAAAACTCCCAGTCTCATATTTTTTAACTGATGATTTTGACTTGTTTTTGGATTTTGTAAGATATTTTGAACTTTTGGTAGAATGTAGGGTTGTTTGCATACTAATTTCAGCATCACAGGAAACCAAGGTTGTGTCGAAAATAACGGAGCTATCACCACTGCTGTTGCTCTTTCTAGACAAATTTTCTGTAATACAGCACTCAATACACTGAAAGGTGGAAAAATATATGCGTAATAATCACTCCACTTCAAAGAGAAAGCATTAACTGCAAAAGCCTTAACATCTGGTCCAAATGAAACATACTTATCTAACCTGTAATTATATTTTTAGGCAAAAAGGTCAATGTCACAAGGTCCAAACTTGTCCATGATTTGAGCAAATATATTGTCTACTATCATCCATTCCATATCAGCATTAAGCTTTTGCCTGCTAAGTGCATCTGCTTTAATGTTTAACTTTCCTTTTATGAAGAAAACACTTAACCAAATTTTTCTATGCATACACCATAACCAAATTTGTTTAGCTAGTCTATTAAGTGATGTTTTTCTTCCGCCCATTTTATTCAAATATTTTATAGCTGTAGTGTTATCCAGAAATAATTGGACATGTTCTCCGTGTGAATTTTCACAAAATTGTCTTTAGGCCAAAAAGGCTGCCTTTAGCTCAAGATAATTTATATGTTTTTGTCTCTCCTCTTTCGACCAAATACCTGACATATCTAAATTTTTTGTAACATCATGTGCACCATATCCTATCATACTACTATCCGACTCAATTTTTCTGTCTGGCGATTTGAATACAATAGGTTTGAAACTATATGGTAAATTGAGAATCCACCAATTTATACAGTCTCTAGATTCCTTTGAAAGCTTCATTTTGCTTTCAAAATTTCCTTTATTTATTTTTAACTCAAAGTCTTTTTGTATTTCTAAGGTTTTGTAAAACAAAGGTGCATATAAAACACCATGTTCAGCTGCAACTAATTTCCCAATTAGCTTAGCAAACTCACGCACAGTAATAAATACTTTTCTCAACATGTCAACACTTAAATTTACAATGTTCGCCACTTTCTTAGCGGTTAGTCTAACAGTCATATTAACTGAGTCTATTTCAAACCCTAAAAACTCAATTTTTGTAGTTGGTGTAACAACTGATTTCTTATCGTGTATAGTAAATCCTAAGCTATTAAATAACATCAAAGAGCTTTTTACATTATTACTGCATTCTTCATGTGAGTCACTGATGAGTAAAATATCATCTATATATGCACAATTTACATATCCTTCTTTCCTCAAAGAGGAGAGCACTGGTTTTAGTAGTTTTGTGAACACTCTAGGAGCGGACGATAAACCGTTAGGCATAGCAGTAAACTGAAAAAAGTTTTCTTTCCATTTAAATCTTAAATATTTTCTGTCCTCAAGACTAATTTTTAGACTATAAAAAGCATCTTTAATGTCCAGTCTAGAAAAGAGGCAGTTTTGTTTTACTAATTCTACAGCTGACTTGAAAGTTTCCATTTTAAAATGTTTATACTCCAAATGTTCATTTAAATTACTTAAATTGAGAATAAGTCTATGAGATCCATCAGGTTTAGGTCTTATAAAAATGTGAGATACAACTTCCCCAAACTGATGGTTAGTAAATTCAATGACACTTTTATTCAACAAATTTGATAGCAGGTCATCAATAATGAGTTGCTCAGTGTCATTAAATTTTATTTCTTTACGTGAACATTTATTACAAGGTTCAGTCTCAAATTCTAAGTGATAACCTTGAGACACAATGCTCAAGAGGTTAATGTCACTTGTAATGTTTTTCCATACTGGTAAACAGTTTGAAATTTTTCCTGCTACAAAATTGGCAGGTAAATTTTTAAGATGATGTAATTCATTAACCATAAAAGTACTTACATTATCTTTTGTGACTAGTGCTTCTTGTGGCCCAGATTTCCCTTGCCTTTCTTGTTTTTCTTTCCCTCTCGGTTGATCTGGGCCCGTTTGGCTAAAAAAGAACTTTTAAAACCACTGCTATAACCACTGTTAAACCCATTGCTCTTATTGTTGTCTCTGTTTGATTTCTCAGGCTCTCTTGTTTTATCTTTTCCAAAACCTTTAGTATAACCAATCTTTTCCCCCAGTTTAACACTGTCGTCAATTTCTTTCATTCTCTTTTCGAGGTCCTCCTGTTCCCCAAACAGATACTTTGAAGAAATCTTTTCCCCTTCATTGGAAAGAACATAGTACTTTTTGTCAAGTGCTGGAGTCAGTAATCTTTTCCGCTGACTAGACATGTCTCTGTGTGCATACAGTAACATATTCAAAGAATCAAGTGCCAATTAGAAATTTTCTTCAGATTCCTCTGTTGAGCTTTTCAAACTTTTGTCCATCAACAAAACCAGAGGAATCATCCCATTCACTAAATAACCTTGAGTTCTCTGAAAATTCCGATCAGAGTCTTTTAAACGTTTGTCAGTCTCTTTCGAAGTCCATAAAACTTTATTGACCTTAGGCACTTCCAAATAATCACAATTCTCGGGTCTAACGTATTTTTCTAATAGCTCTTGTACCTCTTTGCTCCTATGGTCTACCGTAGACTCGGATCCTTGGTTTACTATTTTCGCTATTTCCTCGTGTACGGAAGGCCCCAATTTAGGCTTTTTGGAAAGAACACTTTCTACTCTTTTAATCTTCTCAAACTTAGTCGGTGCAATTTCCACTTTTCTCTGTTTACTCTTTGGTTCACCTTCCTCATCTTCATTTGACGATTCAAAATCTCCTTCGGATTCTTCTTCCGATATACTGTCATAAAAACTATCAGCTGTGTTTACACTACTTGGTGACCTGTTGACCTTGCTATGCGCATGCGTACTGGAAGCTGTAACCGGTGCGCGTTTGTTTTGAATACACGCATTTTTTATCTCTGAAACAGATTTAGTCAGAGCGTTAATTGCTCTCTGTTGTTCCAAAATAAGTTTCTGATTATTGATCATCTGCTCCTGGTACATTCCAATTAAATCCGGCCTATTTGTTTGGTCAGAAGTAGCGGTACTCGTACTCGTAGCCCCTCCTTTTTTAATTTTTCCAGAAAACATAGAAGTAGCACTATTTTTCGCCACATTATCTGATGGAGCTCCAATGATTTGAAGAGAACCATCATCATTCACAATAACTGTTTGATTTTCAAATATATTGCAATCTTCCACTTGGATAGGTTCTATCGTAAATTCCTCCGCCATTCTGGGAAACACGTGCCCTCGGTTTTCGAAATCGAAAACTGAGATATAATCTTTACTTTATAATTTTCAAACGTATTTTTACGATATCTGTTTTACTATAATCACATAAATCCAATATAAAATACAATTTCCTGACAGATCATAGAATAAAATCCATAATTCGAATAATTTTTCCTCACAAAATAAGTTCCAATTTGCTTATGAAAGGATCAACCTCGTTCTGATTTGTGTCACGTGATCGATTGTTCACTCATGTGATTCTGGGTAGATTGGACTTATTAAATAATTTTTCAAACTCTTAAAACCCCAGTCCCACTAGGCCACGATCACACTACGATCTGTAAGAAAAATGAAAATTTTGATGATCGTAGTACAATCGTGTAGATCGCAGTAAGGTCGTATCACGGTCGTGGTGAGGTCTTCAAGATCGTGATGAGCGTGGCCAACTTTGAACATGTTCAAAACAATCGTGGTGCGGTCGTAGCGAAATCAGGTCTTAATAGAAGCGTGGTGATAGCGCACTAAGATCGTAGGAAGATCGCGAAGGTCGCTGTACCATTGTAGCGAAAGCATGATTCTATTCGGAAAAACTGCGCTACGATCTCACAGCGACGTTATAATGACCTCACTATGACCATCATGTTCTCACCGCGACCCAACTACGCTCCCACTACGACTATACCACGCTGTTCGCGCCCATAGTACGATTCTAGCACGCCCTTGCCGTCCTCATCACGCTTCTCTTACGACCTGACTACGTTCATACTACGACCATCATTCTCATTGTCATTTTCACATAAAATATAATAAATCTCTCCAGGTTTTGTTTGTTTGTATGTAATTAGAACTTCTTTTTCATTTTCTCTAATGGCTCAACCATGCTTCTCGTTTTTTATATAGATTATACTGTTGGTTTTCCCATTTGAATGATTTTACATTAGTAATTTTTGGTGCCCTTTGTAGCTTGCTATTCGGTGTTGAAGCCCGTACCTGGGCCTACAGTATAATGGTTTACTTTTATAAGTTGTTTCTTGGATAGAGAGTTGTCTTATTGGCACTCATACCACATCTTCCTATATCTATTGACACATCTGTGTCATCTCTGCTATCGTTCACTGAAATATCGTCATTTGAGCTTTATGGACTAGCAATAGGTCGTAATTTAGGTTGAATTGTTCGGTCCGACATGATCATCTATGCTTGATCAGGCCTTGAAGTCAAAAACTTTCGAGTCATTTTTTTTGTACTCAAAAATCAACCAATCAAAATACTGGATTTCATGTTTCGAGCCTGATTTTTGTGCTCCGAGCACTGAGCAATTTTTTATCACTTTCACCCAAGGATTCGTTACTATCAGAGCTCCCTCTGGCTCTACATCAACCCCTACCTCCACGCCCACGTGTTCTAGTAGATTTTGGTGGAATGCCTATTGTTTCCGAGAAATCTACGTATTAATCAGAAATAGAAGGATGGAAACTGTATTGATATTGACGTTATTGCTGATAACGTAGCAAGATCGCGGTATGAACGTAGTATAATCATGGTAAGAACGTTCTATAATCGCAGTAGAAGCGTGGTAAGATCGTGTTGCAATCGGATAACTCGTGGAATGGTCATAGTGAGAATGTGATGAGCGTAGAAAGATCTTGATAAACGTAGTGAGGTCGCAGAATAAGCGCGATGAGAACGTAGTATAATCGTAGTGGGATCGTTGTAGAAGCGTAATGAGGACGTAGTAGGATCGTGAAAGCAACGAAAATTAACATTTTCATGCCGCTCATACCGCGACCTCACCACGGTCTGAATTTATTTTAGATCGCGGTGAGCGTGGTGCAATCGTGGTCTAGTGGGACTGGGGCTGAAATAAATACACGTATCTCTTGATTGGCAACCACTGTTATACTTGTAATTGCCGTTTTAGAAACCTATTTATATTAAACATCATAAACAAAGAGAAATGCTCTCTTCAGTTGGACTAAATTTACAAATTTATTTTGCTTTCTAAGCGACTGTTTGCAGTCCCATAAAATTAAGAAAATGTATTGGTACAATTGAATGCAACACAAGTCTTATGAGTACAGAATAAAATTAAAACTAATAAAAAATAAAAATAATTTTATGTAAAACATGAACTTTACTAAAAAGAAGTTGTTGTTGAAGGACTAAATTGAGGGTATTGGAACAGAAGGTGTTTGCAGTTTGTCAACAAAAAACAACAGCCATGGGTAAATCTAAGGGCTTGCTATAATAAAATGTGTATGTTTGACGACTTTTTTTCCCGATATACGGTCATAAATCTTGTGTCCATTTCTTTAATCCAGTAAGGTTTTTTGTACCAAAATGTTCCATAATCTTACACTTTGGATATCATTCACAGTCCAAATTTCCTGACAAAGTCATTGTATAAATAAATAAAAAAATACGGGTTTCTAATCATTTGTGACATACCGCAATTTGCGTTCTTGGACACAGCGTTTTACTTGTAACTCGAATATTTCATGCCCTTCTCGTTATCAATCTCTATTCTTGGTAGATGATATGTCGACTTAATCATTTTCGTTAGAATAGTATACTCTAAATAGAAAACCGTTTGAAACTGGAAGTTTTAATCGAAACGAAATTATCGATGTTTCCCGGTAACGGACATGAACGAAATCTGGAAATCATATTTTTTTAAATAAAAAAAATCGGGGCGGGACGATTTCAGAGGGGCGGGCGGGGATGAAAATCTATCAATTAATTTTAATTGGCCTTATATAGGTAATTTTTGTTTTTAAAAAATAAAATTACTCAATAGAGTAATTTTAAATTTCAATAAAAGCAGGGACTAAATGTAGTTTTCATGAATTTTTACATCATTTTATATCACAAATTAAAGAATTTGTAAGATTTGAGAGGAGAATAGACATAAAGGGTTACTTTAAAAATAATGACAAAAATGTTTCTTGAATAAGTTATTTTGTACATCTTTGAAATAATCAGTAATAACACTTATTTAAGGAACAAATGTAATTGTTGTGGGTTACAAATTATAAATAACTTTAAGTTTCTATCTATTTATATCTGTCTACCTTCAATATTTTGAAGGAAAACGATATTTTAATAGTCCCAAGAGACCAATCTTTGACCAAGAAGCGTGGATAT
Source organism: Mytilus edulis (assembly GCA_019925275.1). Lineage (NCBI taxonomy): Eukaryota > Metazoa > Mollusca > Bivalvia > Mytilida > Mytilidae > Mytilus > Mytilus edulis. The sequence goes on along the minus strand of CM034358.1, from coordinate 63,149,297 downwards.
CATAGATAAGTGCGTCAGAAAAGCAATTAGTGTTTCAGAAGGATTAGAATTTATATTTCATGAGAAAAATAACCAGATGTCTGTGAAAATTTGTTAAAACTACTAAAATTTGTATAATTGGTCACCTTTAAACATAATATTTAGAAATGTTACTTATATAAGTAATTTTTAAAATAGCCTCGTTTTCAACATTACTTATATAAGTAATTTTAAAAGTTACTTGTTTAAGTAATGCCCCTGACTGATACAATAATAGGGTTATTGCATGAATATTGTCCCTCGTAGAACATATATTGCACTCGCAAGCTCTTGCAATATAAAATTCTACTCGGGACAATATTCACCAATATTCATGCAATAACCCTACATTATCATGATAGATAAGACATCTTTTAATGGCTCAAATGATAAAATTAATTCATCATAGATACCAGGTTGTAAATTTGTATATGCTTCAGACACTTTTCGTCTTCAAAAGAATCATCAATGACACTTGAATAAAAAAAAGGCAAAAAGGCATATAAATAAAGAAGGAATTTGAAGAGCATTGAGGACAAAAGGGGGTGAAAATATGGTGATTATTTTGTAAAAGATTGAATCCTACCTAACAGGTGACAGGGTGAAAAGGGAGAGTTTAAAAATGTTTTAAAGGAAAAAGAGGTAATCACACTTTTAGAACTGATGTGTTGATAGGTAGTCATAGAAAATTTTAATTGCCTGTTAGGTTTAGGCTATGGTTATTTTACGTGAAATGTAATGGTAGCTATATTATGTAAGGTCAGATGTAATCCTGATTGCCTGTTTGTTTTAGGCAATGGTTATTTTACAGAAGTGAAATGGTAGGTTAAGTAAAAAGTACTCCTTAGTTCACCTGTTTGTTTTAGGCAATGGTAATTTTGCTGAAGTGTGCTAGTACTGGTAAGGTCAGAAGTAATCCTAATGGCCTGTTTCTTTTTGTAGGCAATGGTTACTTTACTGAGGTGTACAAAGGTCGTGTGAGAGGAAGTGACAAGTTTATAGCTGTAAAACAGATCAGACATCACCATGATTACCGACCCAAAGAAAGAAATCAGGAGTTACTTTGTTATGAGGTATTGTATGATTTCCCACGTCACAATCATATTGAAAAAGATATATTGTAAATTAAAAAAAAAAAAAAAAATGAAATTATTGCTAGGTATTTATAATGCAACTGGGCAAGTATGTATAGATTATGGGGTTTTCTACGCATTGATATTGCAGACCTGCCAACTATCCCTATTTTCAGGGTATCATCCCGATTTTCATCCCTCAACCCAAATCCCGATATCGGGATCGTAAAGCAAGTCAAAATCCAGATTTTTTAAAATATACCTGAAAAAAATTATTTGGTTTCCGATTTTGAATTTTTTCTGATCAAGTTAAAAAAAAACTTTACCTAGGGACATATTATGACAAGTTTACAATCCTACTCTTATCAACGGTCACAACAGGTGTCATGATTTGTTGTTGCAAGAAATTGGATTACCTGATGGGTCATAACAGTCCTCAAAGTTAATTGATTCTTAATTAATATTATTATTTGTAAACAGAAATTCGGTCAGTTGCCTTTCATTTTTAATCAATTTATCATACGATCACAATTTGCAACGTTTATCGTAGTTCCATAACGAAATCGTAATTAACTTAAAGATGAGAACTGTAATGAACTCTTAAAAAAACATCGTTTATCTTAAAATCAGACATGTGTCTGTTCATTTAAAATTGAGGCCATTTTGTATTCTTCTATTGTGAATAAACCTCCGCCGGTAAGAGCACCTCCGAACTCAAAGAACGATTATCTCAAATTTTATCCATTTTCTCATTCATACTGATAGACTTAATCAAAATCTGTATTTACCCTTCTAATTTTAGGACATATAGGTTTAGGTCTTTTGAGTCATGGTCCAAAGATAAGAAGGTCTTTGCTGGGGGAAAAGTTTTTTTTTCACCTAATATCCTTTATTTTTTAATGCCATTTTTCTCTATTCTTCAGTTAACAGGCTATTATTTGAACTTGGAATTATTTTTAATTATGGAATTTGCATAATTTCTTGTTTTAAAATTTTTTGATAAATTCCATGTTTATTTGGTATTTAATAATCTTTTGAGCGGTTAATAACACTTTCCATACAATGTATTTTGGTTAGATAGTGTTGTGAGCGGCACAGTACATTCTATTGAAAATATACTATTTTCTTTGTAATAGAAAGTGTTGTGCGCAGCACAGAACATTTCAGTACAGAATAAACATGGAATTTATTAAAAATTCAATAACAAGAAATCAAGCAAATTCCATAATTAAAAATAATTACAAGTTAAAATAATAGCCTGTTAGTTATTTTGTCAATTTTAAAATATGTACAAGAATCATGAAAATAAAAGAAATCAAGGCTTATAAGAACAACATTAGTATACTAAAAGAAAAAGAAGATACCTGAGACTATTTTAAGATTAAAAAACAGTGTACACAGAAACGCTGTAAAAATTGTCCCTTAAAAATCTGGTCGTGAACTAAATCCCCCATGGAGATTTTCAAAATGTGGCAGGTCTGATATGTACCGATTATCAGGTTGTCTGCATGTTGATATCGTAAAATATCAGCTGCTCGACATAATATGAAGCTTTTTGTTGAGTAAGCGCAGCGAACAAGATAAAAAAGCCTTCATATTATGTCGAGCAGCTGATATTTTACAATATTAATATGCCGATAACCTGATAATCGATTTATCGGGCTATATTTGCGTCTTTTGGAAGTATTGTCTTAGTTTCACCAGCAACCGGAAGTTGACTTGATAAGTTCGGGTCAAACTTATCAACGTCGGTTCAAACATTATGACGTGGCTGATATGTCAGGGTCAAAGTTATTAAGGCCAGGTCAACGTATTTGACGTCACAAAGCCGTGATATGGAGTTTTATTAAGAGTTGAGCAGATTGATATAGACAGTTAGACGACCGATAACGTATAATATCAGCTGGGAGCCACAATGTGAACTTTTTTGGCGGGTGAGTGTAGCGAACAAGCTGAAAAGTTTCACATTGTGTCCAGCGGCTGATATTTTACGATATCTATACGAAGAAAAACGATTATCTTTTTATCATTCTGTTCCTGATCTTTTCGTTCTCTCTAAGACAGTGTTATGCTTGATGAAAGCAAGCTTGATAACGTCTCCTCTCATATTGTGACATTGCTGATAACTTCTCCTCTCACATTGTGACATCACTGATAAAACCTGGTCTCAATTTGAAGTCTTGATACAAGAATTACTGTGTGTCAGATCAGGGTGATATAGGCGTAGGGAAGGACCATAATACAGTATATCCTCACTTTTACAGTTCTTGAGTTATGACTCTTTATTTATTATGATTTATTAAAATGGTGGCATCATTTGTGTCCTGTGAACACATTCCCTGTTTATTTGCCTCATATACAATATTCTTTTTTTCCAGTCACTACAAATGGGAATTTGCCGACAGCTAGGATTTGAAGATAACAGGTTTTTTGTTGGTATCCAAGGTCTTTGTTTGACATCGCCATCACAAGTTGTTGAGGAATATGCACAGTATGGGTCCCTGGCAAAATTCTTTGACATGAGAAAGCCGTTTACATTGCAACATTTTATCTACATAGCAATACAGCTGGCTGAGGCTTTACTATACATGGTAGGTCACAATGGATTTTTATTTCAAGTCAATTTTTAGTTTGGAATTATTAGAAATTATTTATCCATCCTCTTTTACATGATATATATGTTAATTTTTAAGGCATTATGAGTAATTCAGTTTGGGTCAGTAATTAAAATACTGGCCATTAATGTTCTGGCAGAAATGTTTTATTTTTGTTTTCTACAAATGTTTTAATTCCAAATAACTTTATTGATTTTTGTTGTAACTTTTCTCATGTTTAACTCTTCATACTTGATTTTTGGCAATGTACATTTTTATTATTTTCTTACACTGTTGATGTGTAGACATATAAGAGATAATTGATTTTTTACATGCAGTGACCTACAATTTCTGTGTCATTTGGTCTCTTGTAGAGAGTTGTCTTATTGGCAATTATACCACATCTTCTTTCTTATATTATTTCTATATTAGGATACTGTAAATTCAGAAATGATTGTGTGCATTTATTATTGCGATTTTGTCATTTTTGTCTTAAGGTGGCTTGTGGGTACTAAAATTTCAGCAAAAATTGAACCTTTATTTTTTCATTACACATATTACTTATTACACTATTTAGTTATTACTTTATGATATGGTAAAAAAATCAACCCAAAAAATCGATTCGGTTTGGCCCCAGATGACTTTTTAAATGTTTATATCATTGAAAAAGCTCCAAATTATCTCCCTTTGGTGCAAAAATGCCATTTTTAGGCATTACATTTGAAATATCTTTTTTTAACTCATTGGTGACCTATATTTTTTATTATTGTTTTCAAATAAGCTGTACATAAACTAAATAATTGTAAAATTTAAGCGATTTCTGTAATTAGGTTATTTTTTTATTTCGATATTACCTCTATTTCTCCTATTGGTTCAACAGAAAAAAAGGACATTAACACAAATGTATACTTCTTCCGGAGGCAGATTGTGAGCTTAAATAAACGGTGACCCCATTGTTTTATTTCATTTTTCTTTTAAGTATATGATAAAGTTTGTTTATAAAAAAATATACGAAATCCTATATTAGAAAAAAAATTTGATTTATACCCAGGAGCCCCCTTAAATGCGATTTTTATTTTTACGATTTTGAGAAAATCCTGTTTAATTCATGAAAAATATTTCAAAATGTGAGTTTTAATTATTGCGTTTACAACTCGGTCCCATTTTTTCGCAATAATAAAAACCTTGCAATAATTTCTGAATTTACAGTATCTGTTTTTAGATTATCTCCCCTTTTGTGAAATAGTCTCCCTTGTTTTTATAACCATTTAAATTTACATATAGAGAAATTTCAATTCTCAGTTCTTTCATATAAAAATGTTATTACTGTGATGATCAACAAGGATATTATTCTTATTTTCCTCGTTTATTGTATTTCAAGTCGTAGTCAAGTAAATTCTTGTCAACTACAATGCAAATTCCTTTTTTACAAAATTATCAGAATCTTGTATTTTGATTTTGAGAACATGATTATCTTGATAGTACTGTCACGAAATAGAAATTCTTCCATGATATAAGTTCCAAATGGAAAAAGTATTCTGGAATATTATTTCGACAGGAATAAATAATATTATTATACTTCACTTTAAAATGCCAGATTTTAATTGGCTAATATGAGGGAGACAATTTATTCTATGCTATGGCTGAGTGGGAGACAAATTGTTTTTGAATGTCACCCTCTCCTACAGACCAATCAAAAGTTGACAATTTAAAGGACAATTATTTGAATTTACATCAAATAATTAATTGCAATGCTCAAGTTGTAGTTGTATCTTTTGAATATACATGATATATGTTGTAATATATTTTTAGGATGAGAAGAACTTGCATCATGGCAGTATCTGTTGTAAGAATGTGATGGTGTTTAAATATGATGCAGGAGATATCTTCATCAAGCTGGCTGATAGTGGAATGTTTAATATTTATAACAAGCTGCCGATTGGTCATGTAATCAATACAAAAAGGTTTGATATCTGAACTTCTAACAATGAATAACTAAATCGAAAAAAAACTCAATATTTATGTCAAAATGCAAGACTTTGCTAAAAATTTATTGCTCAGTGTCCAGTGGCTAATAGTTCATGCGAATCCATCTGCTTGGTACATGTTGTAATAATAAATATGACTAGAACACACCCGTGATATCGCAGGTCCGTGACTGAATTAAAGTATATAACTATGCGCAAGCCTTATTTTAGTATTAGTATTGTCATTTGATAAAGTCATGCCGATTATAAGATACACAGTTTTCTCCGCTTTCAAATCTTTCTGTTTGAACCCGTCGAACTGGAACTTATCAATTATTGATAATATTAATTATTTGGAAAACAAAAGGTCCTGGAATTGAGTACTTTTTAATCAACAGCATTGTCCTATATTAGTCATAAATAAAGTTGAATTCTTTGATTAGCTGTTTTACGTCATGCCCGCTAACAAATTGAAAACTGTACCTATACGCCTTATTTTAGTCCAGATTTTTAGTATTCGTATTGTTATCTTAGAAAGTCTAACTGATTAAAATACTACAATAGGTAACAATTTGACAATTAAGTAGTGTCAACCCTGTGATTATGACCTGTGTAATACTATATAACATATTAATCCTGAATACACCGTTTGGTGGTGCGCCTGTCAGATGCGGAACGTACAGATAAGGTAATCGGTAACAGGTGAATATACTATTGGTATCGGTATCTGACTCGACCCGGAACTTCTTAATTATTGGCAATATTAATTACGTGGAAAACAAAAGGGCCTGGAGTGGTGTAATTTTTAATCTACACCTTTGTACTATATTAGTTATATATAAAGATGAATTTTTTTATTCGTCGTTTTTACGTGATGACGGCTGACAAATTGGACCTCGTAATTTTAGTATTATAGATAGATAAAAAAAAGATGGAGATTGTATATCAAAGGAGCAATAGGTTGTAGTATACAAGTAGAAAAACAATAAAATGACAAAAAAAACTTGAATGCTCACTTTACACTGTGCAACAAAAACACAAATAATTCTTGTTTCTTATTTCTCGTTTATTATATATATTACACTGTTGATTTTCTTGTTTGAATAATTTTACAGAAGTCATTTTGGGGTCCTTTTTAGCTTGGATAATTACCTATTAGCCAATGCTTTGTGTTGAAGGCCGTACTTTGTCCTTTTTAATTGTTAACGTTTTTATAACATGTATTATGATTTGGACAGATAGTTGTCTCATTTACACTCATACCACACCTTCTTATTTATAATTAATATTTTAGCCAAAATTTCACGTTGTTTATGTATTTGCAGACTTCCATGGGTTGCACCAGAGTTATTTAAAGACATGTCAAAGATGACAATTAGTGGTGATGTTTATGCCTTCAGTACAACTTTATGGGAATGTGCTACGTTAGGAAGAAGTCCATTGGAAGTACAGCCCCTCAAAGACTTCGATCTTGATAGTGATAAGGTAAGAACATTAAAGGAAAACAGACAATGGAATTCCATCAATTTAATAAAAGGCATATATATATACTGTGGATTCATTATTATTCATTGGGATACCAATTTTCATAGATTTCATGATTAAAGGAGAACAATGAAAAATATGTTTAACAAATTACGAGTTTTCTATAAGAATGTATGCAGACGTGCTAAAACTAAGAAATTAAATGGCCATGAATAAGTAAGTTTTCCTCAAACCAGGAAAATAAGTACCCACGAAAATGACTGAATTCACAGTAGTATGATTGCAAAAAATAAAGCCATGACAGCTGTCACATTATAAGGAACAAGCAGAGGCGGATTTAGGGGGGGGGGGGGGGGGGGGGGGGGGGCAGGGGGCCGGCCCCCCTTTTGAGAAAAAAATTTGATTGATTATATAGGGAATCACTGAAGAGTGACGGGAGCGGGCCCCCTCTTAGGCAGCCAGTGGGCCCCAACTTAAGAAATTTTTTAGAACCGCCACTGACAAGATCTGGTTGAACTTCTGGAACACCTGAGATCATCCCTAAATGTTCATGCAGTTGCTCTGTTTTGAGTCTATACATAGCTAATGATAGTTTTACAGTGGTAATGATAACCCCACTTAAAAACTGGTAAGTCAAAAAGTAGTTTGTAATAACAATCTTTAGGATAACAAAATCTGAAACAATTTCAAAGAAAAAAACTAAAGATCTTATTGTAACATCATTAAATTTTGAAAGATTGCATCAAGTTGATCAACAACTTTCTGCCTTGAGACATGCATGCACATACAGAAATTGGAAGGGTTAAACATGTTTATGGCTGATCACTTCTTCAATTAAATGACTTCTTTCAATTTTCAGATTCAAGAATTTTACCTAAGTGGTAAAACTATTGATTTTCCTGAAGACTTGATCACCAAAGGAGACGAGGGAAGGAGTAGAGCAACAAATTCCTCTGATAACACCAGTTATAATGGAAATACAAAATGTACGAACCCACCAGAAGTTATTTATAACAGAGATTCAAATGAAGTCAGGACTAACGATTGTGAGGAGAATGAAAGTGAGGCTAAATTACCAGATTACTCAAAGGTCAATAATGGGCAGAGAACCAGTAGTGTGTTAGATCCAGACGAACATATTTATAGCACAGGATACAGTAGTACCAGTAGCACTGATAGAAACGTAAAGATTAAAAGAACTGTCACAGACATTATGGCAAAATGTTGGGCGAAAGCAGAGGATAGAATAGAAACTAATATAATTCTACGAGATCTGAGAAATGTACATTCTGGTTATGTGGACCATGGTATGCTTAGTTTTACTACTGTTAATTTAGATGTTATTGCATCAATTATCTTTACCATTTATGTTTTTGGAACCTTTGGTAGGAATTCTGCCCTGTTACTGGCTTGTGAAACATTAATTTCATTACAGAATACCATCATGAATATTCTGAGATTCTTCACTATGAACCCAATATACATAAAGTATGTTTATAGTTTACAATATATTTTATTACAGAATACCATCATGAATATTCAGAGTTTATTGAACAATATATTCCATAACAGAATACCACCATGAATATTCAGAGATTGATGAACAATATATTCCATTACAGAATTCAATCATGAATATTCAGAGTTTATTGAACAATATATTCCATTACAGAATACCATCGTGAATATTCAGAGTTTATTGAACAATATATTCCATTACAGAATACCATCGTGAATATTCAGAGTTTATTGAACAATATATTCCATAACAGAATACCATTGTGAATATTCAGAGTTTATTGAAAAATATATTCCATTACAGAATACCATCATGAATATTCAGAGTTTATTGAACAATATATTCCATTACAGAATACCATCGTGAATATTCAGAGATTAATGAACAATATATTCCATTACAGAATACCATCATGAATATTCAGAGATTAATGAACAATATATTCCATTACAGAATACCATTGTGAATATTCAGAATTTGATGAACAATATATTCCATTACAGAATACCATCGTGAATATTCAGAGTTTATTGAACAATATATTCCATTACAGAACACCATTGTGAATAATCAGAGTTTATTGAACAATATATTCAATTACAGGATACCATCATGAATATTCAGAGTTTATTGAACAATATATTCCATTACAGAATACCATCATGACTATTCAGAGTTTATTGAACAATATATTCCATTACAAAATACCATTGTGAATATTCAGAGTTTATTGAACAATATAGTCCATTACAGAATACCATCATGACTATTCAGAGTTTATTGAACAATATATTCCATTACAGAATCCAATCATGAATATTCAGAGATAAATGAACAATATATTCCATTACAGAATACCATCATGAATATTCAGAGATAAATGAACAATAATATTCCATTACAGAATACCATTGTGAATATTCGGAGTTTGATGAACATGATGAACAATATATTTCATTACAGAATACCATCATGAATATTCAGAGTTTATTGAACAATATATTCCATTACAGAATACCATCGTGAATATTCAGAGTTTATTAAACAATATATTCCATTACAGAATACAATCGTGAATATTCAGAGTTTATTGAACAATATATTCCATTACAGAATACCATTATGAATATTCAGAGATTGATGAACAATATATTCCATTACAGAATACCATCATGAATATTCAGAGATAAATGAACAATAATATTCCATTACAGAATACCATCGTGAATATTCGGAGTTTGATGAACATGATGAACAATATATTTCATTACAGAATACCATCATGAATATTCAGAGTTTATTGAACAATATATTCCATTACAGAATACCATCGTGAATATTCAGAGTTTATTTAACAATATATTCCATTACAGAATACAATCGTGAATATTCAGAGTTTATTGAACAATATATTCCATTACAGAATACCATTATGAATATTCAGAGATTGATGAACAATATATTCCATTACAGAATACCATTGTGAATATTCAGAGTTTAATGAACAATATATTCCATTACGGAATACCATCATGAATATTCAGAGTTTATTGAACAATATATTCCATTACAGAATACCATTGTGAATATTCAGAGTTAAATGAACAATATATTCCATTACAGAATACCATTATGAATATTCAGAGATTAATGAACAATATATTCTATTACAGAATACCATCATGTATATTAAGAGTTTATTGAACAATATATTCCATTACAGAATACCATTATGAATATTCAAAGATTGATGAACAATATATTCCATTACAGAATACCATCGTGAATTTTCAGAGATTAATGAACAATATATTCCATTTCAGAGAACTGTCATAAATATTCAGATATTAATTAAGGAATGACTGTTATATTTTTATACGACCGCAAAAATTGAAAATTTAAATTTTTGGTCGTATATTGGTATCACGTTGGCGTTATCGTCTGCGTCGTCGTCGTCCGAAGACTTTTGGTTTTCGCACTATAACTTTAGTAAAAGTAAATAGAAATCTATGAAATTTAAACACAAGGTTTATGACCACACAAGGAAGGTTGGGATTGATTTTGGGAGTTTTGGTCCCAACAGTTTAGGAATTAGGGGCAAAAAAGGGCCCAAATAAGCATTTTTTTGGTTTTCGCACTATAACTTTAGTTTAAGTAAATAGAAATCTATGAAATTTTAACACAATGTTTATGACCACAAAAGGAAGGTTGGGATTGATTTTTGGAGTTTATGTTTCAAACGTTTAGGAATTAGGGGCCAAAAAAGGGCCCAAATAAACATTATTCTTGGTTTTCGCACAATAACTTTAGTATAAGTAAATAGAAATCAACGAAATTTAAACAAAAGGTTTATGAACACAAAAAGAGTTGGGATTGATTTTGGGAGTTGAGGTCCTAACAGTTTAGGAATTGGGGGCCAAAAAGGGCCCCAAATAAGCATTTTTCTTGGTTTTCACACCATAACTTTAGTTTAAGTAAATAAAAGTCTATGAAATATAAACACAAGGTTTATGACAATAAAAGGAAGGTTGGAATTGGTTTTTGGAGTTTTGGTCCCAACAGTTTAGGAATAAGGGGCCCAAAGGGTCCAAAATTAAACTTTGTTTGATTTCATAAAAAATTGAATAATTGGGGTTCTTTGATATGCCGAATCTAACTGTGTATGTAGATTCTTAATTTTTGGTCCCGTTTTCAAATTGGTCTACATTAAAGCCCAAATCAGGATCCAAAATTATTATATTTAGTATTGTGCAATAGCAAGAAATTTTCAATTGCACAGTATTCAGCAATAGCAAGACATCTTCAATTGCACAGTATTGTGCATTAGCAAGAAATTTTCAATTGCACAGTATTGCGCAATAGCAAGAAATCTTCAATTGCACAGTATTGTGCAATAGCAAGTATTTTCAATTGCACAGTATTGCGCAATAGCAAGAAATATCTAATTGCACAATATTGCACAATAGCAAGAAATTTTTAATTGGAGTTTTCTTTCTTTGTCCAGAATAGTAGTTGAATCAACTTAAATCATTGTTTTATACAATATACAATGTATATTCACTTTTACTACCAAATGATAAATTAAAACAATCTTTATCATTCAGTGATAACAAGCACTTTTTTTACATTTTAATATTTTATGATGTATTTTAATGAGTAGTTATTGTTGCAAACTCCATTAGAAATTTGAATTGAGATCAGTTTTGGAATAAGGGAAAGGGGGATGTGAAAAAAAAAATTGGGGGGGGGGGGGTTCAATTTTTTCATTTCAGATTTCATAAATAAAAAGAAAATTTCTTCAAACATTTTTTTGAGAGGATTAATATTCAACAGCATAGTGAATTGCTCAAAGGCAAAAAAAAAATTTAAGTTCATTAGACCACATTCATTCTGTGTCAGAAACCTATGCTGTGTCAACTATTTAATCACAATCCAAATTTAGAGCTGAATCCAGCTTGAATATTGTGTCCATACTTGCCCCAACCGTTCAGGGTTCAACCTCTGCGGTCGTATAAAGCTACGCCCTGCATCTGGTTTCTGTCTATGAAGAAATAACATAAAAAATGTGGTGCACACTGAATAACGCGCGTAGCGGGTTATTTAACAGTGTGTACCACATTTTTATACGACCGCAAAATTTGAAAAATTTTTCGTCGTATATTGCTATCACGTTGGCGTCGTCGTCGTCGTCGTCGTCGTCCGAATACTTTTAGTTTTCGCACTCTAACTTTAGTAAAAGTGAATGGAAATCTATGAAATTTTAACACAAGGTTTATGACCACAAAAGGAAGGTTGGTATTGATTTTGGGAGTTTTGGTCCCAACATTTTAGGAATTAGGGGCCAAAAAGGGCCCAAATAAGCATTTCTTGGTTTTCGCACTATAACTTTAGTTTAAGTTAATAGAAATCAATGAAATTTTGACACAAGGTTTATGACCACAAAAGAACGGTTGGGATTGATTTTGGGAGTTTTGGTTTCAACAGTTTAGGAATTAGGGGCCAAAAAAGGGCCCAAATAAGCATTATTCTTGGTTTTCGCACAATAACTTTAGTTTAAGTAAATAGAAATCAATGAAATTTAAACACAATGTTAATGACTACAAAAGGAAGGTTGGTATTGATTTTGGGAGTTTAGGTCCCAACAGTTTAGGAATTAGGGGCCAAAAAGGGACCCAAATAAGCATTTTTCTTGGTTTTCGCACCATAACGTTAGTATAAGTAAATAGAAATCTATGAAATTTAAACACAAGGTTTATGACCATAAAAGGAAGGTTGGTATTGATTTTGGGAGTTTTGGTCCCAACAGAATAAGGGGCCCAAAGGGTCCAAAATTTAACTTTGTTTGATTTCATCAAAATTGAATAATTGGGGTTCTTTGATATGCCGAATCTAACTGTCATGACTGTGTATGTAGATTCTTAACTTTTGGTCTCGTTTTCAAATTGGTCTACATTAAGGTCCAAAGGGTCCAAAATTAAACTTAGTCTGATTTTAACAAAAAATGAATCAGTTAGGTTCTTTGATATGCTGAATCCAAAAATGTACTTAGATTTTTTATTATGGGCCCAGTTTTCAAGTTGGTCCAAATCAGGATCTAAAATTATTATATTAAGTATTGTGCAATAGCAAGTCTTTTCAATTGCACAGTATTGCGCAATGGCAAGAAATATCTAATTGCACAATATTGTGAAATGGCAAATTTTTTTTAATCAGAGTTATCTTTCTTTGTCCAGAATAGTAAGCAAGAAATATCTAATTGCAAAATATTGTGCAATAGCAAGATTTTTTTTTTAATTGGAGTTATCTTTCTTTGTCCAGAATCAACTTAAATCTTTGTTATATACAATATACAATGTATATTCACTTTTTACTACCAACTGATAAATTAAAATAATCTTTACCATTTAGTGATAACAAGCAGTTTTTTTACATCTTAATATTTTATGATGTATTTAAATGAGTAGTTATTGTTGCAAACTCCATTAGAAATTTTAATTGAGATTAGTTTTGGAATAAGGGAAAGGGGGATGTGATTAAAAAAATTGGGTTCAATTTTTCTCATTTGAAATTTCATAAATAAAAAAGAAAATTTCTTCAAACATTTTTTTGAGAGGATTAATATTCAACAGCATAGTGAATTGCTCTAAGAGAAAACAAAAATTTTAAGTTCATTAGAACACATTCATTCTGTGTCAGAAACCTATGCTGTGTCAACTATTTAATCACAATCCAAATTTAGAGCTAAATCCAGCTTGAATGTTGTGTCCATACTTGCCCCAACCGTTCAGGGTTCAACCTCTGCGGTCGTATAAAGCTACGCCCTGCGGAGCATCTGGTTTATGTTATTTTTAATAGACAGAAAAAATAGTACAGTCATTTCTTATAATTTAATTCTAAATTCCATTTTAAACCGTAGAAAACCATGAAAAAAATGTTGATGATGTCACAGTCACTTGACTAAATTATGTCTAGGGGCTGATAACAAAATAACGTCAGCCAATCAGAAGACACGTTACATCCAAAATTAAATTATTGAACAATATATTCCATTACAGAGTACTATCATGAATATTCAGAAAATAATTATTCCATTACAGAGTACCATCGTGAATATTCAAAGATTGAAGAACAATATATTTGATTACAGAAAACCATCGTGAATATTCAGAGATTTATGAACAATATATATTCCATTACATAATACCATCAAGAATATTCAGAGATTGATGAACAATATATTCCAATACAGAATACCATCATGAATATTCACAGATTGATGAAAAATATATTCCATTACAGAATACCATCATGAATATTCAGAGTTTATTGAACAATATATTCCATTACAGAATACCATTGTGAATTTTCAGAGATTAATGAACAATATATTCCATTATATAATACCATCATGAATATTCAGATATTAATAAATAATATATTCCATTTGAGAGTACGATCATCAATATTCAGATATTAATGAACAATATATTCCATTTCAGAGTACCATCATCAATATTCAGATGTTAATGAACAATATATTCCATTACAGAATACCATCGTGAATATTCAGAGATTAATGAACAATATATTTCATTACAGAATACCATCATGAATATTCAGAGATTATTTTTCCATTTCAGAGTACCATCGTGAATATTCAGAGATTAATGAAAGTGACATGGAGTCATTTACCCCTTCACCAGACCAGTTTGAAAGAGTCTTTATGAAAGACATTCCTAACATTATGCAGTATTTAGAATGTGACACCAATACACACTGGACAGCTGAAGGTACTTATAATATATATATTAAAAAAGATGTTGTATGAGTGAATGAGACAACTCTCGATCCAATTCAATATTTAAAAAAGTAAACCATATTTTAATTAATATTGTAAGGGGAGAGTGTCATTGTTAAAAAAAGTTGCGTGTGAAGAATTACAATGTTATAAAGATGCAGGGAAAATTTCATTGTTAAATAAAGTGGCATGGGTAGAATGTCTATATAATGAAGGGAATATAGGTAGAATGTCCATGATATGAAAGGATACAAGGGGAAAATGACAATGTAATAAATTCAAACATTAGTTGAATGACTGTAATAAAGTAAAACATTTGGAGAATGACATTGTAATAAAATCAAACATAAGGTGAATGACTAATAAAGTAAAACATTAGGTGAATGACTGTAATAGAGTTAAACATTAGGTGAATGACTGTAATAAAGTTAAACATTGGGAGAATGACAATGTAATAAAGTAAAACATTGGGAGAATGACATTGTAATAATGTTAAACATTAGGTGAATGACTGTAATAAAGTTAAACATTTGGAGAATTACATTGTAATAATGTTAAACATAAGGTGAATGACTAATAAAGTAAAACATTGGGAGAATGACATTGTAATAATGTTAAACATAAGGTGAATGACTAATAAAGTAAAACATTAGGTGAATGACTGTAATAAAGTTAAACATTGGGAGAATGACAGTGTAATAATGTTAAACATTAGGTGAATGACTGTAATAAAGTTAAACATTGGGAGAATGACAGTGTAATAAAGTTAAACATTAGGTGAATGACTGTAATAAAGTAAAACATTGAGAGAATGACATTGTAATAAAGTTAAACATTAGGTGAATGACTGTAATAAAGTTAAACATTAGGTGAATGACTGTAATAAAGTTAAACATTGGGAGAATGACAGTGTAATAAAGTTAAACATTGGGAGAATGACATTGTAATAAAGTTAAACATTGGGAGAATGACATTGTAATAAAGTAAAACATTGGGAGAATGACATTGTAATAAATTCAAACATATGGTGAATGACTAATAAAGTAAAACATTAGGTGAATGACTGTAATAAAGTTAAACATTAGGTAATGACTGTAATAAAGTTAAACATTGGGAGAATGACAATGTAATAAAGTAAAACATTGGGAGAATGACATTGTAATAATGTTAAACATTAGGTGAATGACTGTAATAAAGTAAAACATTTGGAGAATGACAATGTAATAAAGTTAAACATTAGGTGAATGACTGTAATAAAGTTAAACATTGGAAGAATGACATTGTAATAAAGTTAAACATTAGGTGAATGACTGTAATAAATTCAAACATTGGGAGAATGACAATGTAATAAATTCAAACATTGGGAGAATGACAATGTAATAAAGTTAAACATTAGGTGAATGTCTGTAATAAAGTTAAACATTAGGTGAATGACAGTGTGATAAAGTTAAACATTAGGTGAATGACTGTAATAAATTCAAACATTGGGAGAATGACAATGTAATAAATTCAAACATTGGGAGAATGACAATGTAATAAAGTTAAACATTAGGTGAATGTCTGTAATAAAGTTAAACATTGGGAGAATGACAGTGTAATAAAGTTAAACATTAGGTGAATGACTGTAATAAATTCAAACATTGGGAGAATGACATTATAATAAATTCAAACATTGGGAGAATGACAATGTAATAAAGTTAAACATTGGGAGAATGACAGTGTAATAAAGTTAAACATTAGGTGAATGACTGTAATAAATTCAAACATTGGGAGAATGACAATGTAATAAATTCAAACATTGGGAGAATGACAATGTAATAAAGTTAAACATTAGGTGAATGTCTGTAATAAAGTAAAACATTGGGAGAATGACATTGTAATAAGGGAGACTGTCAATGTAATAGAGAGAGACATTGGGAGAATGACAATGTAATAAATGGAGCCAGTATGGTTCAATTTTGTCAAAATAAGCTAAAAACATTGATTATGAATTAATCACTTGCAAGTGAATTATTCGACCTCATTGAATCTGTATTCATGTGAACTTCAATTTAACCTCTTAGCTTAAGATAGATAACATGTGAATTGTATGTGTAAAGTTTGTTAAAGGAAAAGAATGTCAACATTGAAAGTGAAACAAAGGTACATTGCTTGATTGACTGATTTGATCCACAATAAATCGTTCTTATACAGGTAAAAACGATGATAAATATGTATTTTTCATCTTTAATATGAAATTGAATAAACCTAGAAAAATCCAACAGCATGAGTTTTCTTAATCTTTTTATGCCCCACCTACGATAGTAGAGGGGCATTATGTTTTCTGGTCTGTGGCTCCGTCCGTCTGTGCGTCCGTTCGTCCGTTCAGGTTAAAGTTTTTGGTCAAGGTAGTTTTCGATGAAGCTGAAGTCCAATCAACTTGAAACTTAGTACACTTGTTGCTTATGATATGATCTTTTTAATTTTAAAGCCAAATTAGACTTTTGACCCCAATTTCACGGTCCACTGAACATAGAAAATGAAAGTGGGAGTTTCAGGTTAAAGTTTTTGGTCAAGGTAGTTTTTGATGAAGCTGAAGTCTCATCAACTTGAAACTTTGTACACTTGTTGTTTATGATATGATCTTTCTAATTTTAAGCCAAATTAGACTTTTGACCCTAATTTCATGGTCCACTGAACATAGAAAATGAAAGTGGGAGTTTCAGGTTAAAGTTTTTGGTCAAGGTAGTTTTTGATGAAGCTGAAGTCCAATCAACTTGAAACTTAGTAAACTTGTTGCTTATGATATGATCATTTTAATTTTAAAGCCAAATTAGACTTTTGACCCCAATTTCACGGTCCACTAAACAGGGAAAATGAAAGTGGGAGTTTCAGGTTAAAGTTTTTGGTCAAGGTAGTTTTTGATAAAATTGAAGTCCAATCAACTTTAAACTTAGTACATATGTTCCCTATAGTATAATCTTTCTAATTTTAATGCCAAATTAGATTATTACCCAATTTCACGGTCCATGGAACATGGTAAAGGATAGTGCAAGTGGGGCATCCGTGTACTTTAGACACATTCTTGTTTATATCTATATTTATGTTTACATCGCTTATATGGTCATAGGATGACTTTAAAGGTCAAATCAATAGTTAATTAGATGGCATCTAGGCTTAAATACACACAAAATGAAGCTGCATATTTTCATGCCCGTGTTATTGTTTATTTAAGACTTTAAAGACTTTAGATAAATGTTTTACTTTGTTATAAATCAAATATGAGAATTTGATTAAAGTCGGTGTACATGAATTTATCAGCTAGTGCCCCTTTAAGAGAATGACAATGTAATAAAGTAAAACATTGGGAGAATGACATGTAATAAGGGAGACATTGGGAAAATGCCAATGTAATAAGGGAGACATTGGGAGAATGCCAATGTAATAAAGTAAAACATTGGGAGAATGACTGTAATAGATTAAAACATTTGGAAAATGACAATGTAATAAAGTTAAACATTGGGAGCATGGCTAGTAAAGTAAAACATTGGAAGAATGACTGTAAAAAAGTAAAACATTGGGAGAATGACAATTTAATAAAGTAAAACATTGGGAGAATGACTGTAATAAAGTAAAACATTGGGAGAATGACCGTAATAAATTAAAACATTGGGAGAATGACAATGTAATAAAGTAAAACATTGAGGGAAAATGCCAATTTAATAAAGTAAAACATTGGGAGAATAACTGTAATAAAGTAAAACATTGGGAGAATGACTGTAATAAATTAAAACATAGGAAGAATGACAATGTAATAAAGGGTGACATTGGGAGAATGACAGTGTAATAAAGTAAAAGATTGGAAGAATGACAATTTAATAAAGGGAAACATTGGGATAATGCAATTATAATAAAGGGGGATCTTGAGGGAATGTCAATGAAATAAAGTCAAACATTGGGAGAATGACAATGTAATAAAGGGAAACATTGGGATAATGATAATGTAATAAAGGGAAACATTTGGAGAATGACAATGTAATAAAGGGAAACATTTGGAGAATGACAATGTAATAAAGGGAAACATTGGGATAATGCAATTGTAATAAAGGGGAATCTTGAGAGAATGTCAATGTAATAAAGTCAAACATTGGGAGAATGACAATGTAATGAAAGAAAACATTTTGAGAATGACAATGTAATAAAGAGTGATCTTAAGGTAATGTCAATGTAATAACAGGAATCATTGGGATAATGACAATGTAATAAAGGGGGAAAAATAGAGAATGCTTATGTATTAAAGAAGGACATTGGAAGCAGTGGAAAAAAGACACATCTGTTATAATTTTAGGAAAGTCACCAACATGAAGTGGAATCAAAATTTAAATACTTTTTTTATGTTTGGAGCCTATATACCATGTGGCAATTTTTGCAATATTAAAAATAAACAACCATTTTCAAATTACAGTATATGATGTTTTACATTTGTTACTGTTGTATTATCTCCCTTTGTAGATATGAGAGTTAATTTAAAGGCTAATCAGACATCACCACCGCCTGCTGTGAGGAGAGGTTTCACTGAACCTTGCCGGGACAAACTCTCTTACAATAACAAACTCCTGGATTTTAAATTCTTAATTGACAGCAAGCGGCTCAAACTTCAAGGAAGAATAGGATCTGTAAGTTCAGTATTTGTGTTTTTATTGTGTTATATTATTGACATAGGACTTGTTTGCTGTATATTATTATGTTATTACGTCCCCCACTTCTATGAGTTGGGCAATATTCCAATTACATCTGTAGTCTTTGGAGTGTTTGTCCAACGATTTTTTGTTTGTTTTTTACTCAGAAACAGGTCACTGCTTTCAATAATGAGCAAAACCATGATATTGTATATTATCGCGCCACAGGTAAATTATCATGTTGTGATTGGTTTAACACTGTCACGTTGTGACCTCAAATGAATCTGTAGGGGGTTAGTAAATGTTTAGGGTTTTCATGAGGTCATGTCTACTTTTAATGATGATGTCATCTATTAATGTTGTTGTGTTTTATTGTTTAATTTTCTACAAAACGCAACAGAATAAGAAGGGTATGCGATAAATTCGTTATATGGTTCACTACTGACCCCCTGTGGATTTTACTAACCCTCTATGGATCCGTACAGGGTCAGTAGCAAACCATATAACTTATAGTATTTAAGCTATAGACGGTCCTGACATAATGATTTATAAAACTTGAAATCAATAATCTGATTGATTAAATAAACAATAACCCTGAAACAAATATGATAGACAGAATTAAGGACAATCACTGAATAAGACAATTTCTGGGCAATTGAATAAGCCCAATTTTTTTGAATTGACAATTTAAAACATGTTCAGTTGAAATAATTCAAAATTACATAATAAAGATGTTTTACGGTCTGCACTGTTAGCCACTAGTCCTATGCCCCAGACTAAAGATATTTAATTGGACTAGTAAGTTTTTGCAAAACTTTATTTGGACCAACCAGAATGTTGAAATATTGGTCTTCAGACCAGAAGTTGAAAACATTTTTGGTGCAGACTATGTTTAAGAGCTGTTCCATTAAAATTGACTACTACTAATTCTTACTAATCTGAATGAAATTTTATTAGTTTTGAGGCATTGGACTATTGTCTAATCATAAAGGTGCTGATTGCATGCCATTTTACTGGCTTTGACCTAATTATAAATCTTATTATAAAATGATTCCAGGGACATTATGGAGAAGTTAAAAGAGGCTATCTGAATACCAGTGCCCAGGGCACAGATGCCCAAAGACAACAAGTAGCAGTCAAGGTTCTGAAGGAGGATCGATATCAGTCTGTCATGGAAAATGAGGAATTTAGAAACGAGGCCGAGCTAATGTCAACACTACGACATGATAATATTGTTCGTTTTATAGGCGTCAGTGACAACAGTATGTATACTTAATAGATCTTTTACTTTTTTCTCCTATGATTTGCATGAGGGTCAATTACAAGTTATTATGTACTTGTAGTGTAATGATGCTGGTATATATATATCAATGTATATATATAGGTAACATTGTGACTTGAATTCATGTTACACCTACAAAACATACAATTGATACTGAAAATTCAAACATTTTGGGAGATTTTTATGGCCCCGCAACAAAGTTGTCGGTGCCATATAGTTTTACCCTTGTCCGAAATTCTGATATTCCGAAATTCCATAATTCCGTAATTCTGAAATTCCAAAATTCCGTAATTCTGTCATTCCGCAACAAACCATTATATGTAGTTTTTTTCTAAATGCCTTCAGATATTGGGCTGATTTTTGGTATGTGAGTTTACCATGATGAGTTACAGATCAAGTTTAAGTTTTGTTCCGCTCCACTAATTTTTGACGAAGTTACAGGCTTTGGACTTTAATAAATTGTTGAAAATCACAGTTAGACAGATTTTTTTTCTAAAGGCCTACAGATATGGGGCTGATTTTTGGTATATGAGTTAACCATGATGAGTTACAGATCAAGTTTAAGTTTTGTTCTGCTTGGCTAAATTATGCCAAAATTGGGGGCTATGGACTTTGATAAATTGTTGAAAATCACAGTTATACAGACTTATTTTCATAACGCTTTCAAATATAGGACTGATTTATGGTATGTGAGTCACCCAGGATGAGTTACAGATCAAGTTTAAGTTTCCTTCCACTCTGCAATTTTTTGCTGTAATTTCGGGCTTTGGACTATGATACATTTTTGAAAATCACAGTTATACAGACGTTTTTTTTTAATTGCTTTCAGATATTGGGCTGATTTTTAGTATGTGAGCAAACCATGACTAGTTACAGATCAAGTTTAAGTTTCGTTTCACCCTGCTAATTTTGGCCAAAATTTTGGGTTTACAACTTTGAAAATTGTTGAAAATCACAGGTGTACTGACTCTTTTTCTATATGTCTCCAGATTTTGACCTGATTCTTGATATGTGAGACTACCATCATGGTTGTGTCCACATGTGTTATTGAAATTGCACATTTATCAACCTTTTGAGACGGGGCCATTTGTGTCGCTTTGACACATCTAGTTTTATTATGAATCTCATTGCAGTAATAAGAACTTTCATTCTGATAGATATATATCTATTTGCAAAACATTTTAAGAGGAGACACATAGACTTGCAACAAACAAAATCTCAACTTTAATTAAGTCAAAGTTCAATATCACAATGTCCACTTTTATATTACCTTTTTATACAACTGCAAAAATTTAAATTTTTCGTCATATATTGCTATCACGTTGGCGTCGTCGTTGTCGTCCTGCATCGTCGTCCTGCATCGTCGTCCTGCGTCGTCGTCGTCGTCGTTGTCCGAATACTTTTAGTTTTCGAACTCTAACTTTAGTAAAAGTGAATAGAAATCTATGAAATTTTAACACAAGGTTTATGACCACAAAAGGAAGGTTGGGATTGGTTTTGGGAGTTTTGATCCCAACATTTTAGGAATAAGGGGCCAAAAAGGGCCCAAATAAGCATTTTCTTGGTTTTCGCACTATAACTTTAGTTTAAGTTAATAGAAATTTATGAAATTTTGACACAAGGTTTATGACCACAAAAGGAAGGTTGGGATTGATTTTGGGAGTTTTGGTTCCAACAGTTTAGGAATTAGGGGCCAAAAAAGGGCCCAAATAAGCATTATTCTTGGTTTTCACACAATAACTTTAGTATAAGTAAATAGAAATCAATGAAATTTAAACACAAGGTTTATGACCACAAAAGGAAGGTTGGGATTGATTTTGGGAGTTGAGGTCCGAACAGTTTAGGAATTAGGGGCCAAAAAGGGGACCAAATAAGCATTTTTCTTGGTTTTTGCACCATAACTTTAGTATAAGTAAATAGAAATCTATGAAATTTAAACACCAGGTTTATGACCATAAAATTTTTGGTCCAGTTTTCAAATTGGTCTACATTAAGGTCCAAAGGGTCCAAAATTAAACTTTGTTTGATTTTGACAAAAATTGAATCCTTGGGGTTCTTTGATCAATGTTGATATGCTGAATCTAAACATGTACTTAGATTTTTGATTATGGGCCCAGTTTTCAAGTTGGTCCAAATCAGGATCCAAAATTATTATATTAAGTATTGTGCAATAGCAAGAAATTTTCAATTGCAGAGTATTCAGCAAAAGCAAGAAATCTTCAATTGCACAGTATTGTGCAATAGCAAGAAATTTTCAATTACACAGTATTGAGCAATAGCAAGAAATCTTCAATTGCACAGTATTGTGCAATAGCAAATATTTTCAATAGACAGTATTGCCCAATAGCAAGAAATATCTAATTGCACAATATTGTGCAATAGCAAGAAATTTTCAATGATTGGAGTTATCTTTCTTTGTCCAGAATAGTAGTTGAATCAACTTAAATCATTGTTTTATACAATATACAATGTATGTTCACTTTTACTACCAACTGATAAATTAAAACAATCTTTACCATTCAGTGATAACAAGCACTTTTTTTACATTTTAATATTTTATGATGTATTTAAATGAGTAGTTATTGCTATTTCTTCAATTTTTTTGAGAGGATTAATATTCAACAGCACAGTGAATTGCTCAAAGGCAAAACAAACATTTTAAGTTCATTAGACCACATTCATTCTGTGTCAGAAACCTATGCTGTGTCAACTATTTAATCACAGTCCAAATTTAGAGCTGAATCCAGCTTGAAAGTTGTGTCCATACTTGCCCCAACCGTTCAGGGTTCAACCTCTGCGGTCGTATAAAGCTGCGCCCTGCAGAGCATCTGGTTTGTTATAAAAGTGGGATAATAAAAAACCCTCAAATCTCCTGGCTTCAGGCCTGAATTCTCATTACTGTTCACATAGACTCTTGATCAATAGTGCACTTTATTAATAATTGATGGTTTTTATGTACAAGTCATCATATATTGTTGGTTAATTTTATTTTGAAATTTAATAGACCGTAATTACAGAACATTCAAAGCAATTAAAATCACCTCAGTTGACAATGTTTTCTCTGTGGTAACAATCTGTTATATCACCCTCTCAGCTATATATAAAGGATCACCTCAGTTGACCATGTTTTCTCTGGGGTAACAATCTGTTCTATCACCCTCTCAGCTATGTATTATTTATAGACTGTTCTGTTTGTTTCAGTGCTGGTAATGGAGTATATAGAGAAAGGTTGTATGAGAGATTACCTGAAGAAGAAAAAGAAGGAGAAAAATATGTTGTCGGTCACTAAGATATTAAGGATATGTGCTGATATAGCTGATGTTAGTGTTGTGATAGATATTTATTACTTGATTTATTTCACTTGACTGGGTGAGGTTTAACCGGTTCGCTTATTTAAAACCAGTCCATCTATAGCATGTATAGACAGGTGTTTTGGGATAACATAAAAAAGAAGATGTGGTATGATTGCCAATGAGACAACTATCCACAAAAGACCAAAATGACACAGACATTAACAACTATAGGTCAGTATGCGGCCTTCAACAATGGGCAAAGCCCATACCGCAAAGTCAGCTATAATAGGCCCTGATAAGAGAATGCAAAACAATTCAAATGAGAAAACTAACGGCCTTCTTTATGTAAAAACTCATCAATGAAGTGTCCAGTTATTCGTCCCATATTATACACTCAGTTCATTTGTATATCAGTTTTGTGACACTGGTAGGTTATTAGAAATCAATAATAGTTATGACGGAATGCATCCTTATCACACACATCTTCTAATAGACTGTCCTTATGCAAATTAAAATGAAGCTCCACCCGATCAGTTGAAATAACATTGGTAATAAGAATTAAAAAAAGAATTTGTTTCCTCTGTATTTTATTTCATGATCACTTATGCTATGATCAGTGGGACATCCATTTCACTGTTTCAATGGAAAGAATTATACATATGAAATAAGAGCTATCTTTACTTTAAAATGTGACTATTGTTTTGCAGGGTATGGCATACTTATCCTCTAAAAGAATTTTGACAATTGTTTTTTTAGGGAATGGCATACTTAGCCTCTAAAAGAATTTTACACTGCGACCTGGCAGCAAGAAACGTGCTCCTGAGCTCAGAAATTCGAGCCAAGATATCAGACTTTGGATTGGCCAAATTGTTAGATAAAGAAAAAGATTACTATAGAAGATCAGAAAATAAGAATTTACCAGCATGGTGGTAAGTCCTGTTTAATAAATTTCGGGATAACAAATAATTGTTAGCAGTTTTATTACAAAGATCAGGATAGCAGTTTTATTACAAAGATCAGGAAAGCAGTTTTATTACAAAGATCAGGATAGCAGTTTTATTACAAAGATCAGGATAGCAGTTTTATTACAAAGATCAGGATAGCAGTTTTATTACAAAGATCAGGATAGCAGTTTTATTACAAAGATCAGGATAGCAGTTTTATTACAAAGATCAGGATAGCAGTTTTATTACAAAGATCAGAATAGCAGTTTTATTACAAAGGCTAATGGTTATGTGCATGTGAAACTTGTATAAAATCCTCATTAAACAGATTTTCAACATTAATTTAGTCATAAGATAAGATAATATTTATTTCGGACTATCTGACACAAAATATTCTATTTAAATGTTAGAATAATATACAGTACTATTTATTGTTAAAACTAAGAAGAGCTATTTCAGCATGTGTAGATATTGATACGCAGACATTTTATTGTACCTTTAACAATGTTTGTATTTTTAGGTGTTCACCTGAGGCACTCAGCCATCGTAAGTTTTCCCACAAAGCTGATGTCTGGAGTTATGGTGTTGTATTATGGGAAGGATTTACGCACAGTGATTCACCAAAAGTTTGTCAAGATGTCAAACATCTTTTGTCCTCCATTAATGGAGGAAAGCGTCTGCCAAAGCCTGATCTCTGTCCTGCGGATGTTTATTTATTAATGAATCTCTGTTGGAGGCATAAGCCTGAAGAACGACCAGATTTTAATGAGGTCCATAAAAGATGCAGGTAGGATAAACATGATGTAATATTTTAAAAATAAAGTTAGAGAACGGAAACCAATTTTGGGATGTACCGACGTACATACTTACAAGGGTAAAACTTAATGACCCCTTGGCTACGGTGTGGAAATAAAAATAAAGGTTAGGTTCCAACACATTAATATGGTTAAAAAAACAATTGAGAAAAGCTAAATTTATACCCCTCTTTTTGTAAAGATATACATCAAAGTCTATGATTTGCTAAATAAACTCCCCAAAAATTTGTCTTCTTTATACTCCCCTCATCACCTGAGGGGACATTGAGTGTATCCCTTGACTTGGTGCTTTATTTGTCCTTCTATACGTATCAAACTTATACACAATATAAAAAAGAAGATGTGGTATGATTGCATTGCCAATGAAACAACTCTACACAAGAGTCCAAATGACACAGAAATTAATAATAAATATATATCACCATATGTACAATACTTATATACGACAAAACACAAATCAAATATGAATTTTGGTGATGTCACTTTTACCATTCTGGAGTTATGCTCCATTGTAACTTTACATGCAAGCGAAATCATCATCTGTGTGCCATGTACACACTCTTTGTTTATTTTTTTTTATCTGCAACCTGAAAATAATAAAAGGATTTATAATCATTAAAGTCAACATTCGAAGTTTCAGTGAGTTTTTCTATCAGAATACTTTTAAGCTGACATAGAAATTCAAATAAGCATGATAAGTGACTTATTTTTATAGTAAAAGTGACTTATTTTTACAGTAAAGTGACTTATTTTTAATATAGTAAAGTGACTTATTTTTGTATTGAATGTGACATGTTTTTATAGTAAAAGTGACTTATTTTTAGAGTGAAAATGACTTATTTTTATAGTGAAAGTGACTTATTATTATTGTGAAAGTGGCTTATTTTTAAAGTGAAAGTGACTTATTATTATTGTGAAAGTGACCAATTTTTATACTGAAAGTGACCAATTTTTATACTGAAAGTGACTTATTATTATTGTGAAAGTCGCTTTTTTTTTATAGTAAAAGTGACTTTTTATAGTCACAGTGACTAATTTTCTTAGATAAGTGACTTAATTTTTTAGAAAAGTGACTTATTTTTATAGTGAAGTGATTATTTTTATAATAAAGTGATTATTTTTATAGTGAAGTGATTATTTTTATAATGAAGTGATTATTGTTTATAGATAAGTGATTATTTTTATAATGAAGTGATTATTTTTATAATGAAGTGATTATTTTTATAGTGAATTGATCTATATACATCAACAGAACAGAGAAGAAACAGCAGTGGCTAGAAGAGAAACAGGTAAACTTCACTTTAAGTTGTCTTGTCTTTTAAGTTGTGAAAGTGGACTTTGAAAGCAACAACATTGTTTCATTATCTGATAAGTCCTGACTAGCAAGAAATTTCTGTATTTGAACAATTTTTTGACTCATATATATGTTATTTAATGTTTTCTTTTTTATCAATTGTCACTTACAAATCAAGTTTCAGTTTCATAGCCTAAAAATTCCTTGAAAGTGCTTTAATGTCTTTCACAACATATCATACTAATGTTAGAATGGCATTTTTCTGTCAGATGGTGAATGTATATCACAGATGTAACAGGCAATACAATTTATTCAACACATGTTCAATGTTATTGTTAACATCAACAAAAAGTGTTTTATACTGAGACCTCCTTTCATTATCTGATATATACTGTAAAAGCAGAAATTTTTGTTTGGGACTTAATTTCATTTATTTCGTGAATAAGAATTATCCAGGAAAGTAAAACCCCTACGAAAATTTGTTTGTAGACTTGCATTAATTTATGATCTCACAAAATCTTATTGATTTTATAGAAAAGATGAACATAAATGCATACAATGAAAATCATAGGTTAATTGATTAGACATCGATATTCAAAGGTTTTCTCTAAGTCAGATGATAATCCTAATACTTTGTACAGTAATTAATAATGATCAAGAACTGTCAATCAATGTCATTTAAGGTGGTACCTAACACTACAGGGAGATAAAATGGTTGGTTCAAAATTTTTGATATTTTGATATTTTTGTTAAATGGCCAAAGTAAATACTTTGTCAAAATTTTATGAAAATTAAACGAGCCAAATTAATTTTAGTGAAAGTGTTAGGTACCACCTTAACAGTCTAATGCATCTGTAATGCCCTCAAGTTGTAATATATTTATTACACAATCACTGTCTTGGGGTAAAACTTCAAAGGTGTGTAAAAGCCAGTTAGCATGTGCAGGTCACAACAATTGATTAGTGCTCACTGTTACTATGAAATGCAATTATTGCTTTTTTCCAAAGGCAAAAGTTAAGATCAGTTTTATTGAGTATTGTCATTTATAAAGTGACATTTACATGATTGTTTTCAAAAATTTTAAAACCGGGAAAATTAATCCCCAAGATTTTACTTTTGGATACAAAACCACGAAATTTTAAACCCATAAAAATAAATGTTTATAGAGTATATATATCTTTTCAGTGTCCTCAAATAATCAGTCACAATCATCTTCTCGAAACACAGAGTCTAATTCAAGCCAATCAGATAGAAGCTCTCAGAGAGTTGTGTCTGATTCTTCCAACCAATCAGAAGAACTGTTAGAAGCAAAGGAAGTGCATTTGGAACATAAAGACAAAATAAAGGAAACTGTTCATAACATATCAAGTCAAGCAAAACTTTTAAATAAAAAGCCAATTGACAATGCACCAAAAGACACCAACAATTCTGATGAAAAAATACCAGGACCCATAACTCCCTCACCAGAAACTAAAACAAGGACTGTGACTCATAATTCTAAAGCACCACTCAGTCTTAGTATTCCAAACTCAGCAGCACCTAGCCATCAGACTGGACCTGCTAGTGCTAGCCCAAGTCCACCAAGACCAACAGTTTCTGGCCACCAGACGGGCGTGGTAGGAACATCATTGCCACCGACACCCCTGGTACTGATGCCGCCAGCCACCATTCCTCTCAACTATTTATTGGAAAAAAAATGTATTCGCTACAATGATTGGGACTTACTTGGTGCTGTAAGTATACAATATAGATATTTACAGTTAAACCTGTAGATAGAGCTTACAGTCGGGGTCAGATCTACACAAAATTTCTCTTATAGAAATTTGAATTGAACGCCAACATTTTAAATGTAACAGTATTGGTAGACCTGGGTTTGAAGTCATAAAACTTTGCTCAGTGCTTGGAGCACAAAAATCATGCTCGAAACATGAAATCCAATATTTTGATTGGTTGATTTTGGAGTATGAGTACAAAAATCTGACTCGAACGTTTTATGACTTCAAGGCCAGGTAATTAATAAGATAGGGACCTGTTAAGACTGTCAAGGGTTGTTCTTGATAGAAGTTACCTTTGTTATGTGTCTGTATATTCTATAGGAGAGAATTGTAACTTGTCTCCTGGCCTCAAGTTTAAATCTGTTTGTCCATCAATGTATATGATTAATTATCCTGGGGTTGAAGTCATAAAACTTTGCTCAGTGCTCGGAGTACAAAAATCGTGCTCGAAAGTTTTATGACCGCAAGGCGTGAGATAACTGTATTGTATTTTAAGCTTGGCCTTCATCAAATGTAAATTTGTTTGCAAATTGAGTTTACCCAGCGACTCGTTGTGAGCTAGGTAAATGGGTATTTGTGACACCTAAATCAAGCTTTACGAAGGCCAAGCTTAAAATACAATACAGTAATCTTCATCCTAGTGCAGCATATTGAAAACAAATTCCATTAAAAATAATTACTTAAGGTGGTACCCAACACCTTCACTAAAAATTAATTTGGCTCGTTTAATTTTCATAAAATTTTGACAATGTTTTTTCTTTGACCCTCTAACAAAAATATAAAAATTTAAAAAATTTTGAACCAACCGTTTTGTCAGAAAAATTACACTGGTTACAGTTGGGTGCAGACCAAGCATTACATAAAGTAAACGCAAGTTAACGCGGCGTGCACATATTTCGTTAGTTGACTTTAAATTTCGCGTTTACTAGTAAACGCCCGTTTACTTCATTTACGTTAACGCGGTCAAAATGGAAATTTATAATGTCTACTCGAGTAAACACGCATTTACTCTGTGTCCGTTTAGTCAGTAGTAAACGGCCGTTTACTTCAGATTTCACTAGTTTAATTTTACGTGCACGTAAAAGTAAACGGGCGTTTACTTCAGATTTCACTAGTTTAATTTTACGTGCGTTTACTACAGATTACTTAATTGTATTTTTACATGCACTTGAGAGTAAACGCGCGTTTACTTTTCGCGTTAACTAATTGTGTATATTATAAAATAATTGTCGGATGCATTTTTACATTTATTTACGTTGTTGAAATGACTTAATATTTTACGTATATGTGTTTTGAACCTTAACAATCAAAAATACTTTTTATTAGAAATATAAACATTTATTAATTGCAAAAAAAGTCAGTTCCAAAAACTTTCAACAGCGGATTTTCTATTTTTCTGTTCAAAATTTACATGTACAAATATCGACTCACAATTAAACTGACATATTTAAAAAAAAAAAATTTCAATAAATTAATTAAAGAAGTGTCATTTCATTAAATGCAATCGTCAATATGTTGATCGAAAATGGACAGATGGATATTTTGATGTACCTTATCATGTGATATATTAGGTCAGTGTATCAAGGATACGAGTACAATCTACGTTAACGCACGTTTACTACAAACAGTAAACGGGCGTTTACTTTTTTTTACAAAAATAGAAGATACGCCTTTTTCGCGTTAACGCGACGAAACGAGAAAGTAAACGCCCGTTTACTCTTTACAAAATTAAAAAGAAGACACGCGGTTTTCGC
Organism: Mytilus edulis; assembly: GCA_019925275.1. NCBI lineage: Eukaryota > Metazoa > Mollusca > Bivalvia > Mytilida > Mytilidae > Mytilus > Mytilus edulis. The sequence continues at coordinate 63,118,528 of CM034358.1, read as the reverse complement.
GTTAACGCGGAGGTAAACGCGAAAGTAAACGCCCGTTTACTATTTATGTCTACTAAAATTTCGTAGTAAACGCAGAGTTAACGCGGCGTTTACATGAAGTGCACGTGAGTAAACGCCGCGTCAACTTTTTAGGCCCGTTTACATGTAATGCTTGGTCTGCACCCAACTGTATATAGCAGTTTGACAAACATCAATTTTAATCATTGAGAAGCTTAATATTCCCTTTACAACACAATGTAATTAAAACGTTTAGGTGACTTTACAGAGTTATCTCCCTGTAGTGTTAGGTACCACCTTAATTAGGGCCCCGCCTTTAGGCGGGTCGCCCTATAGTGATCAGTCTGTCCGTCCATCCATCCGTCCATCTGTAACACTTTAACTTTGTGTCCGCTCCATATCTAGAGAACCATTATGATTTCATACTTTATACTTTACTTGTTTATTAACCACCACCAGAGGGCGTGTCATGATGTATTTACAACTTCCTAGGTCAAAGGTCAAGGTAAAAAAACTTTGGTTTCAGTTGACAACCCTGTGTCCTGTGGTGAAGATCGTGTCCGCTCTATATCTTGAGAACCGTTATGATTTCAAAGTTTATACTTGACATGTATATGAACCAACACCAGAGGGTGTGTCATAATTTATGAACGACTGCCTAGGGCAAAGTTCATGGTCAAAAACTTTGGTTTCAGTTGACAACCCCATGTCCTATGGTAAAGATTGTGTCCGCTCTATATCTTTAGAACCGTTATCATTTTAAAGTTTATACCTGAAATGTATATAAACCAATATCAGAGGGTATGTCATAATTTATGTACAACTTCCTAGGTCAAAGGTCAAGGTCAAAAACTTTGGTTTCAGTTGACAACCCCATGTCCTATGGTAAAGATCGTGTCTGCTCTATATCTTGAGAACCGTTATCATTTCAAAGTTTATACTTGACATGTTTATAAACCAACACCAAAGGGTGTGTCATAATTTATTTTCAACTTCCTAGGTCAAAGGTCAAGGTCAAAAACTTTGATTTCAGTTGACAAACCCATGTCCTATGGTAAAGATACAATTTTTTAATGCACATTATTCACAGCGGGCCCACAGAGATGGCTCCCATCTCAATGATATCTAGTTCTGCTTAAAATAACATAAATTAATAAAAAATCTTTTAAAATGATGATGGCAATAATATTTTTTTACAGGGAAATTTTGGTGTGGTGTTCAAAGGAACTTTAAGGAAGAATGGTCGGGACATAAACGTAGCCATAAAAACTTTAAAAGAAAAGAGTGTTAATAGCAAGGAAGAAATCGAGACAGAAGTTAAAATATTAGAGGATCTTGACCACCCAAATATCGTTAAGTTTTATGGGTTCTGCCGGACAGACTGTTTACTCGTGATGGAACTGGTGGATAATGGAACCCTGGTTAAACATTTACAGAAATGTAAATCTGAGAAAGAAAATTTAGAAACAAAAAAACTTCTAAATTTATGTCTCGGTGTTGCTGAGGTAAGGTTCAATAATTACATTAGATGTATGTTTCATTATAATACTTTATTTTGATTGGCTAACAGCAATCTTGCGTCATTCTGACTTTAATATTCATATCAAAGCGAAATGTTACATTCATGATGACACGAGCTTCAAAAATAAAGTGCACAGGTAAATAAAAGAAACACTTCAAAGAAAAGATTTTTTCATGATCTTAGCGAAAAAATGTAATTATAAGTATTGAATGCTTCTTTTTTGTAATTTTGAAGTATTGCAAAAGGGTTGACATTTGCATACATTTTTAGAATGAAGAGCTTTTTAATAAAAAAAAATAAAAATATATGTATATATATTTATGAAATGTAAAAATGTTTTTGTTTAACAATTTTTAGTGATTATCAAAAACGAAAGTATTGTTAACTCCCCCTTTGGTCGGACATCGTCTTCTTATTTTGAAAGAAGAATTATACATTTCAACCTGTAAAGATTTCAAAGATGCAGATCTAATTGAGCCTGTACACTTACACAATGCCTGAGTTTAATTGTAATCTTATATTTTAATTCTTTTTTTATTTATAAAGAAGCTGAATTATATATTTCTAATCAATGATAAAAAATGTGTCTACATGTTCTAATTGTGCCCTTAGTCTCTAGGTTTCACTTTGTAACTTCTTAAACCACACCTCTTTTTAGGGAGAGATATATAATATTCATAGATAATTAATTCTGTTTACATACTGGTTCCCAGATGTGACCTCTTTACTATGTTTCATCTCATATCATAGAGACATAACTTGAGAATGTTACCAAGAGATTGATCAAATTGAAATCTGTGGGAACCCTAAAGTCAAAGAAGTGTTAGTAAAGAATGTTAGTGTAAGTTTAAACTCTTAGAAGTTTGGGGCATATAAATGTTGAAAATATGCCACACAGCCCTATATTTTGACCTTGTAAAAAATAGCAGTGCATATGAACTTTCCATCCTAGGATATAATTTTCATCTCACCTGGCCCAAAGGGCCAAATGAGCTTTTCTCATCACTTGTCATTCAGGTCATATGGTAGTTTGAAAGTCCGGCGTCTGTCGTCCGGCGTCTGTTGTCCGGCGTCTGTAAACTTTTACAAAAATCTTCTCCTGAAACCACTGGGCCAAATTTTACCAAACTTGGCCACAATCATCATTAGGATATCTAGTTAAAAAATATGTCTGGTGACACTGGTCAACCAACCAAGATTGCCGCCACATGTGGCTAAAAATAGAACATAGGGGGTAAAATGTAGATTTTGGCTTATAACTCTGAAACCAAAGCATTTAGAGCAAATCTGACACGGGTATAAAATTGTTTATCAGGTCAAGATCTATCTGCCCTGAAATTTTCAGGTGAATCGGACAACCCGTTGTTAGGTTGCTCATGTTGCTGCCCCTCAATTAGTAATTTTAAGGAAATTTTGCCGTATTTGGTTATTATCTTGAATATTATTATAGATAGAGACAAACTGCAAGAGCAATAATGTTCAGCAAAGTAAGTTCTACAAATAAGTAAACATGACCAAAATGGTCAGTTGACCCCTTAAGGAGTTATTGCCCTTTATAGTAAATTTTTAACAATTTTTGTTATCTTTTACAAAAATCTTCTCTTCTGAAACTACTAAGATGAATTTGACCAAAGTTGTAAACAATCATCATTTGGGTATGTAGTTTAAAAATTGTGTCCGATGACACCGTTTGCAAACCAAGATGTCCGACATGGCTAATAATAGTGCATAGGGTAAAATGCAATTTTTGGCTCATATATCTAAACCCAAAGCATTTCAGGCAAATCTTTCAATAATAAAATTGACTTTCACATTTCACGCTTACAAAAAATCAGCAATTCCATTTCACACTTAGACCCCAATGAGACCCATATTTAATATTGAATAACATCTAAGATTTTTATTTTGCAGGGCATGAAGTATTTAGCTGAGAGAAGCATTATCCATTGTGATTTAGCTGGGAGAAATGTATTATTGACCAATGATCTAACAACCAAGATATCGGACTTTGGTTTGGCCAAACTACTGCAGGAGAAGGCTTATTACAGACGATCAGGCGATAAGAAAATGAATGTTCACTGGTAGGAAGTTATATTATATTGATACACGATGATAAAATTCTGTATTGTAATTTATTACATACAAACACTGGTATGAAGTTATATTATATTGATACACAATGATAAAATTCTGTATCGTAATTTATTACATGTATTATGAATACAAACACTGGTATGAAGTTATATTATATTGATACACGATGATAGAATTCTGTATCATAATTTATTACATATATTATGAATACAAGTAGATGTTAAAAATATAAGCTGTGTTTGATAGCAATTTACATTATGCATATGAATATTAAAACAAGTAAAATCATATAAATACTGAACTCCGAAGAAAATTGAAAAAGGAAAGTCCCCAATCAAATGGCAAAACCAAAAGCTCAATCACATCAAACTAAAGGATAACAACTGTCATATCCTGACTTGGTACTGGCATTTTCTTAATATGTAGAAAATGGTGGATTGAACCAAGTTTTATAGCTTGCTAAACCTCTCACTTGTATGACAGTCACATCAACTTCCAATACATCTGTTAATTCATGTATGGTTACATGTAAAAGCATACTTTTGCAAAGTTACAAACAGGCAAGACATATCTCTGTGTCAACAGTTAATTTTTATATTTGACTGTATTTTATTTCATATTTTGTTTTACTCATGTATTTCGTAAATCATTTATAATCTTTCCATAGGTGCTCTCCAGAATTTTTTCAAGAAAGAAAACTCTCGACTCAGTCCGATATATGGAGTTATGGGATTGTGTTGTGGGAGATATTTTCGTACGGGAAACATCCAAACATTTGTGGAACAGACACAGAGATGAATAAAATTGCAGAGTTCATTATAAATAAGGGATGTCATTTAGCTCAGCCAGAACAATGCCCTGATCATGTATATCTACTAATGAAAGATTGTTGGCAAATGGAACCAAAACAACGGCCAAGTTTTTCAGGATTAGTTCAACATTTCAGTAAGTTGAACACACATTTTTACTCAGTTTTTTTTTTCTATCTGCACACATATAACCCAAAACTTAAAGAAAAACCTTAAACAAATGTTCCAAGGTATTGTTTGTATGATATCTAAAATGATAAAAAAAAAATGGCACGTCTATACAACAAAAGAGTTCAACAGTTAAATGTCTTTGTCTCTGTGGACAAACTGGAATTTAAAAAATAAAGGTTTACTGTTTTGAAGGTATCTGCTGAACTGGTGTAATGAATATGCATTAGAAATATAGCATTTAACTTGATAACAAATTTTAATTTAAAAATTTACAATTAAAAGAATTACAAGTTTTCATTTCTGTTATCATGTGAATGACCCCCAAGGGTGACTGGGGAAAATAAATATGATCACTTGGTCTTCTCCCGACTGGCAGTAAAACGCTTGCCGAAGTGGGGTGTCCGTTTGGCTGTGCGGGATGTATTAAGTTCGCAGTCACGTCTGGTCAGAATGGGGACATTTAATCGGATGTCTCATGTAAAGAGAGTGCCACAGTCTTTGCATGTTAAGAATCCTTGCAACAACTCTTTAAGGGCCTGTAGGTGGCATTTTGCAAGGCAAAATTGCTGTTCCTATCTAATATACCCTCAGTTTTCAGTGGCAGTCTAAATTCCCCGACCTTCATCCCTAATGGCCTCTGTTATGACAAGACCTACCTATTGTACATGTTGTATTTATTGTGAACTTGGTCTCATCCTGAATATGCATGAAATATTTGCCACTGGACGTTAAGCAACCAACAATAAATCATGTGAATGAGCCAAGTGTATTGTGTGCTGTGTTAAGTGTATTGTGTACTGTGTTATTCACCCATCACTTTTCTACTTATTTCTACTTCCTGATTACTGCGTACTAATCATAAAGGGTGTCATATGTGGGCAATAGCTCACGAATTAACTTGTTTATGTTTGTAGCTGGTCCTATAAGCACTTAATAACATTGTTTGTAGTTAACTTGTTCCTATAAGCACTTTTAAATATAAACATTAAAGGTTTCATTACCCCAGATGTGCATATCTACAATGAAAGTCTCCTCATTTATACTCAAGTTCATAATGTGTGAAAATCCAAACATTTTTACAAAACAGAAGGGCTAAAAAAAAACCAAAGAAAACAAAAAGTTTAAGGAAAGCCAGGCAAGGAATTAGAGAATTTGATATATTCCTTAATTTAAATTTATTCCCAAAATTTTATAACAGCAAAAAGAGAAGTTCACGAAAGGTTGAAATTGGCCCTAAGTTTTTAATGTTTTTAGCTCACCTGGCCCAAAGGGCCAAGTGAGCTTTTCTCATCACTTTGCGTCCGGCGTCCGGCGTCGTCCGGCGTTAGCTTTTACAAAATCTTTTCCTCTGAAACTACTGGGCCAAATCAAACCAAACTTGGCCACAATCATCATTGGGGTATCTAGTTTAAAAAAATGTGTGGCATGACCGGGTCAACCAACCAAGATGGCCGCCACGGCTAAAAATAGAACATAGGGGTAAAATGCAGTTTTTGGCTTATAACTCAAAAACCAAAGCATTTAGAGCAAATCTGACATGTGGTAAAAATGTTTATCAGGTCAAGATCTATCTGCCCTGAAATTTTCAGATGAATCGGTAAATCGGTTGTTGGGTTGCTGCCCCTGAATTAGTAATTTTGAGGAAATTTTGCTGTTTTTGGTTATTATCTTGAATATTATTATAGATAGAGATAAATTGTAAACAGCAATAATGTTCAGCAAAGTAAGATCTACAAATAAGTCAACATGACCAAAATGGTCAGTTGACCTGTTTAGGAGTTATTGCCCTTTATAGTCAATTTTTAACCATTTTTCGTTAATTAAAGTAATCTTTTACAAAAATCTTCTCCTCTGAAACTACCGGGCCAAATTAATCCAAACTTGGCCACAATCATCTTTGGGGTATCTAAGTTAAAAAATGTGTGGCATGACCTGGTCAACCAACCAAGATGGCCGCCACGGCTAAAAATAGAACAAAGGGGTAAAATGCAGTTTTTGGCTTATAACTCAAAAACCAAAGCATTTTGAGGAAATCTGACATGGGGATAAAAATGTTTATCAGGTCAAGATCTATCTGCCGTGAAATTTTCAGATGAATCGGTCAATCGGTTGTTGGGTTGCTGCCCCTGAATTGGTAATTTTGAGGAAATTTTGCTGTTTTTGGTTATTATCTTGAATATTATTATAGATAGAGATAAACTGTAAACGGCAATAATGTTCAGCAAAGTAACATCTACAAATAAGTCAACATGACCGAAATGGTCAGTTGACCCGTTTAGGAGTTATTGCCCTTTATAGTCAATTTTTAACCATTTTTCGTTAATTAAAGTAATCTTTTACAAAAATCTTCTCCTCTGAAACTACCGGGCCAAATTAATCCAAACTTGGCCACAATCATCTTTGGGGTATCTAGTTTAAAAAATGTGTGGCATGACCTGGTCAACCAACCAAGATGGCCGCCACGGCTAAAAATAGAACAAAGGGGTAAAATGCAGTTTTTGGCTTATAACTCAAAAACCAAAGCATTTTGAGGAAATCTGACATGGGATAAAAATGTTCAGGTAAAGATCTATCTGCCGTGAAATTTTCAGATGAATCGGTCAATCGGTTGTTGGGTTGCTGCCCCTGAATTGGTAATTTTGAGGATATTTTGCTGTTTTTGGTTATTATCTTGAATATTATTATAGATAGAGATAAACTGTAAACAGCAATAATGTTCAGCAAAGTAACATCTACAAATAAGTCAACATGACCGAAATGGTCAGTTGACCCGTTTAGGAGTTATTGCCCTTTATAGTCAATTTTTAAACATTTTTCGTAAATTAAAGTAATCTTTTACAAAAATCTTCTCCTCTGAAACTACTGGGCCAAATTAATCCAAACTTGGCCACAATCATCTTTGGGGTATCTAGTTTAAAAAATATGTGGCGTGACCTGGTCAACCAACCAAGATGGCCACCACCGCTAAAAATAGAACATAGGGGTAAAATGCAGTTTTTGGCTTATAACTCAAAAACCAAAGCATTTTGAGGAAATCTGACGGGATAAAAATGTTTATCAAGTCAAGATCTATCTGCCCTGAAATTTTCAGATGAATCGGTCAATCAGTTGTTGGGTTGCTGCCCCTGAGTTGGTAATTTTGAGGAAATTTTGCTGTTTTTGGTTATTATCTTGAATATTATTATAGATAGAGATAAATTGTAAACAGCAATAATGTTCAGCAAAGTAAGATCTACAAATAAGTCAACATGACCAAAATGGTCAGTTGACCCGTTTAGGAGTTATTGCCCTTTATAGTCAATTTTTAACCATTTTTCGTTAATTAAAGTAATCTTTTACAAAAATCTTCTCCTCTGAAACTACCGGGCCAAATTAATCCAAACTTGGCCACAATCATCTTTGGGGTATCTAGTTTAAAAAATGTGTGGCATGACCTGGTCAACCAACCAAGATGGCCGCCACGGCTAAAAATAGAACAAAGGGGTAAAATGCAGTTTTTGGCTTATAACTCAAAAACCAAAGCATTTTGAGGAAATCTGACGGGATAAAAATGTTTATCAAGTCAAGATCTATCTGCCCTGAAATTTTCAGATGAATCGGTCAATCAGTTGTTGGGTTGCTGCCCCTGAGTTGGTAATTTTGAGGAAATTTTGCTGTTTTTGGTTATTATCTTGAATATTATTATAGATAGAGATAAATTGTAAACAGCAATAATGTTCAGCAAAGTAACATCTACAAATAAGTCAACATGACCAAAATGGTCAGTTGACCCCTTTAGGAGTTATTGCCCTTTATAGTCAATCTTTAACCATTTTTCATAAGTCTAAGTAATCTTTTACAAAATCTCCACTGAAACTACTAGGCCACAATCATCTTTGGGATATCTAGTTTGAAAAATGTGTCCGATGACCTGGCCATTCAACCAAGATGGCCGCCACGGGTAAAAATAGAACATAGGGGTAAAATGCAGTTTTTGGCTTATAACTATGAAACCAAAGCATCTAGAGCAAATCTGACAGGAAGTTAAATTGTTAATCAAGTCAATATCTATCTGCCCTGAATTTTTCAGATGAATTGGACAACTGGTTGTTGGGTTGCTGCCCTCCAATTGGTAATTTTTAAAGAAATTTTGCCGTTTTTGGTTATCTTGAATACTATTATAGATAGCGATAAACTGTAAACAGCAATAATGTTCAGCAAAGTAAGATCTACAAATAAGTCAACATGACCAAAATGGTCAGTTGACCCCTTTAGGAGTTATTGCCCTTTATAGTCAATCTTTAACCATTTTTCATAAGTCTAAGTAATCTTTTACAAAATCTCCACTGAAACTACTAGGCCACAATCATCTTTGGGATATCTAGTTTGAAAAATGTGTCCGATGACCTGGCCATTCAACCAAGATGGCCGCCACGGGTAAAAATAGAACATAGGGGTAAAATGCAGTTTTTGGCTTATAACTATGAAACCAAAGCATCTAGAGCAAATCTGACAGGAAGTTAAATTGTTAATCAAGTCAATATCTATCTGCCCTGAATTTTTCAGATGAATTGGACAACTGGTTGTTGGGTTGCTGCCCTCCAATTGGTAATTTTTAAAGAAATTTTGCCGTTTTTGGTTATCTTGAATACTATTATAGATAGCGATAAACTGTAAACAGCAATAATGTTCAGCAAAGTAAGATCTACAAATAAGTCAACATGACCTAAATGGTCAATTGACCCCTTAAGGAGTTATTGCCCTTTATAGTCAATTTTTAACAATTTTCATTAATTTGGTAAATTTATGTAAATTTTTACCAAATATAGTTCTCTGTTACTAATGGGCAAAGTTCATTATAGATATAATTGTAAGAAGCAAAATCGTTCAGTAAAGTAAGAACTTCAAACACATCACCATCACCAAAATACAATTTTGTCATGAATCCATTTGTGTCCTTTGTTTAATATGCACATAGACCAAGGTGAGCGACACAGGCTCTTTAGAGCCTCTAGTTTTATGTTGTTTAAATTGGGCAAAAAACATCCAAATATCAGATAGAAAAACTTCTGGTAATACTATAAGAACAAAAATATGTTTCTTTTTAAAAAGAACACATGCACTGTTTGAAACGACCACAATTTACTTGGAAGGATCGGCGACTTTCGAAAAATGTAATCGTGCCACAATTTTGATTATGAATTTTTACTTACCCCTAGTTTAAACTCGTCCAGTTCCATTGCGAGAGTATCTTAATATTCATTGAAGAATTGCCAATTGTGGACATTCTAGCATTTGGCAATCCATTGGAGTGTCAATTGATTACCACAAAGTTCAACAATAGGGAGGTCTATTACTAAGCCCAAGATCGCTTTTTCAAGTTATAGTTAATTATTTTAAAGTTCAACTCGTGAGAGTGAAATTTGTTATTCAAACAGAGCTATTTGCAATTAAATGATTGTCTAAAAAATTGCCAAAAATGACAATTATGAAATTGATTACACTTTATAATTAGCATGGCTAGAAAAATAAATTTTTCTTCACAATTATGATTCAGTTATAAGGAACAGGTGATCAAATTATATTGAATAGAATGTATTTGAAAGTCCTTGCATAATGAGACAATACATTGTTATATTTCATTACAGATCGTATGTTAGTCCAGTGAATGATGTCTAAACGGAGGTAAAAGCACCCATGGCCAGTAGGGACAGATACAAGGAAGACAAAGACCCATAGAACATAACATTTGTACATAGTATAGGAGCAAATCAAGATTATTGTCAAGGCATCAACTTCTAGTCCAAAAGTCAGATTATTTTTGTATACATTTGTATGTTGTTGTTTAAATTTCTCTCTTGGTCCAATTAATGTGAGAAAAAAAATTGAAAGATATTTTTAAATTATAAATCAAATTTCAAATTTGTTTTTTCATTCTACATTTGTTCAAAGAATCAATGTTTTGAAATCTCTAGACTGAGGTTATAAAACAGATTCATTTCTGATGGTAGTTTCTGCTTACAACATGTTGTTTTAAAAACATTTTTACCTCAATGTACCACTTGATTTGTTCTTAAGGATCAAACATCATACATTTGTCTGTAATATTGACCTAATAGTAATATGATATTTTTGTTTGTTTTTGTTTCTGTTATTATGAGGCTGACTTCATGCAGGAACTTCTTAGGAAGACAGATAAGAATTTAGCGTAATCCTTTAACTCTACTTTCCGCTATATAGATGATGTTCTTTCACTAAATAATTCAAAATTTGGGGACCATGTGGAACGCACCTTTTCAAACAATTGCAGACTTTCCATAGAGATTTTTTAAATGGAAATAAGTTAACAGATTTATATATTGATATTACTTTGCATAAAGTTGATTTTTATCTGATGTGACTCATATATTTATATTCATCATCCAATTAAAATTATTGTTACAGATAGTTCAAGCAACCAAATAATTATTATTTACATTTTGTTAGATTTATTCATTGAACTTATTTTTTATTGTTGGCCAGTTGTTGATTTCTGTGAATTGTTTGGAGACTGTTTGTCATATCTGTTTTTCTTGACTAATGATTTTTATCGCTATTTTGTGCATTTTTACTTTGATCTTTTTTTGTGATATTTTTCATATCATGCTACTAGCTTGAGATGGAAAAATATCGCTAGAAACTAAGCAGGCACGTGCATTGCTAACGAAATTGACATGAAATTGACAACGTCGTCATAGGTAAAATAGCGATAAACCGATTATCATTGGTCATCTCAACTCGATTGCCTTTCTCTCTTTCGCCGTCCCGGCTCAAGCGAGGAAATCAATCTCGTTGAGATGATCAACGATAATCTATAAGTATTGTCTCCGTTGTATCTTTATATTTTTGAGAAGTGTTTTACTGACTGTTGATTAACCTTTTGAGTTCTTTTTGTTGGACAAATTACTTTTAGGTGCCCTTTGTATATTCCCTTTTTTGTGAGATATATATTGCAGCCTCTTTAATAAAGAATTTCAGACTAAAAAAATGTCCCACCTTCTTTTTAGCTGTAGTGTGGCATCATTTATTGGAATGTAGAGTTGATATTGAGAAAACTGCTCAATGTTTTTAACAAACCAAAGACATACTCACTAATTATAAATTCTTTAGATTGAAGTATTTTTTGTTATTTTGTTAATATTGGTGAAAATTCAAGAAGATTTTCATATTGTTATGTGTTGTAATCTTTTTTAAATCAACAATGCTGAAAATAATAATGTTCATTTATTGTCATGTTTTCAAAGTTTTTTTCATGTATTTATTATTTAAGCTCTTGTCTAATTGGAACACATATAAATACCTTTAACATAAATGTCTTTCTAAATCAGCCCTAATACTTATACTAATACATACAGTTTTGTCATACATTTTTTCACATACTCCACAAAAATATTTCTTGAAAAGTTTACTATATATGTATTCTAGTTATATTAAAATCGTAAAAATTTGCATTTGTGTTTAACCCTTTAGATAATGAAACCAAACCTCACCAAAATTATGGCCTAATAAACAAAAAAACCTCAGACATTTCTGCATCTTATGGTATCTATTTTATGAAAATCACTCATAGATTTACTTGGTAATAATTTTTTGAAAAATATAGATTTTAGTTGAAATGATAGGACATTTTTTGAGTGAGAACTCACTTTTGTCGTATTACTGTAGTTTGTTTTGAAGTTCACTATATAATTAGCTACAAATTAATAAAATATCAGAAGAGTTATTATGTTTATGATTTTGTATATAATGTAAATAATTGTATTTATGGTCAATAGTTATTTTATTAGATAATTTTGTGTAGATAATTATAAATTTATAGTTTTTCTTAGCAAGATGGTGTTTCTGATATAGCCAAGAAGCATCCTTGAGTTTGAAAGGCAAATTAATTATCTGAAATACATTGTTTTACTCAACAACATAAATGTCAGAAATAGATGAAGTTATACATTCCCTTTCTAGTCCACTGAGGAAAAGTTGTATCACTTTAGTAGTATGAGATGGAAGTTGAAATGTATACAGAAAGAACAATTAAAGGAAAATTAAGAAAATAGTTATAATGGAGAGTTGTCTCATTGCAATCCATACCATATCTTCTTATATCTATAAACTTTAATTATAGGAATGTAGCTAATATGTTAATTAATAAAAGTGCCATATTTGTTAAAGATAGACCTTATTTGTGAGTCTGTGACACTCGACATTAGTTTGGAACATTTGAACTATTCACATTATAAAACAACCACTTTTCCTTTGTTGTGTTAGATATATTCTGTAGTGATGTCTTAATTTTCAGAAACTGCTGCAATGACAGATAAATAGCGATAAGGTGTGTTATCTTGCTATGATATGATATTTAGTCCTAATTTTTGTTAGATTTACATTTGCTCATTTAATTTTCTTGTTGTCATGTTATTCATTATACATGTTATATATTTACATTTATCATATGTTTAGTAGTAAATACAGTAGTTTTGCATATTTGATAAATAGCCTGCTGTTTAATTCATATCGCGCAACTTTGATGCGCACCCTTTATCGCATACCCTTTATTACACCCCTACCCTTTATCGCATACCCTTTATCACACCCCTACTTTTTTTTTTTTCCTCAAAATAGGTCAATTTTTTTTATGACGTTATTGTTTGATATGTGACGTCATGAACGTCAAGTTTTCATATTGTATTTGACGTCACGAACGTCAAGTTTTCATATTTTTTGGCAAACTTAATGCAACTATAAAAAATATACAAAACACACAAATTAATACAATAATAAACAAAATATTTTAAAAACAACAGCAGGAAAATTGTAAGGTAACCCATTTTCTTCGGATAAGTAATTGAGCAGTTCTTTTTACGGCCTTTGAAACAAGACAAAAGTAGAACTGAATGTAACCCAGTGCTATGGATCAGAAAACAGTTCATATAATATAATACTCTTCTGTTGAAATATATGATAAAGCGTATAATACATGGCAAAATCCGTATCATATGCCGTATCACCCTCGACCAATATCATCCCTCGGGCCTAAAGGCCCTTGGGCTGATATTGATGTCTCGGGATGATACGACATATGATACGGATTTTGCCATGTATTATTCTCTATATAATATGTTATATTTGCTGCTGGACAAACCACCAATATTCTATTGTAGCTGTATTGATACAAATGCAAACAATCTTTATGGGTCAATCAGTCCTGTCACCTGTATAATGTTGTGTGTCAAATGTTGATAAAAATTAAGATAGGTGTACATATTTGAGGTCCAAGTGCAACCATAATGTAAGAACTTATTATTATTCAACAGTTTTGCACACTCTATCAACAATAACTCTACTGACATAGCTATCTTAATGAAGGTCCCCGTTTTATTAGTACAAGAAGTTGAGAGAATCTTTAGTTGAATAAACTACATATTGTTAATTTTTAATAAAAAAGTATAATATGACATAAATACATAAATATTCTTCTTATTTTGATGTATCTATATTCATCTTTTATTTTTGAAAGCAAAAGAGTATCCAAACTTAATCTGAAATTAATATTTATGTTAAAATTCTCATGTGTAAATAACTATTATCATATTTCATGTTTCTGGTGAACACATGTTTGAATGGGTTTACGCTAGTAATTTTGGGGCCCTTTATAGCTTGTTGTTCGGTGTGAGCCAAGGCTCCGTGTTGAAGGCCGTACATTGGCCTATAATTGTTTACTTTTATAAATTGTTATTTGGATGGAGAAATGTCTCATAGGCACTCATACCACATCTTCCTATATCTATTTTCATATTTCATGTCTCCAGTGAACACATTAGTTTTAAGTCAATTATTGAATAGATTGTACAGTATATTAGCTTCTAGATTATTATTCAGGAAAGTCAATTATAATTTGAAGGATTGTAAATAAAATTATATGTGTTGTGTCCATATAAAAATACCGGTATTTTACATGTTTAAAAATTCACTAAGCTATGCTGTGCCATCTCCATTCTTGTATAAACTCCTATTCATTTAGTTTGGGGATTGGAAGTAAAAATCATTATTATACTGTAAAATCAGAAACTATTGTGTGTATTGATTATTTCGATTTTGTCATTTTAGATTTAAATGCGGTTTTAATTTTTACGATTTTTGGAAAAATCCTGCTTAATAGTTCAAAAGTACCAGGATTATAATTTAGTACGCCAGACGCGCGTTTCGTCTACATAAGACTCATCAGTGACGCTCATTTCAAAATAGTTATAAAGCCAAACAAGTACAAAGTTGAAGAGCATTGAGGATCCAAAATTCCAAAAAATTGTGCCAAATACGGCTAAGGTAATCTATTCCTAGGTCAAGAAAATCCTTAGTTTTACGCAATCAGGAAACTTATAAAAATGACCACATAATTGATATTCATGTCAACACCGGAGTGCTGACTACTGGGCTGGTGATACCCTCAGGGACGAAATGTCCACCAGCAGTGGCATCGACCCATTCATATAAAATATTTAAAAATGCGAGTTTGAATTGTTGCGTTTACAACTCTGTGAGGATTTTCACAATAATAAAAACCTCGCAATAATTTCTGAATTTACAGTAGTGCTGTTGATTTACATTTCAAAAATTATTCTTTTGAAAAGATACTATCAAAATTACCTGGTATATATTGATTACAAATTTAATGTGATATATGAGGGGTTCTCAGCAAAGCATACACTGTAAAATTGGGGATTATTACAAAATTTTAAACTCAAGATCTGTATTGGTGTTTAAGCTTGGAGCATCACTGAAGGGACATTTGTGATCTAAATGGACATCTTGTGGAGTAAAATTGATGCCATCTTTAATATGTGATTCTATTAAATGTAGACTATATGCCTTCAAAACATTTAAAAAGTGGATTTACTTCATACCTATAAAAGAAACTGAAAGATTTAATAACATGATGGTTGGTTCAACCTGATCCCTTTTTCGTCCTTTTTCCAGATTTTTCATAAAATGTTCCTCTTTTCAAAGGGTATCATTTCTTTTAAATTTGTATATTTGATTAGCAAAAAGTATTTTGATAAATAAAACAAACATGCATAAATAATGCATAATACCACCTGCCTCTCATTATTTCAATAGCATGTTTCAAACATTCATAAAACCGATTTTAAGGATTATATCCCATGACCCAGGTCTACCCCTTAAGGGCATACGATACAGTTACAGGGAAGGTAATGATGTTGCTAACGTAAATTGTTATTTTCGCGACATCAAACTGACTTATCGGGAAAAGATTCAGTTTTCGACTGATTTTTATTGTTCAAACTGAATTATCTTAAAAATGAGTTCATGAACCCCTCTTTTTTAAAATGGATTGATTACGGGAGAAGATTATGTGTGCCATTTTTCATGAAAACATAAATGGTGCAATTTTTTAAAATTTGATAAATATACAGCAAAAAATGATGTTTTTTCTACATTCATGAACATTTGATAAATATGAGTTATTTCTGAATAAAAAATGTATAAATTTTTAGAATACTTATAAAATACAGAAATTACAAATTATTTAACAAAAAACAATATGTGTTTATCTTTGTAAACAAAAAAGTTATGCCTTTTTTTTTCGAAAGGGTAAAATACGGCCACAAATCCAAATTTTGAGCAAATATTCAAAATTTCGACCTCATTTTACTCAAAAAGTAGTCCATGAGGGTATATTTTTTATTACATATTTGATTATCAGGTAAAAATAGTCTTATATTGAAATTTTTATCAAAATGTAAATACTGGTCAAAACTGTATAGTATGCCCTTAAATTTTAATGCAATTGGATTTTATTTTTACCATCTTTTAATTCAAATGATATTTTTATTTTATTGCTTCCCCGTCTCTTACCAATTATTTAACTATTGGTCTGATATACACTTTTATGTTGTTTCAGTAAGATTTTTATAATTAAAATATATTTTCATATTTTTAATAAAAAATCATCATCTTTGTATAATGTTCAATTCATTGTTTTATGTAACAAATCACATAAAAAAAATATATCTTATATTATATATGGTTATACAGTAACTGTAATTTCAGAAAAAAATGTGTGCATTTATTATTGAAAAATCCTTGAGCGCTGGCAAAATTCATAAAATGGAAATAATGATATTGCCAAACTTTGATGAAGGTTAATTATTTTAGAATTTATGGACACAATCTATTATTGCGAACCTATTGCTATCTAATTTTTTAAACCAATAAAAACTTTTCAATAATTTCTGAAGTGACAGTTTACAGTATATTTATCAGAATCTTTTTTATATACCTTTGTTTTTGTTGCTGAGATATTAATAAACAATAAACCAATTGAATGTTGTTAATTTATATGGAGTGCTTTATATCTCACTTTCAAGACTATACAACACTGATCAGGTAGTGACTGAGACGATTGGAACTTGATGTATACAGAGATGTAATATACTGGAAAAGTCATATTTTATAGATATAACAAATGTGGTATTGGTGCCAATGACGCAACTATCTATCTAAGTCGAAATTTTTTTAAGTAAACCATTATAGGTCAAAGTATGGCCCTCAACACAGAGCCTTGGCTCACGAAAATGACTAGTGTAGACCATTCAAACAGGAAAACCAATTTGTATGTATTTATGGATAAAAAGGCAGAAGTTGCTAGTTAGCCTTTAACATATTTATTGGTCAATGACTGGCTGTTGATGGTACATTTCTGTGATTAGGTCATTTTGAATCTTTTTTTTGGGAATGGTAGGTAATTGTATTTAGTGTAAACAATCTATATAAGATAGTGGTATCATTGTCAATGAGACAACTGTCCACCCAAATCCCAATTTATAAAAGTAAACCAGTATAGGTCAAAGTACAATCTTCATCACAATGCGCAAACATTATGTCAAATGGCATTTTTGTAGATTTTGTGATCCTAAAAATTAAAGACATGTGGTCTTTTTCCTACTTTTAAATCAAATATACTTAATGAAAAAGTAATAGATAACCATGTTTTAAGTAACGGGACCGGTGATTTAACAAGAACTCAAATATTATAATGCAATATCGTATGCAAGTAAGTCTTGTCCAGAAATAAAACTCGGCAATTTGTCTCGAATGAAACAGATATCATGTAAACACAAATACACCGATGATATCACCAAGTGATGGACAACTTGAAATACAACATCTTTGTTTAGTTTGATAGATCGATACTGTAACACCCTCTTTCGCAATTTTTACAATAATAAAAATCTCGAAATAATTTCTGAATTTACAGTAGTGCTGTTGATTTACATTTTAAAAATTATTCTTTTGAAAAGATACTTTCAAAATTACCTGGTATATAATGATTACAAATTTAATGTGACATGAGTGGTTCTCAGCAAAGCATACACTGTAAAATTGGGGATTATTACAGAACTTTAAAACTCAAGCTCTGTATTGTTGTTTAACCTTGGAGCATCACTGAAGGGACACTTGTTATCTAAATAGACATCTTGTGGAGTAAAATTGATGCTATTTTTAATATGTGAGTATATGTAACGTAGGCTATATGCCCTCGAAACATTTAAAAAGTGGATTTACCTCATACTTATAAGAAATCGAAAGACTCAATAACATGATGGTTGGTTCAACCTGATCCCTTTTTCGTCCTTTTTCCAGGTTTTATAGATGGATACTGTAACACTCTTGTTTGTACTAATTGTTCGTGTTCGTTACTTTAAATGTATGAATGACGTCCTATCTCTCGACAACCATTTTTAGTGAGTGCTTGCATCTCATATGTCCCAATGAACAAGACAGTAAAAGCACTACTGAAACTAAAAGGTCTGCTTTATATTTTTATCTTTTCCCTGATATTGATATAAATGGACTGTATATTTATAGATTATCGTTGGTTATCTATACAAAAAACTAAAGATTCGACTCCCTGAAGCAAAGTTGACCCTAGATGGATTTGAATATTATGCTTTAGGTCCTTTGTGGTTTATAGCTCTTCAACGTTTTCGGTCCTTATAAATGTTTGGCTTTCAAATATTCGGCTTTAAGCGTTCCTGTTGATAGTAAATCCAAAAAGGCGCGTCGGACGCATGCAATTTAATAAAAAAAAACTACGGGAATCGCATGAAATTCAAAAAGAGCTACACTGGGTTCGGAGACAGATTAAGCGTTCCATGCATGTATCATCCGACCAACATGTCAAATCAGACAAAATCTGTATATTAACAGGTTAGACGATTATGATCGTATCTAAATATAGAATCAAACACTCATAAACTGCGGGTGCCTTAATTCATTTTCCAAATTGACATCGTTTTGGTTCTGTACTTCTGTATTAATTTGGTGGTTTATAATTTGGTATTATGCATTCGGATCATTCCAATGGCCAATCTTTTGTTTATGTGTATCACCATTTTGTCAATAGCTTTTCTATTATATTTTGCATTCGGGGCTATTTAATGGATTTTGTTTCCACGTACTCAATTGAGTATCCTTTTCTCTCTTTTTTTTTGAACCTTTTTCCAACCAATTGTGAAAAAACTATTCCCAACAAATGATTAACAGAAATGTAATTATGACAAACTTTTCTTTGTTTCTTCTGAATTTCTTATATTGACGTCTTGACAAAAGGCGACCATGCATGATGATGTCACATATAAATAACACACTTTCTGCAAATCTTTGAAATGGAAGAATAAAAATAATTAGAGAAACAGATTCTACCGCTATAACTCGTGTATATTTTAACACTTTCAATAGTTAACATTCATCTGAAAAGCTCGGTAAGGCTCGTGTTTTAATATCAAAATTTAGCTGTCGTGTTGTGAGATAGCTTGATATACTCCGTACAATTTATTATTTTTCTAGATTGAAATATATTATATACCATATTAATAGAGCGCAAGTTAATCATTTTGTTCCTGTATATTGTATTTGGATTTTTTTTTTATTGTTTTGTAAATAAAAGTATGATTACCATATAGAAGTCCAGGGCTAATTAAAAAAATGGAGAGTCATGTATTGAATTATAAGCATGGTATTTTACACCACTGGGTCGATGTCACTGCTGGTGGATGTTTCATACCCGAGGGTAGCACTAGCCCAGTAGTCAGCACTTCTGTGTTGACATTAATATGAATTATATGGTAATTTTTGTAAATTTGCTGTTCTTAAAAGTATGAAATATTCGAAAAACTAAGGATATTTGTTTTGCCGGGCATAATTTACCTTAGTCGTATTTGGCACAACTTTTGGGAAATTTGGGTCATCAATGCACTTCAATTTTGTACTTGTTTGGCTTTCTAATTATTTATGAGCGTCACTGATGAGTCTTGTTTGCATAAAACTCCCTATCATAACTCCTAGATAAACATTTAAATTAATTTGTTTGAATAACGATTACAGTTTAGTTAAATAGTGAATACAAAAAAACTTCCTGAAATCGTACGTGTTCACGTGAACTGTTTTTTTCCATGTCATTGTAATTAAAACTATTATGTTTTACTTAAACTTTTTCAACTAGGTGGATTCCTTATTGTTATTTACATGTCACTTTAAACAAAATTTAATTGAAAACCATTAAAATATGAAAGCGATACCCGGATATATAACTTTTAATAATACAATGGTTGAAACCTGAAACGTTGTAAATATTGCCAGCAATTACGTTGAAAGTATTTTTTAAAGCTCTGTATAAATCGAATAGAGCATCTTCTAAATTTGCCAATTTTAAAAGAAGCAACTTGCTTTTCATACTAGTATCAAACTATGAAAACTGTTCTTAGCAGCTCGAATACCGGTAGGTATTTTTATAAAACGTAATCGTAAAAGAAACATCATTTAAACAATCAACTGTTCCAAATTTAGAAATGTCTTGATCAGGCCTGGGGTAATGCCTTGATTTAGAGTTTGAAAGTTTGATTGCTTATAGCTAATCTTCACAAAGGATACTAGTTGTCAGTATGAAACAGGCTGTTTTCATTCCGCATTTCTGCTTATTGTATATGCAGATTTATATCTTTTTTAAAATTGCACAAGGTGTTTAAATATTTAGAATGGCATCTGTTTACTTATATGATAAATATGTATTTAATGCTTATTACTATTACGATTTTCTGAGATAATAATTGGGACGATGTTTTTTAGGGAAAGCTCGCGTTGAATGTTGTTAAGAATGCACATATTGGTATTGTTTAAAATAAATTGTTTGACTTATTCTTTTGCAGGCCGTTTGTTTTCGGGTTTTGCTCAACACTAGATTTATTTGACCAATGTATAATTTTTTCATTACATGTGTTGTAGGTCTGTAACGTACGTATGTTTACACAGTTTTGACTACTCGGTCCTAATTATTGAAAATACCATCCCTTAAAAGCAAACAAATAAGTAGTTGTTTATATTATTTTACATTCTGATAGACACCTTGTCAGGTATTCCTCTTCCAGTGCAATATATATGTATACTTTAAATCAGATTTTGATTTTAAATAAAGGCAACAGTAGTATATCGCTGTTCAAACTCATAAATTCATGGACAAAAAAACAAAATCGGGGTAACAAACTAAAACTGAGGGAAACGCATTAAATATAAGAGGAGAACAACGACACAACACTACAATGTAACACACACAGAAACGGACCAAGCATCATACATAATCCCACGTGAATACCCAATATAACATCAAAACCAAATACATGAATTTGGGATAGACAAGTACCGTGACACGTCTTATCGCAATGTGAATTTACACTCAAAAATCAGAGAAAACAAACGAAGCAACGTTAAAATGTAACACACACAGAAACGAACTATAATATCACAATGGCCATATTCTTGACTTGGTACAGGACATTTTTAAAGGAAAAAATGGTGGGTTGAACCTGGTTTTGTGGCATGCCAAACCTCCCTCTTTTATAGCCATGTGAAATATAACATTAAAATGACAACTCAACACCACAGGACTACAATATAAATAAATTGGAGAACACAATTGACAAAGAAACACACGAACATTTATTTGTAGAGAATCAAGCTTAAGGGTGAAATAAGATAAATATACTATTTTAAAATTTAGATCATTTTTAGTTCAATTTTGGTCATATTGCTTGTCAGCTTATTGCATTTCGGTATTTATTCACCCTTGGCTTTCAACTACTAGTATTCGGCTTTTAGCTTTCCTAGTGAAGGTTAATCCAAGAAACGATTCGGATGCATGACATTGTAATGATTGTATAGTACTGTATAGTATAGTTTAGTATTTATCATTTTATTGATGCAGTTGCACGTTATTTTTTTTATATAAGTCAATTCATAATAATATAGTATTATTAATATTGTTTCCATAGTATACGGATCCCCTCACTCTATCATTTTCTATATTCAATACCCCGTGAAATTGGGGGCAAATCTCTAAAGTGACTTTAAAAAAGATCATATCATTAGAAACATAGTTTCAAATTTATTGGACTTCAACTTCATAAAAATTTGCATTGACCAAAAACTTTTACCCAATGATTGAACGAGTCTGAAAAACATGATACCAATATATAGGGCATCATTAATAGCGTGTAAGGGAATGTTGGTCTCTAATTGTTTAAATATTGGTGTTATTTGGTGACTTTCTCATTGAGGTTTACCCAGTTAGGATTGCTTTACAGTAATAATGTACAGTTTTAAACATATCAGGATAATATGACTGTTGACTGTTGACTTTCATTCGATATCTTTTCGTTTTTGTCAGTCTCCATACTTGAGATATATATTTATTCAATAATATATCACTTGATAACCATATATTTCATTAGTTGTGGTAAACAAGAACTTAGTACAATTTGACCCAAAATGACAGGTTCACCTTATTGCCCCTGAAACAAACTATCAATACATAACCTTTTTTTTTTCACTTCCACAGTCAAGATTATGAATGTCACCTGTTGATCACGAACCTATACAAGGATGTTGTCCTTCTGGCTGTTTCCTTAAACATCTTACACTTTTTTCTTTCTTTCTGATACCTTGTAAGGTAATCTCCGTTCTGTGTAATATAAACATGTATGTATACTTTAAACCAGATTTTGATTTAAAAACATATACTGAAGGGAATCTAGATAAATTTATTATTTAAAAATTATATGGATTTGGCTATTATATTTAGGTCCATTTTGCATTTGTTTTGGTCATATTGTATGAGTTATATGGTTTGCTACTGACCCCATACGGATCCATAGAGGGTTAGTAAAATTCATAGGGGGGGTGAGGCCGGAGGCCGAATCGCCTATTCATTTTATTCACCCTCTATGGTTCGTAGGGGGTCAGTAGCTAACCGTATAACGAATTTATCGCACGCTGGACTTTTTCTGCTGCGTTATGTTGAAAAATAAACAATGAAACACAACAACATCGATAGATGACGTCACTATTAACGCGTCATGAACCCCCTATGAAATCTACTAACCCCATACGGTCTCATAGGGGGTCACCACGTGACGGCGTTAAACCAATCACAACGTGATATTTTACCCACGGTGCGATAATTTTATGTATACACCCTTAGCGTTCAACTATTCGGCTTTCAATATTCCTGATGCATGACATTTCATAGTATTGTATTCATTTTTTTTCATGCAGTTTTTTGTCAATATTTCTTTTATAGGTCAATTCATAATATATACTGAGTGCCAATGAAAAATCAACACTTGGTTTTTCAAAAATAAAATTTATATTAGAAATTATTATCTTTCAAAATGAACAATTTTTACAATAGATCGATATCAAACAAAAATGTTTCATTGACATCTTTCGGGCGCAATAGGTTAACGAAACAACAAATGTTGAATCATCAACTCACAGTCCTAACAAAAGATGTTACTATCCCGTGGTGCAGCGCGATTTCGACAGCGCCGTGGAATTGATCATCCCGGACGTTTAATGCGATCCCGAGGAATGTTATTCCACTTGTCCTGCAAAGCAAACTCAAGCTGACTTTATGATATTGGTGGTGGTTTTCATCGTCTAAACCATGTCAAATCTGATGCAAAACTCGCTCGATCGGACCACAATCCGGCGAAAAGCATGACTTTTGGTCAAGGCGGGTACGAAATGTCTATGTTACCACCACTGACGGTTTTTAGTAAATAATGAATGATTTTTGGTCTAAAGAATTCGTTGTTTACGCCAGACGGCCGTTAAGATGTCACTGAGGAAAGACTGTGGTGCTCTTTAACAATTTCTGCGCAAATGGTGCTTTACTGAAATTGCTCCAAAGGTTCTACCGTGACCACCATGGAACTCTCGTGACCTTTGGACAGCCATCAAAGTCGATATCGGAAATGTTAAAGGTCAATCGTATCGGTCTTGCTGATCGTTTCTTGCTTTTTGTACCCCGGGATGTGGCTTATCATTAAATGCGCCATTTTGATTGAATGTGTGGATGATTTGGGTTATTGTAGACGCTACAACTGCAGTCTTCTCGTAATTGTATGCTGTGAAAAGCTTCATTGGACCATGCCCAAAACTGCATGTCGCTGGTTCTCGGAAAGTCCTGGCATTTACTCCGATGTTTATTGCAGTTTCTCAACAATAAGGGCGGGAACATTCATAACACTAGCCAAGCTTTGAATGACAAAATCGTGAAAATGGTGCGTTTGTTGAAAAGCGGTGAACTCGGTTTATGTCCGTTTAAAATAACCCTAACTTCGCATTTGTTAAAAAAACTATACAAAGTTCTGATATAAATAAAATAAAAATTATAAGATTTTTTTGAAAAACAAAAGTGTTGCGTTTTCATTGGCACTCAGTATATAAAAATAAAACAAGATTGTGTCCATAGTAAACAAATGCCCTATCCGCACTATCATTTTCCATGTTGAGTTGAACGTGAAATTGGGGTAAATTCACTAAAGTGGCTTTAAAACGATCATAGCTAATGAACATTTGTACTAAGTATAATCTTAAATGAACTACAACTTTAACGAAAATTGCATTGACCAAAACTTTTACCTAAAGCAGGACAGACGGACGAATGAAATAACAACAATCCGAAAAACACAATGCCAATAAATGGGACATCAAACTTATGGTGTAAGGGAATGCTGGTCTCTCACTGGTAAAATATCAGTCTTGTTTGTTAGTAACACTACACAGTTATAAATATATACGTTTCGACTGTTGTCATGAATTCGATGATATTTTTTTTCCGGTTTTGCCCACTCCGCAAATGAGCTTTTGTACTTCTATTGATATCCCCCTTATTTTTTACATTACGACATGTAGCATACTACATCTCAATATATCCATTCTAAGATATATCACATGGTATGAAGATATTTCATAAGTTGTGTGGCATACAATTTTACCCAAAATGACATGTTCACCTAATCGCCCCTGAAAAACAACAACAATAACTTGTCCTGTTTATATTGAGATATCAAATGTACCACCTAGATTAATAATATCTTATTACAAACTGTGTCGATATAAAAGCCTTGTTCTAAAAGTGATCGGATAAACAATAAAATCAGAGAATGCAATAAAGCCGCATATATATATATATCTGCGTCCATAGTAGAACGATTTCATACTTGAATTAAAGAATTATACCGTTTAAAAATGATGGTAAGTTAGATTTAGAGATATGATGTTATTAAGTTATATATTATAGGGTCAATAAATGATGAGAAATATCCAGTAACATTATTACATGTTTATGGTTAATTTGTATCTAATCATGAATGTAACGCTTCAAAATTAATAGATGCAACAGACCGATTAACACTGACATCCCTCAAACACCATTTTATTCAGCTGTATTGGAGACCTATTGGTGGCCTCTGGCTGTTTTCTGCTCTTTGGCCAGGTTAGTGTCTCTTTGACACATTACCAAATTTCTTTCTCAATTTTTAAGTTCTTGTAATATTTGGTAAATAAGTCATAGTTCATCATAAGTTACATATAATTAAATCAACTCAAATAAAGACACCGACAACCTTAGTAATGCTTAAATAACAATTGAAAAAGTACATGATATATCGAATTACATTATATGCAATGAATAACAGGTTCCGGACTGAGAATCGGCTTGTAAAGGTATGCACATGAGCTCTTCATCTCCTAAAACGACATGTAGTGCATAATCACCACTACAAAAATAACTGTCAAAATATGTCTTGTTTCACCTATATTTTCAAGTTCCGCTGTCATGATCATGAATAAATATGATCATATACCAGGTAGACTGGTTGTTTTGCTTTTGGCTGCTTTTTAAACATTTTTTTTCGTATAATTTGTCATTCTGAGAGACGAACTTGTCATATAATCTTCTTGCATAGCTTAATAAATAAATAAATACTTGGAATAATAATTTGATGAGCACAAAAAAAATACAACAAAGTAACAGTACCGCTAGCTTAAAGGAAAATTCAAAACGAAAACATCCTAGGGGAGCTACCATTTGATTTTTAGGGGGGGGGGGGGGGGGGGGGGCTAGGATGAAAAATTTTGTCCTGCATTTTTTTTAGCTGTAATCTCTGTCCTCCTTTTTATTTTTCACTCTGTTTGGTCCTGCTTTTTTTTTTTTAGTTTATCCTGACTTTTTTTTACCTAAATTGTCGTCCTGACTTTTTTTTTGGCAATTGTCTCATCCTTCCTTTTTTTTACTCAAAACTCCTGTCCTGCCTATTTTTTTTCAAATTTCATCCTAGCCCCCCCCCCCCTCCCCTCCCCCTCCCGATAAAAATCAAATGGTAGCTCCTAGGCAAATGATAAAATCAAAAGCTTAAACACACCAAACGAATGGATTACAGCTGTCATAATTATAACTGACTTGGTACAGGCATTTCTTAATATCGAAAGTGGAATAAATCTGCTTTTTAAGCTAGCTAAACCTCTCACTTGTATGAGAGGTTTATTATTTTTCAAACGGTATCATGAAGACAGATTATTATTTGAAAAAATAGATGGCTTTGGCTACCTTTTTCAGTTACCTTTTGTTTCTATAGTTCTTTTTTCTCTTAAAAAAGATTAAGACGTTAGTTAACCATTGTTTATTATTTGTTGTTCGATGTTGTTGCATAGCTATTTCATTGAGGTATGTGCCTGTCTCAAGCCTGTAGGTCTGTAGTTTCTTCTGTTTATGTCTGTCATATTTGTTTTTTGTAAATTGTTTCGTCAGATATTTGACCGTTAGTTTTTCAAATTTAAATTGTTTCATAGTTTTATGTCTCGGCCTTGTATAGCCGACTATACCGAATATAGATTTTCGAGGATACTGCTCAATATGGATAAACCTACGTTTCTACTGTTGTTGGCCTCCATTCAATGGTTATTCGTTTTTTCAATAATTATGTCGGTCTCGACGAATGAGGTTGTGTACTCTCCTTAGTACCAGCTCATCTCTTTCTTCTACGACAAGCTTAATACCACGTCTCATTTTAAGATATTAAAGAGAGTTAAAGCCATTATAAAAAGTGTTAAATGAAATAATCAAGTTATTGAACTATTTCCGATGTTGTATACTAGAACTATAAATGTGAAGAGACACTAACTGTATTGATGCATGCGTTTTGATTGACATGTTCTTTAAGCTGATTTTCTGAAGAATATGTCATGTTTCTTATATATTATATGTAGAGATATGACACAAACTACCAGCAGCTAGACATACAATGTTCAAAGAAACGAACAACCAGAAATTAAAAAGTGAAATTGTGTGAAAGGATTGCAACATTGGGTTAATTAGCAAGTATTCACATACAATTGTATTTGTTTATTGATACAGGAACTTGTACTCTTTTTTAATTCAGTTAAAGGTGAGATGTACACATTTAACATAAAAAAATGTATTTTTTACTGTCTGATTCCAATAGCTCCTAGTGATAAATTTACATGCAAAAATGAACCAAATGTCAACCTGAACTTGAAATAACTTAATTAAACATATGGATGAAATATGTATATCCTGGTCATGTAACCTATGTTAAGATAAAATAACCTATGGGGAAACTACCGAACTCAATAACATACGAACAGTACTATTTCATGGTGAAAATCTATATGAATGCAATTCATGCACACTAATTTTAACAGGGAATTGTGAAAAAAAACACTAATGGTAAGTTACGTTTTATTTATAGCATATCAATTTGATTTTGTTTTGATTTTGTTTTGTGTTTTTAACGCCGCTGTTGTTTTCTTTTTTGTGGCGGCCAGTTTGTATTTGTGGGGGAAGCCGGATAGCCTGGAGAAAACCACCGGCCTTACACGGGAAAACTGACAATCCTAGTCAATTAAGATTGGGGTTCGAAATCACAACCTCAGTGTTGAATGGCTAGTGATTACAGTAGTAACTACTTAAACCATTCAGTCACCGAGGCCCCTAATAACATATCAAATAGTTGATACCGATAAATGAATTTAAGTAAAACATTTTAAAGCAAATGCTATGGTCTCTAACTTCATAAAACATTAAAATCGCTGGACTCAAACGAAACTTTCATGTAAAACTAACATTTTTAAGGAGCAATTGAGTTAATTCGAGTTTTACCTTTGATTGGAGGGAGTTGTAATCTTAGTCTTGTTATATCTATGAAATATCAAAATGTAGTTCATTTGATTTTGATACAACTTGTCAAACTGAATACATATAATAAATCACACTATATGTAAAATTACTATAGTGCCTAACAAGATTGTGTGAGGTAGACGAAATTGACCTCAAAACGATCGTGATTACTTTTGATGTCCAAAAGTAGGCAGATCGGACATCTATTGACCTTATCTATTAAAAACATAAATTTTGAATTTATTGTAATTATAATATTCCATTGAAACTGAAAAATGTTTGTTTGTTAAAATCAAAAATAATTTTACTTGGCGTAATCGTGCGTAAAATGTATTTCGAAAAGACTTTAAGTGGCTAGTTTAATTGAATAGAACGTACTAATAGTAAACTTTCTCCTCTTTCTCCGCTATAGGCTATCAAAATATAATTTACCTAAATGTGTATATAGAAAATTATGTGAAAATATGAAAGTGGCAATTGTTACATGTACCTTTAATACCTTTAGTTTAATTGATAAAACGTAATATGGACTTATCCAGTGTCCAGTTTGAAGGTCATTTAATTTAATTTACATATTCATGCACGGTCTGATTTAATAAGTGTACTATATGGTCGAGGACTCTAATATGCATTAAAATTTTTCTTTTCAAAAATTGGCTAATGACATTATACCCCGCTTGCTTAGCCATTAACGTAATTTGTAGAGAGGGTTCGATCTGTGCTGTCGCTCAAGGAATACGGTCAGTATACTGACAATACAAAGAAACAATAATTTCAATAAATGAATGGTATAAGAAACCTAGAAATGACCACAAATGACGATTTTGCAAAGCAATGTATTTGTTCACATAACAAATAACTAAGATTCATAAAATATTTTCATATTTCATTGACAACGACAATAGAAATAGAAATACATAAACATCGCAGTGTCTCTAGATAACAATCGGTTGAGCATGTTGAAAACAAAACTTTGCGACAAATGAGATGATTTCAGCTTTCCAATTGTGAACTTTTTATTTCTCAGTAGCAACCTTCCAGCAGCACCTGCATACGGGATATATATCTCCCAATTGATACGATATTCCCTTGCTTGCATTTCCTATCATGATTTTCTTGATAGAGGGTTGCTGCTTACAAGGAAGCTGTTAGACCAAGAGTTCCAAATGGTGAAGTTAAAATCATCCCTTCGTAAAGGTTACGGACGCCATCACGAGTTGGTTGGCCGTTTTGTAATAACCGTTTCACAAATGATATCGGATATGTTCCTTACGTCGTAACTACAATCCTTTCCCTTTCAAGAATGTGACCTTCCGAATAAAACTGTTTACCGGATTTGTAATCACATAAGAAAAACGACGGGTGCCACATGTGGAGCAGAATCTGCTTACCCTTCCGGAGCATCTTGGATCACCCCTAGCTTTTGTTGGGTTTCGTGTTGCTCAATCTTTAGTTTTCTAAGTTGTGTCATGTGAACTATTGTTTGTCTGTTTGCCTGTTTACATTTGAGCCATGGAGTTGTCAGTTTATTTTCTATTTATGAGTTTAACTGTCCCTCTGGTATCGTTCGTTTCTCTTTTTAAAATTCTTTAGAATTTCAAAACATTTTCGAAGTAGCTAGCTATTTAACCCGGTTTAATCCACCACTTTATACATAGGAAAATGCCGGTACCAAGTCAGGAATATGTCAGTCGTTATCCAATCTTTTGATGTGTTTGGGCTTTTTATTTTGTCATTTGACTATGGACTTTCCTTTTTGAATTTAATATTTTTGTGATTATATTTGTTGCTGTCTACAAATGTTCTTTTAAATTTCCTTGTCAAAATAATTATGTAGGTAGCATATTGTTCTCACAATTGAAAAGGTTATAATTTGTCAGCAATTTTCAATGAACATATAATAAGAAATCTTCAAATGTTTTTAAAAACTATAGTCCAACTTCAAATTAATTTAATTAGCATATTTTGATAATGGATCTACTAAATATAACATACTTGTAACTGATTATTTTATATTATTGGCATCTAGTGGAAGTAGATTTATTCTATTTTAAGTATTTAGCAAGTTGGCAGTAGGACTTCGAGTCAATCATGTAAGTAGAAGTCCTGATTAATTATCTCCCCTTGTTTGTGTTAAATGCATCTTTTATCACTATTGTCTATTGCCTTGAGGTCAGATTTTTGTGACTGGGAAAGCCGAACTATCAACAAAGAACCCTTTAAGTTACCTTTGGTAGAAAACACTTTCGTTTCTAGCTAATATGGATTAGATTGGTGGATGTAAAATCACAACATTAGTTTTGACAGGCTAGTGATACAGAAGTCCAACCACCCGGCCACCGAGGTAAAACTCGAGATTATTTGATCTGTTGTGGTAATTGTTCTATGTTTGACAATGTTTTGATTTTTTACTGCTGTCGACTCTGTATCCATATTTCACATTTACATGAAAAAACTTTAATGTTATTTCTTAAGTTAAGATATTTAACTTGATTACAAATGTTCTTTTTTTATATTTCAGAAGCAGTTTTTCAGTCCAAGAATATTTATTTTCGTGCTCTGTGTAATATGCTGCATTTATCAATGTAGAGGACAAATAGCAAATGCAGCTTTCAATCCTTCAGGAGAAAACATCAGACGTGTTGTTCTTCCAGTACCAAGACCATTGCCTGTGAATCGAGAAGAGCCAAGGCGTTTTGTTATATCTTCTACAGATACAGACATGACAGAGACCGTAAATTCACGTACACGTGGTGGTGGGGGTTTTGGGGTTCCATTCGGTATGTATACTAATGCTGGTCATGTCTAAATATCAATTTGGAATTGGAGTAATTAGTTATCAAAATTACCAGGATTATGATTTAATACGCCAGACGTGCGATAACCCATCTTGACTGGTGGACAATCGGTCATCGAGGGTATCTTCAGCTCAGTAGTGAGAAAATTGCCGCTTAAAAATTGCGAAATTATAAGGAACTAAAGTCTCATTAGCTTAGACAAAGTTGACCTTTAATTGATTTGGCTATTGTATAATTTATTTGTTTTTGTTTTTGTTTTGTATAGCGTTTCAACT
Organism: Mytilus edulis; assembly: GCA_019925275.1. Taxonomy (NCBI): domain Eukaryota; kingdom Metazoa; phylum Mollusca; class Bivalvia; order Mytilida; family Mytilidae; genus Mytilus; species Mytilus edulis. The sequence continues at coordinate 63,087,293 of CM034358.1, read as the reverse complement.
GTTAGGTTCGTATACATTCTTGGATTTAAAACATTCCGCTTTGATCGTTCCTGATGACTGTTAATCCAGAAAATTTCTTCGAATATGTGTAAGAATGTTAGCTGTTGTTTTCATTTTTTTCTTCATATTTATACTTTTTATATATTTTAATGATTGCTATTCAACTTCAGGGTGCTTCAAACATGTAAGTGATTTTGACTGCGCGAAACAAGTGCAAGAGAAAAAAATCTTTGCATTTACGAAACTATTCTAATTTCTTTAAAAATATATGCTTGATTCAGATGGATATCTGATAGACAACCTTAGCTGTTTTTTTTTGTAAATCCTTATTGAAGCTTTGCATGGTTTAAAATGCTCTACAACTTCGTCCGTTATGTAAGCTTTTTTTTCACTTTTTCAATTCAATATTCATTGACGAGTAGATTTTAGAAAAAACGCGTGTCTCGAGTTTCAAACTGTTATCCTGGTAACTAAGATGAGTTTATCACTGTTAAAGAATGTATCATCAGCAGAGTAGTTTGACATGACTTTTCTTTGATATGTTTATAATAAGAAGCTAACCGTTTACATAGGATTGAAATTTGCAAAGTAGTAAAGATTTATTTTGCCAGGAAAAAATATTCATAGCTGTATTTGGCAAAACCTATCGACAGTTTTGGTTCTAAATGCTTTATAACTTTAATTTGTCTGGTTTCCTTTTTTTATTCAAGCGTCACAGATGATTATTTATTTAAACGAAAGTTGCGTCTTGCGTATGAATTTTTTTATCCAGTATATATAAAAAGTTAAAATACGGGATCGTTCTGTAGATAATGCATAATTCTATTATATAAGTCATTCTAATGCAATTTGGATGTAACAATTTTTTTCATTGGCTAAAAGTTGCCGTCAAATCCACAGTTGACCAGGCGTAACTAAGGAAGGAACCGCCATTTTGAATTGATTGAATCAACAAATGTTCGATTACTACTATATTATCGAAAATAAAACATCACCTACTTCGAATTTGCCGTTTTAATGAAATTTTATCCGAATTTGAAGGGTACAGGTAACGTAATAACCTCCACTTTGTAAGTTTTCATTTGTATGGCGTCACATTTAGCCTTTTTGCCAAAATCATTCATGAAGTTTCACGGACTTTTTTCTATTTGTCAAATTTAGACATTTTTTCAAGTTTTATCGTATTTTTTCTTCTTGAAATGCATTATAATCGGAATAACAGTACTGTCGTTGAAGAGTTGCCACCGTCAATTTCAATTTGACGGTCGCAAATATCCGTTTTACTGTCTCCGCTACGCGTCGAAAGTAAAGCTGCATTTGCGACCGTCAAATCTATAATTGACGGTGGCAACTCTTTAACATCAGTAATGTTATTTCTTGATTTAATAAAAGTTATTTAAGGAATGACTGTAATATATTTTCTGTCTATGAAGAAATAACATAACAAATTTGGTGCACATTGAATAACGCGCGTAGCGGGTTTTTTAACAGTGTGCACCACATTTTTTATGTTATTTCGAATAGAGAGACAAACATATTACAGTTATTTCTTATAATTTAATTCTAAATTCCATTTTAAACCTTGGAAACCTTCCAAGTCATGAAAGAACGTTGTTGACGTTACGGTCACATGACTAACTTATGTCTATGGGCTGATAACAAAATAACGTCAGCCAATCAGAAGACCCGTTACATCCAAAATTAAATTATTTAAAAATAGTTCTAACATATATTTGGTTTATATAAATGTGAAATCGGCGCGAAACGTTTATGTGCAGTACCTTATTGTGTTTTTATTTTGTGAATATTTTAGTTGCGTCTCAATTTTCTCCAATGACGTCGATGTTGTCGATAATGGCAATGATGGCGATGGCTTTGGTCCTGGCACCAGCGATAATACAAACGATGACAGAGACAACGACGACCCCAACAACCATTATAACACAAACAACACCAATAGCAACCACAACACCAGGAATTTCAACATCGACCGGAAGAGGAATGGAAGGACTTTAAAATGGAACGCAACATCCACATATTCCAACATCTTTATGTAATTCATATTAACCGTTTCTTTATCAAATGGAGGAATAAAAATACCTAATTTCTAAGGGTATTTTAATTTGATCTGGCAACTCGCTTGAACTGACTGGTTATATTTATATTGCTTGCATCAATCCAATGAATATTAAAATTGAACCCATCATCCTTTTATGCCAACAGATTTATGCTATACATATCAACCGTTTCTTAACCAGATTAAGGAATGAAAATACTTCATTCCTTAGGGTATTTCAAAATATTCTAGGAAATCACTGGAACTGACTGGATAAGTTGATATTATTACTTGAATCAATCCAACAATAATTTAGTGTTTCGATGGCATTTCTTTACCTTCTAAACTCGGTTTTTAAATATCGACTCGCCATCGCCAGTAATTGTCCTATATTTCCTAATTTTTAATCTTAGTTGATTAAAGCAGATCTGCAAAATATTTCTGCCTTGTATATGCTATAATCGTTTTCTCTGTGAATATCTTATTGCATATCACATCTTTTTGTAATATATTGCAATGCTTGATTATATTTGTTCCAAGTTTTCTTATGCCAGAGTTGTATTTGGTTGATAAACCTAAAGGATTTTTTTGTTTGGTCTCAATAGAAATTATCCTTTATTCTTGCCTCATTTATATTGTTATCTGTCTCTTTATCTTTGTATTCCCTCATATCGCTATTTTATGCCCTTTTTCCCTTGATCTTTTTTTTATATAATTTTTCATATCATCCTACTCGCTTGAGATGGAAAATTATCGCTAGAAACTAAGTAGGCACGTGGTGTTGCTAATGAAATTGACATGAACGTGAAATTGACACCGTCGCCATAGGTATAATAGCGATACACAGAATATCATTGGTCATCTCAACAAACTAAAAATTCAAAGATAAAACTTAGGATAAATGCAGAATAGATGAAATGACATGTTTAGTTTAACTTGAATCAGGTGTTATCATTTAGTGTAAGTACCATACAGGCTCACGCGAGAAAATCAATTGTTGAGATGATCAACGATAATCTATAATTAATAAAATTTCCTTTGAGTTGTGTAAGCATTTGTTCTAATATCTACGGTGTATATACTGTGTGTGTCTGGTGAATCGTATAATCTCTTCCATGATAAAACGGAAAACTCATGTCTCATATGACACTATGTAGGTGTAAAAAATAAACTGGTGGATTAAAAGTGTGTTTTCAAATTCGATATATTTTAATTTAGAAATCTTCTACTTTTAAATAAATGAACATCTATAAATGTAGTTTCAGCGTCTGTGAATTTACGAAACTAGTATTGCTAGTATTGCTAATATTTAACTCTAAAAAATTAATCAAATATTGTTTTTCGCAATGTTATATTATAAAGCCATCATCACTGTTTCTCACATAATAGTTATCAATAGTAACAGGCTTATAATTTTATACACCAGACTCGTATTTCGTCTTCATAAGACTCATCAGTGACGCTCAGATCAATTTAGTTATTAAAGTACTAAGTTGAAGAGCATTGAGGCCCAAATATTTTAAACAGTAGTGCGAAGACAATAACAATCAAAACCAAGGAGTAAACAAAGACTCACAAAACCAAAAGACATTTACATCAACAGTTATGAAAAATAAGAAATAAGAAACAACACGAACTCCACTAAAAACCGGGAGTGAAATCAGGTACTCCGGAAGGGTAAGAATTTCCTGCACCGTATACGGCACCCGTCGTGTTATTTCGTTGTTCAGTTCGGTAATGATGGAAGGTTATTATGACTGAGATATCATTATGATATCAGATATGATTTCTTACACACTTCAGTCATATTGGCCAATCAGCTCATGATGACGACCGTAAACTTTTTTGAGTGACCTTAATTTGATTGATTCATAGCCCTGTCTTAGCAACTTTTGAGAAAACAGTATTCCTTGTTCAACAAAATCAACGTACTTTGAGCTAGCTCTAGAGTAACGTATCAATTAAGACACATATACTCCATATGTTCGTGTCGCTGGGATGTTTCAACACAGAAATGGAAAGTTGACTAAAGGAAAATTAAAATCATCGCGTTTGTTACATTTCTTCAATAAACTCATATATATGTCCTGTCAGTTTTGAATAGCTTCTTACGTGATCAATTTACGCACAAAGAAGAACTCAATGTCCGTTGATGGTGTTTTCAACCTTGACTTGTAAATGACTTAATTATATATCCATATATGCATGGTGATTGAACTATTCATGTCCTTGTCGTGTAACCGATTTAAATATAAAATGACATAAGGGGTACCTACCAAACTCAATATTGTACATAATAAAACTTCATAGTGGGAATCTATGTGGATATATTATTTATCACACACTAATTATAACAGGAAATTATCCCTAAAAATAATGGTAAGTTACATGTGAAAAAGTTTTGTTAATATTATATCGAATAACTGATACCGAGATATAATTTTCTAAGCAAACTATTGTCAAGCAATCTTCTATGGTCCACCACTTCCTAGAAATTAAATAAATGCTGGACTAAAACTAAACTACTATGTAAAACTACCATTTTTGGGAGTATTTGAGTTCATTCCAGTTTCAGCTTTGGTTACTGATGTTCGGTCCTCAGTATTGGGTTTTGTTGACCCTCCGTCATTATCATGTTTATGTTGTTTATTTTTTAAAGGCGATGGCGGGATTTTTGTGTCGACAACTGCATTTATTCCGTCAACCACAGTTAAACGGATATTTCATAATGTTCAGAAAGGCATTTTGGAAAGGGTTTTTCAATTTTCCGACTAGTAATCATTGATTAAAAATGTCTTTGTAATCTCACTATCTTAGGGAAAGTGTTGATCATCAAATCTTTGATAAAATCACTCTTTACCTTTTTAGCTAGCTCATGTGTGTTTCCAGAAATATATAAACAAAGAAATAGAGAGAAAATGTTTTAAATATATCTGGAATGACAAACCAGATAAAGTAAAAAATAAATACGATGATTGGTAGTTATGAAAAAAGGTGTTTGAATATAATTGACATTGAAAGTCACTTTGAATCACTAAAAGCATCACGGATAGGTATAATCTTAAATAATGATATGGCCAGATGGCAACTTATACCTTTAAAATATTTACTAGTCTCAAGAAAAAAATGTCTAGCAGTTTATATGAATATTGATTATGATAAAATTGACCAATATCTATCTAATATTCAAAAAGTTAAAAAATAAAGTGTATTTAAAAGCTGGATGAAAGATGGGGGGCAAAAAGATATACCAAAAAACCTTTACGAAAACAAATTATTTTGAGGGAATAAATACATTAGATTTAATAACCAAGTCTTTTACTTTTAATTTATAAAACACAATTAGATTTATATAAATGATATTTTAGATAAAATTGGGGAAATTTCACAAGATTAAAAAAAAAAGGAAAATAAATCCAACTGGAAAGCTGAGTTGACATCCCTTAAAATACGCAATTCCAATAGATTGGTTACAATGTCTTAGACCATCTAAACATGCTAAACAGTAACGTTTTAGTAGGTAATATACTTTGTAAAAAATTCCATCGATACATACAGTTCTGCAATGGGTTTAAATGAAATTCTGTCTGTAATGGTCATATATTAACCATACATTTAACCATACATTTATACCAATCGGGTCCAAAACTTTTTGTTTTACTAATCTGTTTAAGGAATGACTGTAATATTTTTTCTGTCTATGAAGAAATAACATAAAATTTTGGTGCATACTGAATAACGCGCGTAGCGGGTTATTTAACAGTGTGCACCACATTTTTTTTTATGTTATTTCGAATAGACAGAATTTTTTTTACAGTCCTTTCTTATAATTGAATTCTAAATTCCATTTTAAATCGAAAAAAATAATAAAAAAATTTGGGAAGTCACGGTCACATGACTTTATTATGTTTCTGAGCTGATAACAAAAAATAACGTCTGCCAATCAGAAGACGCGTTACATCCAAAATTAAAATATTAAATAAATACTCATTTGACAAAGTAACAGACAAGGATTTATGTAACAAATTATTAACATTATTTCATGTCATGTTCTTTAAACTATTTTTTAAGAATACTTCATAATCTATTGCAATTAGTTAATTTAGAAAAAAGCTATATCATCAAAAAATATTGTTTTTGGCCATAAAATATCTTAATCAATATTACTTGGCTTTAACTATTTTATTACTATTATTGAGTTTTCAATTTATAAATCCTATTATGTATCTGATCAGAATATGAAAAGACTTGGTGTTTTTTTCTATTCATTAAATAATTCACAAAACGAGTGTATTATTCAAAGAAGTTAGAAGAAGTTATTTTTTAGTTAAAGAAACATTTATTAGATTGATGTTTTATTTATTGATATAATAGAATTGAAAATTATATTTATTCGTCACAAGGAGCTTTTAAATTAAAAAAAATGTCTTTGTTATCAGTAACCCTTTTTCTATGAAAACTTCTATCGAAAATTAAAGCTCTGGAATATAGTACCTATTTGAAAATATTTATTTACACTATATAAGGCGCTGTTGGGATGTTACTACAAAGAAAAAGAATTACAAAGACTTTGCTCTACTTCTGATAAACAAATTAGGTTGTCATATTCAAGACTTGCTTCAGGCATTTTCCGAGAGCACGTTCTAGTACAAAAACGAATAAACCGTTCAACCAAAAGATAGCAAAATAAATATATGTAAGTTTTAAGATGAACATGACACTTACAAGTATGACTTGTAATAAAAGTAAAATAGCAAAAATAACTATCAAAGCTGGTCAAATAGCTAGCTAACCTCTCTCTGAATTGGTGCATCTGAATCGTTTTTCTAGAAATACATATATATGACTAGCTTGACCAAAAACACTCCGGACAAGGCAAATCAGAATCCAAGGGTATACATGGTATATGTACTTAAATCCGTAATGCCGTATTTATCTACAGAATACAAAATAGAATAAGTATAATATTATTTTTCAAAATTTGTAAAATATGTTTTGTTGCGATTCAGTGTTTTTGTTTCAATTCAGTGTTTTTGATGTTCCGTTGTTTTTCGTTAATAGTTGATGTGTTTACCTCGGTTTTTATTGTGTTACCCGCATTTGTTTCTCTCGATCGATTTATGACTTTTGAACAAATACAGATATAAGAAGTTGTGGTTTGAGTGCCAATGAAACGATTTTCTCATCCAAGTCACAATTTGTAAAAGTAAACAATTATAGATATACGTACGGTACGTCATTTTTATAAATTTGCTGTTGCAAAACTTTGCATTGTTCGAAAAACTAAGGATTTTGGTTTCCAAGGATTAGTTTCCTTAGCTGCATTTGCAACAACTTTTTGCAATTTGGGTCCTCAATGCTCTTCAACTTTGTTCTTGTTTGGTTTTATAACTTTTTTGATCTGAGCGTCACTGATGAGTCTTATGTAAACGAAACGCGCGTCTGGCGTACTTAATTATAATACTGGTACCATTTCTATTTCAACCCGAATCATTGGCTTACATTAAACAAAATGGTTTAAAAAATGATATGGGTAAAACCTTTCAACAGGAAAATTACCAGTGTAATCTTTTTGTAATAAATATAAAACGTAGCACTTATGAACCACATCAACAAACGACAATTACTGATCTTGTGGTAATCTTAGTCTTGTAATATGTATCAACTACCTTTGCTGGACAGTAATTTAGTTATGTTATTTATAAACAACTTGTCAAACTGTATGTCATAAATATCACTTTATGTAAAAGTTCCGACAACTAGATTAATTTCTACCCGAGGATAACAAACACCGACAAAGGTGACGCTATAGTAGTTTAAGATTATCACAGTCATACCTAAAATAGTTATCAGAGGTACAAGACGTATAATTTGTTACGCCAGACCGCGTTTCGCTTCCATAAGACTAATCAGTGACGCTCAGATCAAAATAGTTAAAAATCCAAAACAAAAACGAAGTTGGAGAGCATTGAGGACCTAAAATTCCCAAAAGTTGTGCCAAAAAACGGCTACGGTAATGTCTGGGAAAAGAACGTCCTTGGTTTTAAAAATACAAGTAAGATATTAACTTTGAAATGCTAAAGTTAAAACTCGCATAACATGCATAATATCATGTTACATTAATATAATTTATTAAAATTGAGAATGGAAATGGGGAATGTATCAAAGAGACAACAACCCGACCAAATAAAAATAACAACAGCAGAAGGTCACCAACAGGTCTTCAATGTAGCGAGAAATTCCCGCAACCGGAGGCGTCCTTCAGATTAATTTGTTTTACCAATTTACTTCTTTATTTGTATCTTGAATTTGCAGAATATGGACCTGAAACTAATAAATGTTTATAAACTACACGGCCACTGAGATCCCCCAACAGAATAAGTCTAACAATGTAATGCTGTCGAAAACTCAACATCAGGGTGATACAGTAGTTCAACCACTAGTCCAATGAGATCACCCAAGAGAATAAGTCTGACAATGTAATGATTTAATGTTGCTGTCGAAAATATGTTTTCTTCAGTATTCTTATTTCAAATTCATATAAAAAGTCAATTTTATTTTTAAAGTTGTATTTAACTTGATTACTAATGTCTTTCTTTCCTTTCAGATAAAGTTTTTTAGTCCGAGAAAATTTGTTTTCATGGTCTTTGTAATGTGCTACATTTATCAATGTAGGGGACAGATAGAAAATGGAGGTTTCAATCCTTCAGGAGAAAACATCAGACGTGTAATTCTTCCAGTACCGCGACTGGTACCTGTAAATCGAGAAGAGCCAAGGCGTGTCGTAATATCATCATCAGACACAACAGACACAACAGGTAATCGAAGTTTACGTGGTTGTTGTTCTGTTGGGGTTCTTTTTGCTAAGTTAAGCAATGCAATGCTGGTTTTGTCTATGAATCAATTTGGAATGGAGTAACCCATCTTCAAACACTAAAACTATATAACCACTAGAAAAATTTGTCATTTTAAATCAGTATCAATATGATATTGCATTAATTTTCTGACATACACAGACTTGTTCTGTAGATAATGAATAATTCTATTCGTAGCAAATGACTGGTGTTTTTCCTATGGTATTTTTAATCGGACAAACATTTGGTAGTCCTTTTCAGTGGTTGTTTATTTATAAATATAAATAAAAAATTATAAACAACATGGTTTTGAAAAAAAAATACACGAAGTGTTTAAATCATTTGAATTTTTAAAAAATAGCTGACAATTGACACTTTCAAAAGGATTTCAAGACATTATTTGATCAAATTAAAAAAAGAAAAAAAGTAGAACTTCCATAGTCATCTCAAAGTTCAGAAGTAATATATATTATATCCCCAGCATATAATGCGTATAGATATCGGTGATTTCACATATAGTGGTTCACATAACAGACAGAATTCTACTGCGTCAAAATTATTTCCCCATTACGCCAGTTCATTTTCACAATCGTAGGGATGACGCGCTGCCAATTTTGTAATAACCGATAAATTTATCCACATAGCACAATTACGATCCTTATATGTCAGTTGTATTTTTAAATGTATCTACTAGCTAATGAGCATCAGTTAATGATTTTGTCTGCATTGATTCAACTTAAAACTGTTATCAGGTCGAATTTTCTAAAATTCTTAAGCTGGGGTCACATATTCACGATTTTTCCTGACGTCCTTGACTGGACCATTCGCGATTAAAATTTGTCAAAAGTCTGATCAAGATCCTGCGAAACGTGGATTGGTATTCAAACTTTAATTAAAATTTGTAAAACAAAAATTTGATCACGACAACAATCAGACATTGTTCAGGAAGCGTCGATATTCCACCGTTTCCAGACAAATTTATCCCGATAATCCCGTTCTTAATCCGCTTCTTATCAGATTTGTATCTTTCGCCTGGTAAAATTTGACCGAGTCTGTCACGAATACGTCCCGATTCTAACGAATGTAATCCGACAGATATCAGACAGTGACCAGGCAGTTAACCGTCGCTGATGGAAGTTATCCGTTCGGAAACTGTCGGCATAATCGAGATGATCAGGTACCGTCGGAACGTAATCATATCACGGCCCGCTCTATCGCATTGCAAACGGCTTTGTCTGGTTTCAGTCGTATTGTATTTTGTAATTGTTGGGACTCTGACGTGGGTATCATTGATCAATTTCAAATTTATAACGAGACTGTTTCGTCAAAAACTGTTCGCAATCGACAAGATCTGGATGCAATCTGGACTAAATCGACAGAAAAACAGCAATGAAAAATTTCTCCAGATCATTCCCGTTCAACGGGACACCGTCCAGAATACACAGAACATTGTTAGAAATTCGATCCGATACAGCAGAATCTGTCACGACATAGGCACGATTGCCGAACTATTCGGACCCTTCCCGACCCGTAGGAATCTGTTACGAACTTAAACCATTGCGTTCATACAATGATAGGACATTCCAGATAATTGAGCAACTTTTTCACTTTTCGTGTCGTAGTGCTGTCTGATCTCAAACGGGAGCAACAAACGGCAATGTGTGAACCCCGCATTAAACATTAAAAAAAATGTCTAGTTAAATATTTCGCGGAAGGGCAGACTAACATTTTCAGTGGTTAAAGATTATAAACCCTAGTTATCAAACACAAAACGTTATATTTTTCGAAGATATGCATTTGCATCATCCATCGTAAAATACTGTCGTCAAGTACTTTTAGTACAAAAAATAGCTATTCGAACATCTTTTGGTACTGTGATTTTTTTTATGTTATAAAGTTAATTAACCTGTAGCTTTGATATATAAAAAATATAAGAAATCTGAAGCGAGATGATATATCATATACTCTTGCTTTGTACGTTTTAAAGACAAAATATACACCTCAAACACGCCCTTACATAAAAAGGTGCACTCGATTTTCTCTTTTCGAAAAAATTGTTACCCATTTATGAGATTTTTTTCTAGAGTCACATAATGGAAGAGCAGACACGAAAATAACTGTTCTCCGTCCGTGGTAAAAAAAAAACAATTCATCGTAGGTCATGCATTTTCACAATATATAGTTTTTTAGTAATCCATTTTTTTTTTAATTTTACGACTATCAAGTCAGTTTTTTTACCTAAATTTTTAGCAAATGGGTGAGGGGTACAAAATAATATTTTACACGAATCATGTTCATCCCATATTATTTTTGTCTTTTCAAAGATGTATTTTTTCAATCATTTATAACAAACAAGTTGAAATAATATGTATTTTTTCAACAACAAAAAAACGAAAATTCACAAACTTGACAACATGGTAAATTTGACACAAAAAAGCATCAAAATAAGATAAAACTTTCTTCTATTTTCACTGACCCATAGTTGTTTCAGTTGAATTTATTCAGATTGGTCCACTTCGTCTTTATTGAAAGTATGAAAAAATTGATTGTTGAACTGTGATTTTTTTCCACGATAATCGCCAAAATATATGTCGCAATTGATGAAATATGGGAAAAACATCAAAATTGGCCAATATCAAAGGGTCGTAGCAAAATAAAGGTGCACCACCATAATATTTGTTCACCAATTATTTCTTTACAATCACATGAACCCAAAAACCAGATTAAGAAAAAAAATTCTAAAAATGTTTGACTCCTCCGAGATGGTCGGACAAAAGAACAATCAACAGCCACACCCCATAGAAACCCAACATGTTTAGTTAACAAACGTGTAAAAGGAATACGTCATCTGCAAATGTCTCAACATTTATCAATCAAGTTTAAAACTGAAAGTTATGAATCGATTGATAGAAAGCCAACAAACACAGAATCGAACGATTTGATAACAAATGACTTATTCTTGACTTCCCTTAGGATAGTTAAAGAGAAAACTGTTGATTAAACTTGGTTTGATGACTAGCTAAACCTCCAGCTTTTATGACAATGTTAAAAAAAATACGGTACATAAATAAAGCATCAGCACACGAAAAAAAAACTCGTCACAACAAAATTAGATAAAAAAAAAATGAAAAATAGTAAATGTTCTAAAACATCAAATAATGAACTGCTTTTTTATACTGTTTAATGAGTGTTATCTAAAAGTAATATATATATAATTGATTTTTGTGAAATCTGCGTGTAAATTCGAGGTACATTATTGAGTTTATATTTTCTGGTTATTTTAGATGCGTCTGAATTTTCACCAATGACGTCACTGATGTCGATTATGACAATACTGGCGATGACATTGATCCTCTTACCAGCGATAATACAAACAACAACGACGACCACAACATCCGTTTTAATACCAACAACACAAATAGCAACAACAACACCAGGAATTTCAACAACGACTGGAAGAGGTTCAGAAGGAGGTTAAAATGGAACCCAACATTCACAATTCCAACATCTATATATTGTTATATCAACTGTTACATGTACTTCACCAGATTAAAAAATTAAAATACTTCATACCTGGGGGTATTCAAATATATACTGGATAATCACTTGAACTGATTGGAAAAAATTATTATATTTCTCCGGAATTCATATTTTTTGGACAAGTTATCTTCAACGTGGTTGGAGATTTTTTTTGTATTGTTATTTAATGCAATTATAATAGGCAATACTTGTTGAAGATAATATTTTACCAATTGGACAATTGTAAACATCTGACTTTTACCAATAAACGTAAGAGACGATATTGGGAATATACCAAAGAGATAGCAACCCAACCAAAGAGCAGGTAATACATGAAGGTCTCCAAGGGGTCTTTAACGCAGCAAAAAAAAAAAAGAAATCGTGGTCTCTAACATAACATGTGTGTACTTGTACAGTGAAATTAAAAAAAACAAATACAAGATAAACAAAGGACAGAGGCTCCTGACTTGGTACAGGCGCAAACATGCAGCGGGATTAATATATGAAAAAGATGTCGTATGAGGCAACTCTTCACAAGCGACCAAATGAAACAAACATTTACAACTATAGGTCATCGTTCGGTCTTCAACAATGCGCAAAGTCAATACCGCATAGTCAGCTATAAAAGGCCCGAAATGACTATGCAAAACAATTTAAACGAGAAACTAACGGCCTGATTTATGTAAAAAAAACGTAACGAAAAACAAATCAACAAACAACAACCACTGATTTACAGGCTCCTGACTTTTGACAGATATATACATACAGAATGAGGCGGGTCTAAAGACGTTAGAGGGATCCCAACCCTTCCTAACCTGAGACAGTGTGTAGCAGTACAACATTAGAACGAACTATTAAAATTAAATGCCAAAAGCTTAATTCAACAGATGGATACAAATACAAATATGTATGATTTAACTCGATAGAAAAGTAAACAAAATATATGTGCACATCTGTTCTGTAGCTCCTATGAATAAATCTATATCTTAAAAATGTCTTCCTGAAGTCCATCAGTTTTATTAGGGTCATTAAAACAAGAAAAATATTCACTTAATCAATGGAAGCTGCCTTTCAGCGGTTTTCATGAAAACAAAGACCGAGAGGATATCCTGTCTGTATTTTTATAATTTTATAATCTAATGTAATTCAATTATTTTCCGTGATCGTATAAACTTTGAATGATATTTCCAAAGCTGCTTATTAACTACTTTGAAGGTTGAACTATTAAATATTTAATGAATTATTGTGCTTCTTAACGTGTTGATAAATGATACTTCAAAATTGATGTTTTTTTTAAAAACGGCAATGGTGTTCATGCGTGCGTTTAGTTAGATATCGCCTAAATTCACATACTGTACATCGCATCCAGGTTTGTTTTGTGTGCGTAAATACATATAATACTTTGAATTTTTAAATAGATATCAGATAAAAGTATTTACTTTTCTGAATCGAATAGACACTTGGTTCACATCATAACAAAAGTATTAAGCAATTTGATTACAAGGGTCTTAGAAACAGTATAAACGAGAATTTAGTAGGTATGACTAACAGGAACAGGAGAGTACTTGACAGTGAAACCTTTGATTACCTTATTAATGGTACTAGTAAGAATAGATTTTAGATCAGGTCATATGCATATACTATCAGTCAAGTTTAAGTTAAACATTTAGTGCCTTCAGTTTCTTTGGTTTGTAAAAAGGAAACACAATTATTGTATTAACTTATGCTATGCTGATGATGGGAATCATGAATTTTGTTTCACGTTATACATGTTCAAAACTCTTTGGTGAACCCCTGCAGAACGATCTCTTGGCAGGGTGAGTGTTGGTCAGGTTCTGTACAATGACTCCTTTTTTTCAATCTTGCAAATCGATGTTATTGTAATGAGATTCATGTTTCAGATCGTTTCAACAAACTGAACATGTTGGGTGATTTTTGATCTTATCGGTTATTTTCAACCCTGTTTCAATTTGTCTATTTTTTATTAACTTTTTTTTTATCAAAATGGAATTTAGTTAATAAAAATATAACTGTTTTATATTTTTCAAGTTGCCTATTTTAAAAGCTCATTATAAAGATAACTATTCAAACATAAGTGTCATTGTACACTTGAGAGGAAACAATACTAAAAACAATTAAAAACCAATTGTTCAGAGAACAATTGAAGGTCTTTCCACGGAAAATAATGTATTTTAATATGAAAGTTGTAAAATTAAGTTTAAAATGTCATTTCAATCGTCAACTGATAGGTTATTGTACGCTGATTCCAAAAATATATGTTTTCTATACAAAAATAAATAAATAAGGGAGATAATTTGTTACTTCCGGTTTGAAAAATGTTACTTCCGATAATATTTGAATATTTAATTGACACTGATTCCAAAAAGATCTGGTTCTATATACTTTTTTATTAGTAAAGTACAAAAAATAGCTACTTCCGGTTGTTTTTTTCAAGGTTAAATGGTTTGATACCTTTCGCCAAAAGTCTCATGGCTATATCATGTATACATATGAGCTGAAAGCAAAGGTCAAAAACTAGAACGTCAAATTAATCTATTACCTTGAGATCAATTTCAAGGTCATAAACCAAGGACCTCAAATCAAAAGACCATATGTCTTAATTATATTTGGTTAATCAGTTATATCACCATACGCATATTTTTAAATACAAGAGGGGAGAAAACTCACTTTTACGTTCGACGTACCCTTGCAATCAAAATTTACGTCTTACGACATGTCGCAACTAACAATTTAGAAAAAATAATTTGTCGATATCTTATACGGTTTCTGGAAATTAGTGGAAATAAGCCAAATTCAAAAATTAGAATATGACCTTGACCTTTGACCTTGACATAATTTTTATTTTTTTGGACCAAGGACCTCAAATCAAAAGATCCTTGGTCTCTAGCACTTATGGTTTACGAGATAGAAATGCATATTACTTATATCAAATGCATAAGGGGAAATAACTATCATATGGAGCGTTCATATCACTTCGGTCAAAATAGGACAAATCATGCAAAGGATATAACGAGCAATTTTGTAAAATAAATTTGTCATAATATTTTACGGTTGCGAAGGAGTTGCGCTAACAAGGAAAACAGTGTTTGGGGAGATAACTCCTACAAAGAAAAGTATTCGTTTACGCAGGGTAAATTTCAACAGCGCATAAACTGTTCGATATCATATACCAAATATCTAAGCGACATATTGCGAAACAAATGTTTATCGCAAGAACAAAATTAGGCGGAAGAAAAAAAAAAAAATAATCAGAAGAAAAACAATAGGTCTTTCCACAGAAAAGTGGAAAGACCTAATTACAGATGATGACTTTATGTCGGTACATTACAAAATGCGGATATGTCCAATTTATAGATTCGAACAGGCACATACATACTTTTGATGCGTGTGAGTTTTTGATTTGCAATTTTTTTAGGGATTTTCCTTTTTTGAATGTTTCCCGGAGTTAATTATTTTTTGGTGATTTTACTTTGAATTTGTTTAATTCGTCCAGCATTTATTATCATCTTCTCCATTGTGTTCAGTCACATGAATTAGATATTATTGATCATGGTCTATGAAGCATGGTCATATTTGAGTCGAAAATTCATATGAATTATATATAATTGTGGTTCGTGTATTCTTTTTGTTTCTCTTTTTTTTTTTTTTTTATCACAAGTGATGTTTTACCAATAAAAGGAACCTATTGCTCAGTGGTTGTTGTGTGTTGGTCTTGATACTCGTTTTTTATGCTAAAGTAGAGGGGCATTATGTTTTCTGGTCTATTCGTTCGTTCGTCCGTCTGTCAGTTCGTTTGTTCGTCCGTCCGTCTGTCCCGCTTCAGGTTAAAGTTTTTGGTCAAGGTAGTTTTTGATGAAGATACAATACAATCGATCTCAAACTTAGTACATATGTTCCCTATAATATTATCTTCCTAATTTTAACGACAAATTAGAGTATTTACTCCAATTTTACGGTCCATTGAACATAGAAAATGCTAGTGCGAGTGGGGCCTTCGTGTACTGGGGACACATTCTTGTTTAATATAGATTAGACTGTCGGATTTCCAGTTTGACTTGTTTTACAAAAGTAATTTAGGGGACTCTTTATAGCTTGCTGTTCGGTCTTAGTCAAATGTTGAAGACCGTAGGTTTACTTTTACAAATTGTGACTTGAATGAAGAGTTGTCTCATTGGCACTCATATAACGTCATATCTTTCTATTAACAAATTCGTGATTTCTTTTATAAGAAGTTATTAGCTTTTAACAAGCAGTCAGTAACTTCGAATACTCTCAGATCTGTACTTGTTGTCTTGTTGTTGTTAGGACGTAACCGGCCACGTCCACTCTGTGTTTTTATTAGATGCATTTTTGTGTGTATCCATCTGCTGATTTAAGCATTTTTACACAAACAATTTTTTATTTTTATATTGTACTGGTACACTACCCTCTAAGGTTAGGGGTCAGCTGGGACTAGCCACATGCTGTTTGTATCTGCCTATCCCAAGGCAATTGCCTGCAATTTAGTGGTTTGCGTTTGTTGCTGTGTTACATTTTTTTCGCACATTTGTTTGTACATTAATTAGGCTGTTATATTTCTCGTTTGAAATGTTTTACATTTGTCATTTCGTGACCTTGTATATATGACAAAATGATATATGCTTTGCTTATTGCTGTACCATAAACCTTTATATTCGTTCATTTGATTGTACATTAATCAGGCCGATATTTTATGTTTCACAGTTTTATATCTGACTATGCGGTATGGGCTTTGCATATTGTTGAAGGCAGTACGGAGACATGTAATTGTATATTTCCGTGTAATGTCTCTTGTGAAAATGTGTCTCATTGGCAATCATACCACATCTTCTTTTTTATATTTTGCTGTAATTCAATGGTACAAGAGTAGTAATATACAAATAGTATCGTTATGATATTATAATCTATTAAATATACAAAAAATGTTACAGCAACAGTTAATACACCTAAAGTTTCAACAAAGAATTGTTATTTTGATAGGCTGAAAGAAACGGCCATTTGGACAACAATTCAGAAACGAATAAGTACTCTTGATATCCCTTTTATCCGGAAAAACATAATCAATGAAAAACGAATATATTTCCACACGAATTTTGAAATATGTTTTAAACAGAATTTTTTCTAATATATATCACGACCAGGAAATATTTATAGAAATCGAGTAAATAGCTTTGTAATGGATCTATATAATTATCAAGTGTAAGTGTATTAACCCATTCAACAACAATTCATTTGGTTATTGCAGTTTTTCAAGATTCAAGATTCAAAGTTTTATTTAGAGTCGATATTCAATAAACTACATAACACAAGCTCTAGTGAGCTTTTCAAATCGACTTAAAAACAAAATACAGTTGTATTTGGTTTTATTATTGGACATATATATTACCAAAATGGACAATATAACTAGAGGAAAATGCAAGTAAGTTCCCTGAAACCTTTTTGTGAGTTCTAATTAATTGATGTTTATTGATACATATAAATGACAGAAAAAACGTTCATGGCAACTACAATAAATATGTCGTGTACAAATTGCAATTTTGTACAGGTTATAACATGTACAAAAATATTGTACATGTTATAATTTGTACAATGCTAAAATACAAGTTATAACATGTACAAGAGTACCTCGTACATGTTATAACCTGTACAAAATATTGCTTAAAAATAGTTTTAACTTGTACAAAATTTGAAAATAAAAATACGTTTCTATTACTATGTTATTACAATTAAAGAATGCCGTTAACCTCAATAGTATTTTCATCATTGTTTTGTTATTGTCCATTCATATTAGTGTGATATCTTTTTGATACAGTTAATGATCAAATACATAGTTTTTATAATTACTTAATACCTTAAGGTGGTATGGAAGTCTAAATTAAAAATTATAGAATTTGTTCATACTTTCCTCAAAATGTAGTATAATATTGTAATATTATTGTAATATTATTTATAAAAATATATAATTGTGACAACATGATACATTTTGTATGGATTATACCAGGGAAAACTGATTTATATGATTAGATTCTAAACTTAATGATAGAATTGTAAAATAAAATAGGAGAAGATAGCTTTTAATAAATGCTTTGATAATATCCAAAGTAAAGCTAGGGTCAATTTCGGCTAAAATATAAAATAGCAAAACTTCATGTAGCTTCCTTCAGAAATTTACTATTTCGGAGTAATATCCCCTTAAATTGTTAATTTTAAACATTAAAAATCAAGCAAATCTTGGCAAGTTCAATCTAATAATTAGCCCTGCTGATGAGAAAAACACAAATGGCGTGGTGATGAATGTGAATGAACATAGCGGCTATAAAATTGAAACTAAAGTGGGATAAATAAAGGGATACTTAATTAGACCAAGGTCATGTTTTTGCAAATGCAACTTCAAATATGTCACAATGAGTATAAGAAAAATAGTGCGTAAACTATCGTTGAGTGGAGGGCAAGGTTTTGTGCATCGTTAGTGTTAGAAAGGCAGTTGTAAGTCTTATAGGTGTTAATGTAGAAGAATGAAAGTTTTGTCTTTTCTGTGTGTGTTACATTTTAATGTAAATAATCAACCTTCTTTTGCTCTTGATTATTGCTCTATATTATTAAATCAATTTCAATTATGCATGTATCCCTCGGTTTTAGTTTGTTACCCGATTTTGTTTTTTGTCCATGGATTTATGAGTTTTGAACAGCGGTATACTACTGTTGCCTTTATGTATATTCTGCTTTGTTATTTTTTTCAAATTTTGTTCAGGTTAAAACCATTTTTAAGCAATATTTTGTACAGGTTGTAAAAGAGGACCAAAGATACCAAAGGGACAGTCAAACTCGTAAATCTAAAACTAACTGACAACGCCATGGCTAAAAATGAAAAAGACAAAAAAGAAAAACAATAGTACACATGACACAACATAGAAAACTAAAGAATAAACAACACGAACCCCACCAAAAACTAGGGGTGATCTCAGGTGCTCCGGAAGGGTAAGCAGATCCTGCTCCATATGCGGCACCCGTCGTGTTGCTTATGTGATTACAAATCCGGTAAAAGGTCTAATTCGGTAGGTCAAATTCATGAAAGGGAAGGGGATTGTAGTTACAACGTAAGGAACATATCCGATATCATTTGTGAAACGGTTATTCCATAACGGTCAACCAACTCGTGATGGCGTCCGTAAAATTTACGAAGGGATGATTTCAACTTCACCATTTGGAACTCTTGGTTTAATAGCTTCCTTGTGAGCAGTAACCCTCTATCAAGAAAATCATGATAGGAAATGCAAGCACGGGAATATTGTATCAATTGGGAGATATATGCAGGTGCTGCTGGAATGTTATAACATGTACGAGGTACTTTTGTACATGTTATACCTTGTATCTTAGCATTGTACAAATTATAACATGTACAATATTTTTGTACATGTTATAACCTGTACAAAATTGCAACTTGTACACGACACATATATAGTATGCGAAGTTGTCAACAACATTAGTTTGACAATTGAATATTAGTTAATGAGGACATTAACGGTAACACAGGTGTAAAGAAATACACAATGATTATCCATAAAGACGGAAGGAACAGAAATCTGAAACAGAACGCACAGAACGCATAAATCGATGAACAATGAATTTGACGTTCGAACAGAGTATTAGAAAATTGTATTGAAAGAGATTTGGCATATACAATATACTGATAAAATAGTTATTTTCCAAATATATTTTAAAGGTCAGTTTTATTGGTGAAAGAAGTTTGAATTCCTAGAGAGCTCGAGAACAACTGATCTTCGGTTGGAAAGTAATTTCTTAGTAGTCTTTTAAGTTCAGAGTCGAACTTCCGTTACCGGATTCGAGCGTTGAATTTAAAATTAGCAGTTTGATATCATCTATATTGACTTAGATTTTTTAATTTCCTGCAGAAGATTAGTTGTCCTTTTCAACCATTCCATTTTTGCTGTCATCACCCACTAGAAATTGAAACACCATTTTCTTAATTTCAGTTTCAAAATAAATATTTCATCTTCGTTGCCTTTATGAATACCTCATAATTATTAGCACATGTATATCGTTATTTTGGTTGCTCAATTTCGTCCTGTCCCTTAATCGGTTTTAAATAAATATACAATATTAGGTCAACGTCAGACAAAATATCAACTTTTATTTATGAGGCTGAGAAACTGGGGTAGTCTTAGATTCTACCGAGCCCTCCCTCAGTTTTGCGCCGATTTAACAAAAAGTTGATATTTTTCTGAAATTGACCTAATAATGTTTTAATACTGCAACTACAATAAATAAATTCATAGCTATTTAAATTGTAACGAAAATTTCAAACTTATTTTCATCCCTTAATGAACCCCTTGACTGTAGAAAAAGTGTTCCATGATGAAATTGACATTGCAGAAAATATAGCTGTTTTAGTAACTATATTCAGGAAATAAACACAACTAGTTGCAATATAAATGTTTCAAACCATTTCGGTCGGCGGCGTCGAAAAAAAATGATTCAATTTCCTTCCCAGACGATTCCAATGTCATAATTTATCTTGAAACTAATAGCAAAATCTGCATACAGTACATGTTATGCTTTGTTAACGCGTTACAATGTAATATATTGTAAAACAGTTTACCCACTGTCCTGTACATCCGTAGGCCAGTCTGTTAATTTATTGATATCCTTTCTAATTAAAATACATCAGAAAGCATGTTGTCTTTTTGACACATACCTCGTTTACTATCTCAAGTTCATTTAGGATATTCCCAAATCATTCCTCATATCATATGACAAATAAGAGATAGAAACATGTAATTACCATTGCTTTTAAAATTAAGGAACCGATTTTGTGTTATTGTATGATTTGCCATAAATTATTTTTTTATGGTTACATGTAACTTATTGTCACCTATAGTTTTTCAAATAATAAACACAATATTGAAAACATTGCAGGACAGAGTATGGAGAAAGATGTTGCTCAATGTATTACATCTTTAATGGAACTTGCAGAGGTAATGCATATAACATATACATTATGAAAAAAGTAAAATCACAAAAATACTGAACTCAGAGGAAAATCAATTTGGAAAGTCCATAATCACATGGCAAAATCAAAACACAAAACGCATAAAAAACGAATGGACAAGAACTGTCATATTCCTGACTTGGTACAGGCATTTCAAATGTAGAAAATGGTGGATTAAACCTGGTTCTACAGCGCTAACCCTCTCACTTTAATAACAGTCTCATCAAATTCCGCTACAGTTACATGATGCGTTAAATAAACAGTCACAATTAATAAAATAGTCAAAATATAGGTACATCAGTCATCATCGTATAACAATTTTAAAAGGAACAATTTAACAGGACACAAAAACATCTACTATCTACGAACACATGGATTGATTTGAGTGTCTGACGTCAGAAAAATTATATACGTCACATAAATTTGTCGTTCAATGTGCATACAAACAATTTTAAAATTTACATAGGCAATGTATGCATACAGGGTTAAAAAATCAAAAGTATGTAAGAATAAATTACAGAAATAGACCGAGATTCAAACTATTCCAAAAGTTATACATAGAATTTATGAGAATCCAAAAATTGATAATTCCACTACGCCATTGAATGATTTTGACGTTTGTGGTTCAATGTATATAGTAATTCATAATAGAAATATATCATAATGACATATTATAGACCATAATCATATTGACGGGATCTTTTAAAGTACAGAGTCACGTTATGAGAACAAAAGAAATGCAAAGAGTCACACATACAAAACAAATCACCAAAAAATGAAAGCCAATACAAACACATTGACGAGATGTATAAGTACCGAGCCATGTCAAACGGATATAACATAAAACCATTCAACAGTAAAAGTAATCTTAATAATAGAACAAAAACAAATAAAAGAACAATAAAACATGTTGTTAAGATGATACACAACATCAGTACGCAGAATCTATACATCAAGACCATCGTGTATTATTTGAGAAGTTGATACGGAATATTTATCAACAAGGTCTTTGTACCTTCCGATGAACTTTTTTTAGAAAAAGGACGAGTAGTGTATCCTTCTTGATTTGTGTCACTGTTTGATGGTATTCATTTAACTGAAAATACCAAAATAAATAACAGTGATATAGTAATAATAATAAGTGTTTTAAAAAGGATAAATTTATATGAAAATAATGCAAAGATTATAAGGTGGAAAAATACAGTAATTCACTTTTCGCAATTTTTGGTCCTCAATATTCTACAACTTCGTACTTAATTTGGCCTTTTAACATTTTGTTTATTCGAGCGTCACTAATGGGTCTTTTGTAGACGAAACGCGCGTCTGGAGTAAATATAAAATTTCAATCCTGGTATCCATAATGAGTTTATTTATTATGAACATACCTTATTTTCTCTGATCATAGTGAATATTTGTGTGCAATTTCATAATAATTAGTCAGCATAACATTACCAACGAATATCACGAGAGCCCATTCATGTTATTTTTCTTTTTCGATCAGTGGACTAACAGATATCATAGAAACTTTTACACCATAATAGAAAATGCACACAGTCATGCCATCATACGCTCTTAAATCCCAAAAAGCAACCTTCTTTCTTGTTTGTACATTTTGTACACTTTTTTGCATCATCTGTACAAAAAGTTACTAATGGCTAGCTTCAGTCAAAAGGATCTTATGGATGATCATGACGAATATAAAATTATCAACAATACGGGCAACAATAAGTTATTCAAGATATACTACACAAACAATTTTTAAAAGATTTTTTTAAATTGTTTTATGATATATACAAATCATTGTGTTTAAAAATAATTATTTACAGACTACACTGTTATTACTAATTGTACTACTGACCTCACCACGTATGGAATTTACTGTCGCCATTTATATGTATTAGGTCACTAGCACAATGAGTAAGATATTTATCTTATCGACTATTAGTATTGAGACTAGTGGCCTTTCGATGTGATCAAGTCATCAATACTTGGTATTACGAACCTGCTTCAATTGGTCTTTATAAAAACAAATGCAAACAGTAAAATATTTTTAGCTTTAAATGTGTTGAATTATTTTGTTCAATTGTTCATCGTCATTTCTTCGTATGTTAAATCTTTAAAGATGTTACCGCAACAGAATGGGTTTTTTTTTTATAAAGGGACGTAATATTAGTAGTAACCGTTTATTTAAACTAGCTCGACAATAACAACATGTGAAACTAACGTTATCCCCGTGTTTGCTTTTAACCATTGATATTCCTAGCAATGTGAAGGAAATACAATACATATGAATATTTTCTCTCGTTAATGGTCAATTGTATGCATGCAGTATTATGGAATAAATCATCAATAGTTTGGTGGTATATTTAAGATCTGCGTTGAAGCTTTGCAAAAGTATAGATAATGTTAATGAACATTCGGTAACTTTCTTGTTTGTATTCATGAAATGTAAAGCAAATGACATTCACCATTTTAGAAGCTAGAGTTAAAAAACATGTAGAAAATAGTACGGCATTGGCAATAAGCATGAAGTAGAGCTAGACTTTAAGCAGTTTATCAATCTCGCAGGTTAATAAACAGAGTGATACACAAAACTATAACCAAAGGGACGACCCACTTACAATATATTGAAGAATATATGTTCATATTCAACAACCTTGTGTTCGATTATTCACTTGATATGAACCTACAATACGCTGGGTTATGTTTCGAAACGATTTATCTTCTAAATCCATAGTTAAAGGTTTTCCCGTTTTGGAATCATTTTCCCATTCTTCATATTCCTCTCCACAAACTGTCAATATTTGTTTTGAGAGTTATGAAAAATAAATCGTATATTCTAAAATTAAGTCAACATTCAACTCTTGTTTTTGTAGAATGTCGCAATGGGACCGAACGTTTTTTTGAGGACCTAGAATCTGAATGCAGAACATGCGAAGAGGGATATTATGGTCGTTTTTGTGCTTTCCATTGTTACTGTTATGGCAGGTATGTTTTGTAAACCACAACTTTGATAACAAATCATAATTCCAAGAAGTATTTTTTTATACAGGCTTTGTTTTTAAAAAAAACAACAGAAGGTTGAAAAACGATTTATTCTGTTTGAACTGTCATTTCTACTGAAGGCAATGTTAAAAAAAAGAACAGTAAACGTGTCATTAAACGGTATATGTCAATTCAATTGTTAAACACGTACAAAGTTATCAAAGTCGTTCCTTTCATTAGTTATTATTTAATGAAAATAGTTTCTGCCATTGGTAGAAATCGAGTGTCAAAGCTACATATATTTTACAGTTATATATACTCTTCACTGTATTTTGCTTTTGTTTCAAAAGAATTTAAAGAACGTGATAAGTGTTTTAAACTGAATACTACAGTTTCACTTTTTCAAACACAAGACCCTTAAATTAAATGTGCTAAGTTTTCAATATAAAATAAACATATCTTTCTATTTACCTTTTAAACTTGCTTCTAAAATGATGTCTGGAAGTTTTATGTAGAACTTGCTATTTTTTTAATTGAATTAAGTATAAAGGTGTTTTTTTCGGGAGTAAGTCCAAAGGCCCCATATTTTCTTCAAATAAATTCAACCTTTTTCTACTACCTTCAAAATTAAATGTTAATCAAATAAAGTTTAATGCATAAGTGTATTCTGGAGGTTTGATTTATCATAACTTGTGTCTGCTAATAACAAATGACTTCTTTCGATTATTAGATTTTGATATTTAAGTTTCAATTGTAGTTGCAGTCCTGTCGATGGAAGTTGCTTGCATACTACAACTGATGTTGGAAATCTTAAAAAAGGTATGAATATATGAAATCAACTTTGCATATATTTTGTTCATTAGATTAAGTGACACTATTTTATAACCAATAGCCTTGCATGGGCTTATTTTCACATTTTAACCATATATATAACAGAACATCCATTGTAAAGAACGATATGAATACTTCAGCGTCTAAAATGGGACGGAGGGACTCATATTTAAAATCAGCTAAAAAACTGATAAAAACTTAGACACCAATATACACTTTGTGACTTCTATTTTGTAAACATCAGATTTATGCATAACAAAAACAGCTTGTGGAATCATAGGATTTTCGAATAAACGGATTGGTGATAACGATTATACTTATTATTACGTATCCTAGTGGTGTAGTTTAGTTTAGTTTATTAAAGAACACTCAGCCACAGAAGACTGCGTAACTGGAGCCTATTACACACAACTTAAATGTATACATATACAAAAGCACTGAACCGAGGCTTGCCCTTTCAGCAAAAAAATGTTGAGTTCCGACTTATCTTAACTAAAAAAACTTGATTGGTTGTCATTATCAATTAATATTTTGATTGGACAAAAAATGAGGACAAAATTTCGAATGATTTAATTAGTTATCAAAAGTACCAGGCTTATAATTTGATACGCAAGATGCGCGTTTCGTCTACATTAAACTCGTCAGTGACTCTGATATCAAAATAGGCTAAAGGTCAAACAAGTATGAAGTTGAAGAGCACTCAGGACCCATATTTCTAAAAGTGTGCCAAAAACAGATAAGATTATCTATGCCTGGGATAAGAAAAACATTAGTATTTCAAATAATTCATACATAATTTTGCAATAATTAATTTATAAAATGATCACATAATTGAATGAATGAATGAATATTTTATTTGCGAAAGCATAAATAATATGCTATGGCAATACATAAGCAAGTATATACAAGAGAAGAGGGACGAAACATACCAAAGGGACAGTCAAACTCGTAAATCTAAAACAAACTGACAACGCCATGGCTAAAAATGAAAAAGACAAACAGAAAAACAATAGTACACATGACACAACATAGGCAACTAAAAAATAAACAACACGAACCCCACCAAAAACTAGGGGTGATCTCAGGTGCTCCGGAAGGGTAAGCAGATCCTGCTCCACATGCGGCACCCGTCGTGTTGCTTATGTGATTACAAATCCGGTAAATAGTCTAATTCGGTAGGTCAAATTCATGAAAGGGAAGGGGATTGTAGTTACGACGTAAGGAACATATCTGATATCATTTGTGAAACGGTTATTCCATAACGGTCAACCAACTCGTGATGGCGTCCGTAAAATTTACGAAGGGATGATTTCAACTTCACCATTTGGAACTCTTGGTTTAATAGCTTCCTTGTGAGCAGTAACCCTCTATCAAGAAAATCATGATAGGAAATGCAAGCACGGGAATATCGTATCAATTGGGAGATATATACCCCATATGCAGGTGCTGCTGGAATGTTATAACATGTAAGTCAAGATACGAAGCCGACTTAACTGTATCTGTAGTATCCTTTATACAATGTGACAAAATAATAATTGATAAACATGTGTACAATGAAGTGCTGACTACTGATCTGGTGATACATCAGATGTTTAAGATTCTCACTGCTAGATATTTATTTCTGTAAATTATTAACTACTGTCTGTGATTTCGGAACTTTTTGGCAAGTGGTGCGGGGAAAAAGAAGATAAAGGCATCTCATTGCAACAAAATCAATTGGAATCTTTTACTCCAATGTGATATTAACACGCACACTTTGTTGCAGCAAAAACGACACATGAGTGAACATGCAGTATCATGATAAATACTGCTTTTGGAAGATTTTTCATGTCGCAAATAACAAACATTCCTTATATCAATTTTACATAATTTACATACCAATTGTCTTAAACTTAAAATCAACACACGCTCGTAGTTTGTTTCGATTATTTGTTCGAGTTTGATGTTTTTTATTTTTTTAATCTTTTTGGGTTATTATTTTTCTGCAAACGTGTATCATGATATAATTGTTATAATTATGTTGAAATGCATATGTCTATTCAATTGTTAGTTTTTGACTCTAAAACGTATAAATATTACTGAAAATGTTTAAACTTTGATATTTAGATCAAGTAACAATCTCCAGAACAGCCAATGTAAGTAAGTAATCTAACCTTCGATCATTAACTTAATAACTATATGATAAGGTTGTGGAAGCCACTATACAAGAGCGCAATTATTTGTTTACATTTTATCGGCAAGTTTTTTTACCCCAAGATGGTACTCAGAATAGAATCCTATACGGCTTCTGATTGGTTGATACAGGATTGGAATTAAATTTAATCGAAAGCTTATCCAATAAGGTTTAAAAATTGCCGAAAATCATATTCACATTTTACGAAGTAAAGAAAATATCTTCAATTTCTGCACGTCGGAGCCATTAAAAATATGCCTTTTTCATTAAGCGAAAAAGTAGACAATTTTTTTCAACTGCATTTTAGGTAAATTTGAGCCGCATGACCCTATATTTTTTTTAGGTTGTAATGCAACACTGGCATTTCTAGTAACAGGAACTGCCACCCGTTTTTTCCCTAGTTTGTGTAGTCTTCGAGAAAAAAAAAACGGAACACTAGTGGTACCCTATGGAAAATGCATTACGAATAATTGCGCTCTTGTAACCTATATTCATGATGAGTATGGTACAAGTCGGATGGTCTCAACCAAACTCACTGTGGTAAAGCAGAATTCTAATATGACGTGCTGCTTTCAATTGGTAAACAATACCGTGATGAATTCTCGATATATCTATATTTAGCGCAGACTCAGATATATACATGGCTGTTACAATTTACTTGCCATGTAAATCCACATGCATTGGAATCTATTTGTAAACCCTTTGCCGATTTTATTGTTTTGAAATTTGTAATTAAAAAAAAGAAAAATAACTTGTATTCTTATTCGAATGATAATAAAAAGAAGTAATGCACAGGGGTTCGAAGAAATCAACAAAATTAAAAATAAATCAAAAGTTTATTACTGATTTTGACGCATTTAAGTCAATTCAAAACATGACGTCATACAAATGAAAACGCTACAGTTGAAAGTTTTCTGATACGTGAACCATCGTAAATTTCAAACAATCTATGACTTCCATGAATTATTTCTTAAATATAAATTTCTACAATGATTCGACGTAGAATATAGGAAAGAATCGCAAGATCCAGTCAACTTAGTGGGTTTTATATACTTCCAATATAAAGCCCCTCTCCAATCGAATCGTAAATAACTCTTCAAAAGTCAGTTTCAAACACTTCTTAAAGTAAGTTGGTCTGATGTAAAATGTGTCTAAGCCACATTGTGTGTTGCTTTATATAGATATTGAATTACGTATCAGACACATTGGATATCATCAAATCATCAAATCTATACAAATTTATTTCTCAAGCTCGTAAAATAGTGTCACTCTTTTAATATAATTGTTTAAAACACAGTTATATTATTTCGAGTTCTCAATCTTTTGCAGCATGTCAATATTTTCTCATGTTTATTTTACTCGTTACAATGCGAGTGTTAAGTAATACTTATTGCAGACGTGAACTATCCCTGTTATTGCTTTGAAAGGAACCAATGGCTTTACTTTCACCAAACGTTTCAACGCAATTGAATGGTTATCTTGACAGGGGGAGAAAACTGACCAAAATAATGTCCACCTGTGACATTAGGCTTTTTTCACAACATTGCCTTTTCCAAACCAGTTTAAACGCTAGCCCTTCTGCTTGCTTTGAAAGCCATTGTTTGGGCCCCGCCTCTGAGTTTGCTTTTTTTGTCTGTGCATAGTTTACAATTCGACAAATCTAATCGCCTTTAAACCTGATTGAGAAATGATGGATTACAATATAAATTAATACATGGATTCTTGATATATAATTAAAGGATATGACTTCAAGACGAATTTAGCGCATATATGAAACTGAAAACCACCGCTTGATAATATTGTCTTAAACTAAAGGCCAAGTCATTAAAATGTGCATAAAATTATTGGACCTATTGACACCTCTGCAAAACGTACATGCAAGTCAGATTGTAAATAATTAATGGGACAGATTTCCATTTTTTTATTGCGTCTTAATTATCTGAGCAAAAAAATATTGCCTTGTATCCCTTTTGGAAATGCATATTTTAGTAGTCTTATATTGTGATTAGAGAATAATATGATAAATATAGATGCGTTTAATGATCTTTATTTTTAATGATCAAAAGGATATAATATATCCTATTATGTGTACCTACCACTATCCTACCTCCGATAAATATTTATGGAGATATGATTGGTTAAAAGACAACACGTGGTGACAATGTATTTTTGATATAGGGTGTCCTAAAAATAGCGGGTTAGTTACCATACATGGTTAGTTACCGTATGGGGTTAGTAAGAAGTTACTTCCCTTTCAAAACAAAAAAGATTCCACAACCCTTTATAAAACAACACGGTGTTGAGAAAAATCTGAAAGGAATCAATAGACGACGAAATTGATGAGGAAAGGTTGAAAACAGTTCATATAACATAATTGAAGCTAACAAGTTGTTATTGTTGGCATAATGGAGTTACTTCCCTTTCCTTTTAAAAGTCCTTATCAGATCTTATCATGATCTCTGTTGATAAATTATCAACAAAACATGCCCTGCTCATGATTGCGTTAGATTAATTATCAACAACAAAACATGCCCTCATCATGATTGCGTTAGATTAATTATCAACAACAAAACATGCCCTCATCATGATTGCGTTAGATTAATTATCAACAACAAAACATGCCCTCATCATGATTGCGTTAGATTAATTATCAACAACAAAACATGCCCTCATCATGATTGCGTTAGATTAATTATCAACAAAACATGCCCTGTTCATGATCTTTATTATTAGCTGTATACAAATACATTTAACACACCAAGATTGATGTTGCAAGCAAAATGCAAACTGCAAGCTGCTAGCAACTGCACTTGGTTATGTAATCACTGCAACAGAAATACCCTCGGAACTCTCGTTTGTGCTCAGTTGAATCCCAAATGCCATTTTATATCTGCTTTGGATTTCTTGGATAACGTTTGCTGATGGGAATTCTTTATGGAGGATGACAATGCCTCCTTGTTAGTAAATTTGTTAATTATAAAGTGTAGATAACTCTTTTGACGATTTGCCTACACTACAAGGATGGTCTAATTACAAGTTGGGAATATTTGGAGTTATTGGTCATCATTTTAATCCCTACACGAATATGCATTGAATTATAATTTGTTTATTCATATTATATTATGAATTTTTATTATTAGCCAATTACATATATTAAAACAAATAACTATTGCAATACGCCAATCGCTTTTTTGTTTTAGGCCAATCATCCACTCCCATGTTTGCCGTGCTCTATACCGGAATTTTTCTATTGATCTTCGTTATAATTGGTTCTACCGTCGCCATTATAAGGAAGAAGCGATGTAGTAACCAGAACATTAATAGAAACACTGAAATGTGCAATTTACCTGTAAATCATGAGGCAGCTTATGATTACATAGATGAAAGTCTACTGAATTGCAATAACCCCCGACAAGTAAGTATCCAAAATAGTCCAAATGCAGTAAATATTTCTGGAATGGACTGTGATGGTTATTTGAATGCGTACAATGCCCTTTCAGATGACTGGAAACAACATACGCATGTATACAACGATGGTGAGGACAATCAGCTACAAGAACAAAATGATGGCTACCTACAGCCATATCAACCACTAAATACAAACTGGCAGCAGCAGGCACACGTATACAATGAAGTCGATGAATCCAAGACAATCTGCAGTGGTACTAACTTGTAACATGTGTAGAGAAAACTTTGAAAGACGAAATTGAAAAATGTTATTGCTTTACATGTACAATAAACATTTGGAAATCTCTCTTAAATTATTTGCACTTTTATAAATCATATCCTAAAACCTTGGTCTTAATTGCTTTAATAGTAAATACTTGAGGATTGAAATAAGACTTACGTTTGAATAAACAGAGTAAAAAATATAAAAGGGAAATCCGAACTCATCAGTCAAAAATAAAGTGAAAGGTGGTTTAGTTAGCTATGAAACCCGGTTCCATCCATCATTTTTTACATAAATATTTATCATTTAGAAAGAGTTTTTTTCTATGAGTACTTGTAAGAACCAGTATATATAACGTTGTTTTAAAGATACTTAGTATATAATGTACTTTGAGGATATAATGCAGTGAAGGAATATGCAGCTCTCCTTATTGGTTGAAATTCCATAGGAACATAGAGCAAACCTATCATTATTTCAGATGTCTTCTTTGGTAAGTATCGTTAGGGTACATGTTGAATTTCCAAATGAATTGTCAATACTTTATTTTTTATCATGCAATTCATGTGTTTTAAACGGCGAATGTCATACAAGTGAGAGTTTTAGCTAGATATGAAAACAGGCTCAATCCATCATTTTTTACATTTATTAAAAAATATGCCTGTACCAAGTCAGGAATAGTTCTATGTGTTTTGGCTTTTTATTTCGTCATTTTATTAAGAACTAATCGTTTTGAATTTTCCTCGGAGATCGGTATTTTTGTTATTTTACTTTTTACACACATAAAAAAGATCTGTTTTCTGGGTTTATCTGCGCGGATAATAACACATTTTCCATAGAAGTAGGACATACACTTAGTTATATTTTGGGTCTTTTAAGATCGACGCTGCACAGGTTTTCATAGACCAACTTAATTTTTTTTATTACAATTTGTATGAACGACTTTGTAGTATAATATAAACAAATATGTGTCAAGTAGACAACAACCCGACCAAAGAGCCGACAATAGCCGAAGGTCACTAATGGGTCTTCAACGCAGCGAGAAAATCCCGCACCCAGAGGTTGGCCTCACCTGGCCTCCAAATAAAATTATGTACTAGTTCAATGAAATTGAACGTCACAATAAACTCCAAAACATATGAATGAACTAAAATTAAAACAAAACATACTAAACTAACAAAGGTAAGGGGCTTCTGACTCTGGACAGTCACCCATTTGAAAAGGGTATCTTTGTTTTAGTTTTTGCGTTTATTTAAAAAAAAATATATAAAAGAGATGTTGTATAAATGCAAATGAGACACCTCTGCACGCAAATTCAAACGAAATAGATGTATTAAAGTAATTACAGACCTGTGGCATTCAACAATGAGAAAACCCCATACGCTATAGTCGGCTATATGCCCAAGCATGTAAAATAAGAAACAATTCAGTTAAGCTCATTGGCTTGCTTAATCATCGACATGATACACTGGTATTTTGAAGTCGTGTTACCAGTTTATGGATTCAAACCAACGATATTTTGGGTCTTTTGGATATCACATTTCGAAGAGCAATGTTAGTGACAATGATAAAGTCATAAGTGATAACGTTAAAATGGCAAACCGAACAGAATGTAAATGGAACGATAGAGAAGGTGTAGAGAAGTATTTTAGAGCTCTATCTAATCATCTTATTCATTATCACACCACCCGTAAGTATATTTAGCATATTTCCGTATTTATTGTGTATTACAAAAATTCTGTATTTGAGTTGTAGCAAATAAGTTTGCTATCAAATTTCTCAAAGTACCATTCATTCAAAAATAATGAATAAATGTTGTTTGATAAAACTTTGTGGAAGTATAATGTAGAGAGTCGAAAAGTAATAACGTTATTTGTGAACCGAACCAAGAGGACTACCAAATTCCGGTTTCCATGACATAAACCTTCCAAAGACTTTGAAACTCTTTAAAAAATGATTTTTTTTTATTACCGCATGCTTTATCACAAAATTATATAGTGAGTTTTTTCTTCGGTACAAACACACACCTCTCTGTGTGTTATTTCCTGTCTCTATCCAATATACCCTCCTTTTGCAAAATTAGTCCAAGTTTACCCTTTTCTCTGAATGCCTCTATGGCAGGGCTTACCTATTATATTTATTATTAATTTGTTCTCGTCTTGAAAATATTTGAAATAGTTGTTACTGAACATTACACAAACAACAATCAATCTTTATGGGTCCAGGATCACTGAAGTAAAATTATGTATTCAAGAAATAGGAGTATTACTCATACTTTTAATTGATATCTAAATGGTCCTCTTAGTGTGACATTCGCTTATATACTGTACCCCGAAGACGTTGCTTGTATAAACAAAATAACATTTATAAAATTTCCAAATCCTTTACAAAAGAGGATAAAAAGTTATGTCAAGAGAACAGTCAGATTAAAATATCAGAATAAAAGCGTAACAGGAATGTGGAAAAAAAAGCTTCAAGCTTAAAAGATTTCTACCTTCTTGAAAGATTTCTAAAAGTTCTAAACATCAACTGTCAATCGAACCAAAAGAACCACCAACATTTCGGTTCGTCGCCTTCCAAAGACTTTGAAATTCTTTAAAAAATCATTATTTTATTACTGCATGATTTAATAAAAGAATATCTATCCATTATACCCTCCCTTTTCAGAAGTAGTTCAAATTTACCTTTCTTTCGAACTGTCAATACTACAGGGCTTACCTATTGTATGTATTATTAATTTGTTCTCGTCTTGAAAATATTTGAAATAGTTGCCACTCAACGTTTTGCAAAAATCGATCTTTGTGGGTTACTGAAGTGAGATGTTTTATTCTAGAAATGGCAGTATTAGTTAGCCGTTTTATTCATTTCAAAATGGTTTTCTAAGTGTGATAATAATATTCGATACAAGCTGCTTGAAACAAATATTATTTATAAAAACGATACAAAATTATATGCAAAGAACTGTCCGATTAAAATATCAGAATAAAAGCGTGACAGGAATGTGGAAGAAGAAGTTGGCTTGATGTTAAGGTGCATTTTGTAGTAAAGGATGATGGAAAGAACTAAAACAAATAGCTATTCCATTTCTTTCAGCTAAAAATTAACAAAAAGTCAGAAGATACAAATTGTACCTGCAAAAGATTCTATTTTTAATTTCTGCAATTTTTTTTAAAAACTATTGCTGTTTTAAGAAGTTGTATAAAACATTACTGTAATATATCCTTTCGTGTATCTCTTAGTGACACACTAGTAATGTATTATTAGTGCTTACTAGTGCTATCCAATAGCGCACATTTAAAAAGTCCTGATGCATAGTTACCTAGATTGATAGGGACAGACACAATACTGCAATATAAAAAAGATGTGATTTTGTTACCAAGGAGACAAGTCTTCACAAGAGACTACATCACACAGGAATCAACAACTATTGGTCACCGTACAGCCTTTGACAATGAGTAAAGCCCAAACACCGCATAGTCAGCCATAAAAGGACAAATGCAAAACAATTCAAACGAGAAAACTAACGGTCAAATGTATATACAAAAATAAGAACGAAAACCAATTATGTAACACAGCACCAAACGACAACCACTGAATTAAAGGCTCCAGGCTAATTTGGAACAGGTACATCCATGTACAGAAAGTTCCTGCGCAAGCAGATTTGAATACTTTATAGCGTTGATGTTATGTTTCTTAAACATGCATAATTTTATATCTGGGCATTTTTCCTACAAAAGGCCTCCCTTTATTTTATCCATGCTGACGTGTATCTAGGTATACCGCCCATTAGGAATGGCACTTACTATTAGTGATTTACAATTTTCAGACAGTCTTGTCAGATAAATCGTGTCTAATTCCTGCACTTTGGAATTCTTCGGGCGGAAAGGGGGCGGGGGGAGGGGTGTGGTATCAAGACACATTGTCTCAAAATGTACCCTTTATCAATTATCAACCGTTCGCCAAATTTGAGAGGCAATTGTTGGTTAAGATTTGTTTTGTAAAACAAACTTTAGGGTAAATTCTTATGTTTTGTTACGACAACTTACTTTAAATATAAATTTAAATGTACTTAAACCATAAATTAAATAAAATGCAGTTTTTCATTTTGATCGAAAAATACCGGTGTTGTGGTTTGTTGATACAAAAAAAAAATAATTACAGTACTTGTAAATATCAAAGTACGGAATTTTGATACATATCTTTTGACTTTTAAACATACATGATTTTATTTTGCGTATTGATGAAATCTTGACTAATTTCAAAAGTATTTAAAACACTCTATAATCAAAGATGTCAATAGTTCAATTAGCGGTCAGTTATTAGGATAGAATATCTTTCTGTAAAAATTTCTTCTATCTGATTGTAACTTTAATCCAACTATAATTAAATGATTGGACATGGTCAGCGAATCTTTTAATAAAATTATGCACTAAATAATCTGTATATTCCAAAATTTGTACAATGAGCGAGAAGTACACTAACTGTAATCAAACAGGTTCGACTAGCGGTCAGTTCGAACAGTACAATATATCCCATTCATGTATTGTTCTAAACTGTCAAAAATTAGAACGTTTAAGTACATGTGTTCGTTTCTCTAAAAACAACAAAAAGCAACATGTAATTTTCCTGTAATCGAAAAAGTCATTATAAATCTCATCAAGTCATTTTTCATTTTATATTCCAATTATAAACGATCCGATAAAGAAAACATTTTGTTTCAAAGAGCTCAATTTTACTACTTTTTGTGTTAAAGGTATAGATAATTAAAAAGATGACGTATTCTTTATTAAACTAAAATAAGATTTAAATGATATTGTTTATCATATGATTTTTGATGACATTCGATTATAATTTTGACACCCTAGATGGGGTAAATATCCAGACATGAACTCTAATTTCAAACATTTTAATTTAAAAATTCATAATTAATATTTCTCCCATTAGTCGATTAGCACAAGTCGCCAAGTTTTCGTGAGAAGATAACTTTGAGAAAGTGCATCATGCTTGTAGGGAAAATATAACAGCGGTAAAAATGAAAATATATTTGGGAATTATTATTACATCTTATTTACAATTTGTCAACGGTAGGTACATTACAGTAGTGTATTTAACAAACGTAGGTATCAGAACAAAAAGTTTTGCCAGCCGCCTAAAATAGTTAGATTTATTCACTTTTTTTTAAAAAGAAACAGTCAAACAGGCCATACATGATAGGATTCTTTTTTCTGTTTTTCGGACTCCTTTCTTTTCTTTTTTATTCACAATTGTAGAAAAGAACAAATGGTTAAAGTTTAAACCTTTTCTTCTTTTTAACATTCTGACTTCTTATTGAAATTAAAATGATAACCAGCTCTGACATATAAACGGTTGTATTTTTTTTTGCGGATTTACCATTTGTTATTTTTTTTTTTTTTATAAGTTTGCGAAAAGAGCAGGTCGGATAATTTTCAGTTGATGAGCAGTCATTGATAGCTTCTGTATAATTATTTACAACTTGCTCTAAATAGGGGCGAGTTGGATGGATTGATGGATTGAATAAGTGTATGCCAGTTAAACGCAACTTTCATTGATAGTGATAGCTGTAGATGTAATATTTAGACCGTTTTTGTTACCAGGTCGCAGGACGATTTGCGACGGGACGCACATGTTTTGTGTTGACACTTGTCTGCTGTTGATTACTATTCTATACACCTCTAGATCTGTCTTTTTGAATAAATGTATAACTTGGTTTCTGCCTCCTTAACAAATACCCACAAAATCTTGTTACTGGTGTCAATTTGATTTAAATATATTGATCGTTTGGTTTTTATGCAGCTATTTTCTTTATTTTAATGTTATTTGTTATGATTTTTGAAAAGTGTTCATTCGTTTCCTTCAGCAAGTTACCAATGTTAAAATAGCGTATTTTATCGTGTATGAATACATCGAAAGATTTAGAATATTCAGAAAAAATCCAGATGAGTATTTTGACACAGTACAATATGATAATAAATATAAAGTTGATTACTAAGACTATTAGAACATCCAGAAGATGAGTACTTTGACACCGTACAATATGATGTTAATTACAAAGTTGGTAACTAATTATATAATACAATTATAAAATAAGAAGATGTGGTATACATGCCAATGGGACAACTATCCAGTTGGAGAAGACGTTATTATTTTTTTTGTCTTATCCATTTGTCCTTTTCTGACGATAAAATGTGTTTAAGGTGGTATGGGTGTCTTCCTCCATCTTGGAATGTAAAAAACAGAGAACCAAAGGTCCAGATTTTCCATCAAGTTAGCAAAATTTGATGCAGGAATGCAGATATTTAATGTGAATTTTCATTTTTAAGAACCAATTTATAAGAATATAACTTATAAATATTAATATTTTTGCAAATATTAATGATTTTTTGTTGTTTTTAAAAAAATTTAAATAATCGTTTTAAGGGGAGGTAACTTTAAAACAGTGCATTGTCTGAAGGATTCTACATGGAATTTTCCTATTTTGTACTTTAGCCGGAAAAAAAGTATGGTGACCCTATCTTTTCTTTTGATATTCTCAAAGCAGTGTCTGAAAGCTATCTTTTCCTGAAGTATTTAACAATTCTATCGTTTTGTTTAGTTTCTAATCACAAAATGGTGTTTTTCCTTGTATAATCCATACAAAATGTGTCATTTTGTCCCGTCCCGTAACTTGAAAAAATGCGTGGTGACCTATCATTTTTATTATATTTTTCAACATGTATCAATAGATACTACGTTTTGGCAAAGTATGAACAAATTCTATCATTTTTATTTTAGACTCCCATACCACCTTAAACTAACTAATCTATCCATTAAAAATCGAATGACGTAGAAGTAAGCGGATATGTGTCAAAGTACGGCCTTAAAAAATTGTAATAACGGGATGGATTGAATTTAGTTTAGTTGAAAGTCTGTTTTATCAAAAGAAATTGGTGTTGAAGTTATAAGGGGATTGATTGGTTGATTGATTTGTGTTTAACACCACTTTCAGCGCAAATGGCTATGTTGTGACTGATTGTTTTTTTAGAAAGCCAGGGTGTCTTAACCTCCGACAGGAAAGCTGGCAATACCGGGTACCTGTCAATTAAAATTGAGTCGAGCATAATTGCCACCCACAGGATTCAAACTTACTTCAGTGTTGACAGGCTACAGTTATACAGTAGTTCGACTTCATCGGCAACTCTGTAACTGAAGTATCATAAAACATGTACCATCATATTATCACATCTCTTATGTCATACAACAAAAAAGTGTTGACAAGACGCTGTGAAGACGCTATCAATGAAGTTGAATCAAACGAAGTGAAAGCGTAAAAATATAACATATATGAAAATAAGAAGATGGAGAAAGATTGCCAAAGAGACAATTCTCCACAAGTACCAAATGACACAAAGACTAACAACTAATAATTAGGTCACCGTACGG
Organism: Mytilus edulis; assembly: GCA_019925275.1. Taxonomy (NCBI): domain Eukaryota; kingdom Metazoa; phylum Mollusca; class Bivalvia; order Mytilida; family Mytilidae; genus Mytilus; species Mytilus edulis. The sequence continues at coordinate 63,048,719 of CM034358.1, read as the reverse complement.
CCTTCAACAATGAGCAACGACAATACTGCATCGTGAGTTACAAATGTACATAGAAAAGGCCTCGAATCGATCAATTTAAAACTATTGGTCAAAGTGTCTGTAATTTAGGCACACTACTTTCTATTCTATAATCCCCATCCATACCCTCTGGCATATGATTTTTATTCTTATTAATGTTTTTTAATCTAGGTTACACACAGTGTACCAGTACTGATTATGCGGGTGTTGGCGACCCTGCAAGTAGGACACAAAAATACAATAACAAGATTGGTATGTTTAGTTTGAACTAAATAGAAAAAGTGTTCATTGGAGGCCGCCTGCATGTAACGTTATTAAAGGACTTAACTAGAGAGTTGTAAAAGTAATGTCATCCAAATTCGAACTTGGTCTATGTTTTATAGTAATAAGCATTGTGTATAAGGCAGCAGCCATTTGATTTTCTGGGGGCGGGGGGGGGGGGTTGGAGGCTACGTTTTTTTTTGGAAAAAAAAGTTTGTTTCCAGTTTTTGGAGAAACAAATAATTTGTTTTTTTGACCCTGAGAAAAAAAAATGTTTTTTTCACCCTCAGCTGCCACTATATGTAATGCCAAAATTGAAAGAAAAAAATTGTTTTCGACTTAAAATAGATTGTTTTTCGCCGAACAAAGTTTGTCTAGAAAAAAATCCTTAGCCCTCCAAGAAAATCAAATGGTTGCTGCCTAAGTAAAATAACATTTGGTTGAGGCAAACTACAGTTGGAGAACGGAAACAAAATGCAGCATTTTTTTTCATTTATAAAGGGACATACCTCAAGAACGGTAGAAGTAACACTAAACAAATTCGACTAACTTTATCTATTTCTATGTGGTAATAAACATTGTGTATTAATTTAGTTTAATAACATTTATTGCGGCAATCTAAATTAAAAAGGGTAACACTTATTGTTCCCTCTACTGCGGCGGTGGCATAAAAAGACCCATCAAAGATATAATTTTGTACACTAGACGAGCAATTCGTCCAAGAAAAAAAACCTCATCTGTGACGCTCAAATAAAAAAAGTTAAGCGGCCAAATAAAGTACGAAGTTTGAGAGCATTGGTACGGAAGCCGATAAGGGCCATTCAAAAAAAATATATTATGTCGTAATTACGACATAACATGTCGTTAAAACGACATAACATGTCGTTATAACGACATCGCTATGTCGTAATTACGACATAACATGTCGTAAAAACGACATCACTATGTCGTAAAAACGACATCACTATGTCGTAAAAACGACATCACTATGTCGTAAAAACGACATCACTATGTCGTAATTTCGACATAATATGTCGTAATAACGACATCGCTATATATGTAAAAGAATATGTATTATGATTGCCAAGAGACTAAATGACACAGAAATTAACAACTATAGGTCATCTAAATACCCTCAATAATAGAAAAGCCCATGCATAGTCAGCTTTAAAAGAGGAAGAAAGATACCAAAGAGAGAGTTCCAGAAATGCTCTGTGGCAGACAGTGTTATTAACTAATTCTTAGCTCCCTTGGTTAAACTCAAAATTTCATATTTAATGTATTTCATTGTTGGATAATTTATATGAAGCTTAATAATTATATATTTGTTAAATTGCATAGCTTTTGCTATTTGAATTCATTGGTTAAATATATTCATTTGTATTGTAAAGTTTAATATTTGCATTTTCGCAAAATCTTAGGTTACCTTCTGTGAGAGTCTCATAACCTTGACCTTAATGGGATAACCGTTTCGTTTGAAAAAGGAGACAAAACTTAGCGACACTGGTGCGTCATGTTCAGTACATCTACTTCCCCTTCAAAGCACCTAGGGTAACCGGTAGTTTTGGATTTGGGATGCTGCTTAATCTTTAGTTTTTTATGTTGTGTCCTGTGTACTAGTTTTTTTACGACATGCTATGTCGAAATTACGACATAGTGATGTCGTAATTACGACATAAAATATTTTTTTTGAATGGCCCTTATCGGCTTCCGTACATTGGGACCGAAAATTCCGAAAAGTTTTGTTAAACACAGCTAGGTGTTACATATGGCGAAATTACACGTATTAAACAAAATTAACATAATGAAAACGTTTTTACTACATATTGCTGAAAAAAGGTCAGTAACTATGCACATTAAACTTGTCATAGATACTAGGCGTAAAACGGGCATTTAGTCAACTAAAAAATACTTCGTGACACTCGAATAAAAAACAGTTACAAAAGGTTGAATAAAGTTCGAACAAATATTTTTAAATGTATACATGCATTTTTTTCATTTTGGTTACATTCATACTACACAAAAATATAAAAATTCAAATAAAACGAACAGATTGCAGCCCAGTTTGTGGTTAACACTTTCTATTTCTGTCTCAAGCTAATTAAAATATTGTTCTCTAAATTCGTTATACATGTAGTCATATGTATGTACGAGCACGCGAGTTTTTATAGGTCTGAACTTTTATTTTTTTTAAGCTTTTATATGTTTTATTTTTACTTTTATGTGGAAAGGCTGGGGCTATGTTGTACGGTTACCAGATTTCGTATTCCCCTGTTGTGGAGTTGTTGAAAGCTGGGAAGTTTTCGTCCAAGATGCTGGTGATCTTCAGATGCAGGTATGGCGTACTTCCGGTTCACAAGAACTGTTAGTTGGAGAGAACGTGCTAGCTGCTACAATTGGTAAGTATTGCTCGCCAATATATCTTGTATGTCTTGAATACACAGATTAATGATATACTGCTGAGGAAAATCGTTTAAAAAAAAATTTATATAAAAAAAATATATCATCCTGAAAAAAATGACATGTTCCGTATGACATGTAGTTGGGGCTAAATCTAAATCTACATTAGCGGATTTTTTTTAATTTGCGGTCTGTCTTGGTTATCTTGTTCAATTAGTTGATATAATAGTGATTGCTTAATAACGTCAGTGCTTAATTTTAAAATAGGCTTATAAAAGTTGAATAAGATAAAATTCAAACTTTACAAATAAGTTTAAAACTTTCTGTTTCTGTTTCTATTTCGCCATCATATGTGCATAATATATACGTCAGCATGTTATAAAATTCGACGCGCGTGTAATGCTGATTGAAATGGTTATTTGGTCAGATGGCATGGAGAACTACTTGTTTAAATTCATAATCAATTGTTTATTCATCTGTACAAATCATATTTTAGTTTGCAATAGCTATACAATTTTAGGGATGACACGTATTGTTTGCATTTATAACATTAGCATTGTTTTACGTTTTCAAATCAAAACATATTAAGTTTTAAGATGTCTTATTTTATTATGTAAGATAAGTTTTGCATTGCAAAGTATTTATTGTGTATGAAATGGATTGTAGGCAGCAACGTGTGCATGCATTTAATTTTAATTACTTTTCAAAATATGTATCTGTTTAGTTGTTTGCGCCTCTCTAGGGTTCAGCCTTATATAGGATGTTCAAAATAACATTTTAGAGGACTGTAATGATGTTTTTTTTTTTTATACAGGATCGTGTGTTTGCTCAACATCGGCCGAGTGTAAATTATGTAGGTTAAATGCAATTCCAAATATATTTCCCTTGCTTTTTACGTACATGTACTTTAATACATGTATATGGTAGAAATCAGAATACAAGATACATGCATATTTATTCTATTGTATAATGAAAGTGTAAATAGCCGAAACTGATTACAAAAATACGTTTTCTAAATACGCGACAATTTGACTATGTTGGATAGCTCTCTCATTGGCAACATCCAATTCCTCTTCATTTTATATGCAAAGACTCGAATTCTCTCCTAGCTTATTTCGTATTCATTTATACTGCCTCGTCATAAGGAATTTGTCATAGTCAAACTGATTACGCCAAAGTTGTGTCCCATAAAATATAATGCTTTGCCGAGACAGTAGAGAATAAAAAATGGCAGGAAAATCCTGCAAAGATTGATCGGAAACAATTGACATAAATTATCAATTATGGGAGCTACCATTCAAATTTTATGGGGGACTAGGAAGAAAAATGTTTTTCTCCATTTTGTTTAGTTGTAATATCTGTCCTGCCTCTTTTTCATTCTATACGGTCCTACTTTTTTCACTCTTTCGGTCCTGCCTTTTTTATTAGTTTATCCTGAATTTTGTTTTACATAAATTGTCATCCTGCCTTTTGTATTCGCAAACTTGCTCATTTGACTTTTAATTTCAATAAAAACTCCTGTCCTGCCATTTATTTTTAAATGTCATCCTAGCCCCCCCTCCCCCCTTATAAAATCAAATGGTATATCTCCCTAATAGATACAAAGATACATTTCTTGAATAGCATTCTAATTTGATTGAAAAAACACAATTGCCAATGTAGTGGTAAAACCGTAATGGATTATTTATTCTCAAAGCGACACTATAAAAAAGTGGCTTTAACCTTTACCTGCTCATAGAAACACACAAGTACTGCAGTAGTTTGTCCTTCCTTATACATGTATACAAATGTACAATGCATTTAGATATACCATTGAAACATCATCCTCTGATTAAACATCACCGAATTTGAGTTGCAAATTTCAAATTTCCGAAACTGATTCAATTGTTCCGCAGCAACAGTAGCCCAACCATCTCAAATATGAATTCGTAGGAATAAGTTGCATTGAAATCACGCGTGATTTGTTAGTCAGCTGATGGATTTTCAACGGTTTAAAACACTGCTTGTATAGATTATAGAAATAGGCCAATACACAATGTTGTTTGTTCAACCTCCTGCTTTTAAATAGTTCTAACCATGCATGTATGTTGTATCGTAGCATTGCAGAATGAATTTTCCCAATTGATTTTTATGTTTCCTCTGTTTCGTCAGATTATTGAAAGAAGCATTACTAGTATATTAACTGTATGATGTACTGTTCGCAAACTAAATGTATCGAAATTTTATTCAATTTACATCAATGATGATTGTGTATTTATTCTAACAAACAAATTACAGGGTTCATTACTCCATTTTTGTTGCAAAATATCCAAGCCATATCATTAACTTGGGAAGAACTGTTTGGGGTTTTCAGCTACAATAAAATTGAGAATGGGAATGGGGAATGTGTCAAAGAGACGTCCCGAGCAAACAGCAAACAACAGCCTAAGGCCACCAGTGAGTTTTCAATACAGCGAGAATTAATATCGTATTTTATATTTTGATAACATATACTAGAATGCTGTCAATTGTAACTAATAGGGATGTTTACCATGAAATAAGAATAAATTATCTGTATTTTTAACTTCTTTTCTATTGAGATAATAAATTTGATAAATATACAAGAAATTGCGTATTTTTTGTTTTTTGCGCTATGTTATACATGCTCGCTATTCACTAGTGTGAAGCTAGCCCTAGCGACGGCTAACTTCCCACTAGTTCGCTATACGATAGATGCGTGCACATCTACGATTTTGAGTAATGCTTAACCCCATTTTGAGTAATGCTTAACCCCACAAGTGCTTAAATTTACAAAATAATCTCCTTTCTATATTTGTTCAGACTTCAGTGTACTACACGTTTTTAACTTGTTTAGTCAAATAAGAAAACCAACCAGCTGCCCCTCCACATAGCATTAGCGGCCAAGGAGTGTAACTCGGACCAAAATTGTGTCAATCAAAAACTATCAATTCCCATCAAGAGTAAGACTAGACCGTTGGTTTTCCTGTTTGAATGGATTTACACTTGTTATTTTGGGGCCCTTTATAGCTTGTTGTTCGGTGTGAGCCAAGGCTCTGTGTTGAAGTCCGTACTTGTACATTGACCTATAATGGTTTACTTTTATAAATTGTTATTTGGATGGAGAGTTGTCTCATTGGCACTCATACCACATCTTCCTATATCTAAGATTAAATAAATGGCACAAAACCAATGTTAAAAATTCATATGAATCTTTTCTTAATTAATCATGTCAGGGCCTTTTATACATTTATAGCTAACTATACCGCTATGCGTTTTTTTTCGTTGTTTGTATAACTGTTATCATTACATGTATCATAATGCTAATATTATTCGAATGTTTTCACATTTTTCATGTGAGGGCATTTTAAAGCCAACTATATGGTATGGGTTTTTCTCATGGTTTTTATATTGTTATAATTGACAGGTTCTACTGCCAACGAATTATTGTTTAATATTGCTGTTCCAGAACAAATAACTGTAGTACCAGGAGATGCTATTGGTTGGTATGTAACGAAATTCAATGATGTTCACTTCTCTGTTTAAAATAAATAAGCTTTTAAAAAGACTGGTATAAATTGGAATAAAAAAACCGGTACTTTTAAATAGCATAAACATGAAAGGTCCGTGCACTTGTTTTTGAGATATTATCAATTGGATAAATGATTCTCTCATAAAGGACGACATCAAAAGTTCAATGTAGGATTAAAAAAAAACCTTAATACACATAGTTTTTTCACTGAACCCCCCCCCCTTCTCTTAACTAAATTTTGGAAAATTTGAGTGTCCAATACGGATACATATAAAAAAGATTTTGGATAAACAAAACTTGCAGCAATTTTAACCCCCACCCCAAACTATTTGATTACGTCCCCCCTCCCTCTTAACTTAATTTTAGAAAAATTGAGAGACCAATATGGATAGATTTAAAATAGATTTTGGATAAGCAAAACTTGCAGCACTTTTAACCCCCACCCCAAACTATTTGATTAAGTTCCCCCCTCGCTTTTAACTTAATTTTGGAAAAATTGAGTGACCAATATGGATAGATGTAAAATAGATTTTGGATAAACAAAACTTGCAGCAATTTTAACCCACACCCCAAACTATTTGATTAAATTTTGTTATCCTACATTGATCTTTTGATGTCGTCCCTAACTTTTTTTTAAATTTTACAATGGCACTTTTTTTTCTTTAAAAAAAACTTTCAGATTTTCAAAAATAGCTTTTTAAACAATACATGTATGTGCTATAAAATCATGAAAAAGTAGAGGTTAATATACTGGCGTCATACATCAAAGTATAGCACCGACATACGCCGGGCGTGTCCAAAAACAATGTACGCTTCCAATACGCTAGTAATTTTGGACGCAGTCAACTTGTCAATCATATCTGTATCGTCTGCACAACGTGTTTAGTGCGTACGAGAAGCGCACATAAGCGTTTATCGGGCGTTAAAGTAACGTGTATTGGCGTATGTCTGGCGTTTGTCTAACGCAGATGAAATCCACGCTACGAAGGAAATACGACCCTGGTACGTTTGTTAGACGCGTGCCGGTCGTACCTGGGGCGATTATTCGTGCTTGTGGCGTGTTTGAGACGTTTAATTATGTGTTGTTTGAACTACTTCTGGATACACTTGGTCTTGTAAATTCGCGCATATATGCCATTATAAATGCCAGAGCAATTTTCATAAAATGTCTTTAGGTGTCATACATTACAAATCATAGTACGTCACATACGGTTGCATACGAAAATATATTTCCCTGAATTTGACAGTTGTAGGTAAGTTATCCTACATTTCATTGCAGTAACACATTTCTGGGTCATAAACATACATATTGGCGGGAATTTCTGTTGACTATTTCAAAGCACCATTAATTTTTTTATTTGTGGTTTCTAGAGAATATGTATGAAACTTGAGATTACATAGTTACTAAAGCTTGTACACAGAAAAAAAAAGGTAAAAATTTGATTGGTAAACTTATAGTGATGGTTAATTTCTTCTATGCAATGCAATGTAATGTGATTTTCCTCTATAGTACTGGAATGGATTAAACTTTACTTATGCCAACGTGCCCTAAACGTGTCTCAAACGTATCTGTGTCGTTTTGCAACGCGCTTGTAACGCTTAAAGAACATGTATGCGCGTAACGAACAAGTTTACGCTTGACAAACGCTACAGCCAGGTGAAAATGTTTATGCAGCATAAATATCTACTTGAGTTATATCGTTCACCAAAATGGTGCATTTTGACGTACTTCAAACTTATGCAATGCGCGTCTAACAATTTCTTAGACTTTTTCTGCACCTAACGTATACGGACTAAGTCAATGTTCTCTATACTGTGGACGTCTTTTTATACACCAATGTGTGACGCCGGCATAATCAATTAAGAGACACAAAGTTAATTGACACCTCTACATGTAAATTTGTATTAAACTAGAGGATTCCTAGTTTTTGGAAAGAAGTCAAATACAAGAGTAGCGACCATCCTTCAATCAAAACAGGCTTCTTAAATTCATAGGTACAATGTCATATTATTGGCTATCATGGTTATCATTCATTAAAAGTATACTGAATAGCTACAAAAATCCGCCATCACTGTAAAATGTAATTGGTGTTATTAATAACGTTGTTAATAATATGATGTTCATTCGTACAGCAACAAAATCAGATTCTGTTGGATAAAAGACTCTTTTATTGGAAAATTTCTCCTCCGCTTTAAATGCATGATACATGTACAAATATAAATTTACTAAGATGTCGCCATCGACTTCAGATTACTTAAGTTGTTTATCCATTTTAACTTAACTTGGCAATTATACCCCACGCTAATGTTGCGTCGAAAATAATGTTTCTGAATCGTCCGTCTGTCTGTCCGGTTGTCACTCCGCCAGACCTGTTCTGATCACCCGCAATAGGTATTATAGATAATAAGGACATACCATGTAGATGTGCATATCTACAGGAAATTATGATTCAATTTATTTTTCTAGGAGTTATGCCCCATTGCATCTATGTGGGGACTTAGGATAAGTGATCTCACAAAGGTTATCAAATTAAATATAATTTGCACTGTGTCTTGAAAGATTGGCTCAGTTTATTTTGATGTTCGATTCATACATATAGCTTCAAATGTTAGGCAGTTTAATTCCAAAAATTTAGAAAAAGTTATACAATAAAGTATAGCATTTAGAGAAGTTGCACGTGATAACAAACACACTTCTTGTAGTATATGTGATCACAGCTAACGCCCTTCTATGGGCATCAGAAGTAAACTAGCTAGGCATTGCCAGTTTTGAAAAGTGTTTTCTGTCTATATTAGAGGTGGATGTAGGGGCTGGGTGTTTCCCCCTAATGGAACTATATTTATGCTTAATCCAAACTGATCAACTCCAGACTTTGTATAGTTAAGGGTCCCCGTACCCTTTTCTTTTCTTAAAAATCCTGGATCCGCATTTGTATGTATATGTATATAAATTATATATAATAAATGACTGAATAATAGCCAATGATAAATCTTACGGGCCAATATGGATCATATAAATATGATACAGTACACGACAAAATATATGTATATTATATAATACCCACGACAAAATATATGTATATTATATAATACCCACGACAAAATATATGTATATTATATAATACCTATTTCTCCTCAGGCAGACAGCAGGAGTAGAAGTGCTAACGTATGAAGAAACAGAAACACCAGATAAAATGATTTGGCACGATGAATTCATGCCTGATGTTCCAGTTGCTGGGAAACATACGTTCCCTAAGAATTCTTTAAAAAAAAGAGTGTACGCTGTCAAGGCTAATCTAGCCGCAGGTAATGTAAGAGGAAAACACATCTTTTAATTACGATTGAAATATGAAATTATTAAAATCACTACTACATTGTAATCATGTATAGGCTGCTGTAAATGTAGTAAGATAATGCTTAGGGTCTTTCAAACTCCGCCTGCATGAGAACAGTATGTTTATTGGCATCTACATAGCCAATGGCAAACTGTATCTGCACCATTAGTAACTTAAAGTCTTAGTTTAACACAGAATTTTGAGGCGTTCGTTATATCTTAAAATACAAGTACATGAATATATGATTATAAAGAATTTAAAAGTCCGGACCAGGGGCAGATTCAGGCGGGGCGTGGTGGACATGCACCCATACCCCTAAAATTTGCAAAGCATGGGTTGTCCTCAGCTTAATAAAGAATATTTGGATAATTTTACCTCCAAAAAAATCCTTGATCCGCCTCAGCAGACTCATGTTCAAGAATATTGGACATGTTCAAGCGAGATAACCCATTTTTGTTTTTATAAAAACTCTGATAGTTTTAAATTGCTCACCGAGATATAATTTATTATGACACATGATATCTCGTCTGTGTTTTTATAAAAATTACAACTTTGTATTTCTAAATAATGAAAATGGGCAAAGCAGAAACTTTTATAAAGTAAACCTTTCTATTATGTCGATCTATTTGTATAATGTACATACGACATCTGTCGAACGGAGGTTGGGAGTTTGCACTTCAAAATGCAGTTGACAACAGAAAACATTGATTTAAAAAAAAAATCTTCTTAATTAGACTGTTTCATCATTTTTCAATCTTATCTGCTATGGAAAAAGTAACTGCAACGAATAATGGAATTTTAAAGATTTTTGTTAAAGTCAAAGAAAGGTACAATAACCACAATAGAAACATAGAGGAAAAAGACAAAATATAAATGCTATTTTCAAATGTCCATTGACAACAGTAAACGCTGTCAGACTTAAATTTTTTTTTTTTTGAAGAATCATATTTGGAAATCCTTCGAAAAGTTCACTTGCTATGGAATTTTTTTATCACATTTTAAAGGTAATAAAGATATATTAAAAATTATCATAGGTTATAAGTGTTTCCCGTTTACATCAATGATTACTATTTATAAGATTAATCAGTGACATAGCACGTGACCAGATTAATCAAAAATTTAAATTTCCTTCATTCTTGTGTATGTCGGCGACAAGTTATGTATCTGCTTCGGTCTCACGAAATGAAATAAAATTTAATATAATTTTGATTTGGAACATTATTCAATTTGGATTATCTCCCTTTTAACATAAAAAACACAACTGAAAAATTGAAAAACAGAAAATTCCAGGTAGCCGTGTAGAATTACATCATTGGCGGATCCAAAAGGGGGGGGGGGGGGGTGTGTCTGGGAACCCCATTTTTAGACCGATCAATGCATTTGAATGGGGACATATTGTACTGGGTTGGACCCCCCCCCCCCCCCCCCCCCCCCCATTTTTTTAAATGGCTGGATCCGCCACTGTACATGAATGATCATGAATGTAAAACTAAAAGCATGTCATACTAAAACGACAAAAAAACCCACATAATCACTATCAATTTGAACTTCGATCGGTGGATAGTTCTCTCATTGGCAAATCACATCTCTATATTTTTATTCAACATACTTGACGATAAATGCAAGATTTTGATTTGTCAAAATGGGAGAAACTTTTAACTCTACCCCTATCCAAATTGCCATGTCTTCGCTTTCGTGGAGATGATTGATCGCTTGACACTTTATCAAATATGAATTATTGTTATGTAGATGATATGATAGATTGTTACTTTCAATCTAAAAAAACGAAGATAACAGAAAATTCTGTATAAATTAAAAATCACATATCTGAGAGTGTGATAAAGCAGATTGTTACCAATGAAAAGAATTTGTCAACCTTGACTTCGCATTGGATGACGATGAACTCTCGGGTTGACAATCTGATCTGTCACCCTCACAGCTACATGGTTGTGTCATTCATATAATAATGCAATAAGACATTTTCAAATGTATTGTGATATGCAGATGCAAATTGGCATTGATGCATGTATATAAACTGTATTCTGTTTGCGTTAGCCGTTTTGTCCTAATCAATTCATATATATCATATAATTATATTTATATGACTTTTTTGTTTGATCTTAATCTGATTATAATTTTAAATGTATTTCAATTTTTTTTCAGGAACACCTCCGCAGTTCACTAATCTTCCAGCATCACTGTCAATCACAGACGCGGTCTTTCCTGGAGCTACTGTGTTCACCCCAACAATGTCTGATGTTAATGTTGGTGATACGCATAACTACACGCATGCCGGAAGTTTGCCTACTTACTTTTCCATCGATCCGACATCAGGTACGAAAACAATTCAAAACACATAAGTGTGTAAAATAGTTGGATACGATAATTACTGAAGAATAAATTTATAAAACAAATGGACCCTTTTTTTTTTAAGTCAGTTGGCTATTATAGCTTATTGTGTTTTTTTCTTTACTATGCGACCCTCTGGTCGTCTGTCCAATTTTTGTCGTTTCGTCCTATTTTGTACATCATTGCGTTATCTCTGTTTTAAGTCTTGTTTTGTCCATTTGTTATCCTCTTTTTATAAATTTTAATTACAACATGTATCATGAAAATGAATGCGTAAAGAAAGTAACTTGATGACACCTGTTAAAATGATTTAATCAATTGCGTCATTAAAAATAATTGTTCTTCTTAAAAAAATAATCTGGGTAATTTCATTCTTTTTAAAGGTGTCGTGAAAGTGGCGAAGGTGTTGGTTCCAGCAACATTTAATATATACATGGTCGTAACTGATTTATGTGGACTGGAAGATATACAACAATTAACTGTGACAGTAGTTGGCCCTAACCATGTAAGTTATCTAATAATTAATAAATCTCCCTCCTCCCACTCCAAAATAAATTGAAGTTTAGTTACTGCGAATGATTTGACGATTAAGAACTTTCAGGTAAAAATGATCTCACAAAAACTTACAAAAAATAGAGTTTGTGCGAAACATAACAAGGCGAGACCAAATGCGTCCACAAAGTAGCTACGCATCTCCAGCTACATGTGAACATGCCTACGTAAATTGCATTGGCAAATCTAGCCTGAGTGAAAAAAATCACCTTGATGAATAATTATGCTCAGTCAGTGAATTTACGGAATCTGACCGCTAAATGGCTAAAGAACGCCTATTCATTGAAGGAAATAGAATCAACACATTATATCCTTTTGTTAAATGTTATGTCGTACTGACTTTTCTACTACGTCTTATCACTGTAGCGCCTGATGTAAAACAAGAGAAAGTTCTAGTTAATAAAGATGTTTATTCTTGGAAATCAGTAATCAAAATGAAAGTGACCGTTGAAAACCTAAATTGTTTCCATGCGGGCGTGGTCATATAATCACTGATTTAGTTGTATCATACAACTTGTTATAGAAAAATCATAGATTGCTTAAGACAATTTTTTTTATATAACAATTATATTGACCGTCCCTAAATTGGAAAAAAAAAAAAAAATAGTATGCATGCTGCCATCTTGCATCCTTGTTATGTAACAGTAATTTACATTTTTTATGTCTATTAGGCTCCAACACTGGAGAACATGCCAGGTATAGCCCATGTGGTGGAGGATGCAATTATAGAAACACTAGTATATAATCTGACCGTTACTGATAGCGTTCCTATCAGTTGTTCAATTACTGAAACAGTTCCAAACAATGCACCATTTCTATTCAAGATACATGGTACATCATCAGGTAAGACACTGCTGGAATCGAGATGTTTTTTGTTCTACCCTTTTTAAATGAAAAAAATGACGAAATAGAAAATTACATTCTTCAGACTTATCTATGTTAAAAAAATTGTTAACATGTAGACAAACGGGCATTTTTGTTTTATTAGTAAAATTGCGAAAGCTAATTGGGAATGTGTCAACGAGACAACAACCCGACCGAAGAGCAGTAAACGGTCCAAGGCACCAATGGGTCATTTACGCAGCAAGAAAACCCCGCAGCTGACCCTTAAAAAATGTGTACTAGTTCAGTGAAAATGAACGTCACACTAAACTCCAAAACACATTAATGACCTAATTTGAAAATAAAAAAAAAACATATTAGACTATAACACTGTGCGGGACAAATTTGCCATTCCGGTATCGGCAAATCTGACTTTGTCGGTTTACAAGATATCAAAAAAAAAATTTGCCCAGTGATAGATTATTGAAAAATTAAAAAAATGCCATATGTCCCAACTTGTCACTGTTGTCACTCTTGTCACTGCAGCTGATTAAAAGTACATTTCCCATGGGAAATTTGATAATTCCCATGGGAATATTAGAATTTCCCATGGGAACATTGAAAGTTCCCATGGGAAAAATTACTTTTCCCATGGGAAGTTTAGAGTTCCCATAGGAACTTTAAAGTTCCCATGGGAACATAAGTAAATTGTCTGTTCCCATGGGAAGTTCTAAATTTCCCAAGGGAAATTTTAAATTTCCCAAGGGAACTTTTCTTCCCAAGGGAACTCCTTTTCTTCCCATGGGAAAATACTTTTCCCATGGGAACAATATTTTTTCCCATGGGAACAATATTTTTTCCCATGGGAACAATAATTTTTCCCATGGGAACAATAATTTTTCCCTTGGGAACAATAATTTTTCCCTTGGGAACAATATGTTTTCCCATGGGAACAATAATTGTTCACATGGGAAGTGATATAACTAAAAAGAAAACATAAAAAAATCCTCTAATTGCATGAGTGAAGCAATTTCACAAAACGGACTAAGTTATTATGGGTACAAGTATTTCTTTGAATCTTAATTGTAGAAAATATAATTGTGTGTTCTACGATTTTTGTCTAGGCATGCTTAATTGAAAGTAAATCACTTTGTGTCAAAAATTTAACTACTATAAATTCAGAAATTATTGCTGTTTTTATTATTGTGAAAATAGTGACAGGGTTATAATCACAATAATATACACTTGCATATTGAAATTTTTTATGAACTAAACAGGATTATTCTAAATTTTGCACACAAAAAAATGATGAAATTGAGAAAAATCGCACTTACAATTGCTAGCAATAATTTCTGAATTTTCAGTATATAGTTTTGCATATATAGCTTTCACACCATTGCACACAGTGTCTTATGTTTATCCATTTGAATGTTTTTGTGTTTTTTTCATGCAGACATTTAAATGTTGATAGGTCTTGCTCATTGTTGACGGCTGTTCAGTCACTGGCTGAAAATACCTTTATCTCTGGTTTTTAGTTGTCTCATTGGCAATCACATACCATATCCTTACTTAATTTCAACACTTCTTAATTTAAGTTATGTACATTTGAGAATATTATTTTCAAAAAGACAAAACATTACAATTGGTATAACAAATAAGGCACTTGTGTTTTAATATTTCATCTTTCACTGAGATAACACCATCAAGTAAAATGTGTGAAACAAAAACAGAAAATTAAACAAACAGCAATAAAATAACTTAAGCAAGTGTCAATAAACCTGCACAAATAACATGAATAATATATCTAAGGTCATAAGCAAGTGACAATAAACATACAGCAATAATATATCTAAGGTCATAAGCATAAACATGCAGCAATATTATACATTGTATATCTAAGGTCATAAGCAAAAGACAATCAACATACAGCAATAGTATATCTAACATGTCTAAGGTCATAAGCAAAAGACAATCAACATACAGCAATAGTATATCTAAGGTCATAAGCATAAACATGCAGCAATAATATATCTAAGGTCATAAGCAAGTGACAATCAACATACAGCAATAATGTATCTAAGGTCATAAGCATTTTAAAAAAAACATGCAGCAACAATATATCTAAGGTCATAAGCAAGTGACAATCAACATACAGCAATAATGTATCTAAGGTCAAAAGTATAAACATGCAGCAATAATATATCTAATTTCATAAGCATTAACATACAGCAATAATATATCTAAGGTCATAAGCATAAACATACAGCATTAATAATATATCTAAGGTCATAAGCAAGAGAAAATAAACAGGTCTTGTATAAGAATATTAACAGTATCCGGGACAAGTTTGCAATTCCGCTGAGTGCAAAAGTTGTCACCTTAATTTTTGGAGTTAAGTCAAAATGAAGTTGATAACTTGATTGGTATTGGTTCTCTGATATTTGTCCTAAATATGTTTGGCTCTAGCACCACTGTTGAAAAAGTAATGCCCCTTTTTTCAACAATTTCCTCAGAGGAAAAAGAGTTTTCCTCAAGGGAAAAAGATTTCCCTTAGGGAATTTGCTGCATAATTATTTCCTTTGAGGAAATTCTTTTTCTTTTGAGGAAATTTGCCGCTTCAAATTTTCCTTTGAGGAAATTTCCTCTAAGGAAATCATTGTTCTTCAAATTTCCTCTAAGGAAATTTCTGAACATCAAATTTCCCTTAAGGAAATGTTTTTCCTCTATAAAAATTTCATAACAGTACAAACATTGACAAACAGTATAAATATATGTTCTCCTAGACTGAATTATTGATCATGTTGATACAAAAGATTATATAAAATAAACACTTTTCATGTCAAATTAACTTGTCTTCTGTTTCAGCTGCTGTGTATAATTATTCTACCCCCTACATAACAGTTCAGTGCATAAATAATTCCATTCACAAGACATCTTTCTTCAATTGGTTGAATAAATTTTGGCAACTTGTTCTTCAAACATCTTCTCTGTATATTTGATATGATGGAGAGCCATGTACATAATATTATGTACATGAATGGATAACGCATGTGTTTATTTCGACAACAAACATGACAAAGATACTATTTTTTTTCTTAATTTCTCCATAATCCATCAGTGAATATGTAGGTTGTTACATTTTACACCATTGTGTCCTTGTGCATCTTTGACAGTACTCCATTTTGTTTATAGCAATTTTGTAGAATTTTTTCTATTTCTTTTTCCAGAAAAACACACAATTGAGTTCATTTCACATTAATTAATCCAATTAGCACATTATGTAGAAAAGTATTAACAAATAACAATGAATAAGTTTCCTCTTCAGTATAGACTTGCAGGACCTGACGATGATCATAAAAACCAAGATATCTGACCTATAAATACACAAAATAAAAAAAAGAAGTTATAAACATGATAAATGGAGAAAAAAACAGCAATATAAATAGGCTTATTTTATCATGTTTTAATTAAAGTCATAAGAAACCTCAAATTAAAAAAAAATATGTATAATAATTATGTTTTTTATAACTAAATGGATAGTTTTCATTATGCAACTTAAGTACATATACTTTTTTCTGAGGAAAATTCTTTAATTTGTCCACATTTAGAAGAAGTTTACTTATTTTTAATTGCTTGCTTCCAGGAAGCAATTCGCCAATACATATTTTCCATATACATAGTGACCCGAGCGTAACCCTCCTCGTAAAAATCCAGTGACCACAATATGCAAGGATCTGTCATTGAAATAAACAAATAGCTGATTATACATGTTAAACACGTGCTCAATACCCATGCTTTTTGTGATTTGTTTACTATAAGGTGGCAATCGGTAAAACTCAGCTTCAAAACACGGCATTTAATGAGCAGCATTATTTGTTAAATCATAACAAACAGAGAGAGAAAAAAATTGACGATTTATATGATATACTTGTGAAAATAATGATAAAATCGTGCACAGAGGACTAAGTTTATTATGTATACATGCATTGGTTCAAAAGTTGGACAAACTTTATTTTTCATCACTCACTCGTTTCATATGACTTTAACATTTGAGAAACTTTCATTTGATATTCTTACTTGTCATGCTTTATATGAGTTCTCTTATTTCAGTGCTTTGTGTCCAAGATTAAATATTCGTTGTTTAGTGCCTTGCAGTGATATTTAAAGTTTAGCCACTTGCAAAAGTTGTTATAGAATGTTCATATGCTGTGTTATTTGAACCACTGTCCTATATTATGGTCAGGTAAGAGGTTGAGTGCTCACAGACATGATATTTTTTTATTAATTGTTATTGTTTTTGAACATGTTGAACTAAATTGGATTGTTTAAATCTTTTCATGTTGGGATCTTTAATGGCTGACCTATAAAGGAAGTGTTGTCTCATTATTGAAGGCCAGCCCATCATTGGCCTTTAATTTCTTGCATCCACTTCTTTGAACTCTGGTGGATAAGTCACTCATTTACCATACCACATCTTCTTATTTTTATAAGAGTCATCATTCAAAGGCAATTACTTTTATCATGTTTATTACTGTAATTCAGAAATTATCCAGAGGTTTTTAGTAATGCGATTAATGTGAACGGGTGAGTATCGCAAAAATAAGAAATCATATTTTGATAACAGAAACATATATATATATCATGTATATATAATTGATGCAGATTTTTTTAGTAATCACAATAAGTTGTCCATTCCCTGAAAAATAATAAATGCAAGCAATAATTTCTGAATTTACAGTATATAGAAGTGGTCTTACCATTTAGGCCTTGTTGTATTCTGTTTATCTTGTTTTGTCGCTCATTTCTATTGAAACTGTTTATATTTTTCATTATTTTTCTATATTTCTTGTCCTATAAAACATAAAAAGGGTAAAAACTATTATTAAACATCAGTTTTTTCTTTGTATACAATAATATTTAATAAGAATGGAATATTTGTGCTATTTCATTTCACAAACTTTTGGTCAGTCATGACTTTCAAAGACTTTCACCCTGGTCAATAGTTTAAAAAACAAACATTCCCATACTTTTTCTTGGTGTTCGTACTAATTTTTCATTGGACAACAAAAACATGATTCAACTATTCTTCTATGATTTGTTTTGCTTGACTACGTTAAACTCTGAAATATTGTTTACAGTATAATCTGTATGTGTCTAACTCATCAAAATTTCAAATTAATACATAAATAACCAATAAGAATGCTATGCATGGCTCAGCTTGATACAAACGTACACTTTAAACCCTGAACAGTTGGAGCAAGTATGGACACAACATTCAATTCAAACTTTTCTGCATTGGTTAGAGGTATAGGGGGAGGTTGAGATCTCACAAACATGTTTAACCCCGCCGCATTTTGCGCCTGTCCCAAGTCAGGAGCCTCTGGCCTTTGTAAGTCTTGTTTTATTTTAATTTTAGTTTCTTGTGTACACTTTGAAAATTAGTATGGCGTTCATTATCACTGAACTAGTATATATTTGTTTAGGGGCCAGCTGAAGGACGCTTCCGGGTGCGGGAATTTCTCGCTACATTGAAGACCTGTTGGTGACCTTCTGCTGTTGTTTTTTTTATTTGGTCGGGTTGTTGTCTCTTTGACAAATTCCCCATTTCCATTCTCAATTTTATGGATACAACTCTGAATTGTAAATTTGGATTGTGATTCAATAGTTGATGCAGCATAGGTTTCTGACATTGAATGAATGTGGTCCAAGTACTTAAAAATTTTAAATTGACAATTAACCTATAAAATGGTCCAATATTCAAAATCTTAATACATGGTTAGATGCAGCATATCAACATGATCAAAGAACCCAAATAATGCATTATTTGATGAAATCAAATAAAGTTCAATTTTGGACCCTTTAGATCTCAATGTGGACCAATTTGTTAACGGGCCAAAATATCAAAAATCTAAATGAATGGTTAGATTCAGCATATCAAAGAACCCCATATATATATATTCAATTTTTTTGAAATCAAACAAAGTAAAATATTGGACCCCAATTTGGACCAACTTGAAATTTGGGCCCATACTAAAAATCTAAGTAAATATTCAGATTCAGCATATTAACATGATTAAAGAACACCAAGAATTTAAATATTATTAAAATCAAAATAAGTTTAATTTTGGACCCTTTGAACCTTAAGATAGACCAATTTAAACAGGACCAAAAAACTAGGAATCTAAATACACAGTTAGATTTGGAATATATATATATCAAAGAACCCCAATAATTCAATTTTCTATAAAATCAAACAAAGTTTAATATTGGCCCCTTTTGGCCCCTAATTCATGTAATTTCTAAACTCTGGACAAAAACTCTGGTCACAAACCCTGTGTTTGAGTTTCATAGATTTCTGTTAACTTATACTAAAAGTAATTATGCGAAAACTAAGTGTCTTCGGACTACGACGACTACATGATAAAATTGAGAATGGGAATGGGGAATGTGTCAAAGACCCCCCTTTTTTGGACTATCAATGCATTTGAATGGGGACATGTAATTACCCCCCCCCCCCCTTTTTGTCCTGGGTTAGGAAACCCCTTTTTAAAATGACTGGATCTGCCCCTGAAGGGTCTATCATTAAGTTTGACAACTTCAGACATACTACTTTACCAAAAAAATTGACACATTTCATCCAATTTAATTTCATTCTTTACTTGCTATTTCATCCATAATATTTTAAAGAAAGAAATATGGAAGGAGTATGATTTTAATTTGCAAGTTATACACTATCCAAACTAGAGACCTAATAGAGTAGATATATACTTGACTAAGGGAGCTTCCATTTGATTTTTATGGGGGGGGGGGGGGGGGGGGGGGGGGGGGGGCTAGGATGAAAAATTTTATCCTGCATTTTTTTTTTAGCTGTAATCTCTGTCCTGCCTTTTTATTTTTCACCTTTGTTCGTTCCTGTCTTTCTTTTTTTAGTTTATCCTGACTTTTTTTACCAAAATTGTCGTCCTGACTTTTTTTTTTTGCTCTAGAGTGTCTCATCCTGCCTTTTTTTTCTTCTCAAAACTCCTGTTCTGCCTATTTTTTTCAAATTTCATCCTAGCCCCCCCCCCCCCCCCCCCCCCCCAAAAAATCAAATGGAAGCTCCCTAATTAAATCAAACTTGGGGTGACTGGGGACAAAGATTTAAGGGAATAGATGACAGTTTACCTACAATGATCTAGCTTCATGGCAATGGCATACATTACAGACTACATGTACATCATGTACATGATCATTCTTAATTGTGTTTAAACTTTGGGAGTTCATTTTTTTAATGTTTAAAGCTAACAATTTCAACTACATACATTTATCAAGATTTGATTCTACATTTATATATAATTGTGTATGTCACATGTATGTACATGATGTATTTTAATGTAAAGCATCTGAAAACTCATTAGCCGTTTCATATTTATTTCAGTTCTTCAAAAGGCAAATTTATATGAGCCTATGCCTGAAAACAGAGATTTCTTATTAAGGAGAAAGCCCCGCGCCCCCCTTTTTGGTGTGAAATATTTTTGTTGATTATATAGGGAATCACTGAAGCATGACTGGAGCAAGCATCCCCCTCTGCCCCCCCCCCCCCCCCCCAAAAAATGGAAATTTCTGGATCTGCCCATGTCAACCTTTCACTCAGGTCATTGGTGAAGATTTGTCACACAAAATAAATGATATCAAATGTTCATATGTATATGTTTTAGCTCGTGTAGGTGTAAGGAGGCAACCATTTGATTTGTAGGGCGAACAGGGTGAATAATCTTGCCTTGTAAAACTTGTGCTATAAATAAAAATTAATACATTTCCATTTAAAAATCCGTCAGCCCAATCTCATCCAGTGAAATAGATTATTATCTGTTTTCGAAATTATATGGAAGTACTTAGTAGTTCAGACGCATTGCAAGGCATTTTTTCTAAGGAGACGTGTAGACTCATTTAATTGGGGGAATGGAACCAATAAATTGATAGGATCCGATATGATCTTCCCAGTACGGAGCACCTATTTTTTTAGGTAATTATTATTAGTGTCGGTGATCTCACAAGTAAATCAGAGAAAATATTGCATGCAAATTAATGAGCAGAGAAGAGACAATTATCAACTTGTGTATAATTCATTTTCTCGCAGTTATTTACGGTAAATTAACTATATGTATATATATCCCAAAACAGGTGTTCGGTTCTAGTACTATACAATTTAGTAAAACTGCTATATTTTGGGGCCGAAAAGGGGTCTTACTGAACCTACTCCTTTATAAATCTTAAGTAGGAATGCGTGGGTTCCATTTCATGAGACCTACACGGATTTTTTATAAAATAAATTTAAAAATTATAAATACAGTTTTCAATTCTTTCCCGGCATAGATAAAAAAAATATGAAAATAAATAATCTTTTGAAAATAATACGATATGGTTTAATTATTTCACTTCATTATAATGATAAATCCTTTAGATCTGAAATGTTTAATTAAAACGAATTTATCATTTTGATCTACCGATAAACTTTAAATTGAAGTGACATGGTCAGTTAAGTAACCTGATTAGTTGCATGGCTGATTAACTGTAAATAGTTGTAAAAACATCATCTTTCTAATTGTTCTCATAATACACAGTGAATAAATTAATGTCAAATTATCTAAAGATATAAAGGCGAATTCCTAAAGATCAAAGACCAAAATCTTGTCTTTTTTCATTTTGTAAATTATCTAAAAAGTGAATTATCTAAAAAGTGAATATGTGACCTAATCTGTAAATATTATATTAAATATTGATCAGTAAACCAAAAATTAAAAAAATATATGAAAAATAACTGCTAAAAGTAAAAATCATAATTTTTCCTTTAATTGTATGTTAAAAGACTTAAACTGTAAACTTCCGATGTAAAAGTCAAAATAAAACCTGTAAACCTCCTATATAAAAACACAAAAGACTTAAAAAATGTATATAGTGTATATAATGTTGTTGTGTTACGATTGTTAATTTATTCTTCAATTATTTTTTTGGTGGTGGAACTGTTCGACATACAAAGTATGGTTACCCTATAAAGGGTGTAAAGATCCAGAGAAGAAGAAGATTACCATCTTACAGGTGACCCAGTAATTTTCCATATGACACTAGCGTGTACCCTTGGGGTGTGTATAACTTATTTTTTGGGGAACATCCTGTCCACGTGTAATACTTAGCATATATTGCAAAATTTGACATTAAACAAATTTTCTTTGTAGCATCGGAGGCAATTTCATGTTCAACCACACAGAAAATTTCACAAAAAAAATATGATAAAATCATAAGAAAAAGAATAAGAAATACTAACAAATAAATTTGGACAACAACAAATGGAAGTTTTTAACGACCTTGACTGGCTATAATATATATATAGCACTTGCACGGTCGTTCCAGTGGACATATTCATACCAGATTACCTATTCTTTTATATATATATGACAATTATTGTTCAATCTGATACACGTACCTATAATGTACAGTATTTTGAACAGCTTCAAATATATGGGGTCCGTAGTAATACCGCAAAGGATCTCCTTAGTGCACTAAGAACAAAAATGTGCACTAAGGACCTGATGGAATGATACAACTGTTACAAAGGACATGGCATATAAAAATAGACTTTTTAAAAATTCATAATTTTAAATTTTACAATTATACCTTTTTTAATTAGAAAGTTATCTAGACTAATGTGTATTCGACACGTGCCTCAACAAAGTGATTGTCACCTTTTAAAATAGTGTAATAGGTAGAAATTCACATTCGCTCAACCTTGACCCGTTCATAATCTGCTAGTATACTGTTTAAACATGTATATATGGTATTTCAAATTGTTCTCTATTTTTTTCCCATTTGTTTGTTTCTGCCGTATTTATTCTGTCTGTTATAATTTTTACTTCTAAAGTAATAAAGTATTTTCAACTCTTTTCAGTTTGGGAATTTTTAATCCTTTTAATTTTAAAAAGACAAATAATTGTGAACACTTCACGGAAAAGTGAGGATTTATATTTGGTTCCTACAACGTCCAGTTGCCAATACTTCATTCATTTTTCTGACGTCAAAGACCATGCCCCACAGCAAGGTTTTATAAGGATAGAACATAGGCAAATGCAAATAGATTCTATGGACTATATCTTTTCTGCTTTGGTCTCTGCATGTATAATGATTCATTATGTTTTATGGGATACTTAACTTCTGTTCTACAAATTTTATATTAAAATATATTCTGATTTTTCATTTTTAATGAGATTTTAGTTTCTGTTAATAAGAGGCAGTACAAAAAACATGTTTTAATCATAATTAAGGTGAACCCAGCCCCCCTCCCCCTGTCAACGTGACACCCAACCACACCGCTTGAAAATCTTAAAATATTTTTTAATGTTATCTTTACTATATATTGAATAGGGTGACACGTTGTCGCTACATAATAACCAGATAAAATGGATCTTGTTTATACAAAAAATATTTCAAGATTGTGGTTTCTCAAACATATGGGAGTCACAAAATTTTGTTATGGTTAAAAACTGTCATAAAGCAGAGATTGCTAGATCAATATATTCAGAACTGGAATTCCCTCATTCAAAATTCGTCAAAAGGTATAAACTACAAAAATTTTAAGAAAAACTTGGAATTGAAGAATATTTTAATATTTTGGACTTCAAAGACGCTATTGTTTTTTGTCGATTTCAAACGACTTATACTAAGTTGACGATTTAAACAGGAAGATGGCAAAACGTAATCAGAGAAAACCGCTTTTGCAGTCTATGTAACAATCGACAAATAGGTGACGAATATCATTTTATATTTGAATGACAAATTTTTCAATCAAAAACGAAAAGAGATTTTAACTGCATATTTTTTTGGTGTGAAATATTTTTGTTGATTATATAGGGAATCACTGAAGCATGACTGGAGCAAGCATCCCCCTCTGCCCCCCCCCCCCCCCCCCCAAAAAAAATGGAAATTTCTGGATCTGCCCATGTCAACCTTTCACTCAGGTCATTGGTGAAGATTTGTCACACAAAATAAATGATATCAAATGTTCATATGTATATGTTTTAGCTCGTGTAGGTGTAAGGAGGCAACCATTTGATTTGTAGGGCGAACAGGGTGAATAATCTTGCCTTGTAAAACTTGTGCTATAAATAAAAATTAATACATTTCCATTTAAAAATCCGTCAGCCCAATCTCATCCAGTGAAATAGATTATTATCTGTTTTCGAAATTATATGGAAGTACTTAGTAGTTCAGACGCATTGCAAGGCATTTTTTCTAAGGAGACGTGTAGACTCATTTAATTGGGGGAATGGAACCAATAAATTGATAGGATCCGATATGATCTTCCCAGTACGGAGCACCTATTTTTTTAGGTAATTATTATTAGTGTCGGTGATCTCACAAGTAAATCAGAGAAAATATTGCATGCAAATTAATGAGCAGAGAAGAGACAATTATCAACTTGTGTATAATTCATTTTCTCGCAGTTATTTACGGTAAATTAACTATATGTATATATATCCCAAAACAGGTGTTCGGTTCTAGTACTATACAATTTAGTAAAACTGCTATATTTTGGGGCCGAAAAGGGGTCTTACTGAACCTACTCCTTTATAAATCTTAAGTAGGAATGCGTGGGTTCCATTTCATGAGACCTACACGGATTTTTTATAAAATAAATTTAAAAATTATAAATACAGTTTTCAATTCTTTCCCGGCATAGATAAAAAAAATATGAAAATAAATAATCTTTTGAAAATAATACGATATGGTTTAATTATTTCACTTCATTATAATGATAAATCCTTTAGATCTGAAATGTTTAATTAAAACGAATTTATCATTTTGATCTACCGATAAACTTTAAATTGAAGTGACATGGTCAGTTAAGTAACCTGATTAGTTGCATGGCTGATTAACTGTAAATAGTTGTAAAAACATCATCTTTCTAATTGTTCTCATAATACACAGTGAATAAATTAATGTCAAATTATCTAAAGATATAAAGGCGAATTCCTAAAGATCAAAGACCAAAATCTTGTCTTTTTTCATTTTGTAAATTATCTAAAAAGTGAATTATCTAAAAAGTGAATATGTGACCTAATCTGTAAATATTATATTAAATATTGATCAGTAAACCAAAAATTAAAAAAATATATGAAAAATAACTGCTAAAAGTAAAAATCATAATTTTTCCTTTAATTGTATGTTAAAAGACTTAAACTGTAAACTTCCGATGTAAAAGTCAAAATAAAACCTGTAAACCTCCTATATAAAAACACAAAAGACTTAAAAAATGTATATAGTGTATATAATGTTGTTGTGTTACGATTGTTAATTTATTCTTCAATTATTTTTTTGGTGGTGGAACTGTTCGACATACAAAGTATGGTTACCCTATAAAGGGTGTAAAGATCCAGAGAAGAAGAAGATTACCATCTTACAGGTGACCCAGTAATTTTCCATATGACACTAGCGTGTACCCTTGGGGTGTGTATAACTTATTTTTTGGGGAACATCCTGTCCACGTGTAATACTTAGCATATATTGCAAAATTTGACATTAAACAAATTTTCTTTGTAGCATCGGAGGCAATTTCATGTTCAACCACACAGAAAATTTCACAAAAAAAATATGATAAAATCATAAGAAAAAGAATAAGAAATACTAACAAATAAATTTGGCATTAATAAAACGGGGATTCGTGTATTCAAGAGCTTATTTTCAGTGGACAACAACAAATGGAAGTTTTTAACGACCTTGACTGGCTATAATATATATATAGCACTTGCACGGTCGTTCCAGTGGACATATTCATACCAGATTACCTATTCTTTTATATATATATGACAATTATTGTTCAATCTGATACACGTACCTATAATGTACAGTATTTTGAACAGCTTCAAATATATGGGGTCCGTAGTAATACCGCAAAGGATTCCTTAGTGCACTAAGAACAAAAATGTGCACTAAGGACCTGATGGAATGATACAACTGTTACAAAGGACATGGCATATAAAAATAGACTTTTTAAAAATTCATAATTTTAAATTTTACAATTATACCTTTTTTAATTAGAAAGTTATCTAGACTAATGTGTATTCGACACGTGCCTCAACAAAGTGATTGTCACCTTTTAAAATAGTGTAATAGGTAGAAATTCACATTCGCTCAACCTTGACCCGTTCATAATCTGCTAGTATACTGTTTAAACATGTATATATGGTATTTCAAATTGTTCTCTATTTTTTTCCCATTTGTTTGTTTCTGCCGTATTTATTCTGTCTGTTATAATTTTTACTTCTAAAGTAATAAAGTATTTTCAACTCTTTTCAGTTTGGGAATTTTTAATCCTTTTAATTTTAAAAAGACAAATAATTGTGAACACTTCACGGAAAAGTGAGGATTTATATTTGGTTCCTACAACGTCCAGTTGCCAATACTTCATTCATTTTTCTGACGTCAAAGACCATGCCCCACAGCAAGGTTTTATAAGGATAGAACATAGGCAAATGCAAATAGATTCTATGGACTATATCTTTGCTGCTTTGGTCTCTGCATGTATAATGATTCATTATGTTTTATGGGATACTTAACTTCTGTTCTACAAATTTTATATTAAAATATATTCTGATTTTTCATTTTTAATGAGATTTTAGTTTCTGTTAATAAGAGGCAGTACAAAAAACATGTTTTAATCATAATTAAGGTGAACCCAGCCCCCCCCCCCCCTCCCCCTGTCAACGTGACACCCAACCACACCGCTTGAAAATCTTAAAATATTTTTTAATGTTATCTTTACTATATATTGAATAGGGTGACACGTTGTCGCTACATAATAACCAGATAAAATGGATCTTGTTTATACAAAAAATATTTCAAGATTGTGGTTTCTCAAACATATGGGAGTCACAAAATTTTGTTATGGTTAAAAACTGTCATAAAGCAGAGATTGCTAGATCAATATATTCAGAACTGGAATTCCCTCATTCAAAATTCGTCAAAAGGTATAAACTACAAAATTTTTAAGAAAAACTTGGAATTGAAGAATATTTTAATATTTTGGACTTCAAAGACGCTATTGTTTTTTGTCGATTTCAAACGACTTATACTAAGTTGACGATTTAAACAGGAAGATGGCAAAACGTAATCAGAGAAAACCGCTTTTGCAGTCTATGTAACAATCGACAAATAGGTGACGAATATCATTTTATATTTGAATGCAAATTTTTCAATCAAAAACGAAAAGAGATTTTAACTGCATATTTTACAAAACGGCAAAATACAGTTAAATTCTCTGAACTTATGTCAAGTACAAGAAAACCAGTTCTGAAGAAGCTTTTTTTTTTTTTTATAGAAAATATAAATACTTGTGTTTGTCGGCCCGTGATGTACTCCTGGCTTGGAACGTTTGTAACCTCTCTCGCTTGTTTTGTACATATTGTAAATATTTATTGTTGTATTTGTTATCTCTGTACCGATGTAATGCATTTGCTTTATGAGAATAAAGATATATATAGAAACTTCTTTAAATATACACAAGTCATAATTACATTGGCCAGAGGGTAACTTGATAATTAGAGGATCAAAGGATTTAATTAAGATAATCCAAGACTGCTACCTCTATATTTTATTATACATATCATTATTAGCCTCACTTAGGGTGATACAGCTATTGCAAAACGGGTAGATACGATCTGTAATCAAATAATTAAACTAATCAAAAGTTTATTTAGAGTATAACCATATGCCGGATGAACAAAAAGTTTGCCATTTATTGAAAAACATATGGTTTTATATAACAGGAAAACTTCTCTAGTATTCTAAACATTTATCACGTACCCCCTCCCTCAAACCTCCGCTTCAAGCTCTAGATTCGCGCCTGCACATTGTGAATTATATTTCTTACATCAAGATGCTTATTACATTATAAAATAAAATGGTATTCATCTTCAATTGTTGAAATAAAGATGAATTGTTAAAAAAAAGCATTGACATCAGTTTTAAAGTTATTGTTCATAGGAGACAGTTATGATTTATAGTCTCTTTTTAAAACGTAATATAATTTTACCTCTTGGAGTTTTTCTATATTACTTCTGTAATCGGATTTTGAAGAACCCCACGGACACCACATACACTCATGCATATGTCTTTCATTCAAGGTATAATGATAATATATATGTAAACTCTTGTGTTGTTAACAAGGAAACGAAATCTCAAAAGCATTTTTGTCTCAATTTGTATCTAAAAATAGGGTTCTTTAATTTTAATAAAAGCTTGCATAGCAATTTCCTTAAAAACAAAATATAACAAAGGCAAAGTTTTAAAACACAAAATTCATTTTTTTTTATTTTTCTTTCATAAACTTGAAATTTTACCACGCTAAACCGTTAGGTTTATTCAACAACAACCATTAATTAATCAATAAGTAACGATAAAAAGACAATTGTGTATTGGATTAGGTTGATTGAACATGATGATTAGTGAATTTGCAATAAGCTGTTGGTCACGTGCCGATTGGCACGCGTTGATTAAAAAGTCATTTAACTTCAAAATTACAATATCTATTGATACCTAACTTTACAGATATGAGGTATTTAATCATATCCTCCTATATATCCATATTCTCTGTGATCTTAAAACATCGTTTTAGTGTCCTTAGTTAATGCAAAAACTTTCTTCTTAGTCAGCGCCATTAAGAATTTCTTTGCGGTATTTCTACACACCGAAATATATGGCCTACTATTGGTAAAATACCACAGTACTTAGTGTCACTAATGGTCAAAATTTTGTGCCGTGAAAACTGGAAATGAAGTTTAGCGGGACATAGGAAATTACAAAAATATTAGAATTGTTTACTTACATAGTGTAAGCGGGATGCGGGAATCTAAAAAAAAATAAATAGTAACTATAAAGCGAGATCCGTGAACAGAACCCCCAAATGAGACCCCATTAGTTGTGGCTTATTTTTGGTCTTTTTAGCTAGTTTCCTTCCCCTACATTACTTGTAAGTTGATCGCTTTTGTAAAGCAGCACTCGATGTCTGACAGTATATTACCAAGAAATGCACAAAATATTGAAAAAGAAGGTTTAGAAAATTTAAATAGTGGTATGCACACACACTCCCCTGTCAGCACAGACAATTGTATTTTTGTAAACGCGCCAAACTCATTTCTTCCACAGTGAGACAAGCTTTACAATGTTGATGGTGGTGAAAATCTAGTCCAAATAATTATGACGTCTTGCAAGGCTATTTTATTTCTGGAACGCTTTCCTCTGACGAAGCCGAAATGTGAAACTAAATCAACAAGAAGTCTAACATTTATAATAGAACTGAAGATAAAATCGAAATGTAAATGGGGAATGTATCAAAAGACCAAAGAGGAGATAACAGCCAAAGGGCACCAATGGGTCTTCAATGCAACGAGAAAATCCCACAACCCGAGGAGGGGTTCCTAACCAAAGACAAATGGGGGGGGGGGGGGGTCCAACTACATGTCCCCATTCAATACAATACAATACAATCTGCTTTATTTGAAAAACACTCCGTCACATTGACATGTGAAACAATTAAGAGGTAAATTACAAAATACAATCACATACAATTGAATTAAAAAAATAAATAAAACAACTTAGAAATAAAATATATGGAAAATTACTTTATATTATAATATTTTAACATTATAATATTTTAGTTAACTTTGAAATGAATTATATATAGACACATTTTTAAGTAATAAGTTAATATTTGTCAATGACAGTTAGTCCTTTCATTTTTGCTTAATTCTGATATTTCACATAGTACCCTGGAATATGCTGATTTCTGATATTTTTTAACTAATAAAGAATTGCATTCAAATAAATAATGGAATTCATTGCCAATTGCAGTTAAACACAGATTGCATGTCCTTTCTTCTTTTGGAATGACTTATACCATCTTCCCAGCTCTACTGGGATTTTACATTGCAGCGTCTTAATTTTGAAATATATTTACGTTCGAATGGTGTTAATTTTAAAATTCAAATGCATTGATCGTCCAATAAAGAACAATGAAGAAAGGAGGTTCCAACATGTCCAACCCTCAGACCCTCCTGGATCCCTGCCTGTGAGGCATGCTTTAGCTTGCCATTAAACAAAAATGTATACTAGTTGAGTGATAATGGACGTCATATTAAACTCTTCGATATAAAAAAAGAAACTAAAATAAAAATCATACAAGGGTCACAAAGGCCATAACTTCTGGCTCCTGACTTGGGAAAAGTGCAAAATGCAGTGGGGATGAAAGCCTTTACTGTAAGTTCCTGAAATTACAATTATATAAATCATCTCACATCTTTGCGCATTTCTTGAAATTGGTCATATTAATAAATGCATGCAATATTTTCAGAAAATTTCAATATATAGGCTTTTTTAAAAAAGTCAATCTTGTGCATGATTTATCAATGATTATACTTGCACAATTAACGCATGTTGTTCTCAAAACTAAGAGGTGTCTATGCTATTTATGACAATTTTCATGGTTCAGTGGTTATAGTTAAGTTTTTGTGTTTTGGTCTGTTTTTCTCATACTTTATGCAATAGGTCTACTATATTTGTTGTATGAAATGATTGTAAGGTGTACATGTCTAGTGGGATGATGTCATCTGACCTTGACCTCATTTTCATGGTTCAGTGGTCAAAGTTAAGTTTTTGAGTTTTGGTCTTTATCTATTAAATACTATAAGCCATAGGTCAACTGTATTTGGTGTATAGAAATATTTTATGATCTATATGTCAGCATGGTCAGTGGTGCAGGTTTTATTTGACCTTGATCTCATTTTCACGGTTCATTGATCAGTGTTTTTGTGATTTGGTCTATTTTTCTTAAACTAAAAGTAATAGGTCAACTATAATTGTTGCATTGAAGCATTGTTAGCTGTATATGTCTGCCTGGCATGGTTCATCTGACATTGACCTCATTATCATGGTTCATTAGTCTTTATTTATTTATCTTGGTTAATGTTAAGTTTATGTGACAGTTGTGATAAAGCTTTATACTTAGGACTATCAACATATTATCAATGATTAGTAAAAGAAGGCGAGACATTTCAGCGTGTGCACTCTTCTTATTAAACACACATTAATATACATCATGTACATTAAACAGCAAAAAAAAATATTGATGCAAGATGCCATTCAATAATAACTTTTACTCTTTTATGTATAGGACAAGAACTATAGAAGATACAGAGAAATTATAAACAGCAGAAATGATAGGCAATTTAAAATTTGCAGAAGCAAACTAAACCTAAATGGTAAGGCCACTTTTATTTTTTTTTTTAAAGTTGTTGAACTTGAAAGATGATAATCATGATTACTATAAAAATTAAAAGATGTGGTATATTAAATATGAAAACTATCATGGCTTTAAGAAAGCAATTGTAGGCCTGTGATGACCTTCAATAATGAGATAATCCATACCCTATAGTCAAAGTAGGCAGCTATAAAAGACCCAAAGATGAAAAATTGAAACAATCCAACATGTCCAAACTGTAAAACTAATTGCCTAGTTTATTACAAAATAAATTACAAAAAATAAATATAACCGGTATGAAACAACAACAACAACAACCACTAAATTTTAGTGTCAGACTAAACTTACAAAAACTACAGGCTCTGAACTTTGGACAGGCACAATAGGAATATGGCAACCTAGCTATGATGTAAATTTCCTGCAAACACAGACTGGACTAATGTAAATCAACTAATTTTTCGCGAATACTTTATTTTGCGTTTTATACTTTCTAGTCTACATCACAGCTAATTATTTTTCCCAAGGTTCAAGTTTACTTAATGAATTTTAATAAAGAAAGATACATATGAAAAACATTTATTGCTGTTTCTCTCTCCATTTATAACATTTTATTTGTTTATTTTGTGTATTTATAGGTGATCAGACATCTTGGTTTTCATGATCAATAGGTCATTACTGAAGAGGAAACTTAAAGTTGAAATTTATTTACAAAGTGCATTATTGGATTAATTTGAACTGGAATGTGTGCTTTCCTGCAAAAAAGAAACAGGAAATTTCATCATTATCACATGATAATGCCCATAAACAAAATGGAGTTCTATCATAGATACACAAAAACACTATTGCATAAAAGCAACAACATATTATATATATTATTCGAAAGAAAGGAGAATGCAGAACAAATACTATTTTGTTGTTGAAAAAAGGAACACCAGTTTTATCCACTCATTTACATCGCTCCCTCATATCAAATATACGGAAGAAGATCATTGAAGAACAATTTGCAAAAATGTTTTCTCTTAGAATTGAAGGAAAATGTTAAGTGAATGGAATAATGTATTCACTGAATTCTTACGTAGTGGATTGAATAACTGTACACAAGCTGAAACAAGACAATTTTAATTTAAAATAACACGAAAAGTGTATATTTTATTATTTAATCTGCAAATATATAAACAAATTCTTTAGAACACCACAAATGGTATGACATTCAAATTGGTTGCTTATTAATGTATTGCATTGAAACAATTACAAAGAAAACAGAATCATTTGCTACAAATTTTTTTTATAAATCATAGTTAAATTTTATAAAAAGTATGAACAATACCTAGATCTAAACAGTCAGACTTTATCAATTTTCAATGTCATTAAAATGTTGAGTCAAACATTTATGAAAGTTTTGAATATCATTTGCATCAACTATACAGTCTTGTAATAATTATATTCATACTGTTTGTATACATGGTATAGCGAAGAAATGTTTAACAAGAACAAATAAGGGAAATTTGATGTTCAGAAATTTCCTTAGAGGAAATTTGAAGAACAATGATTTCCTTAGAGGAAATTTGTTGTCTTGAAGGAAATCTTTTTCCTTTGAATAAACAATTTCCCTTGAGGAAAAAACAATTTCCCTTTGAGGAAAAATCTTTTTCCTTTAGGGAAATTTGATTTCCCTTGAGGAAAACAACTATTCCTCTAAGGAAATTGTTGAAAAAAGGGGCATAACTTTTTTAACAGTGGCGCTAGAGCCAAAAAATTTTAGGACAAATATCAGGGAACCAATACCAACCAAGTTATCAACTTCATTTTGACGTAACTCCAAAAATTAAGGTGAACAACCTTTGCACTCAGCGGAATTGCAAACTTGTCCCGGACACAAATCTGCTTTTCTGAGATGTTTTACAAGGTTCCAAAAATGTGTTATGCCCTACAGCTTTCCATCCAGCTAAGGCAGAAGTATATTCTCTTTTATTCTCATATATCCAGTATTTGCAACAAATTGTAATTTTTCTGAAGAAAAAAATTCAAATGGAAAATAATGTTTGTATTGTAATATAGTATGTTCCCATGGAAGAAAAATTGTTCCTATGTGAAAAAAAATTGTTCCCATGGGAAGAAGATTTGTTCCCATGGGAAGAAATATTGTTCCCATGGGAAGAAAAATTGTTCCCATGGGAAGAAAATTTGTTCCCATGGGAAGAATTAATTCCCATGGGAACTTTTTGTATTCATCTTTTCCCATGGGAACTTTAAAGTTCCTATGGGAACTCTAAACTTCCCATGGGAAAAGTATTTTTTCCCATGGGAACTTTCAATGTTCCCATGGGAAATTCTAATATTCCCATGGGAATTATCAAATTTCCCATGGGAAATGTACTTTTAATCAGCTGCAGTGACAAGAGTGACAACAGTGACAAGTTGGGACATATGGCATTTTTTCAGTTTTTCAATAATCTATCACTGGGCAAATTTTTTTTTTGATATCTTGTAAACCGACAAAGTCAGATTTGCCGATACCGGAATGGCAAATTTGTCCCGCACAGTGTTCTAATATCATCTGGTTATGTAAAAATAGAGAAGTCTATTTTCATCTGTGACACTATATAAATAACACATAGCTGAGAGGGTGAAAGAGCAGAAGCCAAGGTTGACAGTGCGTTTTCATGGGGTACCAATCTGCTCTATCACCCTCTCAGCTATGTGTTATTTAATTTATCATACTGAATGTCCTATCATTATTGTCATTTACAGATGAATTGTATTTAAAAGTATTTTATATGACGTCACATACATAACAACGTTACGGGTATTAGAAAAATCAACAGAAGTGAAGCAAAATGTTTTATATTTATTTTGACATTAAAATAATAAAATCGGAGCCAAAGCGTAGAACTTAAGCATTGTTTTTAATTACTTTAAGTAAATTCAATTCATTTCCCTTTGAATTGGCGATTTTTGATTGGTCGAGACGAGAGGTTACCATTCAAAGAAATTGACACCCGCTCAGCCATGTGATAGATTAAATTAACACCCTCGTATTAGCCAATCAAAATATGGCATTTTAACGTGAAGTATAATAAAAAGATTTAACCCATTTAGGAAAACCAAATCATGATCATGTTGATGGCGTTCCGTAGATTCTGGAAGGTTATAATAGGGTAACAACAACAATATTTGTTTTTCTTGGGGAGGAAGACTTGTATCGGGTATTTCGTTCCCTATATGTATGTTATATAAAATGGCTGTTATCTTAAATTTACCGCAATTGCTTTATTTGAAATCATATGTTTATAGCGGTAATAAACTCAACAACCCAGTACACTTATGGTAAGTGATTCCAAGCTTCAATAACTGCTTTATAAGCGTGGATACTAAACTATTGCAATAATCATGTGTGGACTTCTACAGAGTGTTGTCTTTATAAACATGTTGCACAATTGCACTGACTAATGCCTGTTTGACTTTCATATACGACACTAACGTATTTCTATCTGACGTATAATTGTTTACATCAATTTATTCACCAATTCTATATTTTCATTGATTGATCAAATATAAATCCTCGTAGTTCAATTGTTAGTGTGTGGATCTTTCTCTCAAGTTTTTTTTATGAAAAAAATGTGTTTCTTTGCATTTTGAATCTTTACAATGCTCCTTCTTACAAGTATTTTGCTTTACGTACTAGTATACCTGTGTACATGATTTTTCTTATTTCAAATACATGAACATTTCCGAGGATGTCCCACGTTCCACAAAAATAAAAGATAATATAAAATCATAGCTATACAGTGACCTTCTGCTGTTGTCTGCTCGATGGTCGGGTTGTTGTCTCTTTGGCACATTCCCCATTTCCATTCTCAATTGTATTTATGTATGCATGTAAATACTCTGCTCATAATAGAATATAATCAATAAGCATAATTTATTCTTTTAAACCACTAAATACAGATAATTTTAATTTGCAATCCTTATGAATTCAAGTAAAGTAGCAGCACATTTGGAAAGAATCTGATCAAGATTAAACAATTATTAAATATTATTACATGCTATTTATGATAACTTTGAATTGTTTTACAGAATATGGCATTTACCTGCAGGGTGATGCCAATCTTTCATACAGTTTACAAAACTCGTACGAATTGAACATCACATGTGACGACAGTATGTTATGGTCTTGGGGCGTAGTTTATGTTTATGTACAACCAAACAGTCCTCCAGTATTTACTAACTTACCAGGTAACGTAAGGGAGTACTTCAAGAGGTGGGGATAGGTTTTTAGCTCACCGGGCCCGAAGCTCCAAGTGAGTTATTCTCATCACTTGGCGTCCGCCGTCATCGTCAATATTTTTTTACATTTTGAACTTCTTCTAGAGAACCACTGAAGGGAATAGAGCCAAACATGACATGAATGTTCCTTATGATGTGCTGACCAAATGTTATTACTTTGACGCTGATCCATCATCCAAGCTTAAGATGGCTGCCAGCGGCGGACTTAGTTTAACATAGGACCCTATGGGAAATACATACAAATGTCTTCTTTTAGAGAACCACTGAAGGGAATAAAACCAATCATGGCTTGCATGTTCCCTTGTGAGGTGCTTACCAAGTGCTAATACTTTGAAGCCGATCCATCATCCAAGATGGCTGCCAACGTTGGACTTACTAGTATTACATAGAATTTTATTGGAAATGCAAACAAATGTCCTCTTTTAGAGATCCACTGAATGGAATAAAACCAAACATGGCATGAATGTTGCTTATGAGGTGCTTACCACGATTTGTTACTTTGAAGCCGATCCATCATCCAAGATGACTGCCAGTGGTGGACTTAGTATGTAATAGGATCCTACGGAAAATGCATAAAAATGTCTTCTTTTAGAGATCCTCATAATGGAATGAAACAAAACATTGCATGAATGATCCTTATGAAGTGCGTACCAAGTGTTGTTACTTATAAGCCGATCCATCATCCAAAATGGCCAGAAAAGGGGACTTAGTATTACATAGGACAAATGCATACAAATGTCTTCTTTTAAAGAACTAATAAATGGAACTCAAGTTTAACATGGCACGAATGTTCCTTATGAGGTGCTTACCAAGTGCTGTTACTTTGACACTAAAAAGTAAAATCACAAAAATACTGAACATAGAGGAAAATCAATTCGGAAAGTCCATAATCACATGGCAAAATCAAAAAACAAAACGCATCAAAAACGAATGGACAAGAACTGTCATATTCCTGACTAGGTACAGGCATTTTCAAATGTAGAAAATGGTGGATTAATCCATCTTCCAAGATTGCTGCCAGTGTGGACTTAGTTTAACATAAGACCCTATGGGAAATACATACAAATGTCTTCTTTTAGAGAACCACGGAATGGAAGGGATGCAACCAATCATGGCATTAATGTTCTTTACAAGGTGTTTACCAAGTGTTGTTACTATGATGCTGATCCATCATTCAAGATTGTCGCCAGCGGGGGGACTTAGTTGAACATTGGAACCTATAAGAAATACACACAAATGTCTTCTTTTCAGAACCACTGAATGGAATGAAAACAAACATGTCATAAATGTTTCTGATGAGATTCTGATGAAGTGTTACTATTTTGTTGTTGATTTACTGTTCAAGATGGCAACAAGGATTATATTTTTATTAAATTACGGGACAAATATACTTCGTCCCTCTTTTAAACAAAATTTTGCCTCAATCATTATTTGGGTATCTGTTATGATTTTTTATCTATTTTTACATGATTTTCAAAACCAAAGAATAGTCAGTTGAGCGATACAGACTCTTGGGAGCCTCTAGTTTTTGTCCTAGTCAGAACCTTTTTTTTAATTTTTCGATGCTATCAACCAGTTTTTTTCTTCAAAATTCAACACTATAAGGCAGAGGGAAAATATAGATTCAGAATATTTTTTTATTTTTTCATCTGCTGGATCACAATTTTTTGTTTTCATTAAATATAGGATCAGAATATTTTATTAGGAAAAATACACACCCTTTCTTTCGTGTTAAATTGTCGTTCCATTAAAAGGTGTTATTTTTTTCTATGATATAAATATCGTAGACTAAGTCTAGTTCATAATGAAGTATTCTGATGTTGTAAGCTGTTTTCCAGCGCAATGTATTTTAACTAAGTTACCTCGTTGATTTTAGAAATATGTAAGACCAGAAAATCTTTGACGGCAAGATAAGGCTCAATGAACATATGTTTCAAATGCCGAGACACTGCAAGAATTCCTTTGCATAGTCTGGCTTGCAAATTCATTATCATTTTTTTCTTAATTCTGAATTTAAGTCATCATGTGTTGGTAAAACAAAACATATATACACGATGAAATGCTTTAATGTGTAAGTTTAGAATATTTCTGCTCGCAACAACAATTTACATGAATAACTATCGTATTTTGTACGCACAAAAATTATATTATTGAATATTTTTTCTTGAAGTCAAATTTCTTCACAAACATGAGAAATAATTACTATATTCATTTTAGGTAATACAACAGTATCTGCCCTCCTAACTACAGGAACACCGTTCTTCGACGTGGTTGCTTCAGACGCAGAAGATACGTACTTGATATATACAATGACTTGTGGATCATCATCGTGCCCATTTTCTATTTCAAGCGGTGAGATTATTTCTTTAAATAACTAAAATTGTACAATGATCACTTTAGCAATTAATTAAAATCAAATTGATAATAAAATTTATACAAATACGAAATCTATGTTATCTGAAGTTGAAATTTAATTAGAGTTAAAACGTATGTGTAATAGACCTCAAGATGAAAATAGCATGTACTAATTTTGATTTGTGTAACGCGCTTTTCTGGACTAACAATTATCCAGCGTATATGCTCAAACGAGATCATAAATAACCATTTATAAATACATAATGATTCCCAAATGTGTTACGATGAATTTCACAAAAAGGGACAACATTATAATAATAACCAAATGCATTGATCTATTGTCAATTCCGTCTGATGTAGAGGATACCTCATTTCTTATTAATTTCTTAATTTGTCAATGTTCAAAGACTTAACACAGAACTTGTTGGAAATATTACATGTATATACCCCAAGTCTATTAACAAATGATTAAGATGTGTGAACAATAACAATTACATTTGTCTCCTGTTCATTTTTTAAGATAAAATATAAAACAAGACGGTGCTTCGACAGTGTTAACGTCTCATGCGATGTACATTGTAATGATATAGAATCTCTGCCATCATCTACTTGTATTTTGGTCAGCAAATGTGTAGTTTCTGTACATTTGTAATATAGTTCATTTTTATGCCGCACTTACGATAGTAGAGGGGCATTATGTTTTCTGGTATGTGCGTCCGTTCGGTCGTCCGTATGTCCCGCTTCAGGTTAAAAAATTTAGTCACGGTAGATTTTGATGAAGTTGAAGTTCATTCAACTTGAAACTTAGTACACATGTTCCATATGATATGATCTTTGTAATGTTCATGCCAAATTAAGAGTTTTGTCCCAATTTCACGGTCCACTGAACCTAGAAAATGATAGTGCGCTTGGGGCATCAATGTACTGGGACATTTTTGTTTTTAATGTGTAATAAGTATACTTTGTTCTCAAGGGTTTTGACCATGTGCTTTGACTCTGGTTGTGAAATTTATTCAAATGTACTGTGTTTTTCCGTACAATTTAAATGCTTGGCGAAAGCGAAACTGGTGTTTTTTTGTATATAAAAAAATTAAGGCGGCGACGTTTCAATTTGGTAATATCATAGTAATTGCCTATTGTAAAGTCTTATAGATGGAACACTATAAGGTATGATCAGAGGTTTTCTTTCTTTATTTCATCATAGGAGGTAAGGTGTTTGCCACATCATCTTTACTTGATTCAGAGTTTCTTGTATATGATATTAAAATATATGTAACAGACGGAAAACACAGCGTTGGACCTCAACTATTAAGCATACAAATTAAAGGTATGGAAAACTTAAATATTAAAAATCAAAGGTTGAAAGTCACATCGTACCGTATGTTAATCATTAATATACTTCACAATCTGACGAATTATGGCGTATGCATTATATAATGTAGTAACGTTTGAAAGTAAAAAGGTCAGATATTTTCAATAAAGTTTGTTAACATTATACTTTTAAAGTGGTGTTTCAAAACATATAGAAATACACATGTAGCTACATAATTGATAAACCTGCCACTTAATTTGACTTACAACTATAAATTAAAGGTCGGTTGAAATCAAATCTTTAAGACAAAAGAGGATGTTAGGTTCCTAATTGAGCATAATTTCATCATACGGATGATATACATGTACATATATCTCCCATTTGATATGATATGCGAGACATTGTATTCCCTATCCTGATTTCCTTGATATAGGGTTGCTGCTTACAAGGAAGCTACTTCAATTGATGTAGCTTTAATCGATCACTTTTGAACTTTTATTTTACGGATAACATCGAGATTTGGTTGACTGATTAAATATCTATTTCATAAATGACATCGAATGTGTTCCAATTGTTGAAACTTCATATCCTGTCCCCTTTTCTCTGAAATCACCTACCGAATAAGTCTTACCACAGGATTTGTACTTGCATGAGCATACCAATGGTGCTACTAGTTGAGTAGGATTTGCTTACCATTCTAGAGAAGTCCTTGTTTTTGATGGATTATGTTGTTCAGTCATCGGTTTTCATTGGTGTGTGTTGTGAACTATAGTTTTATTTTGGTATTACTTTTCTTTTTAGCCATGGCGCCGTCTGTTTATTGTCGACTTACAAGTTTTAATGCCACTTTGGTATCATTCGCCTTCCTTTTTATAAATCTTAAATCTTGTTTAATTGTTGGGACCGCATATAACTACCTATATGGAATTCTGAGGATAAATGAACACTATTTCAACTACATAAACGTGGAACAAGTCTGTAATACATGTATGGCATTTCAAATATGTATGTAATGATAGTCACCAAATATACCAGCTTTAAAGTTTAATAAGTCAATCGTGTCTGAGTACATACGAACTCAGTATCCATGAATAAGCAGAGCATTGTCAATTTGTAGTTCAATCAAGATACAAGGTATACATAATTGTATATTTTCAATAGGTTCAATAGGTTGTGAAAACAATCCAAATTTTGTTGTTGATATTTTTAAGACCCTCTGATTATTCGTTGTAATAAAATTTGAATTCAAAAATTTGCAGGCATAACTTGCTTTGCTGGATTTAAAAGATATCATTTCAGAAAGTAGGACGGAATATTCTCAAATCTTTGTAAGCCAACAAAGGATTTGTATTTATATCAAATTGAAGTGGCATGGTCAGAAAGTTTCTGGAATCAAACCATTGAAAAGTACAAATGGGATAAAAGTCTTGGAAGAAACTTTAAATTACTCTCACCCTCTATTAAATTGATGAAAAATTACTCAGTTTTTTTAAAATAAACTAACAAAAAAAAAAAGAAATTCATTTCAATAATTTGGTTAATTAGTACATCATTTTTTTTATTTGCTTTTTAAAATAGTAAATGTACCATATGCATATTCAGAAAAAGGGTTACGTTTCAAGGGGGACCTTCAAAGCTTATAGCTACTGGCAACGGTATTGCAAAACAAAACAAAAAGGAAACGACAAAAACACAAACTGGTTCATATAAAACTGTTTATGTATAGGTCACACATTCACGGATCACCTCGCCGGACCAGCTACGGAGTAAATCTCACAAATGATCCCGGCAATGGAGTTGTCGTAGTCTGGTACGGATCTTCTACGTATGCACAACGGTATGACTACTGGTTTTGACGTTACTACCACGGATAATAAAGGACGGGGTTCATTTTGGCGACATCAGTGATACGGATTACTACGGTAAGACACGATGAAATGCGAAAATGAAACGGTTTAGTACGCAACGATACGTGTCTTGACGTATGTACTGCGGATAAACAACGGTTTATTACGGTATAAGAAAGGGTTAGTACGAATGAGAACGATCTGAAACGGAATAATAGGAAGTGTCACATTTCTATAATTAACTTGTTATTCATCATTTCAATATGGCAGTTAATTGAGGTTATTTTTCGATCTTGTTCAATAAATCATTTATCTGTCTGTCTGCACGATGTGGTGTTATTCGTTATTCTCGTACCTATGGCATGTATCAGTTCTTAAAACATATTTAGGACTATTCTTTCAAAGTTCTTAAATGTAGCTCAATATTCCGCACACAATTGAGTCATGAGGGGCTCAAACTTGTCATGGATAGTAAAGTCAGTCCCTAGACTACCATCTACTCTGCCTCCTGTCACTTCTACGTTTGACATCAAGCATCTCGACCATGCCCTATCATTTCATGCCATATCAATATCCAATTTTAGCCAATTATTTGTAAGCGGCAGTTGTTGATTATTCATGTTGGATAATTATTATGTGTACCTCAACGTCAAGACACAGAATAAGTAGCTATAGTGCCCTATAGTTATGAAGTATTTATACAGAAGCTTGCCTTATGTCACTCTGTCGTCGTTACATACATTATACTGTGGATTTATTATTATTCGTT
This sequence comes from Mytilus edulis, assembly GCA_019925275.1. NCBI lineage: Eukaryota > Metazoa > Mollusca > Bivalvia > Mytilida > Mytilidae > Mytilus > Mytilus edulis. The sequence goes on along the minus strand of CM034358.1, from coordinate 63,006,597 downwards.
GAAACCAATATTCGTCGGTTTCATTGATTTAATTGGTTCAGGTGAACAACGAATTTAAATGTTCAACGAAAAACAAATTTCTATAAAACTGTATCAAGACTTTGGCAGAACATGGAAATCAAACATTCACGGACAATTGAGGTTTCCGCAATCCACGAAAATCGGTACCAACGAAAATAAAAGAATCCACAGTATTCTTGATTTTGTCCTGTTGTTATGTAGTAAACCGTAGTAGACCCTTAGAGCCCCGGTTGATACCTATCTATCCGTATTACAATGTAATCAAAACGTGCCGTTACGTGGCACATTCGTAACAAATCGTATTGTATCCTTACCAATACGCTGTGTAACCGTTATAGAACGTAGTTCTCCGAATATAGCCGTAGCAATAATTTTGGCCTACGAATAAATATGGATTAATACGGTTTGGATAGGGACTATAACGGATTAGTACGGTCATACGGTTCAGTAAGGAGTTTCTATGGTCGTTTGATTCGTGGTCAACATTTTGAGCATGTTCAAAAATTGTCAAGGATATACAATTACTACTTCGATCTACTACGTATGGCTACAACAACAATACGGATATCTACGGACTAATACAGATTGCCACGAATGAAAACCAGATAGTATCCGTAGATAATCCGCCCTCAAATCCGTGAATGTGTGACCTAGGCATTAAGAAAATAAAAACTGAGCAACAAAAGTCCAACTCGAAACAAGGATGGCCCGGTGTGCTACGGAACAGTACGCAGACACTGCTTAGTACTTTCTGACATCCCTTGAGCTTGACTTGGTATAAATTTGGTAATGAGGTTCATTTTGTCATTGCACAGTTGCGTTACATTTGAGATATTTAGGGCTCAAACATAACCGTGGTATCTTGCGACACATGTATTCCACTACGGTAAATCATATCATGGTGGTGTTCGTAAAATATTCGATGAGATGACTTCAATTTTCCGACTTGTATCCCTTGATTCAAAAGCTTCCATGTAAGTAGCACCCCTCTAACAGAGTAAATAATAAAAGTAAACGCAATCTATACTATATCGTGTCAACCATATGCACATGTTCTGGAATGTTGCTACACATAGAAATGGAAAGTTGCAATTTTTCATTTTGTTCATATCCGACCCTCATTATCAATATGTAGATCAAGTCAAGATATGAGCTATACCTTATTGTATATTAAGTGACTTTGTTTGAAGTTTCATGGGGCAAATACGTTCAATAAATATAAAAAAAAAAGAAGATGTGATATGATTGTCAATAAGACAACTCTCCATCAGAGACCACATGACGCAGAAAATAACATATAACTATAGATCACCGTACGGCCTTCAACAATGAGCAAATCCCATACCGCATAGTCACCTATAAAAGACCCCAAAATGACAATGTAAAAAAATTCAAACGAGAAAACTAACGGCCTAATTTATATACAAAAAATAAACGAATACAAATATGTAACACATAAACAAACGACAACCACATACATACAGAATGGGGCGGGTTGAACATGATGTTAGTGGGATCCAAACCCTCCCTTTAATCTGGGACAGTGGTGTACCAGTACAACATAAGAACGAACTATAAAAATCAGTTGGATAAAAATACAAATACTACAAATACAATTGGACGTGGAACCACATAAAAAACTCACAATGGCAATAAATTGTAATGTTACAAATATCATTGCATTATACTGTAATTTTTTTTTTCTCAACATAATGCAGTCGATTGGCAGTCTCAATAAAGATGGATTATTCGTCATTTTCCCATCCACATGGACGCCCCTTTATCTTTGGTCTACATGTTAGTGTTTGCCTACATGTTTTGATGTCTTTCAATTATTCATGTCTATGTAGTAGAATATATACATCTTATCTACAACAGTTGAATTTGTGAAAGTCTTCAAATATGTCCCAGCAAAAAATGAACCATACATAATTGAGGACTAAGATTGGGTATTCCCTTCTTTTTTAAAGATAACTTGTGAAGACCTTTTTACTGTCTTGCTACAAAGTATCGCACGTCTCGCATAGAGACGTATAAGCCTGGTATATGTTATGTTTTTTTTTAAATTCATGACTGATCTTTTTCGGTCAATTTAACAAATGAAAAGTAATTCATAATATAAGTAATCGCTCATTTGTTTGATTAAATAGCTTGTAACAAATTTACCGATTGAAATTTTAACACTCAATAGTGTATGTCACAGCCCAAGGCAAGCAGAAGTTACTAATGATTAAACATGTTTCAAAGGAACGATGTTGTAGGACATAAAATATTTGGTTCTGGTATTTGTCAGAAGTTTGCACGGAAAACATGATACAAGTCAAATGAATACACTTATAAATTTAAAAATAGTAATCAAGCACTTCGTAAACTTCAACAAAGAAACATACATTTATCAGAATGACACGTATTTTTCATTCGATATTAGAAAAAAATTAACGCTATGTCCTCCAAACAATCTGTAACTTTATTGAACTGGTATTCATAGAATAATGAACGATTGCTTGTTTGCAACATGAATGGTCCGATTTGAAAGCCGTGACGACAGTCGATGGTAATCCATAGACGAATTCAAGATGTAAAAAGGAACTGCTTGTTTTTTATTCTTGAGTATGGTAGTATGAATCGGATGCCATGTCTTCTTCTTGGTTGTTAGTGAAACACCGCTAAGTATTAAGTATTGTTATGGTGGTATTGCATTGCAACAATATGGTGTATTATATAATTCAGTATGATGGTCTTGACTCTTCCAGCATTCATGTAATATGACCCATTCTAGAACGTTTATCATCTGAGTACTGATGATTCTGTAGTCGCCATTTGCACCACGTGATTCTCTCCCCTGTAACATTTCTAAATCTTTGCTGTTTTTTCTGAATTATTTGGTCCCAACTCCCAACTGGTACAAGCATACTTTATACTGGATTCACTTGTGTGGTATAAAATAATGCTTTAATTTAATTTGGACAGGATCTGGCAATTCTTCTTAGGAAATAACTAATGGTGTATGCGATCTTGGTTACTGTACCTATGAAATAAGTTATGGCTGATAATAAGGCAGTTTGATTTCTTTCTACTTCTATTGTTTTTCCACGTGTGGTGTAATTCATTGTTATGTGTTTCCTTTGTTTGTTTTCTATAGTACCTTGCACATGTCAGCGTTGAATTGCATAAAATATGTGTCTTCCCATTTCTGAAGTAAGATGGCATCTTCCTCTTTACATATCGTTCTCTTTAGTAAGCAATCATCTGCACATATTATATGTAAGGTAAGAGGAAATTCGTTCCAAGTGTTTTACATAGCACATTCTAATCTATTCAGTTTGAACAATATAAATCAAACAAACCATTTACTTGAGTAAATAAGGAGTACATTACATAATCGGTAGGTATGTTGTTGTTTTCTATCACCTGTTTTTCTTCATTTATTCTAATGTGAAAACGTGTATTTCAGATCGGAATAATCCCCCTGCGATCAACAATCTGCCGAGTTCTCTTTTACTTCCGGAAGACACGTCACCAATGACGTCGATTTTCAGTTTCATGGTTACAGACAGTGACGTCATCGATAGTTTGAGTTGTTTGATTGACGTTCAACCAACCAGTGGTTATTCACTGTTCACTTTCAATTCCACATGTGAGTTTACAGTTTTACGTTCTAAGTATGAATATATTAAGATACATCATGATAAAAGCGTGATTATTATACAGAAACATGTGAGCGACGTAATAAATCGACATTTGATATAGCGCACTTGTAAATTTTAGACAACAGGCATGAACATATTATTTTTTTCTTCTTTCTTGACTCGTTAAACTCCTAATAAAATATTATCAAAATCTGGGGGGGGGGGGGGGAGCCATTTGTAGAAGGAAGCTTCAAAAAAGAAAAATTGTGAGAGTTATCGTGGAAGATTCATGTTACGGAAATAGAAAAAAAACAATAATTTAGCAATTGAGTGTGTACACAGCTAAATTTAAACCATAAATCATTACGGCTTAATGCATATTTATTATTTCAGCATTTACACTTTACACTAAACAGGGCGCCATATTGGATTATGAGTTGATAAATGACAAAACCTATAATATCACATTCACAGTATCTGATAACACTGATACCGTCTTTGGGTCGGCTGTAATCACAATTCAGGATGTAAACGATTCACCTGTTTTTCAAGCGTCGGCGCTTTATCTATGGGTAAATGAATCAGAGGTAAGTGACTTAACTTACAATAATATATTGTGCAATGTAAACTGCACTATATTGATTAACTGTTTTAGAAATTGAAATATGAGATTATCTATGTGAAATACCAAAAAAATAACAATATAAGAGTAATAATCATTAACAGAAATAAAAGACACTTTTCAACAGAAAAAAAACCCTGTAACCTTGACAAGGTACATAAGACATGTAACATATCACAGAAAAAAATAAAATGATTAAAGAATTTATTACAAAATATGGTTACGTATGCAAAAAAAAAGGTAATATTACAAAAATACTGAGCTCCGAAGAAAATTATGAACGCAAAATCCCTACGCAAATGGCAAAAACAGAAGCTCAAACACATCATTTGAATGGGTGATAACTATCATATTTCTGACTTGGTACAGGCAAGCTGAAACACTGTAAACAATTTAGTTGGTTGTCTGTTTATATATAATATTTATCAAATAGTAGAATAAAAGAGTATAGTGCTATCTGCTTAAACAAATAACATTATATGTAATTTTAAAAATATTCTTAACAAAAGTATGCTCGCTTTTCACTAATTTTAACACGTTATGATTTTTTACTAAGGCACACACAATAATTGGACAGCTTCCACCATACGTAGATCAGGACATTGGCGATAGCATACTGTATCGAATGACCAATGGAAGTGGGGTTGGATATATTTCAGTGAATGAGTCAACTGGAATTCTTTCCTTTTCTTTAGATTATGATTCCGACCAATCGAGTATGCCATCTGAAATCAATATAAATATAGATATTGAAGACAATGGCGGCTTAACCGACACGTGTTTTGTAACTATATACATACACGATATAAATGACAACGCCCCAGTGTTCAGTAGTACTGCATATGTGTTTACAGTCAATTCGAATACGCCTTTCGGTTCTTCGATTGGGAGTACAGTTGCAACAGACATTGATGAAGGACGTAACTCAATGATTTCGTATCGAATAGATCCGACCTCATCACTAAATAGTTCTTTTATTGTCTCTAACGATGGATTAATTGTATCACTGACCTCGTTTTCAACGTTGCCTGCCAATTCTATTTTAACTTTTAAAGTCATTGCTGAGGATGACGGTTTACCGAGTCTCTCAGCAGAAGTTCCGGTGACAGTTATTGTAGCAAGTCCAAATACAACCCAGCCAACATCGCAGCAAACAAATGTTTCGTATCAAAATAATTTGATGGCTAGTGCAACTGAAACAGGGAATCCTCAAAATTTTACAAATACAACAGAATGGACCGTTCTTGTTGCTGTCTCTGCTGTTGGTGCAGTTTTATTATTGATTTTACTTGCTTGTCAATTTCACCAGTGTCGGAATCGGTCTGATGACCAAAAGTACCAGGAAGTCCCCCAAAAACAACAGTAAGTTTCAGTAAATTAATTCATTATGAAATATAAGATAAAACTAAACCCAATTAGTATTTTGTTTATTTTGTATTTAGATGAGGACGTAATAAAAGAATAGACAATTGTCATTTTCAACTTGTTCACTAGAAAACTCTAATGAAAAATGTTGTCATGCGTTAAACAAAAAATAAAGTAGTGTGATATGGCGAGTATACTTATATTTTCTTACATTTGTTTCACTTGAAGCTGCCTGTACATTTGTATTTCCCCACTTAATGGAGTAATTTTTCCCCGTCTATGCGTCCGGTTGTTCGTTCGCTAGTTCGTCTGTCTGTCCCGCTTCAAGTTAGTTTTGGTCAATGTAGTTTTTGATGAAGTTAAATAAAATCAACTTAGTACACATGTTCCCTATGATATGAGCTCTTAAACTTAAAGGCCAAATTATAGTGCCGATCCCTATTTAACGGAACCCCTGAACATAGAAAAATATAGTGCGAATGTGGCATTCGTGTACTATGGACACATTCTTGTCCCAACTTATAAATCTGTGATTCCATGTCCGGCTTTTGTTTTTCGTTTAGATTTTGATCAACTCTACAACCTTTGTAATAGGTTTTGAATGTTTAAATATTTTAAGGTGATGCTTAATTGAAGAGACATTACTTTTCACAATGATTATCTAGTGCAGTAACATAGTTATCGTAAATGTTATGGTAATGATCTTCCTAATTTATTAAGTTATCGTAAATTTTATGGTATTGATCTTCCAAATTTATCTTTTTATCGTAAATGTAATGGTAATGATCTTCTAAATTTATCTAGTTATCGTAAATTTTATGGTAATGATCTTCCAAATTTATCTTTTTATTGTAAATGTTATGGTAATGATCTTCCAAATTTATCTAGTTATCGTAAATGTTATGGTAATGATCTTCCAAATTTATCTTTTTATCGTAAATGTTATGGTAATGATCTTCCAAATTTATCTATTTATCGTAAATGTTATGGTAATGATCTTCCAAATTTATCTATTTATCGTAAATGTTATTTGTTATAATCTTCCAAATCTAAAATTAAGAATGGAAATGGGGAATTTATCAAAGAGACAACAACCCAACCATAGAAAAAACAACAGCAGACGGTCACCAACAGGTCTTTCGATGTAACGAGAAATTCCCGCACCCGGAGGCGTCCTTCAGCTGGCCCCTAAACAAATAGTTACTAGTTTAGTGATAATGAACGCCATACTAATTTCCAAATTGGCTACACTACCATATTGAAATTATCTATTTATCGTTATTGTTATAATAATGATCTTTCAAATTAATCTATTTATCGTAAATGTTATGGTAATGATCTTCCAAATTTATCTATTTCTACATTTCCCTAAAGGCAGAGAGATGTTAACAATAATCAAGGTTGTGTGTTATACACTCTATTTATGTTGATGTGTTTCTCTCGGTTTTTGTTTGTAGCCCGGATTTGTTTTCATTCAATGAAATTTGTGACTTTTGAACATCGGTATACTACTGTTGTCTTTTTTCAACTTGTCCCTTACTCCATCATAAAACATGTAAAACATAAGATTGTACTATTTATTTCAGAACACCAAAACCACTTCCAAAGTTACACAGGGTGAAATCATCTTCAATGAGAGACAACGATTTTTGGAATCAAGGTAAATTTATAAGAACAGAATCTGTAAGGTGTGTTCAATATGGTAGTTTAGCCAACAGGAGTTTTAACGATGACGTATACGTAGTGTCGGTTTCAATGCAAGCTAATGGAAATCACTAGACTTTTCTCCTATACTTGAAATACTGAAAACTTAAATATATTATTGACAGAAAATTTATTTATGAGGTCATTATTATATCCGGGTTTCTTTTCGTTTATCAAGAATAAAATAGAAGCGATATATGTAAAAGGGGCATTGAAAATTTTTATTAATAAGAATATGTGGTATGAATGCCAAAAAAGACAACTCTCCCTCCAAGTAACAATGTGTAAATAAAATATAGGAATTAAAGGGCCAAAGTAAAAAATTAAAGGGTCTTCAACGCCATTAGAATGAAACAAACTAACAACAACATAGCAAAACAAATGACAAACAATAGTAGACAAAACACAGAACCATTGAAACCCAAATTGAGAATTGGGAACTAAAACCATAAATTATACCACCAACCAGTCGTGGAGAATCCATAATTTACAATTTACATAATAATATTGGTCGTTTACAAATTATATATCGCAAACGCAGCCAGTAGTTTTCAAGTAACGAAACAATGAATTGTGATCTCGATAGTATTCACATAAATGAGAATATCGACAAACAAATAGAGACTTTGGAGAAATCAAAGGATAGTATGAAAAAAACACTCAAAATAACGATAATTGAATAACGGGGTGCTATATATAAGGAATAGTATATCGTTTTGGATACTGGATAAAGAAATATAGAGAAAAATTTCAAACCATTTAGAGAATATATATGTGAATACCAAATATGATTAGTATTTGTTTTTTCGTTGATTATCTTCTCTTTTAGGACAGCGATATTGATGAAAATGCTATTCCTCTTTTTTCTCAAGTTAATGTGTTCCTTTGGCTTAACTCTAGACGTTACTTCCATTAAAAACGGCATCTGTGGCCGAGTGGTCTATGTAGTTACTACTGTTATCACTATTCAGTCACCTGAACCCCGCTCGTACAATCTTAATTGACTAGGATTGTCAGTTTACTATCGAAGGTCGATGGTTTTCATGGCTTCCTTCGCCAATAAAAACTGGCCGCCACGAAATAGTCCAAAAAGCGGTAATTCAAAGAGGCATTAAAAACACAAAAAAATAAAAAATAAATAAATAACCCCCATTTAAGAAATACCATTATTATGTACATCGTCTGACATAGTGAAGGCCGGACATTTTTCAATTGACGGTGAAAATGCCTTATAAATAAGATAAGAGTCATTGTTACTCTAAAACTCTGATTTTCAATTTTTAAATTACGTAAGACAATTTCTTATTCAATTAAAATATTACATCAATTTTTTTCATCATGCAGGTGCTGAGGGAAATGAACATCCACCAGTCAGAAGAGCAATGTCACAAAAGATGTTATCACTAACTGGTATCAGTAATGGACATTCAAGAGTGTCTAATTTGAGGACGGTTACGGAAGACTACGATAATATGCCACGGATCGTAAAGACAACTGGAGTGCGCGAAAGTCCAGGATTTAGAGGTCTTGCTTCAGATAGGACGAGTCTTCGCTTTTAATGGTCTACAAAAAATGCAATCTATCAAAATTAAATGACAATATATAATGAAACAAAAGATTTTAAAGTCCTTCTAGTTGCACCGTCTATAAATAACTTATAATGGATTGAAAAGAATACATTTAGTTTGTTTCTAGGAAGTAGATCCATAAGCTAAAACGACTTTTCTACATGGGATGCATGCGTGTGTACATGTTGTTCTATTGTTTCCAGAAGAGTGGTTCGGCATTATTCAACATGTGGATAACGACAATTACAACTTTAACTATATTAATTAGAGATGTCCTTCTTCCTAACTCCAAAACTTGCTGTTAATTTTTTTTAGCAGCTACCATTGGGCCATCGTAAAAAAGAGAAAACGATCACTCTGCGAAAACAACACAAACTCTGTTTGAAATTAAATTTGTTCAGGCACATTCATGGGTGTCAAATTTCCTAATAATATATATATGTTGAAGTATCGCATTACCAGACAGAAAATATTGTATCCTGGGTTCAAAGTGTACATGTATATACGTTCAAATGAAGTTTTCTATATTAGTGAAATTGTTTCGGACTCATTTGAACCAATTGTTGTATTTTACCTAACAATGTTTCATGGTTGAATAAATGCAATTCCCTCCGTCACCTTCTGCTTGTTACATGTAGTTGTCTCTTTCTAAAATCAATGATATTTGATGATCAATAAACTGTAATTATCGCTATATTTTTTTCTGTCCTCCTTGATTTGCGTGGGAAACACTCGTTGTTTTATAAAATGAAATATCTTATCGATGATTGTCACTGTTCAAATTTACATAACACGATCGAAACTGTTATTGAAATAGTTAACACAGAATGTTACGAAAATTAAGTTTTGAAAAACGCCTTGAACTGAATCATTCTAATTTTTAGATCCGCATGCTCTTAATTTTGAAAATGATTTTTAATATACAAAAATGTCTGATACTACGAATGCAGTCGAGGATCGTCATTGTAATGATAAATATCAATAATAGCTGCTCCATTCGTGACTGAGTAAATGCATTTCCTAAAGACAATGATCGGTAAACTGCAACTTAAGACAACAATTACAACAGAAATATATAGAAAATAAACGATTTGCAGCGATATGATATGACAGGCTTTAAATCTCAATTTAGTATAATTTTTAACATTTCTGTTTAACTGTTTCCTCGTTTTACAATATACAAAATCAAAAGCAAGACGATGATCAATAAAAAAAAGTGTAGTTAGAAGGGCATATGATAAATACACTCAACAACTTCGGTAAATCACAACTAGAAATGAGAATCCTTACATAATGTACCATCAATTTTGCTCTTTTAACTATTATCGAAAAGAAGAAATCAGGTTAATTTTTTTTTTTACTTTCTGAAATAGAACTAATTGATCTTTTTCAAAATAGGAAATCATCGAAATCACTGAAATATAATTTTCATTTTATCTTAAACTCACAAACTCTCAAATTTAAAACCCATAATCTCAACGTTTTGTGGTATGTTTTTTTAATTTTTTTTTTATCTAAAATGCCACTTTGAATGATGTATACCGTAAACACATAGTCGGTTACTCTTTTATAAACAGTTATGATTCAACAAATGTGACACATGGTTTTTTTTCGAAAAATCCATGGTTTTAAAATTGGTAGTTTCATTATTTATAATTTTAGAATATTTTTGCGTATATGTTATTTTGCTGCTTTCTATACACATGTTCGCCCATTTTCAATTAGAAATATTTAAAAAAAAAAAAAAAAAAAAAAAAAAAAAAAAAAAAAAAAAAAAAAAAAATGAGATGAATACATTATTATTTCGATTTTCAGTTATATTCAAGAGCCAATGATGTTTGCATCTTTTACTAATGTATGTGACATGGCTAATTTGCTGTAACTTGACATTACATAATTGAGATAGATGGCAATTTGTTTAAATTATGGAAGGGAAAATACAATTTACGGTCATTATGTTAGATACTAAATATAATCAATTCAGGGTAAACTTTATGCTCTGATAATATATACTATTAATAGTATAATTTATGATGATTATAGAAGTGATATAAATAGAACTTAAATCGCATGAAGAAGTAACCTTCAGACTGGGCTTCCTTTGAACTTTATTTACTGTCCGTATTGCTGTGTTTTTTTTTTTGTTGTTGTTCTTTTTTTTCTTTTTTTTCTATAATGACTTAAGGAATAAGTGGGTTGAGACCTCACTACATATTTTAACCCGCATCATGTTTACGTCTGTCCCAAGTTAGGAGCGTCTGGTCTTTGTTAGTTGTGTTTGGTTTTCATTTCATTTCATTTATAAACATGTTTAGGAGTTTGGTATGACGTCCATTTTAATTGAACTAGTACACATTTGTGTGAAAAGCACAGCTGAAGTTGCCTCACAGTGATGGGTTTCATCGCTATGTTAAAGACCTATTGATGGTTGTTTTTATGCCCAACCTACATTTTACGATAGCAGAGGGGCATTATGTGTTATGGTCTGTGCGTCGTATCGTTCGTTCGTTCGTCCGTCTGTTCGTTCATCAGTCTGTCCCGCTTCAGGTTAAAGTTTTTGGTCAAGGTAGTTTTTGATGAAGTTGAAGTCCAATCAATTTGAAACTCTGTTCACATTTTCCCTATGATATGATCTTTCTAATTTTAATGCCAAATTAGAGAATTTACCCAAATTTCAGGGTCAACTGAATATAGAAAATGATAGTACAAGTTTCAGGTTAAAGTTTTTGGTCAAGGTAGTTTTTGATGACGTTGAAGTCCAATCAACTTGAAACGTAGTATACATGTGCCTTATGATATGATCTTTCTATTTCTATACTCGTTTTTAATGCTAAATGAGAGTTTTTACTCCAATTTTACGATCCACTAAACATAGAAAATGATAGTACGAGTGGGCATCCGTGTACTATTGACACATTCTTGTTTTATTTTATTGTCGGATTGCTGTCTCTTGGACACATTCCCAATGTTGTCTCTATTATATTCAACTATCATTTTCAAACTATTTGTTGTAGGGGAGTATTTCCAAATTTTGGATGGAAAATAACACTATCAAAAGCCATGATATTGAAGGAAATAAACATATTGTGATGCAATAATATATTTTCTTTTAGGACTTTTCATATATGTATATACCGACAAATATAACACAACCAAACTTAAGATTTGAGACAAACGGCCTCTGGTTTAGGATTTAGGATGTTGATTATATTCAGAACGAGTGGAGTGACACAACAATTTTTGGCATCAAAATAGCAAACATTCGTATTCGGGGAAACTTGTAATGACGTTAAATGATTTTAATTATATGAAATAGATAAACATTAAAGAAGAAGAAACGTTTACAAATGAAAATGTTCTCTTCATTTTCATCACTTCACAACAAAGGAAACGAATGAGCAATTAACGATTGATGATTACATATATGTATTGTATAAAAATACTTGTCAAAGAACATGTTTTGCCTTCAGGTTACTAATAATCAATTCTATCGAAAATAAAATGACAAGTTTAATTTACATGTATAATTATCATTAGTGGTAGACTTATAAGGTAAATTAATCAAAATTTCAATTAAAACTTTATGGTACACCATGTTTGCCAACTCATATTATTATACTTCCATTAAAATGCCATGATTTTGGTCGGCTAATACTAGGGTGTCAGTTAACCCTATCACATGGCTGAGCGGATGACAATTTTCGTGCAGACCAATCAAATATCGATAATTTAAAGGGTAATGAATTTAATTCAAATTTTTAAAGACAATGCGTAAAAAAGGCAACAGTAGTATACCGCTGTTCAAAACTCTTAAATACATGGACAAAAAACAAAATCGGGGTAACAAACTAAAACTGAGGGAAACGCATTAAATATAAGAGGAGAACAACGACACAACATTAAAATGTAACACATACAGAAACAAATTAAGCATTAGACAAAATCCTATGAAAATAATAAATATAACATCAAAACACAATACATGAATTTGGGGTAGATAACTACCGTGACAACTTCTACGTTTGGTTCAGATTTTTTCATATGACTGTCTAAATACAAAAAAAAAAAAGCATCCTGCCCAACTTTTGTTGTTTTTTCTAATACCCGTTACGATGTTATGTACGTGGCGTCAAAATAAATATTTTAAAAATAAAATTAATCTGTAAAAGACAATAATAATACGACATTCAGTAACATAAATTAAATAACACATAGCTGAAAGTGTGGTAGAGCCGATTGGTATCCCTCGAAAAAGTATTGTCAACTTTGGCTTCGCCGCGGTTGAAAATGTTTTCCTGGAGTAACAATCTGCAATATCACCCTCTCAGCTATGTGTTATTTATATAATGTTTTACGTGTTTCTCGTTTAAAAAAAAAACTACTGTAATTTTATCAATATGGAATGACAAAATTTATTTTGTATTTCTATTTAAAGCTATCAATAAATTCTATTGTTCTTTGTATTCATATCAAAAACGTTTTCCAATGTATAAATGCGATGTTCATGCATGCTTAATACACTTAGAAAATATAGAAACTTTAAAGCTTGAAAACAAGGCCATTGATATAACACGTATTACATTTTTGAAAATAGTACACTAGTACAATATAATTATATTGTATCTTGTAATCGGTGTATTTGGCACATAATTTATTTTTGTTCAACGTCCAGTGGCAAATATTTCATGCATGTTCAAGACAAGAAAGAATTAACTATACATACCATAAAGGTCGGGGACAATTATATTGCCACTTGTAGATAGAGAAAACAATTGCCGTGATTAATGCCACAAACTGAGATAATAGGAAACATACAAATGAGTTACAAATCGTCATGCATGACTTTGTGCAATAACTCCTAATCTTCGAACCAAGGGTTTCATTAATATGAGCATTTCTGTACATCTTGTATTTATGATTCTTTGGTCTTTAGCAGATTTGAACTGCATGTATATAATACAGTTCTTTAGTTTTTAAATTAGGCAAGAACAAGAACATTCTCGATTATCATTAATAATCGTCTATTAAAGGCTATAAACTTGAGGAGTATCTGATCCTCAATAATCGTCTATTCATCTGCATACGACTCCTCGCTTTCGCTTGGATCAAAACATGATATATAGTTAAAAGTATCAATAAATTGCAAAGTTGAAAGGAATACATATATGCATATATTTCTGTCTGGTTTGGTCTATTTTCAAACACATGTTTACTGTTAGGAAAGATATAAATGTACATATTAACTTTTATTTGAATCTTTAAAACTTCATTGGTTGTAAGCCGCATTCCAATTTTAAATTATCTTTCAAAACACGAACAATTAAACATTGAAATATTTTAAAAATTTTAATATTGTTTGAATATGTCTCCTTGTAAAAAAGATATATATCAATGTTTTCCGGCATGTGACATTGTGTATTGGGAACAAACGAGGTAATTATGATCTATCAAATGATTGACAGGTTAATAGGCGGTCTAGGTATATAATTATCAAATCTATTTGTGACGATCATATTATATAGAAATCTTACATGGACATACATTGACAAAAACTGTGCTATAATTTTTCTATACACTGTTTTCTTTTCTAAACTGGAAAAAGCGTCAGCGCATTATAATTGAATTTTCTAAGAAATAGTTTTACTTGGATTTACACAATATGAGTTTTCGTTCATTGAAAGAGGACAGGGAGCATTCGAAAGAAAATGTTCGAATTCACAGAAAAGCGGGAAAACGGAGATCAAACTCGGCACCAACTATTCATGCTGATAAAACAAAGGATGTTAATGCAACGGACAGTAAAGGAAGATCTTCTTTGTATTATGCTGCAAAATATGGTGAAATTGAAATTGTCCGACATCTTTTAAGTAACGGAGGTGATCCAGATTTACACGATAAAGCATTGAATTATCCGATCCACGAAGCTGTGGATAGTGGTCACGTGGAAGTTTTGGAATTACTTATATACAAAGGTATGCATGCTTTAAAATTTCATTATACTCGAAGAAATAATTTTATATTCAAATTTATGTATACAATAATGATGATAATGTAATGATTGCATCATAAAATTAAAGTTACTACATTTGTATTAACTCTTCGATGGACTAGCGTTGATTCATTTAAAAAAAAAAAACACGAACAAAATATGATGAACATTCAAGAGAGTGTAGGAAAAAATACTGTAAATTCAGAAATTATTTCGAGGATTTTATTATTGCTAACAATGCGAGAGTTGTAAACGCAATAATTTAAACTCGCATATTGAAATATTTTACATGAATACAACAATTTTCTTGAAAATTAAAATCGCATTTAAGTCTAAAATTACAAAATCGCAACAATAAATGGACGCAATAATTTCTAAATTTACAGTAAACGAAACATTTATTTTTAAATAAACCAAATAAGTAAACAACTCTCACTTTATATTAACATGTTTTAAATGTGAAAAAAGCATATTTATAATTCGCTTCTTTTTCTTTTAACAGGTTGCAATGTAAATGTTCAAAATCTGTCAGGACAGACTCCATTAATGAGAGCAGCCCTTTTTGATGATTTAGAAGCTGTTAAAGTGCTGATTAAATCAGGTAAATATATTATGCCTTTTCGTTTAGTGTTCAGTTTTCACCAATCTTCTGCATTTTTAAATAGTTCTTCAGCGAAGAAATATGAATATTATTTATTGAGGAAATTTTCGTTTCAAGCAGTTGAATGCAACATAGAGAAATTATATTATGTTCTGTGTTAAAGATAACTCGATATTTAATCAGATGTAAGGGGGAGGAGATAAACAGATGTGTGGGCTCTACGTTAACTAGACACAACACAATTCATAAAATTGCCTGAGAGGGCAACGCCTGGTCTTCAACAGTTATATATATTTACAAGTGCATACTATGATTAATCAGTCATTGTATAGACCATTTGAAATAAGGAACATTACAAATCGACTAAGAAATAAGCTTCCAATTTCTCTCTGCAATGAGTATGAGAATAAATATATTGGTATTTGGAGACGCGTTCACTTTAATCATCATCTGTAATACTTTTTTTTTCAAATCATGATGGATTGTAAACTCTAATATTAATTAAAGTAATACCCATTAGTAATGGTTCGTTATGCTGAAATACTTTTATATGTTGTTAACAGTTTTATAACTTTTATTTTACTATGTTTTTACAGATTGTAATTTGAATGAAGTAGACTGTACCGGGAAAACGGCTCTATTGGTTGGTTTACAAGAAGGCCATGATGTTGTGTCTAAATATTTGATCAAAAGCGGATGTGACGTAAATGTGGTCGATAGACTTGGACAGAGTGCTTTGTATTTCGCTATCCACAGATCCTCAGCTCCGTCCGTGTCGATGTGTCAAAAACTTTATAGAAATGAATATAATGCAGAAAATGATTCTGAATGGTTAACGAAGGACTTGCATCGAAAATTGACCCAAAACGGCAATGGATTATTTTCTCGCGTAATGCGAAAACTGAGAATACAAAAATCGAAAATAGACCTTTATAGTATTGATGACTTAATTTCTGATGACTATGTTGATTTTGATAATTCAAGAAAGATCTAGAAAATATTTCGAAATATATATGATTATTGTGTCAGTCTTTTGTTTTTTGTTTTCGTTTTCGAGACTATATCTCTGACAAAAGACTAGCTGTTTATTTATTGAATAAAATTGTAATTGTTACACTAATGAGTTTTACTTATTAATCAAAATAATACTCTATGATGCAACTGAGCGCTTTTCTCACTCTTTTTGATATAATGTTCATGTTTGAAAGGTTTTTGCCATCCAAATGGACCATTTATATCAGCCTAGGTGTACCCACTGTAAAATATTGTGACAGTACTTAACATTTACAAATGTAGTCGTAGAAGGTCGATAATGATTCATTTTAAACATGACAGTTCCTCTTCTCAACATGTTATACAGTTACATTGCAGATAATTCAAAAGAAACAGCACTCCTATTTATTGAAGACAACCAGATTATTGTTGGGTTTTTTTTATGGTTTAAATTATAATACACCATTTTTTCATATTGAGGTCTTTTTATGTTTTTTATACGGTATGGGTTTAACTCACTTTTAAAGGCCGTATGGTCACTTGTAGTTGTCCTTTGGTCGTGGGTTCTGTACATAGTTTCAATTTGCACATATATTTTATGTTATGAAACTCCGACTTAAACAGTAATTTAGATGTTATCCTTTCCCTTATAACAGAAACAGGATGCACAACAATGTCCAAAGCGACGGTGCATAGGAATGTCTAATAAGTTAAACTGTATTTGAAGACTTGTATTTGAATATAGAAAGTTGCTGTTTGTATGATGAATGGTTCATGAATGACAACGGATAATAAATGATATTCTAACGGACTAGAAAATACAGGCATGAAGAAAAAAAAGTGAATTGCTACTGGAAAATGATTTTATAGAAAGTTTATATATCGATTTAGTTTATAAAGGAAAAATTACTTCTTCTTTTACTTCAAAGTTCATTTCAACATTCAATTTTTGAGACAACCAAAACATTCGCAAAACTATATTTGTTTTCGTGACTTCGGGTGGGCTTCTGACATACATTAATTTGTTAACTTTGAAGCAAATTACAAGACTAGTTGGACTCGTGTAGTGAATCAAAACTTCCTATTTTGCCTACTTTTAGTTGGCTGCCCGTTATTTCTAGTTTCAACTCTTACTGTATCGATCATTTCAAAACTTCGAAAGACGAGGAAAAAAGGGGAGTGTATACGTAACATACATATGGCTGTATGTCTTTTTCTGTATATGTGATGTCTTATTTTAAAGAAAAAAACATGATTATCGCCTTTTATGATTTTCAATGATGGGATATCCCTGCAATATTGAAAACAATACAAATTTTGTATACTTCTTTAATACACATTTTTAGGGAGAGATCCTAAATAAAAACAAAACAACTTTTCTATAAACTACTTTAAAATCAAATTTTTAGGAAGAGTTCTAAAACAAAATTAATTAAATAACACCTAAAACGGAAATATAAATAATGCTGATTTGGATTTTTTGCATTTCCAACGTTGCAAAAGAATATGATTATCAAGTATACAAAGCCACGTATACACATCAGTTATATAACGAATGTATGCATACGTTTTAAATTCTATTTCTAAATGTCTGTACCCCAATTTTTGACATTTTTACCTTTTCTGTCTTTTTGTTTTATTCACACATTGTTGTCAATACAAATAAATGACAGTTTATGCGACGACTGTCATCTAGGTGAGAGGTTTAGAAAGCAACAAAACCTTGTTTAATCCACTATATTCTACTTAAGATATTGTCTGTTTTAAGCAGGAATATGACAGTTATTTTCCATTGTTCTATATGATTTATTCTTATAAATATGTTGCGAAAAGTGTTTAATGCTTAATCATATTAAAACCTCTATGGGTTTAACTCGTCAGCATGTTTAAGTTAAACATGTTTGGTCCTGCTCCTCTTATCAACAGAAAATTAAACCTTTAAAGTATATGTCACATGGTTTCCACGAAGGGTACGCAAGTTATTTGTAGGTGTCTTTCAAATTTTGAATGTAAAAAATAAATGGTTGTGACCTTTACCTATAAAAAGAAGATCTGGTATGATTGCCAATGAGACAAATGTCCACAAGAGACCAACATGACAGATATTAACAACTATAGGTCACCGTACGGCCTTTAACAATTAGCAAAGCCCATACCGCATAGTCAGCTATAAAAGGCCCCGATAAGACAATGTAAAACGAGAAAACTAACGGCCTTATTTATATAAAAAAATGAACTAAAAAAAATTGTAATACATAAACAAAGTAAATCACTGAATTACAGGCTCCTGACTTGGGACAGGCACATACATAAATAATTTGGCGGGGTTAAACATGTTAGCAGGATCCCAACCCTCCCCTTAACCTGAGACAGTAGTATAACAGTACAACATAAGAACGAACTATAAAAATCAGTTTAAAAGGCTTAACCCATCAGATGGACAAAAATACAAGTGGACGTGGCGGGGTACTTAGACATCTAGACACAAAAAGACACAAAAACAGACCTGAGAGTACTCGCAGTTATCTGACAGCTAGTTCAAAGCCACTAACAACTAATAAACAATCATGCATCTAAGACTAAACTATCAATCCGTACACATCCAACATCCAATGGATTTAGTGTAAATTTAAGACGTCATAAACAGCCAGAGAAAAACATGACCTTGTGCAATGCCAAGTTACAGGTATCGACAGATTGTAGATCCATGAATATGTATATGTATATAACATACGTCTAGTAATATTTAGTTAGCTTTAGCCCTCTTTCAATTTGCTCATTGTTGAATGGATTTCAACAACCTTGTAAAGAATGAAGCGTATGTTAAATGATTGTATTGGCATTTTCCGAGAGAAAAATAGATTAACGTGGTTGTATATAACAGTTGTTTACAGTGTATTCAAACATTGCAGCGTATGAGTTTTTGTGTAACCGGATACGCATCCTCCTGTTCAAAACCTTCAACAACCGCATTACGCAGTTTTAATTATGTTTGTACAACAAATAGTACAAGTCTATATACTTGTTTGTACTTATAACATTTGTCAAATGACCCAACAACTATTGGCAACCAAATTCCAAAGATGTAATTATTATTTGTGGGTGATATACGACGTACAAACAAGTCATGACCAATTTAACACAGTTATGTTAATGTTAACATGGTAGACTTTCGGTCATATAGTTGTTACTCACATTTAACAGAGTATTCGTTGTAATAAATGTATTTTAGAAAGAAAAACCCACACGTTAATGTACATGTGACATACATATACATGTACATGTAGTATAAAAGCACAAAAATATGTCATTGCAATGTATAAATACAAACCTCGAGGTTGATAAGAGAAAATAATCCTTTAAAAGTAGGGAAAAACCAAAGGTCTTTTTGTTTATCATATTTGAGTTCATCTGGCCGTGATACATGTATTATAGTATAATTGACTGTGTCCTTCCTGTTATCATATCCTATAACCTGTACATAAAAGGCTAATCAGTCATGCAAGTCCAGAACTCGGTGAATTACGTTACCATTACATTTGCGCGCAAAAATCATTACGTTTGCGAGCAGCTTTCGATTACATTTGCGCGCATTTGAACTAAATGTTGTTTGCACGACTACACATCCGCTCATGTATGACGAATATGTTTGAATTAAATTAAATGAGAAGGTGAAATCACGAGGATTTTAGAGGACAGACAGACTTTTCTTAATTTGCATACAAACAGGATTATGTCGAAGTTTGCAACATTTTACTTGCCATGTTACCGGATAAACATTCGTGTAAAACAAAACCCACGAAAACTGCAAAACATATGTTAATCACGTTTATTCAACAAACAGTATACATGTTTGTACGTAATAAATACCTTTTTTGTACTTATATAAAAGAGGCGAAAAATACAAAGGAATATTTAAACCCGTAAGTCGTAAATAAGCTAACAACGTCATGACTGAAAAAGTAAAAGACAAACAGACAAATTACATTACACAAAGCTCTACATAAACAACGTAAGACTGAGCAACACGTTTATACCGAATGTCCAAAAAAACACAAGACCGTATGGTTGATAGGGACATAATAAGGTCAAATATTTCATTTCGGACCCCTCACATTTAAACCAAAGCTTCACATGTTTAGTATACATAAGCATGTTACCTTGTCGAATTTTAAGTCTACGTCTCAATAGTCAATGACAAAGTATTAAGTAATACCAGGACTGCATTTTAACAGCTGCCAAAGTCAAATTCATAATTGACGGTGGCCTCGTTTCCGGTACTCGTCTCTAATGCAATTCTCTTCTACCACCGTCAACCGTGACATTGTTGCAGACGTCGTCCAATCAAAATTGGTACATGTAAGCTATGCCTACTTACATACATACTCAGTCCTTTCTATGCCTTAGGGCAAGGACAGGTTTCCTCCAATTTCTCGGTTGTTTGGTTTCCTTTCCCCTGTGTCCCAGGTATATCCCGATTCATTTAGTTCATTTTTTCTGTTGCGTCTACGTGTTTTTTTTTTATGTCTTCCTCTTTTTCTTCCCCCTCCCCTATCCAACGTAAGCTGGCTACCTTGATCATGTCTTCAGATAATTTTCGTAGAACATGACCAAGCCATCTCATTGTTGTATCAGCAAAGTTGTGTACTATCTGTACTTCTATATATCTCAGAGTGCTGGAGAATGAGAAAGATATCAACAGACTATCTGGCTTCTATAACACATTTCTGAGGAAGATAATGAAGATATTCTTGCCAAACAAAATCTATGCTCGATTGGATTATATTTATATGATTGTTGAGGTCATACGACGGTATGATCATTTCCCTATCCAATAGTCCATTTGTCAATTACCGATTTGATTCTATTACATTGTATGACTTACTTTTTAAACAAATTACTTCCCTTTGTCAATCGTAGACTGGTTCCATACCGGACAAGATTCCCTTTTGCCAATGTAAAGCATGATGAATTGAAAGTGATGTATCGGCGGTTTAACTAATTTTTCATGAAAAATTATTTCTGATGTCAAAAGTATTTACAAAAATGTAGCTAAACAACACATTAATGTAATTAAAAGATTTAAAAACCTTATATAGATTACTCACATTACGCACAGTTAAATTTGCTCTGTCTGCTAGCTCTCCATTGTAAATAAAAAATAATGTCCGTCATAAGGGAGACAACCAAATTAGGGATCTCTAATAAAAGGGCCAATTACGGGAATTGGCAAGTAGCCTATTACTAGCCAAGAAAGAACAGAGTCTATAATAATAACAAAATAGTTATACATAATATTTCTGAAGCAATTTTTATTGAATCCCTTTTCTGTTGACAGATGTACATTTACATATTACCTCAATGATCAACTCGTGTCTAGAAACATCCAACGTCTATTCAATCCGGCTATAATATCAATGCAAAAAACGGGGAGTAAGTTTTGCCGTCCGTGATGTATAAATTCACCGCTACGTCCCACAGGATGAAGAGTTAAAGTTCAATGACTCGCGTGAAAAAAAGGTGTCGATGCCCCTGCTGGTGGACGTTTTGTCCCCGAGTGTCCCAAGAGCCCAGTAGTCAGCACTTGTGCACACGGTGTTGGCATGAATATTAAGTACATGTATACATATCGTCATTTTAATTAATTTCATAAACATTGACAAAACTTTACATTTTCGAAAAACTAAGGATGTTCTTATCCAAGGAATAGATTACCTAATCCGTATTTTGCACATCTTTTTGTAATCGCGGGTCATCAATGCTCTTCAACTTTGTACTTGCTTGGCTTTATAACTATCTTGATCTTAGCGTCACTGATGTAGACGAAACGCGCGCCTGGCGTATTAAATTATAATCCTGGTACCTTTGATACCTAATCATGCTCTCTTTACATTAGACTCAATAAGATTACATATGTTACGTTTGTCCCTCTTCATCAATCCTTCAGTTTCCATTTGCAGTAAAATTGCGTGTCCTCTTTTTCAGAATATATTTTTTTGATTTATTTATAATTTGTTGTCGTTCAGAATGTTTATGAAATTGATAATGCAATTGGGGAGTGTGTCAAAGAGACAGCAAATCGACAAAAGAGTAGAAAACAGAACAAGGCCATCAATTGAACCTCAACACAGCAAGACAATCCAGCACCCGGAGGCGGGATTAAGCTGGCCCCTTTAACACAACTGTGCACTAGATTAGGGAAAATGCATGTCACAATAAACTCCGGAACATATAAATGAACTAAAATTAAAAAAAGTAGACAAAACAAACAAATGCCAGAGGCTCCTGACTAGAGACAGGTGCTAACATGCGGCGGATTTAACATGTTTTGTGAGATCTCAAATCCATATTACTCTATCCAAATTGGTATAGAATACACAAGCAAACACTGCAATACACATAGTAAAACTCGTGCAGTTCAAAAAAAGTCTGAGTCCAATGTTCCTGGCATGCTTGCACAAGACCTTAATTAACTAATTCAAATAGTTGCCACTGGCTGATAAGCGAACACAATCTATCAAATCAGCATTGACATGGTGTCAGCAATAATGCCTTTAAAAATAACAAGATGCACTGAAAGTTAAATTAAACTAGGTATAAAGAAAATACCTTCAGCTAAGTGCTTATGATCATGCGTGAAGCCAGTTGTATCTTGGCAGTGTTCAGTAAATTGATTGTCTAACATATGATCGAAATAAAAAGACACAAGTTTGATTGGTTGTTCCCTTCTTGGTGTTACATATAGATGCCACTTTCAGGAATATTTGCTTCATTGTGATGGTAATGTTATATTGTCAGAAGAAGCCGTGGACTCGAAGAGAAGCATCGACCTTAGTTAAGAAATCTTACAGTCCTTATCAATTAGGCTGTGAGTCAACGCAACTGCCACATGGAGGGTACGAACTCGTAGCCTCAGTGTGGACAAGCTACTGTCACAGGTGAGGGGAGGGTTTGGATCTCGCAAACATGTTTAACCCCGCCACATTATTTATTTATGTGCCTGTCCCGAGTCAGGAGCCTGTAATTCAGTGGTTGTCGTTTGTTTATGTGTTACACATTTGTTTTTCGTTCATTTTTTTTTAGATAAATAAGGCCGTTAGTTTTCTCGTTTGAATTGTTTTACATTGTCTTATCGAGGCCTTTTATAGGTGACTATGCGGTATGGGCTTTGCTCATTGTTGAAGGCCGTACGGTGACCTATGGTTGTTAATGTTTGTGTCATTTTGGTCTTTTGTGGATAGTTGTCTCATTGTCAATCATACCACATCTTCTTTTTCATATAGTGGTAAAGTAGATGGTTTATGTGACCAATTTGACTACTGAGGCACCAACAAAGTCTTCAATATATTTCGAATACGTAGAACAAATATTACATCCATTTCAATAACAACATAACATACATGTATTTGTACATTTATTTATCACGGAGTTTAGGTGTTGTATTACTGGTAGACATACATTAAATGACCATGATTACCATGTTAAGTATCATGTAAACATGGGTTATAACTGACCATACAGTTTGTACATCGTGACTCAGTTATTGACATCTCAATTCAATTACATAAAAAAATATCTTAATCTACGATATTGTAACGTATATGTTATATGCATGTTTATAGACAGTATAATAGTTTTACCCCAAATTGTATAAGGCAGCAACCATTTGATTTTCTGGGGGGGAGGGGGGGGGGGGGGTGACTATGGATTTTTTTCTGGACAAACTTTTTCAATTTTCAATTTTAGCATTACATATTGTGGCAGCTGAGGGTGAAACAAACATTTTTTTTTCTCAGGGTCAAAAACAAATTATTTCTCCAAAAACTGGAAACCAACTTTTTTTCCAAATAAATCTATAGCCCCCCCCCCAGAAAATCAAATGGTTGCTGCCTAATGGTTACAACTTTATTAGTTTTATCATGTTTGTTTCTCGTGCCGTTTATTCGTTTAAGTAAATAAAACATATTTAAACTAAACAGATAGCAAATGAAAAAAATACTTTATGAATTTCGTGCATCCAAGGCACTGTTTTTTGGTACTCTTGCTTTATAGTTTACAATGATTGTCGGACTAACGGAATGCCAATCAAAATTATGCCAGCGACAACGTAACAGCTATATGCAAATGAAAGCAATCTATTCAACTCATGAATTCACGGTTAAAGCATCAAAATGTAAAAAGTAAAAACTTTATGATACTTTCTACATTGTGCAAATATAAGGTGTTGTAACCGGTTTACTCATCTTATATTAAGTCTCTTCAGCTTCCGCACTTCAAACAAAATGTGCTGCGTTCAACGCTTTTACATCCCAATAAAAGTACAAAAAGAAGCATTCAATTATTAATTTCGTTTTTTAAGGAGAATTATATGTCTAGCCAGACAACCTTATACCACGTAACGTAGTAAACAAGGAAGCAGTTATTCAAATATCTATATGTGTCAGTCATAAATTTCAGGTAGTGTCAAGGAAATTTGATTCGGAACAACTCATTGATTATTGTTTATTTGTTTACATTATTATAACATAATAAAAACAAAATAAAGCATATGTATCTTGTCAAATATAATAGAAGGTTTAATTTGTAAGTTATATAAACTTCTAAAAGATTTTTAATTGAAATTTCCTTGTAAATTATTACATCATTTTAATAAAAAAAAATCGTGCCTTTTGTATACAATTATATGTAAACAATCTATCAAAAGAAGCCCAATGTTGATTTATAGCTTTTTGATTCACGTCTCTCGCACAAAACTTAAATTTAACAAGTACATTAGATACTATCAAACATAATTTATGTTTAACTAATCATATTGGATCAGAGATCAACAAGCTAACACAACACGAGAAATACACGTGGTTTGAACTATCAATGTTCCACGTTTCTATGATTATGCAATGTTCGGGTTACAAGAGCAAAATCATTTAGTATTCGTCCTGAATGCATTTCGCATATGGCACCAATGGTATTCCATATCTTCATTTTTATGGCTCTGAAACGAAGTTGTCGGTGCCATATAGTTTTACCATTGTTCGTCATTCCGTAATCCCGAAATTCCGTCATTCCGAAATTCCGTCATTCTGTCATTCTGCAACAAACCATTATCCGGAGTTTTTTTGTCTAAACGCCTTCAGATATTGTGCTGATTTTTGTATGTCAGTTAACCATGATGAGATACAGATCAAGTTTAAGTTTTGTTCCGCTCGGCAAAATTAAATAAAGGGCTACTGACGTTGATAAATTGTTAAAAATCACAGTCATACGGACTTTTTTTCTAAACGCTTTCAGATATTGGGCTGTTTTTTGCTATATGAGTTACTCATGATGAGTTACAGATCAAGTTTAAGTTTCGTTCCGCTCGAATATTTTTTGCTGTAATTTAGGGCTTTGGAGTTTGATAAATTTTTGAACATCACAGTTATACGGACTTTTTTTTTTTTTTAAAAGCTTTCAGATATTGGGCTAGATTTTTGCTATGAACGCTAACCATGATGAGTTACAGATCAAGTTTAAGTTTCATTCCGCTCGGCTAATTTTTGCCAAAATTAAGGGTTTACAACTTTGAAAATTGTGGTAAATTAGTTATACAGACTTTTTTTTCTATACGCCTGCAGATTTTGAACTGATTTTTTATTTGTGAGACTACCATCATGTTTGTGTCCACATGTGTTACTGAAATTGCAGATTTTTCAACAATTTTAAACTGGACCATTTGTTTCGCTTTGAGACATCTATTTGTATTGTGTTCAAATACACAAACAAGAAAAAATTGGTAGCAGTTCCAGTAACAATATATCAGCATTGTTTAATAGCGGAAAAACATTGCAGGATCATGTGGCAAATTAAGGACATTGTTGCTGTTTAACTCGCGTCTTCTTCATAAGAGATATAAAACAGAAATAATTGCAACATAACACATATCAGTGGTACACTAACATGTACAAATTTCATTTAAATGCTTTCCGATTTATATCTAAATCTCCAAAGCTAAAGAGTGTAAAAATGAATACAAAAATATGTTCATTTCCGTACAAAAAATAAATTGGGAATTATTTTTTCCAATTTCTGCAATTTTTATACGTGTGCATAAATACAGATACATACAACCATATGACCATTTCATACAAAATATATATTGTGATTTTTTTTCCTGTGACTTTTTTTCCTGTGACCTTTTTACCTGTGACTCTTTTTCCGTGACTTTTTTTCCGTGACTTTTTTCCTGTGACTTTTTTTCCTACATTCGGCAAAAGTAGATTAAATGTTGAAAGAAAACTATCATTCTTCGTGTGAGGATGTTCGCTCCACTTCTTTTAAATTTTTGTAAGTTGTTCGGAAGTTCGGAATATTCTGGTTTTATGCATATAGTGCCATACAAAAAACATTTGACCTCTAACCACGACTTTTCTTTCATAACTTTAAAACATATAGTTTACAAAGCTATATTTGAAAATAATAAATATATCCCCGCCCCTAAATGTTGACTAGCGGATCGAATCATAATCGTTTAGGTCTTTGTCACACCGACAGTAAAACCCTTGCCAATGAGGGGCATCCATTTGGTTGTGCGGGGTGTACAAGCACCTACATGTAGCTACAATGTACGTCCGGACGCAGAATGGGAACGTTAAGTTAGATTTTTCTCGTATGAGGCAATTTCTGTCCCAATCCAATATACCGGCATTTCCAGTGGCAGTTCAAGTTTTACCAATTAAACTTCTGCTGTTTTTATTGTTAATCTGTTCTCGTCCTGCAATGCATGAAATGTTTGCCACTGGACGTGAAACATCCAACAATAAACCAATAAAATAATCCGCTAAGACAGTTGTAACGAAGCAAAAAATAATCCGGGAAGTATTTAAATCAATTCTAAACAAAACATGCGCATATGGTACAATTATAAGTAACAAAAAATGGTGAACAATAATTGAATTGATTAGATGTTTTCAATTAATTTTTTTCACATTAAAAAATTAAATTAAATCAATACAATACAATAATATCTGTTAATGTAGATTTTGTAAATGTTTCAGTTTAAATAGATACAAAAAATTAACCGCAGTTGTAACGAAGAAATAAAATGAATTGGGAAGTATTCAATAAATCTATTTAAAAACATGCACTTATTGTGTATAAAAACAAAATTTTAACCACTATAAATTTACACGATGTTTAGTCAGGAAAAACACCAATCAGATTGAAGTAAAACAATAATGGTTATAAATGACAAAAAGACAGGCATGAACAATAACATGGTTTTATTGTTATTACCTTGTTAGTAGGACCATATTATACATAAAGCAGGTGTAGACGAATAAAGTAACCTTTATATAGAATATATTAACAGAGATATTGATTTTAATCATTTATATTTTGTCTATATTAGTATATTTTACGATAAATACTTCTGGTTTGATATCGTGTCGATACTTATAAATTGTCCTTGCAGAATGTAAATGCTATTCTCAAACTTTTTATGGCTTGTTTAACTCCGTTCGATGATGTGTGCTGACTAATATTTTAGCATTAGGAAGTTATGATGTGTTTACTACATGTATATCAAAAGTGTTCAGCGTGCAAATGTGATGAGTCAAGCACCTTCCATCCTAACTTTACAGTTTGTTTGTATGTGATGCTACACCACTGTCCCATGCTAGAGGAGGGTAGAGCGCTTAAACACATGTTTATTCCCACAAAAAATGTGTATGGAACTATCCAATGCCAGATGCCGATGATGCATTGCTCGTTGTTGAAACCCATACGGTGACCTTTAATTAGCTGTCTCCGATATACGATCTTTACTTGATCATTCTGTAAAATGATGAACTATTTGCCACTGGACGTCAAGTAACCAACAATCAATCTTTCATAGATGTTTCACCTTGTTTCATTGGCACCCATAAATCAGCTACTAATAATTATATTAGATATTTACAAATATTAATTATTTAATATATAAATAACGGTAAATTATAATAGATAACTGTCGTCACAACCCTTGATTCAGGATTGCGTTCAATATCTTAGCGGCTACAAAGGGCAACGTAGATTTATGACTTTTGAACGTGTAGCTAACCAATCTGCTACATAGATATTGATAGCAGCTAGGCTAATTACTCGTTCAATAGTCATAAATCTATATATCTAGTATGTAATTTTTAATAGAATATTTTGGATGATAAAGGTCGGCGAACATTAATTTTCTTAAATTTTTAGGTGAAATCAGTATATACTTTTACAACACATCAACTGACCACTGAACATGCCAGTACTGTTATTGGTTTCTTTCTTTACTTTGAATTAAGGCTTTCAAAACATACCCATTTAAAAACCAAAGTGTAACTCTTTCGATATCTTATGACGAAGAACAAATCCCAGCAAGAAAAAAGTTAACCCCCTCTCTTACATGTATGTTAATCATTTAAAAGGAAAACTTAAAATAAGATACAAAAGAATTTTAAAAACAAATGCTCTAGATGTGGTTTTATTTACTAATGTCTCCCGAAATAAAAAAAAAATGTTTCTAGAAAGACACAGGATTGAATATTCAACAAGACATGAATGGAGATGCAGGCTAAAAAATCATCCATTTTAACTGCATGAATGCAAATTTAAGGATACATGTACCAATACACTATGGAATTATGCGTTTTTCTCAACATTTTTTTATGTAACTCCCAAACAGTTGACTGTATATACATGTAGAAATATATCACCTGGAATTCTCCCGTCCTGCATTTAGACGCATACTAGTATACGTCAGTTAATTATAAAGTGGGGACTGTTAATTCAATGTCTTTTTTCAAAAAGACAAGAACCATTGTAACACGTCTTTGATGAATCCTTACTTAGCATGGTGGAAGGCTACAGAAATGTCCCGAATAAAAAAAAACACTTTATGTTTCTATTGACATCCCAAATGCATTTTGACGGTCAACAGTAGTTTACTAGAGCAACAAGACCATATAGAATCGAAAACATTTTTATTTACGAGGGTAATACTATGGTCACCTGTGGACAAATAGTTTTCGCGTCATATTATGATGATTAATAAGCTTGTTGTTCTCTCTTACTACGTCTGTTATTTATTCACAACGCCTAAATTTTAAGAATAAATATTTTCAAAAAGTATATTTCAAGCATGTTCAATAAATATGACACTAATTGAAAAACTATCAATCAAAATCAGAATCTAATAAAACCCCGGAAAATTCGTACATGTTTGCTATAACGTCTTTTTGGAAACTGGGCAGTGGCGATGCAGTTATTTTTAAAGGGGGTTCCAACCCAGGAAAAAGGATGGGATTCCAACCGTCGGACCTCCTGGATCTGCCACTGCTTCGATTCATTTCTTTTATAAAATATTTCCGTTTAAATGTTTAAGTTCCATGCAATATGAAATAACTATGAAAAAAAAGAAGATGTGGTATGATTGCCAATGAGACAACTCTCCACACGAGATCACAATGATACAGAATTTAACAACTATAGGTCACCGTTCGGCCTTCAACAACGAACAAAGCCCATACCGCAATGTCAGCTAAAGAATGCCCCGAAATGACAATGTAAAACAATTTAAACGAGAAAACTAACGACCTAATTTATGTACAAAAAATGAACCGAAAATCAAATATGTAACACATAAACAAACGATATCCACTAAATTACAGGCTCCAGACTTAGGACAGGCACATACATACAGAATGTGGCGGGTTAAACATGTTAGCGGGACCAAAACCCTCCCCCTAAACTGGGACAGTGGTATAACAGTACAACATTAAAACGAACTATAAAAATCAGTTGAAAAAGGCTGGACTCATCAGATGGATAAAAATAACGTTCGTTTTTTTCAGTGAAATCAGGACGATTACTCAAACTAAGTTACATGTAAGACAAAACAAAATGAAACAAACAAAAAGCAGGTGCGTGAAACTTCATTTACGTAAAATAAGTTCTTGTCATACAATATGAGTGTTTGACGTAAGAACTGTTTATGTTTTGGTTTTAGTCCTTTTTTCGTATCAATCATTATCAATATTTTACTACTATGTTTACTACCTTCGATTTCTATTTATTGGACACATATTAATAACAATAATCGTAGGGTGTTGACAACTACAAGGTACAAATACCATCAACTATCGCTATGGGCAATCGGAAATTCTCGGGTGAATCCGCTACTCTCCTTCTATGAAGGTACGGAATCGGCCGAGTTGTGACGATTAGTGCTATGGGCAATCGGAAATTCTCGGGTGAATCCGCTACTCTCCTTCTATGAAGGTACGGAATCGGCCGAGTTGTGACGATTGGTGCTATGGGCAATCGGAAATTCTCGAGTGAATCCGCTACTCTCCTTCTATGAAGGTACGGAATCGGCCGAGTTGTGACGATTGGTGCTATGGGCAATCGGAAATTCTCGGGTGAATCCGCTACTCTTCTTCTATGAAGGTACGGAATCGGCCGAGTTGTGACGATTAGTGCTATGGGCAATCGGAAATTCTCGAGTGAATCCGCTACTCTTCTTCTATGAAGGTACGGAATCGGCCGAGTTGTGACGATTGGTGCTATGGGCAATATTTTGGTGGGAGGTAATGTATGTTCGGTGTATTTTAATCATTCTTCCTTGCGTTTTTTTCTCTCCACCTTTACCAAAAACATATATCCTAAGACCGGCTTAAAACTATGCTATACAATATAAAATACGCTAGTCTTTCGTGGAGGGTACTATGGTTTGTTTTCTTTTCTGAGCAATCATTATTTTTCTTGACTTCACTCAATTTAGACTATTTTTTCATTGCGATAAAACCATACAGGAACAATTTTTTGGGGAAAGATCTAAATCTTTTTTTTGTTTTATAAATTTTCGATTAAAACATGCTATTTTCTTATCTGATTTTTATTCTTCACGAAAATTATGCTCATGCAATTCATTTAAAAAAAAACACAAGAAAAAGATAAATGGTGATGCTTTCGTACTGTTGTTGTGAATTCAAGTGCGGATAATAACAATCATATTGAAAAAGAAAATGCCCCCCCCCCCCCCCCCCCTGACTCCGAATCCGACCATACAACATGCTCTGTTGGTTGGTATGAATAAAAGTATAAGACTAGACGAACTTACTCAGCGTTAACGTAACGTAGGGGACAATGATCCCGCTATAAATCTACGCTATGTTTATTCGGTCAGATATTAGCAAAATAATAATGAAAATTAACAACATGGTTTTTAAATCATTGTGTAGGTGAAGTGTATGCGTTGTCTTTTGTCAAAGGCGTCTGAATAGGGGATAATACATTCTGTAATCTTTTTTTTCGGGTTATTTTTCTATTTCTTTCATTTTTGTCCATTTTCTTCTAGACTTCATACTTGAAAACCCCAGCATTCTCTATTCTTAATAAAACAATTTTTTTTTTTTTACTTTGTTCCTTTCTATTTTAAGTCCTTTATCCTTCACTTTTTGCTGTACTGATTAAACAGCATCCAGACCCCATTCACTTTATACAGTAGAGATTACTTTCTTAAATTCTGTGCCCTTGAATTTTGGCACTGACGCATTTGAACTTGGAAAGTTTTCAAAACTCAAGACGATTTAAAGCTTTGCATATTTTTATGTATAAATACTTTTATTCTGTCGAAAAACGTTTGTTGGCGAGGATTGGTTTGTTTGTCATTCATTTGGATTACTATTGAATACATGTACCTTGCATCTCCTTTCCCCATGCAATTGAATACACATAGTCAATACAATATATATTAGCAAATAGTTTGAATGAAATATACATTAAGAAATCATATGAAAACACATGCAAGCAAAAAGTTCTTTATTCAGTTTCAGCTTCAAGAAAATATACATCAATCTTCAAGAAGTCCCTATATGATGGAAGGCTGTATTGCTATTTTTCCCAAACACCATATTTTCTATTGACATTCCAAAGGCATTGTTGCGGTTAACAATTATGTACTTTTAAAAAAAGTAACAAGACCAATTAGGAAAACACGAAATGTTTTGTTTACAAGGTTATGCTCACCTAGGAGTTTTCTTGCATATTTAGGTGGTCAGTCAGATTGTTTTTATTCAGTTGTGATTGTAAATAAACATTTTCGGTTAGCAATTCATGTTACCGTCTAGTATATTTTCAAACTATCTCTTGTTGGCAACAAATAAAAAAGACAAAAGACAAAACAACAGCATACAAACTACAACATAGAAAAAACTAAGGACTGAGCAGCACGAACCCCAATAAAAACCAATGAAAACAGCTCTGAAAGTCGTAAAATTAGCAAACATACTAGAATAAAAACACCAACGGTTAGTTACGTAAAACCATCGTTTACGTATACTAATTTCTTGTCATACAAAATAAATGTTTGGCGTTATAACTGTTTACATTTTGGTTCCAGACCTTTTTTGTATCAATCATAATTAATATTTTACTACAATGTTTACCACCTTCGATTATTGTTTATTGCAAAAATATCAATAACAAACACGGTCACGTGATCACAAGTACAAGGTACAAATATCATAATAATGTTATGACTATACATTAATAAGTGCTATTGGCAATATTTGGTGGGAGGTATACATACTTATGTTGGGTGTATTTCAAGAATTCTTCCTTGTTTCTTTATTTATGTTGACCTTGACCAAAGATGTGTCTCTAGACCAGCTTTATATATATATATATAAAAAAGTTACATATTAACTAGATACATTTTACATGTACTATTCGATGGCAAATGAGTTTTTATTTTACTTCAATGTTCTCGTATAAATAGATCAGTGTCCATCTTCCAAGTTTTTTTATTTTTTTTTCTTATAAGGGGAGGGTTAAGATTTTACAAAACATGTATAATTTTAATCCCGCCGCATTTTTGTCAGCAGCCTCTAGCCTCAATAATTTATAAGTCTTGTATGATTCTTAATTTTATAAAAAAGAAGATGTGGTATGATTGCCAATGAGACATCTGTCGCCGGTCAAGAGACAAACATGACAGACATTAATAACTATAGGTCACCGTACGGCCTTCAACAATGAGCAAAGCCCCCGATAAGACAATGTAAAACAATTCAAACGAGAAAACTATCGGCCTTATTTATATAAGAAAATGAACGAAAAACAAATATGTAACACATAAACAAAAGACAACAACTGAATTACAGGCTACTGACTCAGGACAGGCACATACTTAAATAGTGTGGCGGGGTTAAACATGTTAACGGAATCTCAACCCCTCCCCCTAACCTGGGACAGTGGTATAACAGTACAACATAAGAACGAACTATACAAATCAGTTGAAAAAGGCTTAACTCATCAGATGGACAAAAATACAAGTGGACGTGGCCGGGTACTTGTACATCCCGACAACAAAAAGACACTAGGAACAGATCTGAGAATACTCACAGTTATCTGACAGCTAGTTCAAAGCCACTAACAACTAATAAAAAAATCATGCATCTTAGACCAAATATTCAATCCGTACCAGGGGTCGAATTTAAGCTTTTTAGTGGAGTGGCCAGCCGGACCAGTGGACTTTAGATTTACTGGTCCGGCTCAAAATTTACTGGTCCTGCAAATATGACATTCATTTGATAACCACTAAAAGATATGACAGATGTTTAGTTTTATTTTCCTTCGCTGCTTTCCTCTTCTTTATTCCAAAAATAGCACCCCCAATACCCTAAAATAATTTCTCAGGTTTATTTTTTTGTAAACAAACCGAGATAGAGATGCAATCATTGATTTTAACGAAAAATTTCTACTGGTCCGCCGGACCACCAGCTGACAAAATCTACTGGTGCGACACAAATTCTACTGGTCTCGAACCACCGGACCAGCGCCAATTTCGACCCCTGATTCATACACATCCAACATCCAATGGGATTTAGTGTAAAGACGTCATAAACAGCCAGAGAAAAACATGACCTTGTGCAATGCCAAGTTACAGGTATCGACAGATTGTTCATTTTTATTTTTCGGGGTTTAGTATGACGTCCATTATTATTGAACTAGTATAGTTTTTTGTTTAGGGGTCAGCTGAATCACGCGTCCTTGTGCGGGATTTTCTCGCTGTGTTGTAGACCCATTGGTGGCCTTGGGCTGTTTTCTGCTCTTCGGTCAGATTGTTGGCTCTTTGACACATTCCCCATTTCCATTCTCAATGTTACTATTTTAAAAATAGGCAGTTTCTGTAAACTATATTTTAAATGTGATATTCCAGGAAACTTGCATGCGTGTCACATGAAATTAAAGCTACATACATGCCAGAAATGCATGTGAAATTAAATCAAAAATCGAGAATAAAAATAAGATAAAAAGTAAAATACTGCGAAAACAATATTGTAGTATTATTTTGTAATTTGACGCTAGTATCAATCTGTGTGTCAGGCATAACAAGAAGTCAATAAAGTTAGAACATGAAAGTTTAGATCATAACACTTCCATGTTTAGATGGAATGGGTGTGCTGGTTTACCATATCGTTTACTTTCTTATAATCAAAACAAATCTATTGGTCAGCATACAGCAACACAACGGACGCCTAGTACAACACAGGATCTGCTTATAATTTCCTGAGATCTCTTTCCATTTATGGTGGTGTTCTGGATGCTCAGTCTATAGTTGTGTATGTTGTGTGTTGTGTACTATTTTTTGTCTGTTTTGACCTTTTTATGATTTAGCCATTGTGTTGTCATTTTTTTTTTATTACATAATTATGTAGTATACCGAGCTCAGATATCTATATTTTAATTAGATTGATGTCGAATTTGGAGTTTGGATGTCCTTCTGATATCTTTCACCTCGAGCTCTTATACAGTTTGCCATGACAGTCAGGGTGTGTATGTAATATATCAAGCACCACATAGTACCAAGTCTATAACATTACGAATAAATATAACATTACCAATCATTGATTTGACATAACATGGAACACCCAAATCTCATAATAGTGAAACCAGTCAGTCAGATATGACATATAACGACTACTGACAGACACATGCACATGTTACGAGGTTAAGATTCAAGATTCAAGATTCAAAGTTTTATTTAGAGTCGATATTCAATAAACTACACAACACAAGCTCTAGTGAGCTTTTCAAATCGACTTAATAACAAAATACAATACACACTCGACACACACAAAATAATACAATACACACATACAAAAGTCATGAAAACAACAAAATTTTAAACATATAAATGCATAGTAAGATACCATAAATGACATATATAAGTTAAAAGCATAGTACACTTAAAACATAGCACAAGTTAATAATAAGATTGCACAAATCATATAATCACACAAAAAATAAAAGTAAAATAAAACACGCATAAACACTATATGCATGCACTGCACTGGCATGAGCTGTTACTTGGATCCCATATTTGTACCAATTTTTTGAATTGGTCCAAAGATGTCTCCATTCGACACTAATTATATTACTTAATGGAATTCAATACTAATTATATTACTTAATGGAATTGTTTATTTTTATAGTGACACTCTTTTTTGTTTTATTCTCTAAATTAGTAGATTATACATGTAACAACGTAGGCCAAGAAATTTAGTTTAATGACATCAGGTTCAACAACTTTAGTGTGCGATGATATATCGGTATAGTTGCTGCCTTCAACGTCAGTTGGCCTCTGGTGAACACTGGTCTCACTGGCAATCTAACCAATATATAGAAATAAGAAGATAGAGTATCAGTGCCAGTGAGACAGCGTCACAATGTATAAGAAAACAATTATAGGTCAAAGTACGGCCTTTAACTCCGAGCATTGGTTCACACCGAACAGTAAGATACAAATGTATAAAAGGGCCTTAAATGACTAGTGTAAAACAATACAATCAGGCAAACCAACGGTTTAAACTATATAAAAAACGAAAAACAATTATTAACAAACGACAACAACTGATCTTGAGCAACATACTCCTGTATTAGAAGAGGTGCAAACAAATGCAGCGGTTTTAAACTTTTATACAGGCACCAACCGTCACTCTTATCATTTAACAACACAACAAAAAAGGAAAAACTTTGAAAAAGGGCTTAACTCATCGTGGCAGGGTACTTATACATCCCAATAATAAAAAGACACGGAGTACAGACCTGAGAGCACTCGCAGTTACTGTCAGCTAGTTCAAAGCCAATAACAACTTTCAAAAGTATCATGCATGAGTAAAGACCTTTTTTTTAATTGGCCGCCTAGTATTTTTTTGTCTGCATTTCGAGTTTTCTATAATAATAAATTACAGCTAAGATGATAATTTACAGACCACACCCTCATTCAATGTCTTTCTATATGTTTCTGCAATTTATGTTTGTAACCTGATCTTAGTTGATATGTTAGATTTGAACGTTACAACAAAAATTGTTCTGTATTCACAGAACATGCCCATTGATAATGTTTGCCAATACTTCTTTTAAAGTATGTGAAAAATAAGTAGATGTGGTATGATTGCAAGTTAGATAACTACATTTACATGTATTCACCAAAATTAAAAAGTGGATGTACATGTAATTAATTATAGGCAACCACACAGCCTTTAACAATGAGAA
Organism: Mytilus edulis; assembly: GCA_019925275.1. Classification (NCBI taxonomy): domain Eukaryota; kingdom Metazoa; phylum Mollusca; class Bivalvia; order Mytilida; family Mytilidae; genus Mytilus; species Mytilus edulis. The sequence goes on along the minus strand of CM034358.1, from coordinate 62,969,543 downwards.
AAAACCGTTCAACATACATTTACGTTTAGTCGGTTTCAGATGTATTTTGAAAAAATAAAGACAACTAACAATGATATTTATTAACTTTTCATTCACATAGCACACGAGAATACAATTAGATCATAATTTATATATTATAAAAAAGATTATCAATACTGAAATTGTATAAAAACACAAGAAAATAACAGTTTATATATTGTAATTTGATCCATTTCACAAATGCAAGAAATATAACATTATATCCAGTAAATATAATTATACATTACAATGATATTTTAGTATTTAAAAAAAGGTTTACTTGTTTATGAATTTTAACTATTCGAAATGCCTTTTTCTTTTTTGTTGGTAACGGGCCTACAAGTCATGAACACATTTACGGTTATCGTATTCAGACTCAGAAATCATCCAATCAAAATACTGGATTTGGTGTTTCGAGCACACATTTTGTACTCAGACTACTGACTGAATCTTTTTGAAAGAATGCACAAAAAAGATCCAAGCAAATCTACAGATTTGAATTATTTAAAACCTTCATCTCTATCCAACCATCCGTTTTGTCAGTTTGTCAGATAAAATCACCCCCTACTCATTTTCACCCCTTTTTTAATATCCGACAACGTATTTATCAAAAACAATCTTATATCAAACTGTGAAGATTAAGAAAACACTGATCATCGCCAATATATGGTATAATCTGCTGACAAACCCCTACTTGTAATTGGCAACAGGCAAAAAATTAAAACAAATTAATTATCAGAAAAGGAAGAAGGTTTTGTACCATTCAAACGTAAATCCCGATGCGAATTTTTGCACTGTCCTTAGTCAGGAATCTGATGTACATTAGTTGTCGTTTGTTTATGTAATGTATACGTGTTTCTCGTTTCTCATTTTTTTATTAGATTAGACCGTTGGTTTTTCCGTTTGAATGGTTTTACACGTCTAGTAATTTTTGGGGCCCTTTATAGCTCGTTGTTCGATGTGAGCCAAGGCTCCGTGTTGAAGGCTGTACCTTGACCTATAATGGTTTACTTTTATAAATTATTTAGATGGAGAGTTGTCTCATTAGCACTCATGCCACATCTTCCTATATCTATGTGTACAAAAAGCAATAAACACTCTAAGGGAAATAACTCAAACCGAAACACATTTTCAAAGTGCAATAAATCGACAACAAACAATCATTCGACACAACTCGGTCGAAATTGAGAGTAGCAGAGTCACCAGAGGTTTACAATCAGAAGACATCATTACACATGAGTACAAAAAAAAAAACATTCTAAGGAAAATAACTTAAATTGCAACTCTTTAACATCAGAATTACACAATTGGAGTCATACCAAAAGGTCTTTTTATAATAATAATCATGATAATAGATATTAAACACATATTGTTAGCAAAAAAAACTTCAACATTCTATACATTATACGGATATAGCCGACAATTCACCATAGAGTTGTACATGTGCTATAGCATGTTTAAAACGATTTTCAAACTTTTTCATCGGTTCCTTTCGGAATTTTCACTTTGCGGGGATTTCTTTTAGAAGGTCTGTCTACGTTATCTTCATCACTACTAGATAACGAAACAACATGTAGACTCTTTTCTCTGACACCAGCCGTAACTTTGTTTCCAGGTCTCCTTCTCTTTTCAAACATTTTGTCATTTGATATTTGTTGTTGTTTTTCAAGGTCAATTTGGTCCGTGTTTTCTTCGTTTATGATGCTAGCATCGGCCTCGTTCCTAGGTTTGGGTTTAGATTTTGAAAAGCTTGTCCATCTGTTAAGAACTTTTTGTGAAACCTCTGAGTCCTTATTTTTTATATAATAATCCCCAAACTTCTTTTTATCTATTCCTAGGCTTAACTTTTTCTGGTTTTCCGTGACTACTTGGCGTAAAATTTTCTGGTTTTCGTCGACTACATCACTTAGATGCGCGAACTTTGTTTTGTTTCGTTCGGTAAAACTCATCATCATGGACCTATTTTTATCCAAGAGAGTTCTATCTTTGTCTGAACTCATTGCTTGTTGTTGTTGTAGTGGATCGATCACGGATTTCGTCATCAAATCGGCCATTTGATTATGGAAGTTTGTGTTTTTAGTTTTTTGGCTGTCTTTGATATTCGTACTCGCAGCTATATGAACTAGCGTAGAAAATCTATGATACAGCATACAGAGAAACTGAAGTAATAAAAGCAATCCAAATACTACGGCGAATAACACAGCAATCGGAACGACCGTAGCGCTTTTGCCATCGCAGGGGAAGTAAATCGTGAGCGAATTCTTGAACGTGTTGACTTGTGTCAAGCCAAACATAACAGTGACAAGTATGGCATTCAATAGAAATACGAAAAGGCAAACTTTGTTCCGTAACTCAATTAAATCTTGCTCAATTGCTTTTTCCTTCTGAGGATTTTTTTCTAGAGGTTTTAGATATTGTTTGATAATCTTTTTCCAAAATTTTCTTTCTTTCTTTTCAATTTCTGGATATTTTTTATCGAGGCAATATTCATCATTGTTCTTGGTTTTATTTACACCTGTTGACCGTATTTTGACTTCTTCACCCTTATTTTCTGTATCTGCATGAATATTAAAAAATGAGTAATTTAGTCATTCATCTAATAAACCTTTTTAAGCCTCTAATTGGTTAAAAGGCAGTATTTGGGGCATGTGTTCTTGGAATATTTGCCACTGACATTAGAAAAAAAACCTTACTCCAATTACATTAATTTAAAAAAATCAATGTTAAATAAATAGTATATGGAAAAAAGACAAGAAAGAATGTACCTGTTTAATTTAGTAAATAAAATTGAGAATGGAAATGGAGAATATGCCAACGAGACAACAACCCGACCATAGAAAACAACAACAAAGTTTGGATGAGAGCATTTTCTGCAGATTTTCGTCTTAACAAATGAGTTTTAGACTACATGTAAATATATACATTTACATGGCACATATTTTAGAAAATATTTAATTGTACATTTATAATAAATTATTCATATAACCATCAAAATTAGAAATCTGACAAAACTAGTATAGTTTTACCTGCATTCTCTTCATTCTGAATTTCGTCTGTTTCTCTATGTGTTTGTTTTAGAAAAGTTTGATCTTGGCTAACCTCTGACACACTGTCACGATTCTCCATGTTCATCATTTTTTTCATCTTGTTCAACATGTTGTTATACAGAAAATCTTGTTGTGTATAATTATTGGTAGGACAGACAATACAGCTAGAACAAAAACAAACGCAGTCTTTTAATTATATTGGTATAGGCGTCAACTTGGTCCATATTGTCAGCATCGCAGTTTGAATAAAAATAACCATAAAAGAGCATAAATTGACACATTAAAGTATGCAAATCCGAAAGGAACTTGTTCAAAATATTCATCAGGTCGCATAACAGTAATTCAATGTTGGATATCGTCTGTGAGTTATCATATATAGAGAACAAATATGGAATATATCTTAGAAGACATGCGCGTAAAATGTGCTGTTGAAACTCATTATTTTATTTAGAGATCGCACCTCCAAGAGTACGTTTCCGTAATGTTATGTTTTTTATGGGTCAATGGGAGCAGTTTTCATGGACATTAGTTACAAAAACAATTGCTCATCAAATTTTTAAAGTGCAAGTTTACCTTGTTAATTGCAGTAGCAGGTATTGTCTGCACTGTAATTTATATCATATCAAATAAACAATAAAATTGAGAATGAAAATGGGTAATGTGTCAAAGAGACAACAAACCGACCATAGAGCAGACAACAGCAGAAGGTCACCAACAGGTGTTCAATGAAGCGAGAAACTTCCGCACCCGGAGGCGTCCTTCAGCTGGCCCCTAAACAAATATATATATATATACTAGTTCATTTAAGCTATTACAGCATTGTATTTATTACTCAAGCTGTTGGACCGATAATTCCAGATAATTCCACTGACCTATGCATGGGCGGATACTTTAGGGCTGATCTGATTACCTCAGGGTTAAAGAAGCAATTTTGGAGATTCACTAGTATTTCATGCTTCACAAATCGCAAGTGAAGTCCATATAATGTTAAGCATTTAATACTAGACCATCCAGAACTTCAAACGTCAGACAAATAAAACTATTTTCAGCAAATAGTGACATATATAAACATTCATTTTTTCCACAAACTGGACTGGAACTTACTACCAAATACTGCCGTGAACTGTAAAACTCTGGAAAGCTTTAAGGCAGTTATATCGCGCGACTAGTTACATCAGTGGCGCGCACACACCTCCTGGATAAGTTTTACTCCGTATTTTGAGTTCATTTTCAGTACTATACAGATACAGAAGATCTCTAACTGCCTTGCCAGGGTACCATTTACGACTTTTTGAAACAGCGTTTATAATAGTTATTGCAATCTCACCTACAAAAACTACCTAACGAACAGAAATAACCCTTTTCATCATTTTCTGGAGTTTGATTTGCCTTCTGGGTTTTTTGTATCAGGTTCCTGCTTAGTTTCTCTGGTACCCCATGATACCACATGTAGGTTCCCAATGGAATACAGAAACATTAGCATGCACATTGACGGTATAGCGAGAAAATATAGTAGCCCTGGTATTAAACAAAGAAATTCCTGAAAATAGAAGAATAGGACTCTACATTTTGAACATGAACTAAATGATATTCAATTAATCTTTGTATTCGTTATTCAATCCGCCTTTTTGAGTAGCTTTCGTATGATGTGAACACTTCTTTTATTGCTGTAGTTCCTATTTAACCATTTTGTGCCTATATTTTAATAATTTCGACTCCTTCTCTGTTTCTTTCCTCATACATTTGTAAGTCTTCGAATTTTATTTGGAAGAACCGACAATGATGTCGTTGTCTGTGTCTAGAAATAAGGACACGCCTGTAAGCTATAACTATAACAGTGTGAACTGGTACATTAAAATCTGATCAAAAATTTACCCGTCTATTACATTGTAGGGTACACCTGCATTATCATCTCTATATGTAGTCGTCATGTAAGAATGAGATATTCGCCACTGGACGAAAACAAGTTATAACTCATTTACTAACAGGCAATGTTCACAGGCGGAAAATATACCCTTCAACGTAATAAAGTTTGTAATTTGTTGATACGTTTTTGTATGAAGACAGCACTAGTGTTTTACCTTGACAAAATAACGATTTAATGATTCGGGTGCAAATCTAAGCCTCGTCTTTCTGCGTGTATCGTTTTTATGTTAGGTCAATGCCTATATAAAATGTAGCAACACGGACAAGTACTAGACAGTAAAAAAATACCTGTGGATGCAGAATAGCCGAAATAACAAAAACGCTTGCGACAAACATTATGAAGATGGTAGTCACTGAACACAACCCGTCGTTTACAGCGTCTCGGATTACACCAATCAAAACAATCGCCATGACGATGGAATATATGCAGGATAAAATAGCAGCAAACTGAAGCTGTAAAATGGTGAACCAAATTTAAAATGTTGCACGATCTTGTCAATGCTTTTACTAGAGCTTACAGATTTTTTTTACAAATATGTGAAAGACTTTTACTACTTTATTGTAAAATTTAATTCAACATTATTGTTAAGTATTTTTTTACATGTAACATGAAATTAATGTAAATTATCTATCAAATGAAAGTCCTATTCGTACATGCATCAACATCAAATAGCTGATTTTCAGAAGCTCCGTTTCTGCACGAGTAATTTTAAGATGACATGCATGCCTGTATAGTTTAACATACAGAAGGAGATTCAATGTACTATATTAAATACCAATAAATAGTGAATGCAAACTGTACTAATTTTTATTTAATTAGATTCCTTTATTTAAGTGTATTATGTAGTTATTGCGAAGTCTATATGCACAAACCTGTCTCTGAGTCGATGCATACAGACACATAAGTAGAAAAACACCAACTGGTACCAGGTTCAGAATAAGTGAGAGCCATGGTGGGATAGCCTCAAACCCGACAATTATAGCGCCCAGTATAAGCATGAATATTGTTCCCGGAGTTAACAGCGTAGATATAAAGAGGAACACATGGTACGCTATATACAGGAAAGAGATGTTTTCGTTTTTCTTCGTTACATTCTTCCAGTCGACGATCAGGTCCAATATATTTGCCATGGTTGAAGGTGACCAACGTCGACGTTGATTGTAAAACTCATAAAAACTTTCTGGTGCAAATGTATAAGCGTCCGATTCTGCGCAGTATTCAACTCTCCAACCTTCTTTTAACAAAAGTGTGCAAAGCCATCTATCCTCACCTACATGCAATAGAAACGGTGAAGTGAAATCAATTTTCAGTTATCTGTTTTTAGGTGTATGAGTTCAAAGACGGAACCTATGTGATAAGTGCGTTTTAAGATCTTAGTGATATTTCTTAAAAAGACGTTGGCGATGCTAGATATTGTGTCGATTCTTTTGATTGTATTCGAAGCTAGTGTAGTCTTATGGTATTTTTCGATTTGATATTTTTTTTAAGGACTCTTAACTATGGCAACAGAATACACATGCTCGAAAATCCTTTCTGTGATTGGACAAAATGCTGTCATGGTGGGTGATTTGGTTGTGTTTGAAAAAACGTCTCGTTAATTATATCGTGATGGAAAGCAAGTGAAAAACTATAAATATTTGAACTAGATCTTACAAGGATTTATATTTTTATTAAAATAATTGTTTCTCCAATAGCTCTTTGCATCCGTGACAGCTGTTTATTCGGGACAATTATATAATTTTTAATGTAAACTTTGTTGTACGAATGTACATGACTTTTAGAACGCACCTTCGCATGTGAGATTTCCGCGGGGTTTTGGTGAATGTAAACAGAAAGATACGAGGACCGAGAATACTGAACACAAACAGAGAAAACGTTATTTAAATGGTAACGACAAGTATGCTTGAAATCTAGTCAATTAGTCGAACATTCAAGAGTTTGCCATGCACTTTTTGGGACTTTTAGGTTGTGAGGTCGAAGTTGAACTCCAGATGCGTCTTCAAGATAATGCTATTTTTATATTGCTGTCACATCAATGTTATTTTTATGCATCTCATAAATATTCATCATATGGAGTCTTTCTTACATAAAGTTATACCGTCTACCCAAGTGAGGCCCCTCATGGGGGGTCCTAGTAATCACATAATCACCATTTTTTTGCCAATGTAATCACATAATCATTAAATATTTGCTTATCTTTAGTAATCAAATAATCATAAACTAAAAATACAGTCCTAGGTAATCAAATAATCATGAAATATTTGGCTTAATAATCAAATAATCATTAAAAAAACGGCCAAGTAATCACATAATCAAAAACCCCATGAGGGCCCTCCCAAGTACATGTACCTTGATCATATTGCACCACATGTTGAGCTTCTGTTGGTACAGTCGTGTATGTCTCCAATACATCTGCATGTAAAATAGCGGATCCACGAAAAAGGCTGAAACATCCAGGACTACACAATACACAGCCAATCACATGTTCTGTTGCTTTTTGTAGCCAATGACTAATTGCATATTCAAACTTTTGATACCATACCATTGGTCCTGATACATAAAATGAGATCATCTCTAACCTTTTTATACAATGCACTTTATAATATTATCACTTGTGTATAAATTGGATTCAATTTCATATCCTAAATACATCACGAAGCAACGCAGTACTGCTAATATATTTTTTTTAAATGTTTCACGTTACGGGTTCAATGTTTCGTACAATTGTTTTGTTTTAAGAAGCTGATTTTATAATTAGAATAAGTAATTTTGTGTCTACATTAAAATTACTTTTGGTTTTATTTCTAAAATGAGGTCTCTTCAATCTAGAAGCAGACTGGTAAATCTTCTTTCCAGAAAACTGCTAATATTTAATTGTTAAAATCATACTAAATTCTAAAATATATAGTTGAATACAAATCAAAAATGCTACAAGACAAACAAACCCCAGAGGCCCCTAACTTGAGACAGGCGCAAATATGTGGCGGCGTTAAGGTGTCAGACCACCAATTAAAAGTCCCTATCTGTTCAACCAAATTTTGCAATTTTCATAGCTTTCTAAATTTTTTATCTTAAGTTTAACCTCTTACAAACCAGGTATGTTCTGAATCGTACAGGTATAACCTTTCTTCATGCCAATTTTCAGCATACCTTTAAAGCCATATAAGAAAGAAGAGACCTTCCGAATGGATGTACCACTAAAAATAACCCCTGGTTTTCTTGAAATCTTAAATTAGTATACTATGGAGCGCATTAATCCTCAATTTTTAATGTCAACTCATAGACAAGTAAATTTGGGCTCAAAATGGTCTGAATATATTTCTCTTTCACCAAAAGTTTCATTTCTGCAAATTTGTTGGGTAGTTTAAGTAAACAATGACATCAAATGCACTATTTTTTGTCCGAGTAGGCCTACTTTCACATTTCTAAATTTGAGGGAGTAATTGGTGGTGTGACACCTAAAACTGTTTTGTAGTTCAGAACGTCTATATATACATTTACTTTCTTGTGGGAAAATATTCGTTACGATTCATGGGTTCCGATGTTCTCATTTACAATGTACCTGTTCCTATTGGATGAATTCTTCCACATGCAGCTCCTACAATCTTTGATTTATTCATACGCCTCATCAAACTAAGCACAGCTTCCGGTTCAAAGTCTACGTCGCCATCAAGTGCTAAGATGTATGTATTCTCTGCTGCTATTTGTAAGTCCTCTTTTTTGAACTCGCGCTCCAGTTTCCATTGCAGTATGTAAAACATATACATGACCTACGGGAAATTCGATAAGTACTTAATTGTAATGTTACTGTTTTGTACAATGTGTTAGAAAGTTTGAATACATATATATATGCGGAATCATCTAAATTAATGATCGTCATTCAATACTAATATAAAGCTTATTGTTTAAATTTTGAATTTCTAATCGAATCGTCTTGCTTAGTCTTCAGTTTTCTATGTTGTGTTTTGTTCACTTCTTTTTGTCTGTTTGTCGTTTTTCTTTTTAAGTCAAGGCGTTGTCAATATAAAAAGAAGATGTGGTATGATTGCTAATGAGACAATTCTCCACAAGAGACCAAATGACACAGAAATTATAAACAACTATATGTCACCGTATGACCGTCAACAATGACCAAAGCCTATACCGCATAGTCAGCTATGAAAGGCTTCGAAATGACAATGTAAAACAATTTATATAAGTTCTTGAACGGGTGTGCAAGGTTTTGTGCATTCAAATATTGTCGAAATCCGCATCTTGTGCAACAAGATTGGTACCGTATATTTTATCGTGATTTTATTTAGCGTTATTCATTAAAAGCTGCAATTACCCATCTCAAGTTCATTTTGTAAAGCTTGAAAATTATGTATCTATTACAAACTATTACATACCTGACTCCATCGTTTCTTATGTCGGATTTTAGTTTTATCCTTGAGATGAATGATTAATTCATTTCCTCCCGGAAGTTCATAATGAAGCCTACCTCCATATGGAGTTCGATACATTTCACCAGGCGGGACGCTGATTCTTTTGCCGTGAACAATGCTAAAAACGCAATTATTTATGAAATAGTACTTTATTTGTATTGTTTAACTTCTCAATAATGAACAAAGAAATATATTTTGGGGATCTTTAATGTTATGTTGCATCTTATAGATGAAGAAATAATTAAGACATCAAGTTTTCTTTGATTAAACAATTAAGAAATCCAGTTTTCTTTGATTAAACAAAATATGTTGCCACATACATTGTTTCGCACTTTCCCATAGTGAAAGTGTCCTTCCTTTTGTGGTGTCTGCATTTTCTGTTATAGAAATTGACAATACTTGCACACATCAACAACCAATTGGTTCACGAATGAAAACATACAACGATGGCAAATAGTAGATCAATACGCTATAGTTCAATGAATAAAACCAGCAGTATTCGAGAAATGATTGAACCAGCACTAGGGAACGTCTTGAACTTGCATTCGTGTTTTGTTATTTCCTTGTTGAAGGCAGATACAGTCTCTGTTGAAATGAAGAACAACAATAAAAACATTTCTTTCCTTTGCTTTTAGTTTTGTCACGTACTATTCTGTGTCATGACTTATACATGCACATACATGTATCTCTTTTCTTTTTGAAGGTATATTAATGTAAATAACATTTACAAACATAGTATGTTACCGTACCTGCCAGCTTCTTCAATGACGTTTGTGAACGTTTTCACATATTCATTAACATACGGAAATTTCTCTCCATCTTTTAGTGGTTCAAATGCATCATCAAAGAATACTTGTGCTAAAAAAATTACAGTTAAATGAGTTGAAATACGATGTTCACCTGTATATTATTAATGAATGTTTTTTTTATAATGGCCATGTTATATGTCCCAGATCTGTAATAATGGTCGAAGAAGTCTGTACAGACATCCGAGGCCATTATTACTGACCGAGAACATATAACAGGGCCATTATAAAAACACTCATTTCTTAATACATTTATTAACCAACTTGATGTACCCTCTTACTCTTTTAATGACAGTTTAGTTTGAAAAAAACAATTTTTACTTCACCATGATAAAGCTTTAAAAATACCAAAGATATCAAGATATAAAGTTGAAAGAAGTTATGTGTTGAAAAACAGGCTGAACAGGGATCCCTTTATATGATTCTTTAATGTTGGTTGCTGATTACTCAATTAAATAAAATACATTAGGTATTATACTCCTTACAACTTAATTTTATTAACTTTATTAAAAACCCTAACTGGGCTTAATACAGACAAACTGAGCATTAATACAGGGCCATTACAGAAAAACAGGGCCATTACAGAAAATATGTCATTTTTAATAAACAGTCATTTGTGGCAATAATGTACTTAGTTGGTTGATAATTTGCTTTATTGCTTGGAATACCGATATTCATTACATACATGTACATAACAACTTCTCTCATAATAATGCATGTGCACTTAAACCATTATCATAATTTTCCCTTGTTGCTTTTTTGTTGTTGTTATTTTGTCTTTGCTTAATTTGCGATCGTTTTCATATTTTCCATCTTTCTCGTTTGAGAAGCCAATATGGTGTATGCATTTTCCTCCAACTCTGAACGTCAATTAAAGTAATTAATAAGTTATTGTTTACTTATTTACCTTCAAGATCAAAGGTTTCAATGTCATTTTCGTCATCCTCTCCTTGGATTTTTTCAGCTATAAGATTATTTTTGTATTGTCTCATATCCAATCTGAAAACAAAATCAGTAAAAGAAAGGCAAATGATACCAGAAGACATTTCAATCTCATAAATGAAAAGTGTTGTATGTGTTATATTTCCTAAAATAGGAAATATAATTTTAGGAAATATAACATATGTATCTTTTTTATATACATTGTATGTTCGAACGTATATTCTTTATCACACATTCAAATACGGAACGAATTTACATCACGTAAAGAATAACCACTGATTTATACTGAGTTCAGTGGTTATTCTTTACGTGATGTAAATTCGTTCCGTATTTGAATGTGTGATAAAGAATATACGTTCGAATATACAATGTATATAAAAAATATGGAAAAATGAACTTTCTAAAACTGTCAAATCAATGTTTTCGAGGCAGAAAAGTTATATAAAAGTAGATATCTCTGAAGCAAAGATTGTATTTTGTTTCAATCTGTAATATATGTGCACGAAATAATATTTTTTTTCACGTTTATTTACGATTACGAAAGCGTGTTGACCGCAACGTTCGGGAAAGAAGGTCGTTTATTAGCAGCACTACAGCATATTTCGTCTGCTATCGCTTTAAACCTTGCCATCAGAAATACACCAGAGTGACCAGAGATTACTAAAATGAAAGTCTTTTAGCTCATTAAGATTTTTAGGTAGGTATAAAACTTCAATTCAACCATTAACTACCGTAAATTTTCAGAATTACGAACAGTATGTTATATTTTCTGATCTTCCCGAAGCTTATACTTAGTTCATTCGATAGTATGAAAGTTTTTCTTTTATAAACCGGTCTTTAACTGCCAAAAGTTTTTATAAGATAAAAGCCATTTCTGTTTGAAGTAACGAATGTCACTCTCAAAATATGAACATTTTCGCTTTAAATGTCGTCCTGATGCAAACGTAAAAGTTGAAATAAAAATTACACGCTGAGATTACAAGCTAGGCAACAAACAGGCAAATAAAATCTTGCTTCCACCATCAAGACTATTTATAGGCATGGAATACTAAATTGCGTCACTGTGAACATTTATATCATGAAATAAATAAAAATAAGGAAATTATGGCATGTTAGATTGGTTAAAAACACATTTATTGCAAACATGAAGCAGCTGTTTCTAGACTGAACTGCTCCTTTGTAATTATACCAAACTGAACACAAAGAAAACGAAAAAGACATTTAAAATAAAAATAGCAAATTGGTCAAGGAGGCCAATGTCTCATGTTTGAAATTTCCCAAAAATGTTGAAACAAAAGCTTGTCTTCATCCCAAATGGTTTTCACGGCGAATGTTTCTGATTTACTTTTAGTTTTCAGTGTCGATTGTCGTTTGTTTGTACTTATGTGTCTTATCTGTACCCGGATTTGTCTTATGTTCATTTATTGTCATACTTTATGACAATAGTCTTTAGTGTAAATTTTCATTTACAAGTGTCTGGTTTCGCAATCTTGTCCACCGATGTCCAGACATTGTGCGAAAAGATATTTTAAGAAGATATGATGCTACTGAACACAGAAACATTTGGCGTTTCTTTATCTCGAGCTCCTTAAAAGGTCATTTTCAACTTCTGTTGATTAAAGACGACTTTTGTGATAACAATATTCGAAAGTTTAACTTTGGTTTGCGTAAACTTTACAAAGAAAAATTGAACATATCCAAAACTAGAAACTGTAATTACCATAACAGAAAACAAACAGAGTGGACGTGACCGGGTACTTCCCAACAACAAAAAGACACTAGTAGGTAAAGATCTGAGAGTACTTGCAGTTATTGACAGTAAGTTCACAACAATACGTTTGAAGTCTTCCTGTCATTCATCTCGCATTCGTTTATTTTTTAAGACCATAAGTGAATGAATAATTTGATTTTCTATCTCAGTACCTGCGCATATATGAAATGCTTGTGTTTTCGTATGTTGCACACGGCAGCAGTGATTGTTTTATACATATTCTAACGACACATGTGTAACAGGAGTAGAAAACAAAATGCCATTATAAGTTGTCGTGAATATGTCAAATCAGTGTTTCCCCGTATGAATTCCTGAACAAATTAAAAACAAAACAAAATAGAAATTTAAACATGATTCACGAAGTCGGGTAGGAAGTGTAAAACGCGGAAATTTAACCTGCAAAATAAATCTGCTTACAGTAGAATGTCAGAAACACAATACATGTACAAACATGTCAAAAACACAATACATGTACAAACATGTCAAAAACACAATACATGTACAAACATGTCAACAGCAGTTCCAACAAACTGGATTCTGGAAAGATAAAGCTTATAGATGATAATTAAGTTTTCGAAATAAGACGAAGGAATATTGCACATGTACATGCTATGAAGTCAAGTCAGGGTCATATCGCGATACTTATAAACCAATCGACAAATTTCGGCAGATTTCCACATACTACATCCTACATCCTACATTCTACATCGAACATTATATCTTCCGAGGTGCGCCTAATATAGTCACACACGCCGTCCAAAGGGAGACGATTCAAATGAAATAGAAAAGAGAAAAAACCCCGGCGACTTACACTAAATCTAGTTTTAAACATCCACCAAACCAAAAATACGACACATACAGCCCCTTTATCTAGTTATCTTTTTGAAGTGCATGCTTGTTTGAATGTTGGTATTTAGCATATTTGCTCACCTGAAAACAGACTTTAATATTTGTTTCATCTCGTTTTCTGTTTCATGCCACATCGTTGCACAACAAGCATATAACATCTTCCGACCAGAACTTCTTGTTGGTATGCTTTCTTCTGTCTGCAACAATATGTGTTATCGATTTTAGAATGTATTTGTTATTTTGTTCTTTGTGTAAATTATAAGTAAATATGATTATGTTCAAACGACATAATTGGGAATTTAATACACAATACAATACTCAACATGCCTATGGTATTTTAACATTTTTAAAACGTAACCTAGTAAAACATGAGTTCTACATTGTTAAATTCAGGATCAACGGTATATCTATAGTGTTTATATTCGATATACATTTCGTGTTAGAATGCAACATCACTTTCGTATTTACTACGAAGCAAACACGTGAAGTATTATGAAATATAAATAAAGAAAATTAATGTGAAAATAATGATTGTCAATTATTCAACTTTTATTCATGACAAGCGTTAGCCTTTCAAAAAGGGCTAGTCGACTCTTAGCTGATGAAAATGGAAAGTGCTCTCGCTTTTTAGATTAATTTATTTACTAGAATAGCCACGTGCATCAATCAACAAATTTTACCACACACGTGAGGTCACACGTTATGAAGTAGTATATATCGTTTAACGTTGTTGTTTACGAAACTCCAGAAGATTCGACTATTTATAGATAAAAGTTACCTGTGTACCAATATCATGAATATGCATGATTAATGACAAGGCAAAATATAATTGCTTAAAAAGAGAGGACAAATCCGATACTCTACGGGATTGAAGGACATTTACTAGGTTTGGATTGTCCTAAACAATCACTAAACTGATTATTCACGACTCGTAATATCTCAGGTAGCAAGAAAAATTCACGCACTGACTGTCCATCGTTCAATTCTTAATATCGACTCCTAGGAGTCGATAATAATACAATCGAAAAACCAAAGAACCAAGACATCGAGATACCGTGCAGCCTTTAGAAAAGCACCCATCTCATACCGTATATCAAAGTAGCAAAAAAGATAATCAACCCTCTGAATTTGACAACAATAAACCAAAATAAAAATATAACTTGGTGAATGGAACGCAACTAAAAGGACCGCAAGTGAAGACAATCATTAAATTACAGGCTCCGGTCAAGCGACAGATTTATTAAATCTACTTATCAAGGCAGAAAGGAATTGATATATTGTATAAACTAACATTATAATAAACCTGAAATCAAATGAAACTGTAATATTTTCATGTACCTTATTCAAAATGGCATCGTATTCTTTGTCTTCTCTCCGTCGATTCAGCAGTAGCGAAATGTCCAGAAAAACACCACAGTAGAAAGGGGATACAAATATCCTTTAAAATATTATAATACAGTGAAGTAGAAAAGAGATTCAAATATCCTTAATGTAAAGATGTTAATGTAAAAAAAACTCTAATTCGGGCCCGGTTTGAAAGAGAAGACAAGAAAGTTTTACATATCTCATACAAAATAGTTACTTTGCATAACTCATTGTAGCTGTATCTGTGTCAATAGGTGAAATATTTGGATATTGTTAGTATCAAATGAAAGCTTGACGACTTGGAATTACGGTAGAACTCTTGTTGAAAGTTTCTTTTGAATACTTAAAAAGTATATACATTTACAATATGAAGGTACATTTGTCCTGCTGTTCAGATCAGAAGTATCTGTGTGTGTACTAATTAACAGACTTCCGGAAACCAGAACGCTCTAATGTTCTATCAAAGGTAGAAATGTATGCTTTTTTAGCAAACGTCAGGATAAGGTATAATAGTTAGGACATTTCATGGCAGGATCCAGCCATTTTGAAAGGAGGGGGGGGGGGTCCCAACCCAAGATAAAGGGGGTGTTCTAGCTATATGTTCCCATTCAAATGCATTGTTCGGCCAAAAAAGGGGGGTCCAACCCCCGGACCTCCCCCCTGGATCCGCCAATGTGAAATGACTGCCACCTTATAAATTGTTATTAGGATGGAGAGTTGTCTCGTTGGCACTCACACCACATCTTCCTATATCTATAATGACAAAGAGGATTGATAATTATCCACAAAGGACATATCCTAGAATGCTTGAAATTGCAGAATTAAACAAAGAAAGCAATGGGCTATGGATGAGTGATTTTATGTCTAAAACATTAAATAATACATGCATACAGTGGTTTACTTTAATGTACAAATAGTAACTTAAATTGAGACTTGTCTAATTATACATGTACGACATCTTCTTGTATGTATTTGTGTTCATTGATTAACTATTTTACTCAATATCTTGTTTTATGTTTTATGTTACAAAACTGACATCAAAACTCGACACCGGAATGTCGAAGCGTTAAAGAGTTGATTGTCATTGCTTGGGGAGATCGATTTTTATTTGATTTTTGGTGTTTTAACGCCACTTTAAAGCACTGCATTTAGGCTATTTTGTGGCGGCCAGTTTTTATTGGTGGAGGAAGCCGGAATGGCCAGAGAAAACCACCGACCTTCGATAGGAAATCTGAAAATCCTATTCAATTAAGATTGGAGTCGAGTGCACCCGTGTTGACTGGCTAGTTATTACAGTAGTAACTACTTAGACCACACGGCCATCGAGGCCCTTGGGGTAGATCGAATGTAACAATCTCATCTCAGTGTTTTAGTAATTTGACCTACCAATGGGTTTGAGTGAAAAAAAGGATTTAAAATCGTATCACTTAATTTCTTATTATATTAACATCATATTAATTACTCTCCTGGTGTCTTTAGTACATGTGCAATTTTAGAAAATTAGTTGTTTTGGTTGAGTTTGTTCATTTTGCTCAGTCTTTTTTTATATATATAAAGAGAACAAGATGTGGTAAGATTATCATAAGTCAACTGTCCACAAAAGTCCAATATAAGGTAGAAGGTAAGCAACTTTTGGCCAACGTTCGTCTAAAGTCAAACCAACTGTGCTGTATTTTGTATAATGATATTTGTCTCTGTTCGGTTTTTGCCCTGATAATTTGTCATTAACCCATGGGTTTGAATATTACTTTTAAATGTATCCTTCGCCACTATTTTATGTTTTACATAGAACCACACTTAGCATTTCATGTCAAACTTGTTTGATTTCTATAATATTGACAAAAAGGGAACATTTTCTATTGATTCCTTGACAAAATTTTTATGTGATAATCTTACCGTGAAGTCTCGCCATGTCTGAAACCATTCACTCTTAAAACATGTTTACAAATCAGAATCAATGACAAGTAGAACATTATAAATGCACCAATCATCATGTAGAATTTATCTTCGAGACCATCTAGGGTTTGTATACACCAATTCGAGAAGAAAATGTCACATGATGTAAACTTCAACAATTCCGGGTTAAACATTAAACCAATTAACGCGAAAACTGTTGCTACTGGCAACACAAAAAGCAAAAACATAACTCCAAGTCTTTGGCAGTTGATAACACATATACTTTTTACAGCCTTATAACATAGATAGTCAGCTATGATATTAATGAGTGCCACAACATATGGGACATAGTCATAACAGTACGGGTTATTTCCGATTTGAACTGTTCCACTTGTCAATTCTAAGTCTGATTGTCCATTGCCAAACATTGTTTTCAGTACATTCATCGAATTTGCATTTTTAGCTGCTGCAGTAAAAATACTGATAACGGCCACAAACGTTAAACAGATTTTCCACATGCTTGTTAAACAAGATATCTTCGTGCGACCTTCTTGGTGTTTGCGTTTTATTTCGCGCATTGATGCAAACCGGTTCCCTTCTAATGAAATAAAGTTTTCCCAGTACTTTATAGAAACTAAGATACTGCCAGCTACATACATTCCGATAAGCCGATTCTGTTCTATGTAAGTCCCTACCAATATAATTCCCACTAACTGAAAAATAAGGCCAACAAGTGGAAAAAATAGAAAAGCTAGTTTCGACTTTCTGGTGAATATTTTGGATTCTTCTCCCTTATTTGGACTCGCGGAGGCTGTATCAATTAAGTCAATCGCTGCTGGTATGACTGCTACACTCATATACACTACGGACGCCGACGCTGGATCAAACGATGGTAAGACTACAAAGGCTAACATGGAGAGACCAACAGTATGGATTGTTTCAACTAACAACACCTGAAATGTAGCATTGTAAAGAGTAAAAGTAAGTACTCGTGATGAATCATGATTTCACATGTGAAATTTATTGCTTCTCTTTAAAATTAATCACGTGAAGTTCTTTAATATTTTTTATTTTTTTTTAGCAAGGTTTGAATTCAAATGGATTGTGCCTTAGAGGGTAAACCCTCTTCCTCTCAAATGTAACCTACATATGTTAAGAGATTGAGAACAAAGAGTTTATTTGTCAATATTTTGTGCGTGCAATGCAAGCAAGTATGATAGAAGAAAAGAAGTGTCATGTGTAGATATCAGACAAATGAATGAAGACACTTTTTGTCCCAAAGCAAGATACGGAAAGCTATAACTTCTATGTCAATTGGTCTTTTGTGGCGACATCAGCAAGGAATCTAAAAAAATGAGAATGGAAATGGGGAATGTGTCAAAGAGATACATGTAACAATCCGAACATAGAGCAGACACCAGCCGAAGGCCACCAATGTTTGCTTTGTTTACTTGACTGATATCTCATTAAAATTTACACCGACACAATGTTCCTGTTATAGGAAGATAATTAACTAATTATAAACCTACTACTAATAAAACTTTCCATTCTAGTTGCTTATTTGATTTGAAGCAGATTCTAAACAGTGTAGAGAAAAACGTCAGAAAGTACGGCGCAACTATGATCACAAATAGCGCCCAAATCCAGGAAATGTCAACCATATCTCTCTCTTTCGTGGGGACACATTCAATCCCGCTGGTGCATTTGGTACAGTTTGACCTTAGAATCGCACCAAATGAGGCAATCGCGGTTGTATTTGTTGGTGGTTGAAGATGCCATATAAGAATGTGCAATGTAATTCTGGAAACCAGTCCACTTCCGGTTATTAGAAAGAATAAAAAGGCAGCGAACACAATCTTCAGAACTTTTTCTTTTGTCCATTGTGTGTCTTTCAGGGGAGGTATAAACGGTGGCGCTATTCTGCAATGATATAAAGGATTACTAGAATAGAATGTATATGTTAGATTAATATCTAAAATAGATATTAGAAGATGTGGTACGAGTGCCAATGAGACAACTCCCCATCCAATTCAAGTCACAATTTGTAAAAGTAAACCATTACATGTCAACACACCGTATTCAACACAGAGCCTTCAAGTTGGCTCACACCGAACAACAAGCTATAATAAATTAAGGGCCACAAATCCTGAGTATGTTAGCATTCCATTATTCTCTATATGATTGTATTAATGTGCTCTATTTTTCTCCATCTTTTTTAACTCTTTATTCTGAACTTTTTGTCCATATTTCTTTATTTTTGTAAAAACAGTTATGTCCGGTCTCAGATCTGTTTTATTTTTACTAGCCGTATGCACAAATAAGAAGAGCAACTGATAATTTTGAAGTCTCTGCAAGCGAGTCATAGACAGTGTGTCCGAGTAAGATATTATGTCTTCCTGTGGGTTGTAATCCTGGGTTATACCACGTTAAAATGGCGGCTCAGTGTTTCTGAATAGTATAAAATAAATTACATAAACGTTTGACATTAGCATTATCAAAAACTTTGTCTTATATGCATGCGATATTCGTCAAAAGACTACAAACAAGAATGTGTCCAAAGTACACGGATGCCCCACTCCCACTATCATTTTCCATGTTCAATGGACCGTGAAATTGGATAAAAAATATAATTAGGCATTAAAATTAGAAAGATAATATCATAGGGAACATTTGAACTAAGTTTCAAGTTGATTGGACTTCAACTTCATCAAAAACTACCTTGACCAAAAACTTTAACCTGAAACATGCACTTTCATTTTCTATGTTCAGTGGACCGTGAAATTGGGGTCAAAAGTTTAATTTGGCTTTAAAATTAGAAAGATCATATCATAAGGAACATGTGTACTAAGTTTCAAGTTGATTGGACTTCAACTTCATCAAAAACTACCTTGACCAAAAACTTTAACCTGAAGCGGGACAGACGGACGAACGAACGAACAGACGAACGAACGAACAGACGGACGGACGAACGAACGGACGCACAGACCAGAAAACATAATGCCCCTCTACTATCGTAGGTGGGGCATAAAAATGTATATACACTGATCCGTCATCATCATCACCAAGAAGGCAGCATTTTATATTGAACAGTTTTATCAAATACACAAATTGCTTTTACAAAAGTGCAAGCTGGTAAGAGTATCTTATTGAATTGAATAAACATGAACTATAATAGCTGGTACTGTTACTTAAAGACTGAAGGAAAAATCAATTCTATTTACGAATATATAAAAGTTCATTTTCAGGTTGATAGAATGTAGTTGAAAATTTGTTTGTTAAGACTTACGTTTCATTTTTGGGTCCGGCTTTTGACAAAAACTGATCTGCATTCGATATTCTTCCTTTCTGTAAGCTAACATGGTTCTCCATCTTTAAAGCTGATTCTTTTAAAACACACAAAAAAAAAACAGTGTTACTTTGTACATAAAAAAATCAAAATGATTCTCAGGTCAAAACGAAACTTAGTGCAAATGTATAAGATAAGAAGTCATGGTTCTTTTAAAGACACAAAAGAAACATTGTTACTTTGTACATGAAACAATTTAAATGAATTAAGAGCTTCAAAAGTGAAGACAAGACTTAATATAAAATAATTTATCAACACTGCGAAAGATTGATTTTTACACGTTCAAAGGATATCTTTAATTTTCCAAACGTTAGATTAATCTAGGATCAAATAAAGGCATGTTTACATTGACAATACACGATCGTATTGTTGTTACATAATAATATGAGTGAAAGCCTTTCCATTAGAATCGATGGGAGGTACTCAACCGGGTAAGCACAGCGTCTTAAAGAGCATACATACGGTATACATTGCAGAATCATAGAGATGTACTATGGAGGTAATTTTTTCAGAAAGTTTCTTTTTATCGTATTGCTTTGTGCGTTACGTTTGAACCATGTTATGTGTTTTTGTTTGTTTTTGTTTGTTTTGTTTGTTTGTTTTTGTTTGTTTTTGTTGTTTGTTTGGTTGTTTAGTTTTGTTGTGGTTTTTGTTTGGTGTGTTTTTGTAAGGGGGAGGGGGATTCTTCCTGTAAAGTTATACATTGTAGTATGTACATGGACCACTTTACAAAATTCAGATCGTCAAATATATCAATGGGAGGCATTTTTAATATAATGGATAGATTATATATATATAATTTTATGTCAGTGGGTCACATCTTCTGCTAGAATGTTTGTAAAAACTGTATATTGATCTTTTTTTTATGTAATAAAGATAAATGATCATTCTGGATGGAATTATTAAAATATGTCACGTACATACATGTACATTTGTATTTTGTAAAAAGTAAAATCACAAAAGAACTGAACTCCGAGGAAAATTCAAAACGGAAAGTCTCTAATCAAATGACAAAATCAAAAGATCAAATACATCAAACGAATGGATTTCAACGATTATATATAATATAGTTAAAAAATAAGATTTCCTAGGAATTTGTAAGAGTCGATATTTTCCTAAAAAATCAATACATGAATTTGGGTCTGGCGACTGTACCAGCATTTGCATACGTATAAACCTACAACACAGGTTCCTTGAATAACTCAGGTTAGTAATACGCTCATGAATATATAAAAAAAAACTAATGACAGAGCCATCAAAGGCCAACGTTGAAGGTATGCATCCAAGGTTGAAAAGGCGTTCAACGACATCTAACAATAAACATTAGAAAAAACTTTAATTTGGAAGTTTACAGTAAACTTGTACCAAATCCTAGTTAAATCGAGATATTTCTCCTTTGTAGAACATCTTATTTAGTATTAACTCTAAAAGTAAAATGTGGTATTATTGCCAATGATACAACTCTCCATAAGAGACCACAAAACGCAGAAATTAACAACTATACGATCTTCAACAAAGAGCAAAGACCACAACGCATAAAAAAGTCAGCTATAGCATAGCTAAAGTCAGCTATAAAAAGTCCCGAAAAGACAAATGTAAAACAGTTATAACAAGAAAAATTAATGGCTTTATTAACAAATAAACCAAATCAAATACAAACGACAACCACTAAAATACAGGTCCCTGCATGACATGGGACTGACACATACATAATGTGGCGGGGTTAAACTTGTTTAAAGGCTGCAACACTCCCACAACATGGGACAGTAATGGATGTGGCGGGGTTAAACTTGTTTAAAGGCTGCAACACTCCCACTACATGGGACAGTAATGGTACAGTACAACATAAGAACAAACTATAAAAATCAGTTGGATAGAAATAGAACTACATCCAACCAAAACACAAATGGATGTAGACGGGTACTTGTACATCCCAACAACAAAAATACTCCTAATTTACAGATCTGATAGTACTTGCAGTTACTCACAGCTAGTTCAAAACAATAACAACTTATTAAATATCATTCATCTACAACATGCAAAACTAAATAATCATTCAGTACACAACAACATCCAATGAATTTAGTGTAAAGACTTAGACAGTCAGAGAAAAAAAACATGACCCTATAGTAATTTATTTGATCCCTTCGAGCTGTAGGATTCGAATCTAGAATGTTTGCATGCTGCGTTGTTTTCAATTTCGTATCAGTTTATAAATACATTTTCATCGTACGATCCTGATACGTGCATGCACTCCATTTTAATGGCGGCGTAATTTCAATAATGAACCTGAGTGATGCTACCTCTTCATAATCCTTTTGACCTCACAATTTAATCATAAACACATATAGCAAAAAAATCTGTGACATAGTAATTGAAAGACAAAAATGATTTAAATTAATAAACTTTTTGGAAGCAACGTATCTTTATTTTGGCAAGAAATGAAACAATTCTATAAGTCTTCTCAATAACACACCATTTAAAAGAGATTTGACCAGTTCCCATTGGTATGTTTTACTCATAAAGTTAAGCTTCAAATTTTGATGAATACTAGTAAAGTTGTAGTCAAGATAGGAAATGTTTATAACTGCAAAATAAATTCAAGGGAGTTTCGTCTAACTTCTTTGTTTTGGCTGAAAAATTTATTTCACATAATTATATAAATTAGAATATAAAAAGAAACATATAACTTACAACTAAGAAGTTCCCTCAAGTCTTATTTTTAAAACATGTCTGTGTTTTCTATAGCAACATCAGTTACACACAACAAAAAGTAGAAAGGTTACACACACGTTAAAAATATAATAATGCAATATAAATCCGGGGTTTGATATAGACTTATCTTAAATTCTAAAAACCTAATTTCAACGATTACTGTTTGCTTTAGTGAGGTAAATTCGAAAAAAAAAGATTATTTATATCACAACCGATAACGTCTTTGCACTTTTCAATGGTTCTTCTATAGAAAAGATATGTCAATAAATTGGCAGTGTTTTATGTAAATCGTTTTGTTATAGAATTCTTTAATCATGATATTAACCTTTGAAAGTATATACGGAAAATTTACGATTACAGTTACTGTAAAATATGTCTTGAACATTACATTGTAGATTACATGTACTACATATAATTGAAGACTGTACGCTGCCCTCGGGGTGTCTTTGGTTACTATCATTGTTCGGTTGCTGCCTCACTGACGTATATTCCACATATCCTTTTATTCGTATCAACTTATTACAGACTAGTTTATCCACTGTTTTGAATGAATACATAAGAAATTTGACCACAAGAGGTATTTCAAATCCCAATTTCACGGTAATGTGATTTAAACAGCTAACAAGTTTGGGACATAAAATTATCCTTGTAAATTAATAATGGAAACGGATAATGCGTCAAGGAGATATCAAACCTGAAGAAAACTAGATCAGAAAACAGCCTGAGACCACCAATGGGTCTTCATCTCGCAGAGAAAATCCCAAGCCTGGAGACGAATATCAGCTGATCCAAAACAATATTTTATTATTAAGATGTGGCAATGAGGAAACTTTCCGCACAAGCCCAAATGACAGGCGTTTACAACTATCGGACATTGTATGGCCGTCAACAGTCTAAATCTAAAAAGGAAGTCATCAATTGTCAATCAAACTTTTTATGTCAATCTTCTAGGCTTATATATGTGCCTGTCCAAAGCCAGGAGCCTGTTATTAAGTGGTTGACTTTGTTTATTTGTTACATATTTGCTTTTCGTTCGTTTGTTGTGCATAAGTTAGGTCGAAGGTTTTCTCATTTGATTTTTGTGATTTCACTTTTGAATTGTTTTACATTTTCATTTCGGTGCCCTTTATAGCTGACTATGCAGTATTATATTTGCGTATTGATGAAGGCCGTATGGTGACTTATAGCTGTTAATTTTTGTATCATTTGGTCTCTTGGGGACAGTTGTCTCATTGACAAACATACCATATCTTCTTTTTATATCTTTTTTATTCCCACATTTTGGTGAATTCGTTGATGCAAAATTAAAGTAACTTTTCATCTGGAGAATCTATAACTGATAAACATGCAAGGCTTGACACTTTCAATGTCCATTTTGTGATCTTGTTACACTTCAGATCGTCAATTGAAGCAAACAATGAAATCAATTTGATCAAAACAAAGAGTTAATTTCCTGGGGAAAATATAATACAGGAAACATAGATGTAATTTTTTATTCACGTGCTAATTAATTATATATCCTTTTTTTTATTATAACGTTTTGTTAAGAAATTACAGAGCGACGCATGTAATTTCGTTTGAACATTCTTATGTATTCGTCTATTTGTGAATATGTCATAGTTGAAACTTTGAAATGAGGGTTATATATCTTGCTTATTGGATTAGGATTAATTTAATGATGCGTGTCACAGGTAATCATCCAATGAATCAATACATCATTAATCATAAACAATAAATTATGATAAAAACATATCGGTCTTTTACACTTTACATGAAATTTACATATTACGGACGCAGTCATGATTTATACCTCAAATGACTACTTATACGACTTATTGCATTATAATTATCAAAAAAACATTCAGTTTTCATTTTCAGAACTACTTGTATTGAAGTACAATATCAGTTATTTATAATTTAGACATAATCTATAGAATCTTTAGTTTTCTATGTTGTGTCATGTGTACTGTTGTTTGTATGTTTGTCTTTTTCGTTTTTAGCCATGCCATTGTTAGTTAATTTCCGATTTATGAGTTTGACTGTACCACCGGTAACTTTCGCCGCTCTTTTATCTGCATAAACGATTCTAAATTAGCTATTTATTCAGAAATGATGATGCAGTTAATAAAAACGTTAGAAATAACAAACAGTACAATAAACCAAACAACTATTTTTTATTTTATTTCTTCGGGAGATGCCGGTATCGAGTCAGATATGTTTGCAAGTTGTTTCATTATTTAATATTGTCAAGCGTTCATATTTGCAATTTCTTTTAGACTTTCCTATTTTAAGCTGTAGTTTGATATTTTTGTTATAAAATCGTTTACATTTATTTCTAATATGTAGGAATGAATAAAGTTGAGTATAAATACTTTTCAACGGGCGATGAAATTACACTTCAATGCGGTTGCAACGCTGTGTTCTGGAATGGACCATCATTTGAAAATACGAGAAATGATACATCAAAAGTCAGGGAAGCAGATATTTATGGCGAATCGAAAACGTGGAATATATCAATTTACACACACGGGGCTTCAATCGCAAATACACTGCCAAATGAAACTTTTGGAAGATTGCATTTGGTTGGCGTAAAATTTGATCTTCATATAACAAACTTGTCTTCCTCTGATGAAGGTCTCTACTTGTGTGACACTACGGCAAATTGCTTCTGGTCAAATGCTCGGTTTATTCTACAAAAGAAAAGTAAGTAGTTTTTTGTAACAAGTTATGAACAGTTTATTCCATATTGTTATTATTTAAGTAGGATTTTCTATTTGAACTTCATTTTGAATATAATAGCATATTCATCAGACAAAAAAGTTATATTCACTGGGTTAATCGTCACGTGTTTTAGCATTTCGAATTTGGGTAAATATTTATTTAAATTTAATTCTAAAAAAAATCATATTTAAAACCATGTATCGCATCTCCGAAAATGTCTGTTATGTGGCGTTTACAAAGTGCCGATTATGGCTCCAGTTTGAGAAAAGACAGCTCTATCAGACACGAACAGTTAAACAGTCGAATTACTATCCTCATTGATCTCGAATGTACTGACATTGTCTCAATGTTAGTAACAGACTCCTGCAGCTCGGGAATGATCCGAAAAGGTCAGACAAACACCCCGACAGTTAGGTGCGTTCCGTAACATCCGGGGAAACTCAGCCGAAGTGTACTAATCGGATAACAATCGTGCAGTACATGTGTTAGAGTTTGGTGAATCGGATTAAAAACGTAACTATGTTCTGTGTTTTCTTGACATTGTCCTAAGGAACGTGCATGATCTAGACACATTTGTCATTGCTGTTTTTTGTTTGCCGATTGAGTCCAGATTGCATCAAGATCTTGCCGAATGCGAACCGTCTTTACCGAAACTGTTCAGGAATAGTCCAGCTATTAATACGATATTCGGCAATGATACCTACATGTACATGAGGGTCCCGACAATTATAAATCACAATATGAGTGAATCTAGACAAATCCATGTGCATTGCCGTACATCGGACTGTGATATGATTTAGTTAAATTTGTACCTGATCATTCCGAATAAGGCGACAGTTTTCTAACGGATATCTTCTATCAGCGTCGGTTCTGTCTGGTCACAGTCTGATCTCTGTCAGATCACATTCGAAACGCTGTCTAGACATATTCAGTGATTTTGAATCGGATTGAAAACAGGATATTCGGGATAAACTTGGTTGGAAACGGCTAAATTTGAACACATCCTTAACAATATCTGATTGTTGTCGTGATTCAATAAATTTACACATTTTAATTAAAGTTTCTAATTCCTGCAACGGTTAACAGGATCTTGATCAGACGTTTGACAAATTTTAATCGAGAATGGTCCCTGTCGAGGGGCATCAAAAATCGTTTATGTGGAACCTCGGCTTTACTTATCGTAAATTTTGTAATATTTATAAGTTTCTCAAAAAGAACGGATAGGATATCGCTTTATATCGACTTGAGCTACTAGTATTTAATTTCAACAGCAAAATAAATACATGATCACATATAATTGTCACCTGTTTGAAACACATCCAAACCCTAAACGAACAACCTTACCTTTTATTAAGTCTTATTTGGTGGGTGGGGGAGTAAACTTTTCAACGTTATTTATTTTCTAATATTTAGGCCTCGAGCACCGATCAATGAAAAAACATCAATACTCGACATGCGCTTATGGTTAAATGAAACAGGTACCATTAGTGTTGTTTTATATATTATATATATGGGAAAATAAACATGAAGTAAGCGGTCTAATGTGACTCAAATTTAGTGCGTCCGAAGCTCTATTCCTATCTTATATGCATCAAGAAAGCTAATGTTCAAAATTATTACGCCAGGGTTGTATGGATTTAAATGTCAGCAAAATATGAGATGAATGTAATTGTGCAATTTTTAGTATATTAACACGATTTTTATAACAACACTTTCGTACACTGATTACAGAGTCGACATTTCTAATGCCTAATGGTTTTAGAGAGAAAAATAAATAAAAGCTTTCATAAATTAAAGCACGTCTATATGTATTTTTACATGTGTACATCACGAACAGGTTAGAGTTTTGTCTTATCAAGTCAACATTGCTGCCTTTCGGATGTGCCTTACCCATGTACATGTACAGGTCTGCTTCGGAATACAAAAAGTATAGTATTCCTATTACTATTAATAATAAAATTTATAATTATAACATTGGTAGGCATTATAATACCAACAAATAACATCTTAACATTACTCTAATATAAAATTTATTAAAAAACGAACAGTGATAAAAAAGAAAGAAACCAAAATTTACAAATAATTGAAGAAATAAACAAAATATATACGAGTAATACATGTTAAATTAATAAAATTGATAAACTAAATTATAGGGTAGAACTGTCACACACAGCTCATAGGTAGATTGTGCTTTCAAGTATTAAAAACTTAATTGTCCAAAATTTGTTATACAACCGCTTCTGTTAGAGATTATGGTGTCGTTCGATCAGTTGTACAGACTGTTTAAAGGAAAGTTCTACAGAGAGATCAAATGATAGACTTGTAGATAGATGATAGCTAACCCTGACTGTAATTATAAAAGCAACTATGGTTGTTCCTGATTTAGGGAACATATTTTTTGAATATACAACTGTTTTAATTATTTCAATTTCAGCGCTCCCAACAAATCTGGAAATCCTAAACTTAATCGACAATATTACTGTTAAAGGAATAGAAAATTTCCCACTTGATCTGATTTGCTTGGTCGAAAGTGGAAAACCACCAGAAGTACTGAGATGGAGAAAGGATGGAACCATTGTTAAGCATGGCGGACCAAGTAAACTTGTCTATACATTTGTTCCCGATAAAACAGATCACAAATCTGTTTATTCGTGTGAAGTCCAAAATATAGTAATGAAAATGCCGCTTACCAAGGAAATTCATCTAGATATACAATGTGAGAATATTCTTTTCAACTTAAGTAGTAGTTATAATTTCTTGAATTCAAATTTAAATATTTAAAAAATATCCGTGAGCAAACTAGTATTATTAATACCAAATAGTCATTTACCAAGCATTACTTCATTTCCTTAAATGCTATTCGGATGAGATGTTCTTGTTCTTTATGGTCATAAATGTGTGCTTATATTTGTAGTCATTTGCGCTGAAAATACCTTTTAACGATTATCTTTTTAGGACTTTCTTGAACGTGTGATTTTGGAGTATAAGATTATTATGACTTTTATGTTCCTATATCCGAGATTCATTCATTCATAGAGTCTTTCAATCGTGAGTTAACTGTAAGCTATTTTCTTTTTATTGTTTGTTTGATATTTTCATATACTTATTTTACTAGCTATTAAACCAGGTTTAATCAACAATTTTTAACATGAAGAAATACCTGTACCAAGTCAGAAATATGACAGTTGTTTTCCATTAAATTTTGCTTGATGATTTAGAGCTTTCGATTCAGCTATTATAAAGACTTTCCGTACTGCAAATCAAACTTTACCAATGAACCTTTATGTGAGTGCCGAAGGCACGGAAGTTCACATATGTGGATGCCATTGCTAATCCAGGACAGTTTTTTCTTTGTCGCAAATTTATTTACTAGTTCTATATATCATCTTTAAAAAAACCTATTTAGGATATTATTGCATGTTTGATTTGAGGTTATCAATGGTTATTTACTTTTCAGACAAACCGTCTGTCAAAGTGAATGTAAGTGACACTTTCAATGTGGAAGGCGATACGACGCATCTCTGTTGCAACTCGATGAGTAATCCAAAACCTTCATCGATATCATGGTATACAGAGGACAACCAATTAATTTTAAAGTATAGTGAATCTTCATTGTGTTATAAGATGAGTAACGTGAGTCGAAATGACAGTGGTAATTACACGTGTTACTCCCAGAATGAGATCGGAATTACATCTAGTAATATATCGCTCGTTATTTCATGTAAGAACTTCATTTAGCAAGATTTTTGTTTGCAAATGGTCAAAATTCGAAATGTTATATAGAGAAACTGAGTTTTTTTTCTTTCTGTTTTACCATTTTACATAATTGTGCTTTTGTTTTAACGCCAATTTCTTGTTTTTCTCTGAGTACAAATAGTTTTGTCATCGTCTTTAATCATACAACATACAAAACATATTTTTGTTGATTTTTACAGATCCTCCTGTTGTTAATGTACGGTATAGAAATTTTAATAGGGACAACTTAAATAGGGAAATCCAGTGTATTGCCAAAGGGGAACCAGACATTTACAACTATTTTTCGTGGGAACATCGATCACAACTTAACGAACATATACGATATTTAGGCGCGACGAATACTGGAATCATTCACTTACCAGAGGCGAACTTATCAGACAGATATCAAGATACCGGGTTTTACACCTGTAATGTTTCAAACGGTATTCCTGATTATCATGGAGAGAGTTCATTGTATCGGAAGGTAATCAGTTTTCAGTACGAAATATTTGCATACACCTTTTGTTTATGCATGATTTTATTATCATGACTAACGTTTTACTTCATTATTCTGCTTTCTTTGCACTGATGCGGTCACAAAAACATCTCCTATGTGTTATCAATATTATACACCTGGTGTGAGGGTAATAGCAAGTTTGTTGTCCCCGAGATACCAACTACTGCTCGAGGCGAAGCCGAGGGCAATAGTTGGTATGTGAAGTGACAACAAACTTGTTATTACCCGCACAACCACTCATTAGGTGTTTTATTATACTGAACAAATCAATTTTATAAAAAGTTTACATAAATCATCTGGAGGAAAAGAAAAATGTCACATAAACATGCACATGACGAACTATATATTTTGTTTTTATAGTTTTGGTTGTATTTATAAATATTTCATTTACTTTAATCAAGAGTCAATACTAGGAAAAACTTCCATGCATAAAATGAATTCTACTAGACTAGCTAAAGTACTGTACACAGACCCATATAATACAATTTACTATATTTTATTAGTTAAATCTTTTAAAAATTCTGGTAAGTGATATATTAATTTTAAACTAGAACAGACCCAAACAGATTTAAAAAAAAAATACGATATATGATATTGACGTTGCCAAGCGCAAAAATTCAAGTGAAAAAGTTTGTGACGTCATTACTGTCCAATGAAAAATAAGTATGAAAAAGTACCGAAAATATTTTGATGAAACTATTTACTGGGGTAATAGTCTTTGAAACTATTGCCTGACAAATAGTTTGTGGAATGAAATAGCACAATTATTTCATTACTTTTCGTATAGAACAAACATAATGAGGTATAATAAAATAAGTTATCAAAGGTACAAGGATTATTAACCACGCGATAGTTCAATCATTATAACAAACATAAAATCTTTTAGAGACACGATCTGACGTAGGTGAATCTAGTAAAACGTTTCGGGTGCATCAAATTAAGAAAGCTATATTTTCATTTTCTCGCAATTGTTGATTCCTGTACTGAATATTTATTCATATTGCCCGCGGTATCATAACAGATGTATTACTGCAAAGTTTGTCAATCTATTCATTGTGCCTCATTATTATAAAGAGTTCAAATTTCTTGGCAAATTATTCAAGGAAACATACACTGTTACAGTAGAACATATGCTTATTGCATTAATTATTAAATTATTATCCTCCAGGATATACTTGAAATAATTGTTATTTGACGAAAACATAACACATCAGCTAAATTAAAATCAGTTTTTGCTATTAGAAATTAATGGATCTTTATATTCTTCTTAGACAAACAATCCCAAGTCAAATATTACTCACTCAAATTTCCCGTGCTTGTATGAAGATCATATCAACATCAAAGCCATTGCTTTGAAAACACCATGCTCCCCTGATGTATACAATACTACCGACAGAAAAAAGATGTATAAGACAATCAAAATACATTCTTAATTGAATGTGTATGCCTTTAGCACGTACAAAATCATGTTCGATTAATTTTGATCTCAATAGTATTTGTATAGCATGCATTATATATTTAAGGTCCACCTGTATTTACGAAAAAGACCCAGATCGTGCAATATGGCAATGAAGGCTATCACCATGATTTAACAGTTTATGTTTACAGTGTATCTAACATAACTTGTTCGACTGCATCGAATTTGTACGGATATTCATTCCCATACACTGTTATAATGGAACCAATTATAACTTCGACTGAATTTCACGAACAAACGATTAGAATACATGGGCTGAAAGTTGTATTAAGCCTCAAAACTTTAAGTAGACTTGATTTCCAAATGTATATGGTAACGTTGTGCAATAGATATGGTAACAGGAGTATCCATGTTGAATTAAGACGGCAAGGTATAAACTTACAGATTTTTGAAAATTTATTGTAATCAAAGCAAAGTATAATTCACATTGAAAGCGTCTCAATGTAACATGCATGACTTGAAGTTTAAGTTAATATTATAAAATCAAGAAAAGAATGAGAAAAGGGTTCAAATTAATTGTTGTTGAAAATATGACTCCAAATGTATAAAATGAGAATCGAACATTTCAATATCTGCATATGAATTTAACCAGACATTAAAAATAATCCGGGTTACACACTAAAATAGCGGGAAACACATCAACTATAAGAGTAAAACAAAGCAACAGAAACACAGAAGTGCAACAAAAACAAACGACAATACAATATTCTTAGGAACAAACTATTTTGTATATAGATTAGACCATTGGTTTTCCCATTTGCATGGTTTTACACTAGTAAATTTTGGGGCCCTTTATAGCCTCCTTCTCGGTGTGAGCCAAGAGCCTTGATCTATAATGGTTTACTTTTATATATTATTAATTGGATGGAGTGTCGTCTCATTGGCACTCATACAACATCTTCTTATATATATTAGATAACAACTGTAATATTCCTGTCTTGGTACAGGACATTAGAAGAAAAAAAATGGTGGGTTGAATCTGTTTCTGTGGGTACCCAAACCTCGCGCGTTATGGAAATGTTAAATATACTGCTAAAATGACAACCTTTCCATAACTGGAATACAGTAAAAAAAAAAAGCAAAAACATTTAGGACAGGGAAATACATAAATAAATAATATAATAGTATATGTATGACATTTTTTATTTATACGTTTGATGTGTTTGAGGTTGTGCTTTCACCATTTGCTTATTGACTTTCCGTTTAAAAATTCACTTTGGAATTTGGTATGTTTGTTATATTACTTTTTTCACGGACTGGGTTCAAAAAACCGAAATGCATCTTTTAGTTATTTAAATCTTTGCCCATGTAAGGCACTCATTGAAAATTGATGGTCTTTTTTTTTAAATCCATGGCAATTATTACTTAAAAGTGAGCGCATGTACAACCATTGCCTTTTTTCTTTCATATATAACTTAACACCTGGAAACTTAGCAAGTAATAACCGCTAAATTGAGACCACTACTGGCGGAAAATAATGCCCAAGTGTATCATCAGCTCAATAGTTAATACTTCGGTACTGATATGAGTTATAACAAATCTTAAGTTGTCTTTTTATAAATGTACAAATTATTAGGAAATTCAGGTTTAAACTCACTCACTCAGGCACATATTTCAAGATGGATTTAACTACTTTTTCATGACCTGTTTGGTGATATAGATCTTCAGTTGATTCGGTTCTTATACATCCTTGGTTTTCAAATATTCGGCCATAATTTTTATCAAATATACCAGGATTATAATTTGGTACGCCAGACTCGCGTTTCGTCTACATAAGACTCATCAGTGACGCTTACATCAAAAAATTTCTAAAGCCAAACAAGTACAAAGTTGAAGAGCACTGTGGATTCAAAATTCCAAAAAGTTGTGCCAAATACGGCTAAAGTAATCTATGCCTGGAATAAAAAAATCCTTAGTTTTTCGAAAAATTCAAAGGAAATCTATAAAAAACGACCACATTCTTGATATTCATGTCAGCACCGAAGCGTTCCGTATAAAGGCAAATCCATGAAAATAAACTTATTATAGATACTAGGATTTAAATTTATTATTTGCGCCATGCAGACGTGCTTTTCGTCTACAAAAGACTCATCAAATACGCTCGAATCAAAAAACTGTTAAAAAGTCAAATAAAGTACGATGAGCTTTGAGGACCTACAATTCCTAAAAGTTTGCCAAAAACAACTAAGTAAATCTATTCCTGAGGTAAAAAAAGCCTTAGTATTTCGAAAATTCAATGTTTTATAACCAGTAAATTTATAAGTACGACCATATCTATGATAATTCATGTCACCAGCAGAAGTGATAGCGCTTCGGACGCCGGAAATTAAACAAGTAATGTTTTCATATTTTCCTCATTTCTCATTTATGTAGTTATTTAAATTATTTTACGTATTTGACTGTTGAAATAATCTATTCTTTACATCTCATCGAATTACTCATCAGACGAAAAACCATTGTCGCCCGAAGGCACCTCCATTACCATCATAGTTTGTCTGATCATTATTGTGGCTGGAATGAGTATATATATTGGTAAGTAATTTATATAAATAGTTTATGTTTTATATATAGCGACGGAAAGAGTTCGGAGGGTTCATTATGTTTGAACTCAAAGTCAAAGAAATTAATAATATCGATGAAATCAAGAAACTTCATGTCTTTTAAGGCTCTAAATACTTTCATCCTGAATATTATAGAACTTATTTTAGTGCTACCATTAACTTAAATTTATCAATATTTGGTCAACTCATTTTGAATTTTCTGTAATATTTGAAAAAAGTAAAATCACAAAAACACTGAACTCCGAAGAATATTCAAACAGAAAGTCCCTGATATTGAGCTAAGTGCACTTCGTTGTTTTCTTTTTAAAGGGGATATGTCATGTGAACTATAATTTTCTTCTCATCTCTTATCATCAGGTTACCTGAAACTAGTGTACAAAAAAAGTTTAGTCATCTATTTTATCAATACTATTTTGTAAAGTCTGTAGATATTGCATATTTTAATATGTTCAAGAGCAAGAGATGAATTTCAAAATATTGACATGAAAACGCTATTGAGACTGAGGAAAAGAGACGGGGTAGAATTATGACAGACAGCAAACAAACAACAGGAATAACAAGAGATATGTCCACATGATATATAGGAAAACACTGCACAACCGTTTTTAACGAACTGCGACAGAAAAAGGAGGAGGCGATATAAGATGTCAGATTTTGATCCACAAGTCAAAATGAAAAAAAAATAAAAAAAAATATCATCTTCAAGAACGGAAGATCGCTATTAGATACCACTGAATTTGGGTCGATTTTGTCAAAATAAGCTCCAAAATCTCGATGTCAAGTAATTTCTTGTATGCTTTAATTACACATAATGTAGTTTCTAAATTATGTAACCCACGAATTTACAACAGTTTGAGAGCACTTGTGCATGTTCATGGTATATTCAGAGCATTTTCACTTTTAACAGTTGAAAAATTAACCAAAGTAGTTATCAAGCGATGGATTTCTTGACCGATTGGATTTTAATCTTTTACACATAGAATATATTGACTTATGCAAAGAGAGGAGAAGGATTATAAAGTGGACATTCAAACACACAAGTCGAGAGAAACCGTCAATGTCCGTACTAAAAAGTAAAGAGAGATAAGCAACAGTACACTTAAACAACATAGGAAACTAGATAAAAATAAATTAATATAAAATCACAGGAACCCCGGTGAAATGTTGAGTAAAATATTGTAAAAGCGTTGGATATTGATTGTAAGATGTTTCTAAAATATTTGTCGTGTGGATAAAAGGAGAGAAAACTTTAAAAAAGTAGAAAAACCACAAGTACTGTTAACCCTCATAATACTCATTCCGAATTTGATTTTAAAAGTTATGTCTTATTGTTCCTTAACAGAAGTATTTTTTGAATCCCATTTCATTTAAAATTTTATCAAATAGTTATCGTACAGTAACAGAAGATAAAACAACAAAGCAACAAGTGTCAACTGATATGCTCTCGATGGATAAAAAGATCCTGCGCAACATGTGGCACCCGCCGTGTTGCTCATGTACTAAACATTCAATCCAGTTTTTCTGTAGACTAAGAATAAGACTATATCAATTCCTAACATGATAGATATAGAAAGATGTGGTGTGAGTGCCAATGAGACAACTCTTCATAAAAAAAACTCAATTTATAAAAGTAAACCATTATAGGTCAATGTACGGCCTTCAACAAGGAGCCTTGGCTTACACCGAACAAAAAGCTATAAAGGGCCCCAAAATAACTAGTGTAAAATCATTCAAACGAGAAAACCAACGGTTAAATCTTTATAAAAAAACGAGAAACGAGAAACACGTATAAATTACATAAACAAATGCTCATATTCAAATTCAAAGCAAACTTTGCCCTATAAATTAAGGTTGATAACTTCAATAACTGTACAAACACCTGAACGAAATGACGATAGAAGCGCACACTATGCAGACATAACTGAAGATGATAATAACACACTGAACCTAAGGCAAGGTACGGAAAATAATGTTTACAGTGTTTTCATTTAAGAAAATGGAAACAAGAATGTGCCCATAGTACTCGAATGCCCTACATACACTATCATGTTCTATGTTCAGTAGACCGTGAAATGGGTATAAAAACTCCAATTTGGCCTTTTAAAGATCATATCACAGGGAACATGTGTTGATTGGACTTCATCTTCATCAAAGTCTACACTTATCAAAAACTTTAAAATGAAGCGGTACAGACGGAAGGAGAAACCAGCGAACGAATGGATGAACGAACACACAGACCGAAAAACATAATACCGTCAAGCTGGGCACAAAACTAAAAGCTACTGCTCAAATATTAGTGATGCATGCTACCTTGTGAATTTATATGTTTGAGAGAATAACTATATCATTCAAAAATAAAGTATAATTAGATTTGTCATAAGAAAGTCAAAAACTACATGTATGTTCCTTGGCAGAAATACATATTTGTGACTTGGTCACACCACGGTGTAGAAGAAAGCATAAATAACCCGCCGTATAGTAGCCCTATCACCGTACTAATAAAGCGTACATACAAATCAAAGAAGTCAATTAAAAAGAAGCGAAAGGTTCAGTTACCTCGTTGGAGTATCTCTGCTGTAAAACATTTGAACTTCATAAATTGGACATGTATATAAGTAGTGAAGGTCCAATTAGTATAATTTCAAATCTGACACACTTAATCAATGTCATGCAATTTTATTTCTTTTTTTAAAAACATTGAAAAATGTGGCATTCACGTTTCAACATGCTTGATGTATTAAACTGTAATTTTATCATGTCCACTGCTTCTTAAAAATGAATCAGAAATATGATATTAACTTTATATTGATTTTAGGAAATAATGACCAGAGTATTTCATTGGCTGATATAATTCATGTAGTCGGAGAGCATAGAGATATAACTAATGTGTCGGAAGATCATTCGTCAATGATATCGGCCAATGATGTCAATGGTTCGGAAATTGTGGATGATGGTTATGAAAAGCCATATTCAACACTGATGATAATTGATAGGGATGAAGATGAACATGTGTATCTCTCTACGAGAAACAGCTTAACCAACATAACCAATGAACACTCAACCTCTTTGGATCATGCTGCTTGTGGATATTCTTCTTCATTCACAAAACTGCATTATATACCTCATAAAACAAAATCGGATGATTTAGAATACATTAACTTATCACTTAAGCAATAATGTTAAGATTTGAATGCCAGCATCCCAATTTTGGACAAATTGCGTGCTTTAAAACCGTAGCGGAGGTCTCGTAGTAGCGTGATTGCCTCGAGTGTGGTATTTCGAGGGTTTCGAAACCTGGTCGTGTCAAACCAAAGACTGTAAAATTGGCATTGGCGCTGCTTTTCAACTAAGCTCGCGGTAATAAGCATGAAGAATATTTTCCCTTGTAATTGATAACTATTGACATGTCTTCCTGCTGCGAGCTGTTATATTGTGCACTGGCATGTTAAAATACGGCTCATATACAATTAAATTTACTGTCCTTTTCAATGCAACCAACATGATTGTTTGTAAAGTGTCTGTATAAGTAATAATGTATCTATCTGTATGTTTTTATTTGACTTTTGCATTGGTATGAGTATAAAATAGTTTTAAGGCTAAATTTTCTAAAGAAGAGTAAGAAAATACATAACGAGTCTTTATCTTTACGTTTAATCTGAACTTTAGATGTAAGATGTTCTCTCAAAAGTATAATGTTCATTAACCACTCAGGTTTCTTGCCCTGTAAAACTTTAAAAACTAAAATCGCAATTTTGAATCAACATGTTTTTGACCTCAAAGTGCCATTAAACGTGATATATTTACACTTTTGTCTCCAGGCTATGTTTACATGCTCATTTATAAAAGGATTAACACTGACTGATACATTTTATCAAAAGTAATAAAAGAAAAGAGGCATCTGATTTACAAGCTTTTTTTTTTACTGTTAAACGACATTTTAATGCAAAATAAGTAATCGTTGCATATATAATGTGTGCAATGATCAAATAACTACTTGTTTTTGTCATGTTTTGAGTTTTCATATGTATAATAAAAACAACAAATCACTTGAAATTTGACTGAGTATTTGTCATGGAGTTTTTTTCAACATTATTCAATAGCAACCATCAATCTAGCTGTTAGACAGATCTATAACAGATAAATGAATATGTCCTAAAAAAACACTGCCTATTGAATTTGTTAAAGTTGATATTTATTTACTTTATCATTGATCTGAATCTGACAATAGATGATTTTTTTTAATTAACTAATTTCTGAAAACATCTTGTGTTTTTGGTATCCTGTGCATCTGTTGGCAAACGATGAAGCCTTTGATTGGACCTAACAATCACATTCTTTCGAATATTTATGCATTATTATATGTACCGTGGAAAACCTATCGAAAAACAAAAGCAAAAGAAAATTACCTCTCCGTGTGATACAGTCGAGAAGATCCATAATAAACCCATGCCGACGACGACACTGATCAAAATTTATTTCTAAATATTAATTATTATTGTACATTTAAACATTTCACAGAAAGTGTCTGTTAAACTGTTATTAGAAATACCCATGCAAATACACAATGCAAAATGATCAGTTCAGTATTCGTCGAATAGTTGCAGTATTCGTCGAAATAGTTGCAACAGAAGCTTGTGAAACTTAAACCTAAAAAAATACGAATTGCATATGAGTGGGAAAAATAATGGAACACATCAAATACATACCCAAAACTATTTTGTCCGGGTCAACATTTTTTCGAAGGTTCAATTTTTCCGAAATATAATCATATTTTACATTCTAAGTGTTCGAGTACATCGTTCTGTTCATGTGACATAAACATGCAATATAGAAATAGTATCAGTGAATGCATATACACAGGCTAAAAACATTAGGATTAATATTTCTATAAAGTAGGCGTCTTTATATTTGTTTTAATGCAATTTCAAGAAAAGGTCATCTCCATGTTTGTACTAAAATTTATGGTCTTCTCGATCTATTCACATTCAATGTATAAATTGGGTTAAGGTCCATCTGCATTTGCTTAGTTACTTAATTTCAAAATTACCATCTTTGCTTGATACCAAGCGATTGCTTTTGAAGGTTTTCCCCGCCTTTCCCTAATTTAGCAGCATATACATACATCGATAAATTATAGAATGTTCTAGAGAAATATACTGCCATTTTAAAAATAAATAGAAGTTGATTCTCCAGGAATTTATGCGCATAGCAACATATAAAACCAATTTTACAACAGGCTTTTTTAGTCTGCTATACTCGAGGTTTTCTATTTAAGGAGGGAAATGATAAAGAAGGGACGAAAGATACCAGAGAGACAGTCAAACTCACAAATCGAAAATAAACTGACAACGCCATGACGTAACATAACATAGTTCTAGTTTTATTTTCAAACAGTCACCAACACTATTTCCGTTGGTTTTATAAAGGATAGCACCTTTGCTACAATATGACAAACATTAAATAGATCTAGTTTTCAGTGTTTACATCGAAGGTATTATTTTGTCATGTCACTAAATAGGATTAGCTAGCTATAAAACAAGGTTTAATTCACCAATTGCCTGTACCAAGGCAGGAACTAGCTATAAAACAAGGTTTAATTTACCAATTGCCTGTAGCAAGGCAGGAAGATGAAAGTTATTATCCTGTCGCTTGATGAGTTTGGGCTTTGGTTTTGCCATTAGATTGAGGACTTCCAATTTTGATTTTTTTTCTCGGAGTTCGTTATTTTTGTAATTTACTTTTTTAACTGTTGTGATTTACGATACCGCTTGTGAGGGATTAACATGAAAATTTGTGCATTATCAACTTTTAATTTAAAACCAATAAAGAAATACATGTACATTTTTTTGTATTTTGAATGAAACAAATTAATATTTATCAGACAATCAATTTTTATTATTTTTTAATGTAACAAAATGAATAAATTGTAGTTTAAAAGCCAAGGTCGTGACAAAAGTGCAAGTTAATGCTTTGTCACTAGCTGGCACGAGTTTTGTTTATTCAGAAACAATAGAATTGAATGATGACATTCAAGTTTAGATATCCGACATTTTTCGCTATTTGAAAATAATTTCCTTGTTGAGTCTGTCCAGGAAGTATTCAGATTTTTGTATGTAATCGATGGCAATCGATTACTTTATCAAAAGTAATTACATTACTTTTCGATTACTGTCAATTACATCCTTCAACATTTGTATAGTGGAAATATTACAAAACCAGTATTTGAAGCATTTTTTCCAAATTATAAGTTGGTAGTTGTTTTCTAGAAGGAATCTGTTACTGAGGATCAGAAATTAAAAAAAAAATTTTTTTTTTTACTTTCAACATGAATGAGAGCTGACATCAAGTACTTATTTATATCAAAAGTTTTTTCTCAAATTTTTTTCTTTTATACTCACTTAGTTAGCTTTATTGTTTTAACTCATTAAAGACAGGTACATTTTTGCATAGTTAATTACAAGATTGGGAGTTTTCTCTGAAAAAAAAATAAAAAGATAGAATAATGTATTTGTTCACCTAATTTTAAAGATCAAAATTAATAATAAGATGCATAATTTAATCCTTTTGTTTGGATAACCGGCCTAATTATAGGTGATAAAACTGTTAATGGAGTATAATTTATAACCTGGGGCAAAATAATGTAAATGTCCCTCTTAATTAGACATACAGTAATTGAAATAAAAACAAAATCTGTATCTTATTGATTAAAAGAGATTGATCATTTGATAAGTAAAGACAAGAAGTTTGTTAAGACTTTTCTAATCAAATTACATGTATAAACAAAATATATTTATAGTGTCAAAGAAAGATACATGTATCTATTTCTAAAAAGAATCCAATGCATAGCTATTCATTCATTGTGTACTTTCTCAATTTTGATATAAATGTATATCATAACATTATAAGAAATCAACTGTTTATCTATTCTATGCTTTAAGGAATTTTAAAGAAATAAGCTTAATACCTTTCTACTTTAGTGTAGTGCAGAACCTAACTTTACTTATTTTAAATCTATTTTCTTATTTCAAATTTATTAAAGGTCATGAATTATTGACAAGCTCATGCATGCTTTCGTTTCAAAATTTTGGTAGGGGATGTGGTTGAACATAATGCAGCTTGAGACAATAAATAAAAAAAGGCAGTTGATATAAAACTCTTTAAGTCATATCAATACATTCTATTTCATCTGTACTACAAAGTGATATGAAAGGGCATTTAAAAATACACTCTGTCATATCTGATTTTCATTGTTTTTAATTAACAAGTTGGTGACAATTTGTCAAATTGTAGTGGGGATTAACTAATACCCAACCTCACTCCTTTTAAGGTACTGTTGGTGAGTTAATCAGGGTGGGAAAACTGGCAAAATAGGGAACTGTTCCCCAAATGAGTAACAATCCCTCATTTGAGTTATCATTGGTAACTAGGAAAAAAAAATAATGACACACATGACACAAATTCTGACATAAAAGAAATGAAGCAATTTTTTATAAGATGAATAGAGTCAATAGACCTATCTCAATACACTGAGAAGATACAAGCCTATGAACACTTTTAAAACATGACAATTTGCAAGGCAAATAGCTTTTAAATTTCTCATATTTATTATATAGAAATATTATAAGTTCTTTAGAAGCAGTTAAATGTGTTTCTTTTTTTGGACATTTGTGCCATTTAAAGTGAAAAGACTCATAGGAAGAAAATTTAATTTTATAGCACTATTAATGCCTTCACTCCTTTACAAGCCGAACAGATTTTCATGATACTTATGTTTTCTGTTTACATTTTCATGGATGATTGCAGACGACAAAGTGCCTTACTCTCAAAGCACACATACAACTTTTTTTATGCGCATTACCATGAATCTTTATTATAATTTTTAATTGATAAAAATACTTTTAATTATAACTTTATCTTTATTTAAAAGTTTTGAAGCTTATTATTTTGTTTTAGTAAATATATTTGTTTAGAGACTTGGAAAGTAGTGCATTACTTTGCATAAAGAGGCGGGGCTAAAAACAATGTACGGCAGAGGTCATTGTATTATAGTGTACTAAGTATACGGAAAGGAAACGAGCGCTGTACGGAGATTGCATTCTCTTCTGGAGCTCCTGAGATCGCCCCGAAGCTTTTTGTGGGGTTGGGGTTGCTTAATCTTTAATTTCTGTATTGTGTTTTATTAACTATTGCATGTTTGTCATTTTCGTTTAAAGCCATGGCATCGTTAGTTTATTTTTTATCATGAGTTTGAATGTCCCTCCTTTGCACCATATATGCTGGTTGCTATGCAATAAGTAGTGTTACATAAGATATTTTTCAATATAAGATCATAATGCACATGATGCATAATTGATCTTTTTATGTTAGTTTAGTTTATATCAGGTATTTATACTTTTAAATTGTGCTTGTTATCCATGAATTGAGCGTGTGTATTTTAAAGTATCAGTTGGTTACTAGGCATTTATGTCATGAATAAGTGTTGCTAAGGAGAGTTTCGCATATCTTAACGCACAATTTGACTGTTATTGTGTTTTATTTTATCACCAGCAGGCTTCAAGTGACTTATTTTGTACATCATTAAATATTTTCAGCCTCAGTAGGTTGCTATGCAAAAAAGATGGTTGCCATGGAGATTTTATGCATACTTTTCT
Source organism: Mytilus edulis (assembly GCA_019925275.1). Classification (NCBI taxonomy): domain Eukaryota; kingdom Metazoa; phylum Mollusca; class Bivalvia; order Mytilida; family Mytilidae; genus Mytilus; species Mytilus edulis. The sequence goes on along the minus strand of CM034358.1, from coordinate 62,926,775 downwards.
ACTCAATTGAAAACACTTTTATGTGAAACTTATTTTGTCAGTACAAATTAAATCATACGTGCGTTTTTTTTTATGATAGTGACCCCTTTTAGGTGACGAAATTGGTAGTTTTTGTACAAAATTGCTTCCGAAAGAGAATAATGTTGGGTAGCTGCCATCAATAAAAATTCAATAGTCTACCCAATTTTATTTTTTCTTTGAATTATATGATAGTCATTCATTTTTGTCAGTACCATATTTTATATTATAAACATCTGGATTTTTTTATAATTTTGACCCAAAAATTGCTTATTTTTGTGTAAAATTTATGAACTTGAACCCTTTGATTTTCCTGTTACCATAGCAACCATAAATAAACATTTTTTTAAGAAAAGATTTTTTTTAGTTCATAATTTTAAGGTTATATAATTAAAATATTTACTTGCAATAACCACTATTCTTTATTCTGATATTATATTTCATGTCGGAATATCCTGTTTTTTTACCTCAAATAGTGTCTCAGATTCACTAGTTTCTATAGTAACCATTATTTAACTGTCAAAAAAGTTTTTTTCCTCACAAATGATCGTTATTGTTTGTCGTATGATCTTTTAAGACTAAGACGTTTATTTTAAGCAAGGTTTGATTATTTTTTATTTTTTTCACTTTCCTCCTGAAGCTCTTTGCTTATTGGCACAGCCTCTTAAGTTGTCCTTTTATAAATGTACAAATTATCAAGAAAATCAGGTTTTAACTCCCTCAGACAAATATTTCAAGATGGATTTAACTTTTTTTCATGTTCTGTTTGGTTATAAAGATCAATTGATTCGGTTGTTATACATCCTTGGTTTTAAAATATTCGACTTTGAACGTTCCTTATAAAGACAAATCCATAAAAGCGCTTCGGACGCCGAAAATTAAATGAGCGATGTTTTCAAATGTTCCCCATTTTTCATTAATGTACTGATTTAAATTATTTTACGTTTATAACTGTTTTAATAATCTATATTTTTCATCTAATTGAATTGACCATCTGAAGAACAAATACTGTCGTCTGAAGGCATCTCGATTAACATCATAGTATGTCTGATCGTTATTGTGGCTGGAATGAGTATATATATTGGTAAGTAAACAGTATATATAAAGACGGACAGTGTTCGGAGGGTTCAATCTAATTACAATTACATTTCCTCACTGCACATTGCTAATGCTTGGTCGCTGCTTGGGAGGCAGCAAGTGCTGAAATTTAATTTTAATTAAATTGCGGAGGGTTTAAATGTTGTAACATAAAATCGAATGTATCATGATGCCAAATCCATCAAATAACGATTCATTAACGACAAGAACCAGTTTGTCTTTTTAATGGTTTTGTTGTTGAGAAATGCATCAAATATATGAATTTCATTTTCAACGCAAACCAAATGTATCTTCATGTTCGAAAAAATAAGTATAACATGTATAAGTTTACATAAAAGGGCATTTCATATATAATCCCATAGTAATGCAATTTCAATGGAAGTACATATCAATATGTTTGAATTCAAAGTTGAAGACATTAATAATATAAATCAACTCAAGAAAAGCTCATGTCTTTTGATGCTCTAAATACGTTCCTTATGCATGTCATTGCACTTATTATATTGCTACCATTTACTTTAATCTGTCAATATTTGGTCAACACATTTTGGATTTTCTGATACATTTGAAAAAATAAAATCACAAAAATACTGACTTCCGAGGTAAATTCAACGGATAGTCCCTGATATTGACATGAAAGTAAATTCACAAAAATACTGAATTCCGAGGAAAATTCTAAACAGAAAGTCCCTATTCAAACGGCAAAATCAAAAGCTCAAAGACATCAAACGAATGGATAACAACTGTCATATTCCTTACTTGGTACAGGCATTATCGTACAAAACAAACAGACATGATAAGTAAAAATGTCAAATAAATAGCAGTCAACATTTTGATATAATCTTAATCATTAAAAAAAATAAAATAAAAATATGTTACAAAGAAGAACAAAATGGCATATGGACGAAGCAAAAAAGCAAAAATTACAGACACGAATACACAATTTTGCCATAGTACAATAAAACAATGATGGAATGTATGAGTACAAAGCCGCCTCATATATGTAACAAAGAAACAAACAAAAAAAGGCATTAAGACAAAGCACAAAGCACAAATGAAATACAAACAACAAACACAATTTAAAATAGCACAATAACGGGATGTATAAGCACAGAGCCACGCCACATGCATCGAAGTGACACCAAAAGGCATACAGACAAAGTACATCAGCAAAATCGTAGGACAAGAACAAGACAATATCACACACAACGCTGATAGGACGTACAAGTACAAAGTGTACTACGTTAGTTTTCTTTCGAAATTTTCTTAGCTAAAGTACATGTGAAATATAATTTTCTTCCGATGTTTTAACATCAGTTTACCTGAAACTAGTGTACAGAAAAAGGTAAGTCATCTATTTTATCAATACCATTTTGTAACGTGTGAAGATATAGCATATTTTAGTATGGTTAAGAGTTGAGATGAATTTTAATATCGACCTTAAAACACCATTCACAATGTGAAGTAAGACGGGGAAGAATTATGATAGGGGCAATCAGAGGACAAACAAACAACATGAATAACCAGAGTTATGTAAACATAAATAAAGGACAAACACTGCACACACGTTTTGCAAAGCGAAAATAACGAACTGCGACAGAAAAAGGAGGAGGCGATATCAGAAGTCATGTAAGGATACACAAATTTTGATCCATAAGTCAAAATAGAAAAAAATTCATATCATCTACAAGAACGGAAGGTCGCTATTAGATACTATAATTTGGTTAATTTGTTTTCAAAAGATACTGCAAAAAACCTCAATGACAAGTCATTTCGTTTATGCATTAATTGCACATAATTTAGTCTATAATAATATAACGCAATAAGTTTACATCATGTGCATTTTCATGGCATATTCACGGCATACTCACTTAAAAACATTACAGTTGACAAATTAACCAAAGAAGTAAGCAAGCGAAGAATTTCTTGACTGATTGGATTTCACGAAAACGAAATTCTTTTAAAGAATATATTTACTTATTCAAAAACATAGAAAATGGATTTGAATTAATGAATATAAACTCACTGGAACCCCGGTGGAATGTTGAGTAAAATATTGTAAATGCATTTGATATTGATTGCAAGATGTTGCTAACATATTTGTCGTGTGAATGAAAAAGAGAAAAACAGTAAGTAGATCAATCGAATTTGAATTTTTACAGTTATGCCTTAGTGTTATTAAACAAAAGTATTTTTTTTGGCATACCAATAGATTAAAAATTTCATGACATTAACATTTTCATCATACAGTTGCACCTGTCGTGTTTCTCATGTACTGAACGGCCAACTTATCTTGTCCGTAGACTATGAATCAGACAATTCAATTTCCTAACATTATGATTATATGAAATATCAAAGCAAACTGTACATTATTAAACAAGTCCGTGGACTTTAAAGACTTGTAATATTTTATGTTTTACATACAAATGTTATGATTTAAGGTTAACTACTTCAATAACTATTCAAACACCTGAACGAAATGGTGGTGAAAGCGCACATTATGACGAAATAAAGAAGATGAGAATAACACACGGAACCAAATGCAAGGTACGTAAAACATGTTAGTTTACTTTTAAAATATTGAAATAAAAAATCTCAAATTAATGCTTGTATTTATTAGGTTTCTTTTTTTAAATATTAAAACATTGGTGTCTGGTTCATGCATTTTACGTTGTGAATTGATATGTATGTGATAATGACCATATCATTCTAATATTAAGTACATTCGGATATGTAATCAGGTAATCGTAAAGGAGATTCCTTGGAAAGAATATATATGTGCGACGTGTTCACAACACGATTAAAAAAAAAACCCAAACCCTACCTTAGATTATCTCTTTTGCCGAATTCTCAAAACGTAAATTCAAAATATCTGTAGTAAAGGAGAAGCAAAAGACGAGATTATGAGAACCTCTCCAGTTTCATATGATAATAAGCTGTTATAGGTCTAACTTGGTTATTTTACCATCTCTGCTGCTAAACAACAGACCTTCAAAATTTCCACATACATTTGAGTATTTATGGTTACATTCATATAACCTCGAAATGAACACACTGAAGCAATATCATGCAATTATTATGTTAATATCTTCAAAGAAGCAATTACAGAAAAAATGTGGCATGCACGTTTCGATGTGTAAAACTTTATTTGAATTATATCCACTGCTTCTTCAAACTGAATAGGAAATAAGACAACTTTATATTGATTTCAGGAAATAATGAACAGATTATTTTACTGGCTGATGTAATACATGTAGCGATGGAGAATAAAGATAGAACCAATGTGTCGGGAGATCATTCTTCAACGATATCGGAAATTTTGAACGATGGTTATGAAAAGCCATACGCAACACTGATGGCAATTGATAGAGATGAGAACAAACATGTATATCTCTCTACGAGAAACAGATCAACCAATGAAAAATCAACCGCTTTGGTCCTTGCTGCTTGTGGAAATTCTGCTGAATTCACAGAACTGCATAGTGTACCTGATGAAACTAAATCGGATGATGTAGAATACATTAATTTGTCACTTAAATAATAAAGTTTAGATTTGAATGACTGTATCCCACTTCATAATGAAATACGATAGCATTTCCTAAATTTGGTCATTTTGTCCAATCTTTCATTAAAGCTATACGTTTTGGGTCATTCGCGATCGTTGTGCGTAAAAACTGATTTCATTTAAGAGAAAATTGCATCTGTCAATTGTTATAACTGCATCAAAACGTATTGCTACATTAATTATTCATGAGGGTATAAGAGACCTTCACCCGAGAGATTGTACATTTCTCTTCTCCACCAACATGTAAGTTTTCCTTAATCCACGAAAATTTGTACCCATGAAAATAAATGAATTCACAGTAACAACGTTGATTAAATTTAACCACTTTCGAGTTAATGTTATTTTTTGAACAGCATACATTTTACAATAACCTTTCAATGTAACGATAAACAAGGAATTTCTGGGTCGTTTTTAAAACAATTTTAAGAACACAGGATACAGATAATCTTTTCAATTTCATGTCAGGATACCTTTGTTTTTGCACTATACAATAGTCTTTTATTGATATATTAATAATACTAGATATTACTGTGGCGAACCTCTTAATTTAAAATTGAGGAATAGGAAACCTCGGGAATAGCAGTAAAAATCCTACAACTAAACATCAACTCGTCAAGTATTTCACAAAAAGAGGCTTCTCTCAAATAAACAACAATAACAATAACAAAAAAAAAAATGAGAAGAAAAGACTTAACAAACATACTTTATCAGCCAATGTACTGTTTCCCGTTGACAGCATGATTTTAATTGTATGGAAAATCTAACAAAACCTTTATTTCTTGAGCCACAATTGGACCTTCAAACGGGATGCTCAAAACTAAAAAAACAGGGGTTTATAAGTACCGAAACGATGACGGACTTATATGACAAAAAAGGGACAAAACATGTCAAGAATTTTATGACCAAAAGGGACCGAACATAGTATAATCCATCTAAGGTTCTAACAAGGACAACTTCATATCTATTAATTGTTGGTTGATTAACGTCCAGTTTAAAATGTTTCGTGTATGTTCAGGACAGCAATAAATTCACAACACTACTATATGTAAGTTCAGTAGCAGAGGTGATTTTGGATGAACGTCTGGACAATTTAGACAGCCACTGGAAAACGAGTGTATATTTGATAGAGAATCAAACGTTGTCTTGCAACAGGCTATCAATATGTACGGACCCAATAAAGACTTAATGGAAGAATTCTGAAATTGATGAGAGCGTGGAACTTTCTTGACACGCCCCATTCTAACTAACTTGTATGTGTCCTTGTACATCCTGTCGAACCAAATGAACGCCATAGCAAGGGTTTTCTACCGATATAAACAAGACATACATTACAGTATTTTTTATTTGTCCGAATAACATTGAATCAACAATTTTTTGTTAAAGTAAAGAAGCGATGAAGGTGCTTTATTTCTCTGAAACTAATCATAAGATATGTGGCAATGAGTGAAATTGAGTGTCTACGTAATTATACGGCATTGTCAAACTGTGTTTATACAATTGGTTTCGTACTAATGAAACATTGTGTTTGTAACGTAAATTCACAAATGTAAAACTTTTATACACATAGGATTTTTTTCGCCCGATAAAACATAAACTGTTATCGAAAAAACACGGACATAAAGACTTGAATTTATTGCACAAAGTGTCCTTTTCAACACAATATCAATCAAGACTTTTTGTAAAGTGTCTGTATATCAATATATACATAGAATAGACTCAATGGAAGCATTTCCTTCGACATTTACATTGGTATGGGTATAAACATGGCTCTAGTATAACGAATAAACCTCGGTAAAGCTAAAGTAAACGTTTTTGTAACAAAATGTTGTAGGATTGTTATCTGTTTATACTTATTAACCTTGTCTGATCTTGCATATTAGGTTGTAGCACCTTTTATTTACATCGCACCAGAATCGATGTCTTTAAGATTTCATTTTAGATCATTAACGGACTCGAACAAAATAAATCACTTGAAACACAAACAATCGAGGCCGGATGCTATTTCCATTGTTAAAGTACAGTCCTTCAATAAAAACCGCAAATCCATGAGTCTTAAACAATGCGCAACTTTTTTTAGATGTATCTTATGGCCCGAAATATCAAGTTCTGCGAACTACCAATTAGCAACTAATATAACATGATATAGACTTAGCAAGTAAAAGAAGTGAGAGGAAGAGGATGCATAATGACTCTTAACTTAACGATTTATTTCATGGGAACAAATCTCTCTTTGGTAGAATGCCTAATTATCAAGTGATTTTCTCGCCCTTTCAAACCGTAATAACTTCAATGGCATCTTAATTCAATATGTTTATGATTTCAAAGCGGCACCATATGTGATGCTCCTGAACTAAGCGTCTAGATTATATTTAATGGCTCATTTATCGAAGTATAAACACTGGCTTATTAGGTGTAATACCACCATTGATTTTCCTCTATTAGTCTTTGTTGAATTTGCACTTTTCAAAAAAATGTGCAGAAGTTATCTTTGTTTCAAATAAAGAAAAACTTGGCATGAGTAAAGTTTTATCCTGTCCAGTACTATAGAAAAAAATGCACATAACATTGCATTGCAAACAAGAAAATAACAATCACTGGAAGTTCACCAATCAAATTTCTACCCTTATCTAACCTGTGTACAAGGTTTAGGAACCATTTAACCTCAAGTTTACAAAATATTCTATAGAAACCCAAATAAAAAAAATAATAGTGATTTAAAAAACCCAAGACATATGCTTAGGAAACAGAAATGTTTTACTGCAATAAAATGTAGGATTAATTACCTACAACTGTCAAATTCAAGGGAATATTTTTTCGACCTATTTTCGTATGCAACCAGATGTCATGTACCATGATTTGGTGGTATTACACCTAAAGGAGACATTCTTGTTTAATAAACTGAATGTGACTTTTTCCATTGTAATACTGGTTATTTTAAGCATTCCTGTCAAGTTTTGTCATAATCAGTTCAATAGTTTGATAAAAATCTAGTATAATGAAAGACGACATCTACAGCGATTTGAGCAAAATTTCTTCGACAAATCCAAACCAAGCCGCATCAAGATAGATTATAGTGTGGACCAATAAATGATCAAACATTTATCTCATCTGCTGACAAACAGTTAAATAGGATACACAAGATGATTTTACGAAGATAAATACCACTAATGAACTTCTTTGTCTTCTTTATAAGATCTCTTTTGGTCAATTTATGCCTCTCATTCCCCAAAAAATTCAACTTTTCAGGCCAGTAAAAACACTGATGGGGTAACTTTCACTCATTTATCACAAAAGTTTACAAAATATTCTATAGAAACCCCAAATAAAAAAAAAACAATAGTGATTTAAAATACCCAAGACAAATGCTTATGAAACAGAAATGTTTTACTGCAATAAAATGTAGGATTAATTACCAACAACTGTCAAATTCAAGGGAATATTTTTTCGACCTATATTCGTATCTACCGGATGTGACGTACCACGAATGCTAACTATAATAAATAAAACCAGCGAAACAGCAATAATTCATTTAAGTTATCAGATCACTAATGTTTGATATTCATAATGTTACAAAATCGGTAGATCGTAGTTTGAAAGCCTTGTCGAAAAACACGTGCCAGTTAAAGCTTTGTCACTAGCTGGCACGCTGTTTGTTAATTAAAAAACAACATATATGAATGGTGAAATTCAAGTATAGATTTCCGACATTTTTTACTATTTGAAAATAATTTCCTTGTCGAGTCTCTCTATGAAGTATTCACTCACTAAATAGTTTGATTATATTTGGATTGATATTTTATGTGATCCGTTTTAGTAATTTTTATGTTAACGACATCACTGAAAAAATGACAAGACAAGATAAGCACGAAAGGTGTACATGGTGTACTATAACATGTATAAAAAGAAAAAGAAATAAGCCAATTTTGTACTGAACATACTAGCAGAAGGTCTTCATCACTAGGAGTGTGACCATATTATATGTCAGACACTAGAGTTCAACAAATAGGGTCCACCTAAATATTGCCAGGTATATTTACGTCGACCAAAATATGCGAAGAGCTATTATGACACAAAGAGACAATCTGTTTCATTTGTGAAACTGTTACACGGTCAAACATTTGGATAAATTATCAATTATTGACGTTCTCTAGCAAGTTATTACATCTCAGACAATTCCTCAGGAATAATTTCATTTTTCATTTGTATGTCAAATATTTTAAGATTAACAAAAGGCATTTTGTCAATATAATATAAAAAGAAGATGTGGTATGATTGCCAATGAGACAAATCACCACAAGAGACCAAATCTAAAACAATTAATAGATATAGGTATTCGTACGGCCTTCAGCAATGAGCAAAGCCCATACCCCATAGTCAGCGATAAAAGGCCCTGAAATTACAAACAGAAAACAGTTCAAACGAAAAAACTAACGGCTTTATTAACGTACAACAAAAAACCAAGTCAGATAAGAATCATGCAACGACACACACTGAATAACAGGCTCCTGACTTCGGACAGGCCCATACGCACAAAATGTGGCGGGGAGGTGTATCGTTATCACTGTTGAAAATTCTACGTTTACAGACCTAATAGAGCTTTATAAATTTAAACAAAAGTGAACAAACGCCTGGTAAATCTGTAGTACGGTACAGTCCCTAACTGTTGTTGTTATTATATTTTTTATAATTTAAAGAAAAGGACATATGGTTGTGGAACCATGCGTAAAACCCAGTTGATGGATCCTTAAATTTGACTCATTTCAAAATGTGATATATCTATGTAATCATTACCAAGGCTTACATGGGACTTAGATGGTATTTTCGTAATATTACCACCAAAGGCAATGACACAGGATAAAAATTAAATAGGCAATTTCGGGAATTAAACCATACCATATCTCCTTTTTTATTATTATCAAAAACATATAACTTGAGAGTTTAGGACAGTAGACTGCTATAAATTTTTACCGTACAATGTATCTTTAATATTGACACAGATTGACGACTTAAAACAAAAGTATATAACAAACTTTGCAGAACGATTTAAACTTTCCAATGTCAATTTCCCAATTTCCAATGTTTCAATAGTGATATTTCCTCTGCGCCATCGCATGCAGAGCGCATATCTCAACTGATACCTTACGATCGTGTATGTTGAGTCAGGATTTGCTTTAAATAGTATACGGGAACCGGTCTTTTCAAGATCGATTCATATAAAGATCGGTTTAATTACGATACGAGATCTGACGATTTCGTACAGAACTATTTTTTTTCTGTTTTCATTTTTATCATGGAATAACAGACTATATTTGATCTAATTTTAAATAACATTTTTGTAATTTTTTGATTGTTAACTTATCTTTTTCCTTTTGTTAAACATCATTTAGTAACATTTTCTTTTATCTTTTGGAAGATGATCGCCATCTAATTGTTGTATGTTGTAAATGCTAAAAAAAAACATGTCATGCTTTCATTGCATATTTAAATATTTAGAGATGGTAATTAAAAATGTAATGGTGATTTTGAATGTAAACAATTATCAGGCTATACAATTACATTTAAAATTACCATAAAAGCTTTAATTTCTTGCAGACATACAAAAAAATAAAAAAATATGTATGCATGCATGTTCCAAATAACGGCAAAGTTCATTAAATGAAAGTATACATTAGCCCTTGAAAGTTTTAGGTACATTTTTACAGACCAAGCAACACTTCAGTTGATCATGTTGATTTATCAAATACACAATTGCATTATTTCATAAAATCAAGAGTATATTTCCTGACAAAAACATATTATACAGGAAACTCGTAGACACTTGTTAATATTGTTGTCGTAGAATCATTTCAATCTAACATAATATTCTATTGAAATTGAAACATAACAGGTACTATTAAGATTTCATATTAAAAGTTAGAATATATCAGAATACTATGTTTTAATTTTTCAATATTATGTGTTTATTGCTCATTTGTAATATTAACATAAGGAATTCATTTATCGGAAATAAATTGATAAACAAAACTATCTTTAACATTGTAAAGATTAACATAAATAAAAACTATAACATGTGAAACCTATATATTAAACAAAGTCAAAAAAAATTTATGCAAGTTATAACAAATGATGGATTTTGTTTTATTCTATTATTTTTGCAACAATGAGGTATCGAAAACTCAATTAGATGTGGCCACTCTTAAACATACTGTTACATTCTTTATTTCTATTTTTTTCAGAATATTTCGCAATATTCAATTCGAAATGAGGTTAGCATATCTTTCTTATTGGATGGGACTTAATTCATTGATGTGTGTCATAGGTAACCATTATGGTATGTAATTTATCTCCCGAAAAGATATATTCGGTATGAAAGTAATAAAATCCAGTTTCAGTAACTGTTATAGCTTTGTGTATATTAATTCTAACATAAATGGTTCAAATACACTTTTGTTTGAAAAAAAGGAAGATAAATTTGCTAGTTCCGGTTTGAAAAATGTTTTCTTCCGGTGTTATTTGATAGATTGTTTGACACTGAATTTTTTAATATTGAATCAACGAATACTATTACACCCTGTTTTTTTTCGTTCATAGGGGGTTAGGGTTGACGCCATCAAGCATGATTAATTCCGCAATATTTGTTATGTAAAATTAAGAATGGAAAAGGGGGATGCGTAAAAGAGACATCAACCCAACCTAAAAGCAGATTACAACCAAAGGCCAATGAGTATTCAATACATCGAGGAAATCCCGTAACCCAAGACGTGCTTAACTGACCATAAACCACATTGTGAACTAATACTGAGGATTCATTATTATACGTTAGATATCAATTTTCGTGAATTCGTGGGAACAGGTAAATTAAATGTTCAACGAATAACAAATTTTCTATAGACTTGTATGCAGATTTCAGCAAAACCACGAAACTAAATATCCACGAATATGTAAGTTTTCGAAAAATTGGTACCCACGAAATTATGAATCCACAGTATATAAATGAACTGAAAATAAAAAAAATACAAGACTAACAAAGGTCTGTTGCTCTTGACTTGGGACAGGCTAAAAAATATGGCAGGGTAAAATATGTTTTTTTTTTTTTTTATATCTGAACACTCCCCTTATACATGTACCTCTTCCCAAAGTAGAAAAAACCCAAACATACAGCAATACGCACATCAAAACTATGTTCAAAAGAAGTCCGAGTCTGATGTCAGAATAGGTAACAAAGGAAACTAAACAAAACGATGATTATACATTCATTAACAGAGGACTGCTAGCAGTTACTGACATGCAAACTCCAGACTTCAATTAAACTGATTGAACGATTATATGTTCAGAATATGATTATCAAGCCAAATCCCTCCTGTTAGGATCTATTATCATACCATCACAAAATATATGAAACGAACATAACCAGTATCATGCCAACAAACTGGTTGTAGAATAAACCTGTTTATTTCCGATGTGAATACTGTATAAGTGAATCAATATTAAAACCACAATATGCCATCTTTAATGACCTGACAACAGTATCGTAACTATATCTCTTCTAAAAAAGTATGTTTAAAGGTTTTGTAAGCTTTTGAGGTGAATGCCAACATTTTTGTGCCTTGTAAAGAATACAATAATCGACGATTGGATGTGAAATACATGTATCTGAATGTATAAGATGGCTGCATATTGATTTATATCTACAAATGATGTCCGTGTACTGATGATAACATTTTAGCGTGTCGAAGAACCAACATGTTTGGTTTTCGTAAATTGAGTTGGTATGAATAAGGACGGTAGTTTTCTTCCATGAAACATTTTATCTTATTCACGTAGAATCCATTTCAATCTGACCTAACGATATGGGGTTTTCTCATTATTAGAGGTAAAAAAATTGCCTATAATTGTTTACCTTCACTCTTTTGAACTTTGAAGGATAGTTGTCATATTGTAAATCATTCCACTTTTTTCTGTTAAAATTCATTTCACCTGGTTGGAACTTAAAAAGACATATTTGTTTGAATTGACAGGAATAAAAACTACATCGTATATATAATCTGTGATTGTTTTAGAGAAAACTGGTTGTCAATTAGTATGTTATATATTTGTAAAACATTGATCTTTTTTAATGTATAATTTGTTGGTTTCTCTCTATTCTGTTACAGCTTATAATGACTTCAGATGATGTCAGAGGGTCACGTTCAATCTTTAAATTAAAAGAAGCTCAAGCAAAAAATAATACTTAATACTCTTTTTATGTCTATTTTGTTTGCGTAAGGTCACAACTCCTTCTAAATGAGACGCCAGGTCGCACTTTAAATTCCAAATTTTGCAATTCCTTTTTGTTTGTTTTTTGTTGAAGGGAGTAATTACTTCTATCATTTGCCATTCGCGTGATTGATTTTATCTACTTTTATTGTACAGAGATGAAGAATGTAGAATATAGATACTTTTCATCTGGCGAAAATATTACTCTTAACTGTAATTCCGAAGTTTTATACTGGTATGGACCTTCAGTAAACATTGGGGAGCCGTTAAATAAAAACGCTTTTGTTGAGATAACTGGAAAAAATAACAAAACCAAGAATTGGAGTATATCAATATATACAAAAAGAGATACAGTTAAAGATACACTGCCTCAAAACCTTTTAAAAAAACTTAACTTGATTGGTGATAACTTTGATCTACTGATAACAAACTTGTCTGCATCTGACGAAGGTCTATATATTTGTGAACCCAGAAACAATACCGTGCTACAAATACGATACATACTTCAGAATAAATGTAAGTATACTTAGCCTTTTTTACGCGTACGATGTTTTTAAATGTAAGAACTATACTGTTTTTATAATTGCCTTTTTAGATAACCTGGCCTAAACGGCCAATTGAGCTTTCGTCATCACTAAGCGTTCGTCGTTCGTCGTTGTCTTCGTCCGTTGACTTTTACAAAAACATCTCCTCTGAAACTAGTGGGCCAGTATTACAACTGCATACCAAGATTACATTTTCAAAGAGTAATATGTCCGTTTTTACAAAAATATAGATCAAGAAATGTTAATGATTCAATTCCTCATAATTTGTTTTAGATTTTTATGAGACAAGATTGTCCCTTTCTTACACAAAATTAAAGTATAAAATGACATGTTTTGACTTTTCGTTTTCATAATTTTTTGTTGTTGTTATTTTTTTATTCTAACAAGAACAACGCATGTTTCGATTAATTCAATAATGATGTCCTTTTTTTGTAATGATTCTTTGATTATAAAACATATACAAATCTTAGAATCCAATAGTTTTTCTTATTATTTCTGACTCGTAAATTGTAGTTAGTTTGACTTTTTGGTATAACCAGACGATAGTGTGTGTATGCATTCATAACATATGAATTTGACGTTCTAAGAAAGAATGACCAAGTCTATAGTCAACAGTCACAAACAAACATAATTAGAACACACTATGTACATGTGCTTATCGACAAGAAATTAAGATTCCATTCTTTTTCTAGAAACATTGTGCCTATTTGTACATAACATGAGGCCTGTTTATACTACTGCAACAGTTTAAAAGAACTTCACTTTGAATCCACCTATCATAATTTGATTTAACACCTGTAGATAATTAGGACAACGTATATATAAATTATTTAGAAAATGATTACGCTCAAACCGATGGTATGGTGAATTAGCAGTAATTCATGTGCAGTTCCTTTAGTTTTTGTTTTGTTTGTTGCCGTGCATGTACTGATTTTGTGTCATGGATGGATATCCCATATTCTTTTGATTTCCCCTTGTACTATGTAGATGGGAATATCCATATGGACGCTTTATGAGTCTTTGCACTAAGAAATCTTTTGATATCTAATTAGTTTTTCCAATAACAATGGGGGCGGTGTTGGTTAAGTGAGAATAATTCACTGCTAACAAAGGTGTTCAGTGGTTGTCGTTTGTTGCAGTTATCGTTCATTTTTTTCTACATGAATCAGTCCGTTATTTTTCTATTTTGATTTTTTTTACGTGTTCCATTTCGGGGCCATTTAGTATCTGCCTATGTGGTCTGGGTTTTACTCATTGTTTAATGCCGTTCTATGACCCATAGTTGTTAATTCTATGTCAATTTGGTCTCCTCTGGAGAGTTGTCTCATCCTTAATCATACCACATCTTCTGATTTTTATACTTTACATGTGACATATAGAACGTAAATTATAACAGAGCTGAGTATTTTGATTTTAATTATGTTTCAATTGTCAATACTCATTCAAATGTAATATTTAACATGGTATACGACACTGTTAAGGGTCATGTATAGTTCTAAGTTCATTTAGTTCGGTATCTTGCCTCGTCAAACAAAAAGCAGTTTATAGTTGATGTTTAAAATCCTTATGTAGACTACGCAAAGTCTGGGAAGATTGGTTATATGATATTTTCTTGTAAGGTCATATGTTTGTCAATCTCTCCAAGATGCAAACACACAGTAAACTCTATCAATGTACCATTATTCGATAACTGATAATGCAAACGTGTAAAAGGTCGGAAACTACACTCATGTTTCTATACTCACCTTTAACTTTGATGAAGCATGTTTAGTACTGATTTACGCGATGAACACTAAAATGTTATAAATAAAGTTAATGAATTGTTGTCTTGCAGTTATACATGAAAATTCATTTATTTAAGACAAACCGTCTATCAAAGTAAACTTAAGTGAAAACTTTATTGTGGAAGGTGAAACGACGCACTTCTGTTGCAACTCGACGAGTAACCCGAAACCCACATCAATATCCTGGTATACAGAGGATAAAGAATTAGTGTCAACGAATAGTGAATCTTCATTGTGTTATAAGATGAGTAATGTGAGCCGATATGACAGTGGTAATTACACATGTTCTTCCCAAAACGAGATTGGAAATGCATCTAAAGATATATCGCTAGTTATTTTATGTAAGATTTTCACTCAGCAATAATTATATTACATGCATGTCTTATTAGAATCCGTCATTTTGACCAACAGTCGCTAGAAACTACAATGTTATGTTTATTTTGGTATAAAATTGAGAATGGAAATAGAGAATGTGTCAAAGAGACAACAACCCGACCATAGAACAAACAACAGCAGAAAGTACAACAGTTATGACTGTGATATCGGGGTCTTAAAACTTGATATGATTATTAGTACTATTTTTTTTTATTGTTGAATGTAAACATGTATTTATAATAATTGAATATAAAAAGGAATTGGGTATGATGTCTAACGAGACAGCTATTCACCCAAGTTCAAATGAAATGGATATAAATACGATGTTTTGTTTCGGTTTTATTCAAAGATCCTCCTGTTGTTACTATGCTGCATGGCACTTTTATTGAAGACAGCAACATTAGAGAAATAAAGTGTACAGCCCAAGGAGAACCGGATAGTTACTATTTCCTTCCGTGGGAACATCGATCTCAATTTGACGAGCATATCAGATATATAGATGGGACCGATGATGGAATTCTTCAACTACCGGAGGTTAATGTTTTAAAAAAATATCAAGATTCTGGAATTTACATATGCAATGTTTCAAACGGTATTCCAGATTATCGTGGAAATGTTTATCAACATCGGATAATGCACATTGTATCGAAAGGTAACCGTTGTTATAGTTGTTGTCAGAACGAACAAATATCACTTAATAGTTAGTACAACCAATTTCTTTTTTTTTAGCGACATATAGAACCAACACATATAGTGGGAACGTTCAACAGTTTCTGTTAAGCTATTGATACTTTTAGTGGTGTAAGTTAAATCGTAGGTCAACAACTCACCGCACTTTACTGCTAGTCCAAAATGTTTCAACAGCTTCAGTAGGCAATGTATTTAAAACATATTTTTCTTATTTCAATATTGTACGTTTGTAAATTTTAACGTAATTTGGAAACTGAAGTAATGTTGATCTTAGATAGATTTGGTTATAATTCCTTGTAGTCAAAGAACTACCCCAATAGTCAAGTTTATTAAAAACCCTGGGCTTTCAAATTTTTTGGATTTTAACGTGGAGATCCCAGAAGAGGGTAGCTCCCGCACAGCGCTTTAGATGCGCCAAATATATAAATCGTTAATTTCATTTTCTAGTTCTTAGTCAATAGCCTGATTGTAGACTTTTAATGCCTGATGTTATCATTAAAGAGTGAGTGGCATTTTACAATCAAAATTTCCGAACTATACGACGCGCGCCATTATTTTTAAGAAGTCCAAAATTTTTTACATTTTTACTGGTAAGATACACTCCAGAATCAACTTTTTGCATTAATTAAGTCTTTCCACTTTTCTGTGGAAAGACTTATTGTTTTTCTTCTGATTATTATTATTTTTTTTTTCCGCCAAATTTTGTTCTTGCGATAAATGTTTGTTTCGCATTATGTCGCTTAGATATTTCTCATATTGTATCGTATAGTTTAAGCGCTTTTAAATTTCACCCTGCTAAGACGAACCATTTTCTTTGTAAGAGTTATCTCCCTATTCACTGTTAATCATCTGTGTGCATCTCTTTCGTAACAAAAAAAGATATCGACAAAATTCTTTTTACAAATTGTTCGTTACATCCTCAGTAATTTTTGGCTAATTTGGATCGAAGCGATTCGATGAAATTTTATAGGAGTTATCTACCTTTACAAAATAAATTTGTCGGTATGTTTTTTTAACTCATAAACAGTTAAGCGTATTACCCCGGAATGTTTTTATTTGAGTTCCCTAGGTCCTAACTTAGAAAATGAGGTCAAGGTCAAAGGTCAAGGTCAAGTTCTCAATTGTGACTTTTGCTTGTTTTTGCATTTTCTCTGACACTTTGAGAGATACATATAAAAGAACAAGTGCAAAATGTCAGCTTTATTATAATGAAGATATGCTACATGTAGTCTTTATACAATGAAATGGCATCTTATAGGAGTTGATGCCCCTGTAATGCCTTGATATGAGGTTATTTGATTATAACTTCAATTAAGTTCATTATAAAGACATTTGACCTTATACAAAAGGTTAAGTGACAAATGACCTTGAAAAATGGCTACCGGAAGTGATCTTGAGAAAACCGGAAGTAGCTTTTTTTGCAATTTTTTCACATAAAAGTACTCAGAAACCATATATTTTCTCATATAGATACATGAACAAATTACTGAAGACTAAAAATGACTTCCAACAAACCGGAAGTGGCCAATTATCTCCCATTCTACATACAAAAGTATATAGAAACTATATATTTTTGGAATCAGTGTGAAAGAAGCTATCATATGAGACCGGATGTGACATTCATTTCACCGGAAGTAGCATATTATCTCCCTTATATCACTCAAAAAGATAATTAAACCATTATTTATCGCATCAGTATGAAGAAACCACCTTATTATCCAAATTTCTTTGGTGTGGAAAGACTTTCAATTGTTCTCTGAACAATTGGTTTTTAATTATTATTTTTTTTTTTTTCCGCCAAATTTTGTTCTTGCGATAAATGTTTGTTTCGCAATATGTCGCTTAGATATTTCTCATATTGTATCGTATAGTTTATGCGCTTTTAAATTTCACCCTGCTAAGCCGAACCATTTTCTTTGTAAGAGTTATCTCCCTATTCACTGTTTATCATCTGTGTGCATCTCCTTCGTAACAAAAAAAGATAGCGACAAAATTCTTTTTACAAATTGTTTGTTACATCCTCAGGAATTTTTGGCTCATTTGGATCGAAGCGATTCAATGAAATTTTATAGGAGTTATCTACCTTTACAAAATAAATTTGTCGATATGTTTTTTTTAACTCATCAACCGTTAACCGTATAACCCTGGAATGTTTTTATTTGAGTCCCCAATGTCCTAACTTAGAAAATGAGGTCAAGGTCAAAGGTCAAGGTCAAGTTCTCAATTGTGACTTTTGCTTGTTTTTGCATTTTCTCCGACACTTTGAAAGATACATATAAAAGAACAATTGCAAAATGTCTGCTTAATAGTTATGAAGATATGCTACATTAAGTCTGATACAATTTAATGGCATCTTATAGGAGTTAGTGCCCCTAATATGTCTTGATATGAAGTTATTTGATAAAAACTTCAACTAAGTTCATTATAAAGGCATTTGACCTTTTACAAAAGGTTAGGTGACAAATGACCTTGAAAAATGACTACCGGAAGTGACCTTGAGAAAACCGGAAGTAGCCTTTTTTGCAATTTTTTCATATAAAAGTACTCAGAATCCATATCTTTTGACATAAAGATACATAAAACTGATTACTGAAGACTTAAAATGACTTCCGTCAAACCGGAAGTGGCCAATTATGTCCCATTCTACATACAAAAGTATATAGAAACTATATATTTTTGGAATCAGTGTGAAAAAAGCTATCATATGAGACCGGATGTGACATTCATTTCACCGGAAGTAGCATATTATCTCCCTTATATCACTGAAAAATATAATTAAACCATTATTAATCGCATCAGTATGAAGAAACTATCTTCTTATCCAAATTTCTTTGTTGTGGAAAGACTTTCAATTGTTCTCTGAACAATTGGTTTTTAATTGTTAATTTGTTTTAGGATTACCTGCACACGAATTAGCAGTCTGCAGGTTACATTGCGGTTTATATGGACAATTCAGTGTCCCATATGATCTCCTCTTACGGCTAAAACTGTACCGCTTTTACTACAAAGTTTCGATAAAAGTTATATACTAGAATGATTTAATTTTGGATGTAACACGTCTTCTGATTGGCTGAGGTTATTTTGTTATGAGCCCATAGACATAATTAAGTCATGTGACCGTGACGTCATCAACGTTTTTTCATGGTTTTCTACGGTTTAAAATGAAATTTAGAATTAAATTATAAGAAATGACTGTAATATTTTTCTGTCTATTCGAAATAACATAAAAAATGTGGTGCACACTGTTAATAACCCGCTACGCGCGTTATTCAGTGTGCACCAAATTTTTTATGTTATTTCTTCATAGACAGAAAAAATATTACAGTCATTCCTTAAATAGAAAAATCATATGCACTACTTTTTTCAAAGGTCAAAATATAGGTTTGTGCGGCATATTTTCAACATATATATGCCCTGAACTTCTAAGAGTTTAAACTTAAAAAAACTGTCTATACTACTCCTGCCTTCACTTTTGGTCTTCCTTAAATTTATGTTTATTTCAACTAATTAATGTCCCAGGTCTCTATGGGATTAAACATAAAAGATCATATCTGTGAACCAGTACGGAAACAAAACAAAATATCTATGAATATTATATATCTCCCAAATAGAGGCGTGCTTTGTGAAACCGCTGTATTTTCATATTGCAACCTAAAGGAACAGAAGGACATACTAATTCACTGACTCTAAAATAACTCACAAACTTTCATTTGCTTTGCCTAAAGAGCAATACATATCTATGTTAAAGTCATTAGTTTAACTAGTCAAAGACGCAAAACATAATGCACCCCACGTAAAGCGAACTCGGGTTAATGACTCATACAATACTACCACAGAAAAGACTATATTTGATAAATATACGCAATCAAAATGACAACTTGTTTGAATACCATTAACAAGCAGCACTCAAATAAGCATGTTCGATTAATTTTTATCTGGGTATTATTTGTTTCAATCACTTTTGTGAAGCATGTGTTTTGTAGGTCCACCTGTCTTTATAAACAAGACCCAGATCGTACAATATTGCAATGAAGGCTATCAACATGATTTAACAGTTTATGTGTACAGTGTATCTAACATAACATGTTCGGCTGCATCGAATTTGTACGGATATTCATTCCCATATACTGTTATAATGGAACCAATTATAATTTTGACCGAATTTCACGGACAAACAATTAAAATACATGGGCTGAAAGTTGTATTTAGCTTCCAAACATTAAGTACACTTGATTCTCAAATGTATATGGTAACATTGTGCAATACATATGGTAACAGGAGTATCCATGTTGAATTAGGACGTCAAGGTATAAACTTACTTCAATGTCACCTAAGCGAAGTATAATTCCTATTTAACGCTTATCAATGTAACGTTCATGACTTGAAGTTATGAATAAGTTTTATAAAGTCAGAAAAGAAGAAAATACCGTTACAATGAGCAAAGAGTTCAAATTTATTTTTGTTAAAATTATCTACAAATAGACTCCAAATTTATAAAATGAGAATCGAACATTTCAATATCTGCATATGAATCCACCAAGACAATTTTTATGTTTCAAGTCAGAAGGATATATCAAGTAAACAGTAGTATACCACTTTTCAAAAGTAATATATTGATTGTGAGAAAACATATCCGGGTTACAAACTAAAACCGCGAGAACATATCAACTATAAGAGTTAAACAACAGAACAACAAAAGCACTGAAGTGCAACAAAAACAAACGACAATACAACATACATTGAAATGAATTAGTAGATAACAACTGTCATATTCTTGTCTTGGTACAGAATAAAACAATGGTGGGTAATATAGATCCTCAGTTAATTCGGTTCTATACATCATTGGTTTTCAAATATTCGGCTATAAGCGTTCCTTACAAAGGCAAATCTATTGAAGAGATTCGGACGCCGGAAATTAAATGAATGAGTGATGTTTTCACATTTTCCCTATTTCTCACTAATAAAGTCATTTAAATTATTATACGTTTATGACTGTTTTAATAATATATTAATATTTTACATCTCATTGCATTACTCATCAGAAGAAAAGCCACTGTTGTCCGAAAGCATTTCCATTACCATCATAGTATGTCTGATCATTATTGTGGCTGGAATGAGTATATATATTGGTAAGTAATTTATATAAATAGTGTATTTTTTTATATAACGACGGAAAGAGTTCGGAGGGTTCATTGCAAGTATCAATATGTTTGAACTCAACGTTGACGAAATGAATAATATAAATCAATTCAAGAAAAGTTCATGTCTTTTTAGGCTTGAAAACTGTTCCTCCTGAATATCATTTAACTTATTATATTGCTAATATTAACATGAATATCAATATTTGGTAAGTTCATTTTGGATTTTCTGTTATATTTGAAAAAAGCAAAATCACAAAAATACTGAACCCCGATGTATATTCTAAACTGAAAGTCCTTGGTATTGACCTAAATGTTCTACGTTGTTTTCTTTTAAAATTTTCTAAGCTAAAGAACATATATATGACATGTTAATTATAATTTTCTTGTTATGTTTTAACATCAGGTTACCTGAAAATTATGTACAGAAAAAGGTTAGTCATTTATTTTTATTAAAACTAGTTTGTAGCGTCTGTTGATAATGCAAATTTTGAATATGTTCAAGAGTTAGAGAAGATTGTATTGTTTTAAGCATATTTACATTAAACGCCATTTGCAATATGAAGAGAGACAGATCCAAACTATGATTTGGGCAATCAGAAACCAAACATGCTAAACAAATAACAAGACTTATGTCAATACGAAATATAAGGAAAAACACTGCAGAAACGTTTTGCAAAAAAATCCGAACAGAAAAATAGGATATACAGATTTTGATCAGCAAGTCATGAATAAACAAAAGCGATGCTTTAGAAGAACGGAATGTTGGTATTAGGTACCTGTTTGGTTCGATTTTGTCATAAAAAAATCCAGAAACGTCGATGATAAATCATTTCTTGTATGCATTTATTACACTTTATAGAGTCCTTAAATAATGTAACCTGGGAGTTCAGAAAATTATAACCAAGAAGTCAGCAAGTAGTTGTGTTTCAGAAAGAAAAATAACACGTTTACATACACACAACAAATAGACTTAACTGAAGAGATGTGTATGATATTGAAGAGGACACACAAACTCACAAATCATTGTCACATTTGCTTAGATGAAAGTAAACCGACAACTTGATGGCTAAATGAGGAATGTGTCAAAAAGACTTCAACCCGACCATAGAGCAGAATAGGTAACAACGGAAACTAAGCTAAATGACAGCAATTCATAACAAAGGACTACTAGCAGTTATTGACATGCAAGCTCCAGATCTCAATTTAACTGATTGGAAGATTATATCTTCATCACATGAGTATCAAACACAATACCTCATAGTAGCATTTGAGTATTAAACCTTCATAAAATACATGAGAAGAAAATACCCGTGTCATGCCAACAACTGGTTTTAGAATATATGTGTTTAATTCCGATTGTTTGCAAATAAACTAACAATGCACAGAGACAAAATTAAAAAGAAACAGTAGATAAACAAAATACAACAGAAAAATATCCCTGAGCAAGTGTAATCGGATATGATCTCGAGGGCAGGGATATCCTGTGCCACATGCGGCACCCTTCGTGTTGCTGTACTAAACGTGCAATTTATCTTGTCTGTAGGATGCGAACAAGAAAAGATAATTGCCCAATTTTATGGTTATATGAAATATTAATGCAAAAATAAAACGTGGAACTTGAAAAAGACTTACCCGGCCACGTCCACTTATATTTTTGTCCATCTGATGAGTTAAGCCTTTTTCAACTGATTTTTATAGTTAGTTCTTATGTTGTACTGTTATACCACTGTCCCAGGTTAGGAGGAGGGTTGTGATCCTGCTAACATGTTTAACCCCGCCACATTATTTATGTATGTGCCTGTCCCAAGTCAGGAGCCTGTATATTCAGTGGTTGTCGTTTGTTTATGTGTTACATATTTGTTTTTCGTTTATTTTTTTACATAAATAAGGCCGTTAGTTTTCTCGTTTGAATTGTTTTACATTGTCTTATCGGGGCCTTTTATAGCTGACTATGCGGTATGGGCTTTGCTCATTGTTGAAGGACGTACGGTGACCTATAGTTGTTAATGTCTGTGTCATTTTGGTCTTTTGTGTATATTTGTCTCATTGGCAATCATACCACATCTTCTTTTTTATATTGTGATCTGTATAATGTTTTACATACATGTGCTGATTAAAGGATGATGACAATAACTAACCAACGACCTGAACGAAATAGTGATGAAAGGGCGCATTATGCAGAAATAATTGAAAATGATAACATACTGACCCAAATGCAAGGTACGTATTAAACACATTTTGACATTTGAAATAATGACAAAATAAACAGTAATACTGGTTGTATTTTATTAGTTTTGTTTATACAAATATTCAGAAATTCGTTTCTGTATTATCCATTCAGATTTGTGAATTGATATGTATGAGATAATGACCAAATCATCATAATATTTAGTACCTTGAGATATGTCATAAATTTTCGTTAACGAGGTTCCCTTGCATGAATTTATAATTTATTTATGTATAAAAAAAATAAACAATCATTCATTATCCATGTTCTCCGGGCCCATCTTGGATCCTCTCTATTTTCGTACATGTATACAAAACGTACATACAAAACAAAATCAGTAAAGGAGACGCAAAATGACGAGAATATTACGGATTGTTCAATTCTCTTTAGAAGGACAAATGATTGTGACTTGTTTTATTTTTTACCATACTTGTTCATGTTAAGCACGAATATTTTATCATATCTGCTGGAAAACTTTAAAATTTCAGAAATTTAACATACATGTACGTATGAGTAGTGACATTTTGTTTCATTTAATTTCAAATGGAAAACACTTAATCAATGTCATGCAATTGTTTTTTGTTAATCTCTTTAAAAACAAATACAGGCAAATGTGGCATGCAGCTTCAATGTGTTAAACTTTAATGCTGTTGTATTCACTGTTTATTTAAGATAAACTGGAAATATGATAACTTTATTGATTGCAGGAAATATTGACCAGAGTATTTCATTCGCTGATATGATACGTGTAGTGGTGGAGCATAGAGATATCACTAATGTGTCGGAAGATAATTCGTCAACGATATCGGCCAGTGACATCAATGGTTCAGAAATGTTGGACGATGGTTATGAAAAGCCATATTCAACACTGATGGTAATTGATAGGGATGACGATGAACATGTGTATCTCTCTACGAGAAACAGCTTAACCAACATAACCAATACAAACTCAACCTCTGTGGATCTTGCTGCTAGCGAAAATTGTTCTGGATTCCCAGAACTGCATTATATACCCGATAAAACAAAATCGGATGATGTAGAATACATTAATTTGTCACTTAAACAATAATGTTAAGATTTCAATGCCTGCATCCCAATGTTTGACGAATTTCGTGCCTTTAAACCGCTGCGGTGTTATTGTGGTAGCATGTTCGCCTCGAGTGCAGAATTTCGTGAGTTTCAAAACCTTGCCGTGTTAAACCATCTATGGTACTAAAATAACGAGGTCAAATTTGTCAGCCGTCATGGGGAACAACGACAAACCAAAGAGTTCAACTTTATATATAGCTAATATAGGGCAATGGTGTTGATTAAAATTACACCACTCCATACCCTTTTGTTTTCCAGATAATTAATATTGCCAATAATTAACAAGTTTCGGGGCGAATCCGATACCGATTCTTGTATTTTTAAAGGTTTTTTTATTAATAATTTGGAACCAAATCGAAGGACTAACGAGCTATGTCCCCTTGTTGTTTTAAGATTGTAAATTAATAGATTCAGATTAAGTATGCTAATTAGATATGTGCGCATAAAAAGTGCGCACAAATCTCAGTGTGTAATTTTAAATTCTCAGTGTGTTATTTCAAATTCTCAGTGTGTGTTTTCAGTTTATTTATTCTCAGTGTGTCTTTTTGAAATCTAAGAGTGTAATTTTCAATTCTCAGTGTGTAATTTTCAATTCTCAGTGTGTAATTTTCAATTCTCAGTGTGCTTTTTTCATTTTTGTAATCTCAGTGCGTCTTCATGAAATCTCAGTGTGTAATTTTCAATTCTCAGTGTGTAATTTTCAATTCTCAGTGTGCGTTTCGAAGTTTTTAAATCTCAGTGTGCTTTGTTGTAATTCTTAGTGTGTAAATTTTTCGAAAATGGTTTAAACATAGTTTTGACGAGAACGGCTTGCCATACACCACCAAACTGTACTCAATGATTTTGCTATATACACGGGTCATAATCACAAGTTTGACACTACTAAATTCAATTATTGTCCCATTGTTACCTATTGTAGTATTCTAATCAGTATGACTTTCTAAGATGACAATACGAATACTAAAAATCTGGACTTAAAATAAGGCGTATATGTACAGTATTCAATTTTTTAGCCGGCATGACGTAAAACAGCGAATCAAAGAATTGAACTTTATTTATAACTGCTGTTAATTAAAAAATACTCCATTCCCGGCCTTCTATTTTCCAAATAATTGATAAGATCCAGGTCGACGGGTTCAAACAGAACTATTTTGAAAGCAGAGAAAAACTGTGCATCTTATAATCGGCATGACTTTATCAAATGACAACTCCAATACTAGAATAAGGCTTACGCATAGTTTCATACTTTTATTCAGTCACGGACCCACGATATCACGGGTGTGTTCTAGTAGACTTTTAAATTGGTACTTGCTGATTTCCTACTAAGTTCGCGGCATTAAGAATGAAGATCAAAGACTGGTTACATCAGTAACTAACACATTAAAATCTGGCTCAGCTTGTCGGTCTAGTATCAAGGTCAACATTCATATTACATTAACATGTTATTGTTCTGAATATGCATATCAGTTTGCCGCTGGACGTTAAGCAGCCGTCTTTCATAAAAAATCATCGTTCTTTAAAATAAGTACTTAGTTTAAACTATTTCATTGATTTTTTAAACGTAAATGCACGAACATATTGCTTTGTAAGCCGAAGGATATTTTTTTTAATCGAAATAAAATAGACAGCTCTCGAAAAAAACCAGACATATGAAATTAATTTACTGTCATTTTTAATGCAAACAGCACGAATTTTTGTTAAGTGTCTGTATAAGTAATTATCTACCAAGATATGCATGTATTTGATATTTGCATTAGTATCGGTATAAACATTTTGGAATAAATTATTCTAAGGCTAAATTTTCCGAAAAAGAGTACGAGAATACATAATAAATCTTGTTTTTTTTCACGTTTCAATTAAACATAAGATGATGTCAGAATTTAAAATCAACATGTTTTTGACATCAGTGCGCTGTTATAAGTGAAATATCTACACTTGTGTATCCAGTCTATATTTACATGGTCATTTATCGAATGATAAACATTGGCTGATAAATCTCATTAAAAGAAAAGCATCATCTGATTTACATGCTTTATTGAATGTAAAGAGACATTTTTATGAAACACATGTTATCGTTGCATATGTAATGTGCGCAATGATTAAATAACTAATTGTGTCATGTTTAAAGCTTCTATACGTATAATATAAACAACAAATCATTTGAAATTTGACTGATTTTTCGCCATTGACTTTTTCAACATTATACAATAGCAACCAGCAAATAACAAGAAACAACAACATCATTGCCAATCAGTGGAAACAAAAAAGAAGATGTGGTATGATTGCCAATGAGACAACTCTCCACAAGAAATCAAATGACAAAGAAATTAACAACTATAGGTGACTGTCAGCTTTCAACAATGAGCAAAGCCAATACCTCATAGTCAGCTATAATAGGCCCCGAAATGACAAATGTAAAGTTGATGATCACTGACGGTAAAACCAACAGTAAACATAAAACAATATATAGCTGCTGGACAGATCTATAACACTATAAAAACACTGCCTATTGAATTTGTTTATATTGATATTTATTTACTTTATCATTGAACTGAATCCCATAAAGATACATTATATTCTTTGGATAACTAATTTCTAGAAACTCCTTATGTTTTTGGCATCCAGTGCATCTTTTGATACATATTGCAAAGCTTGTTTTGATACCTAACAATCTGACGGTGCATTCAATAAAATTGAGAATGGAAATTGGGAACATGTGCAAGAGAGAACAATCAAACCAAAGAACAGAAAAAAAGCCGACGGCAACTAATGGGTCTTTAACGGAGTGAGAAAATCCCAAAACCGGGGACGGTCCTCAGCCAGCCCATAAATATAAAGTGTATTAGTTCAGTGAAAATGGACATCTTACTAAACTCCAAAACATATTAATGAACTTAACATTAAAAAAATATATAAGACTATCAAAAACCAGAAACCCCTAACTTGAGACAGGCGCAAGAAAATAAAATAAACGTGTTTTGTGAGATCTCAGCCCTTCCTCTATACCTCTAACCAATGTGGAATAAATAAACATACAACAATACGTACATGCAAAAAATGTTTAAAGGGAGTCCGAGTCCGATGTTAGAAATAGGTAATTAAAGAAAACTAAGCAAAATCACATACAACATTTTTTTTCAGGTCATCCTTTTTTGGAATGTTAAAATTTTTCCGAAACATAATTATATTTCACACTCTAAGTTTTCGAGTACACCATTTTATCTTACCTTCTATACAAATTTAGGAATCTGATTGGTTAAAAGCGTCCGCGTGGAGACCGTGTATAATCCATATTAGGTTAGTAGGGAGGCGGGGCTTATTTCAATACACGGTTAGTAATGGAGTTACGACTTTGGCACTTATTGTAATGAAAGTTCTGTTAAATATTGTTATATCATGTTTTCATCCCATATGGATTTACTGACACCGTATATATCATATTAGGCCACTAACACTATGTAACTAATATTATCTTTCCTCCTATACATTTATAGAGATATGATTTGTTAAAGGACTACACGTGGTGACTATGTATATTTGGTATAGGGTGCCCAAAAAATACATGACATACATGGTTAGTTACCATATAGGATTAGCAACTAAATGGGGTTAGTAAGGCGTTACTTCCCTTTCAAAACAATAAAGATGCCACAACCCTTTAAGACATAAAAAGCACACGGTGTTGAGAAAAATCTGATTTAACAGATGAAGAAATTGAAGATGAAAGGTTGTTATTGTTGGCATTTGTTTTCTGTATAGACAAAAGGAAGTATTATCTACGTAGTATTGAAGACTTGATCACTTTGATAGGCCGCTAGTTAAAATACCGCATGTGAAGATAGTCAATGAGATAAATTCGTTACACGGTGTGCTAGTGACCTAATCCGATATATATGGGGTAAGTAAAATCCACATGGGGTTTCGAGCCTCGAGGGTATCAAGGCATGAATATGTCAGTTGCTATCATATCGTTTGCCGTGGGGTTTTTTTTTTTTGCTATTTGATTAGGGACTTTCCGATTGGAATTTTTTCTTTTAAACTCGGTATTTTTGTGATTGTACTTTTTTTCTCAATGTTAAAATGTGCGCTACCGCTTATGAGGGATTTAAACGGCAAGTCGTAAATAAAAGATTATTCATACTTAACACCAATAAGCAAATAATTGTTTTTGAATGCAATAAATCAATTTAGTTATCATACAATTAATTTTTTAATATTTTATAATGTAACAAGTGTGGACAAAATTCAGTGGGGATAGTATGTTCGGATGTTTGGCATTGTCTTTTGACAAAAAGAAATCTGTGGTTTTTCCCCATAGAGTTCTATGTTGTAAATAATGACAGATAACTTGTACCAAACACTGACAAATGGCAGTGTCTTTTGTTTAGGATTAAGTTTTAATGTTTAAGACTGTTATGGAGGAGACACTACTTTAAATCAATACCGACCGTTCATGGATGTTTTGTTTAGATAGACATTGCTGTTGATCATGTTGATATCAAATCTACATTTTGTACATATTGGCAAACGTACTATGAGTTTTTGATCTATATGGTATGAACATGCAAGTTACATTAAAGGATTTTCTTTCAATATTTTAACTTTGGAATAAATTCTACTTGACAATATTAACATTTTAAATAAACAGATGCGCAATGAGCGCATGATACATGGACGCAGGTCCTCGGCCTGTTTTCGAAAAATACAATTCAAAAACTTCTCAATGTAATATCATAAATTTATGAACAACTGATGGGAGGTTATATTAATAGATATGAATCAGTGAAAACTGCCCAAAGCACAAGATATTGTCGAAAAACTTGAAAATCTCCCCTTTTTATGAATAAAATTCCATTACTCAAAAACTTAAAATATGAATATAAAAATGGAAAGGGCGCTGAAGAAAACAGATGTAAAAGAAATATCGCAGTTTCGTGATAACTGCTGAAAGGATTTTGGAGTTATTGTCCAAAAATTGGACAATCCTCCCTTTTATAATGAAGAAAACTCAAAACTGGGAAGCGTAAACCTAAAAGTTATAAAAATCGAAATGGAGCTCATGTAAATAGATATAAAACACTAACCAAAGTTTCTTCCGAATTTGTGAAAGGCGTGAGTTAATGTTTTCGAAAACTGGAAAATCCCCCCTTTTTAATGAATAAAATCCCGTAACTCGGAGACGTGAAATCTAAAATTTATAAAAAAATGGCGCCCAAGTCAATAGATATATACAATTAACTTAAGTTTCGGGCAAATTGGGTTAAGCGTTTTAGAGTTGATATCTGACATGTTGACGACGGGAGGAGAGTTGGACAATGGTATACCATGATACGTCCTGTGAACGGGTGAATACACATTATCCGTTTAGCTAGCTGAGTGTGCTCCAACGCTGGAGAGATTTTACAAAACGAATAAATTGTAGTTTCAAAGCAAAAAGTGCAAGGTAATCCTTTGTCACTAGCTGTCACGAATTTTGTTTATTCAGAAACAATAGATATGAATGATGAAATTCAAGTATACATATCCGGCATTTTTGCTATTTAAAAAAATATCCTTGTCGAGTCTCTCCAGGAAGTATTTGTTCACTAAATTGTTTAATTATACTCGTCTGATATATGGATTGATTCTTTAACACAGATTATACGTAACATGTAAAGGGAGAAATGTGTTCTACAGAAAGCAAATTAAATAAGGCAATTTTGTACTGAAACATGCTAGCAAATGGTCTTCATCAATAGAAGAGTGACCATATTAAACATGTACGCCAGACACTAGGGGCAAAACGGGTCAACCTTAACATTTTCAAAAAACAAAACTTTATGACAAAACAGGACATAATGTATCATTTGTGAAACTGTTACAAGGTCAAAAATGTCGATGGAGTTAAATCAATAGCTTAACAATTCTAAACTAACGATTTGAAATTAACACTGCATTATTCGACAGACTAAACGATTTAGATAAACTCTTGACGTTTTTAATATTTAAAGGTTTCTAAAACATTTTGTTACACCTCGGACTTTTCCTCAGGAATCAATTAGTATTTCTCATTATATGTCAAATATTTTAGGTTTCAAAAAGCATTTTGTCAATACAATATAAAAAAGAAGATATGGTATGATTGCCTATAACACAACTCTCCACAAGAGACCAAATGACACACAAACTACCAGCTATAGGTCACCGTACGGCCTTTCACAATGAACAAAGACAATACTGTATACCCAACTATAAAAGGCCCTGAAATCACAAATGTAAAACAATTCAAACGAGAAAACCAACGGCAATTTTAATGTTAAAAAAAAAATGAAAATATGCAACAAACGACAACTAGTGAATTACAGGCTCCTGATTTGGGACAGGCACGTACATGTGACGGGGAAGTATTCTGTTATCACTGTTGGAAAAATGCTGCGTTTATTGACATGTTAGAGCTTTTACAGTTGAAAGAAAAGTACAAACGAAAGTGAAAGAACGCCTTGTAAATCAGAAGTACGATAGAGTCCCTGAAGTTGATACATGTTATGATAACCGAAACATGTAGGTCGATAAATTGTCTCTAGTAGTCCCTAAAGTGTTCTTGTTAGTGGACTTTTAACAATTTAAAGAAAATCACATACGGTTGAGAAACCATGAGTAGAACCCCATTAATGGATCCTTTAATTTGACTCATTTCAAAATGTGAAAAATCTATGTAATCATAACCAAGGCTCACATGAGACTTAGACGGCGTTTTTCGTAATTTCTTGTCGTACAATTACCAAAACACCGAACGCAATGACACAGGATGAAACTTTAATTTTACTTGTGACATTGGAATTTCGGGAAACCATACCATATCTCCTTTTTAGCTCACCTGGTTCAGAGGGCCAAGTGAGCTTTTCTCATCACTTTTCGTCCGTCGTCCGTCGTGGTTAACTTTTACAAATATCTTCTCCTCTGAAACTACTGGGCCAAATTTAACCAAACTTGGCCACAATCATTATTCGGGTATATAGTTTAAAATATGTGTCCGGTGACCCAGCCAACCAACCAAGATGGCCGCCATGGCAAAAAATAGAACCTAGGGGTAAAATGTAGATTTTGGTTTACAGCTCTGAAACCAAAGCATTTAGAGCAAGTCTGACACGGTAAAATTGTTTATGAGTTCAAGATGTTTCAGCCCTCAAATTTTAAGATGAATCGGACCACCCGTTATAAGGTTGCTGCACGTGAAATGGTAATTTTATGGAAATTTTACAGTGTTTGGTTATTATCTTTATTATTATTATAGATAGAGATAAACTGTAACAGCAATAATAATCGACAAAGTAAGATTTCAAATTAGTCAACGTGACCTTAAGGACTTATAAGCCTTTATAGTCAAATTTTAACAATTTTTCGTAATTTTTGTAATCTTTGAAAAAAAATCTTCTCTGAAACTACTAGGACAAATTTTACCAAACTTGTCCACAATCATCATTAGGGTATTTAGTTTTAAATTGTTTCCGATGTTCCTGCCCCTGAACCAAGATGGCCGACATGGCCAAACATAGTACTTAGGGTGAAATGCAGTTTTTGGCAGATATTTCTGAAACTAAAGCATTAGAGCAATTCTGTTTAGGATAAATTGTTGATTAGGTCAAGATCTATCTGACCTGAAATTTTAGGACCATTCAGAAAATCTGTTGTTGGGTTGCTACCCCTGAATAGGTATTTTTAAGAAAAAAATCAGCTTTTTGTTATTATCTTGAAT
This sequence comes from Mytilus edulis, assembly GCA_019925275.1. Classification (NCBI taxonomy): domain Eukaryota; kingdom Metazoa; phylum Mollusca; class Bivalvia; order Mytilida; family Mytilidae; genus Mytilus; species Mytilus edulis. Next base: position 62,894,252 of record CM034358.1, on the reverse strand, counting down.
ATTATTATAGATATAGATAAACCGTAAAACAGCAATAATATACAGCAAAGTAAGACCTAAAAATAAGTTAACATGACCAAAATCGTCAATTGAACAATTAATGAGTTATTGCCCTTTATAGTCAATTGTTAACAATTTACATCAATTTTGTATATATTTTCCACTGTAACTACTGGGCCAAGTATATTATAGATAGAGATAAATGTAAGTACCAAGAATGTTCAGTTACTTGAAAAGTGTCTACCTTTATTACATACTTTATAGTTTGTAATTTACTATCAAATTCCACAATAAACATCCAATATAATGAACAAAATAAAATAACAGGAATAATAAAAAAAAAATGAATACAATATTTTCTATGAAATAGTTACGTGACTTAAACATGTTAAATGTCCTTACCATTTTTCAGCAAAGCATTCAGTAAATCGATTTGAGATGAAAACATGATATGAAAGTAAGAAAACTGACACATTATTATGTCTTTAGATGTTGCTAAGAATGTATCGTTGGGAATATAATACCTAGAAGGTTTTATTACAATTAGACTGTAAAGATGGTTATTAATGATACTTTCAGTTTTAGTTTGCTAGGTTGGAAAATAAGCTCACAACTGAATAAATTTAAAGAACATATTTTTTGGAGGGAAAGTGTACTTTATTCGATGATTTTGACAGCAAGGTTATTTGTCAAGATATGATTTTTTTTTGCAGGCTAACTCGTGTGAGATAGCATTATGTGTTCAATGCTCGCTAACGTAAAGTAAGTGACGATTCCCTCAAAACGCACGAATAATGTTTACTAAAACCGATTTTTTTGATAGAAATGCAACGAACTCGAATGTTGTCTATTGGTCTCTATAGGATATATAGTTTTCTGATAGGCAATTATATTATAACTCCGTATTGTGCACTTGTAAAATAAGCTTTGGAACCATGTCATGAATCACAGTGCAATACTCTAATTTTCGACATGTCAACGACAAACCAATGATAATAATTATCAAATATAGGTGTGGGAAATGAAATACATATCGGATGTAGGATGACGGGGGTAAACAAGTGATATGAGGCATATAATGGAACAAATATTTATAAAGTTTTAGACTGTTCGACTCGTGAAAATTACATTTGGTGAAAAATTCCGTGATAATTAATAGATACTCTTTTCCTGTAGTGAACTATGGACATCATTTATTGATAACATTAGTTTCATTTAACATAATTAAATGACATTTCCTATTCTCTTCAATTTCCGTTTGATTGTTTTTTATCTACAAAGTATGCAAACTATCATCTTTATCTCCTAGCATCTAATAATAATTTCCGTATTTGTTCGAAATATGGTAATTAAGAGTTTTTAGGCCATCATGAACCGTACATACTTATACATTTACGCTGCAATTTTTTACCGACTTGTGGATCAGGCACTAAACAATAATTCCATTCGATAATATTATAAAATTGATCTTGAATGTTTGTATAATATTTTTGTTTGTCCTCGCAACACTTCGGTTGATTTATAAAAAAAACAACAGCATTATTTTATAAAATCAAGAAATATTTCCTGACAAAAACATATTATACAGGAAAAGCATAGACAAGTGTTTATATTGTAGTCGCAGAATCATTCAATCTATATCCTATTGAATTTGAAACATAGCAGGTAATATTATTATTTTATAATACAATTTTTAATATATCAGAAAATAACGTTTATATATTAATTTTCAGTTTATTGAATACTTGGCACTTTTTGAACTTGAATGTATTCACAGGATAAAAACGAAAAAGATAAGATAAATATTAACAAAAATGGAGAAAAAAACCCATCTGAGACAGAGAAATTAAACAAGTTAATAATTTCTTATTCAAGCTTTAACAACGGTTTATGTTTTGTTTTGTCTATTTGTTTGATCAGTAATGACGAAGCGACGACGTGACTAGATGCATTCACTATTAAACAAACTGTTACATTCTTGTTATTTTCCAGAATATTTCGTAATTCAAAATTCGAAATGAAGATAACGTATCTTGCTTATTGGATGGGACTTAATTCATTGCTATTTGCCATAGGTAACAATTTTAACATACAACTAATACATCAATGTACAAGCATCAAGAGAGAAACTCGATATTAAAAGGCACCAAATAGACACAGTTAACATTTCTGCCATTGCTTGTATGCAATACAGATACTTTTGGAGAAAAAATAGTTAAAGTTCAAATCCATTTGAATGAGTGATTCTTTCTGTGCAGTCAACATGCATTGAATGTAAACTTTACATTATAAAAAAGTCACTGACCCCTGATTCACCACTGTGCTATGTTATGAATGAGGCTGGTGCCACCAAATATGCTTTACCCCACCACATTGGTTATTTGCCAAACTCCGAAACAGCGATAACGTCCTCCTTGCTATGCTACGTTGACTGTAATAGGGTAAGTTTAGCAAAGCAACTTCATTACTGTTTCTGAGTTTGGTTATGTGGCTGTCTCAAGTCAAGAGGCAATTGTTTAGTAGTTGTCGTTTGGTCATCACTGTCGTATTTGTTTTTCATAAATTGTTTTGTTATAAATGAGGCCGCCGCTATTGAATCATTCATACTTTTCACTATATGATGTGTATTTTTTTCTCATGGTTGAATGCCGTACGGTTGTCTAATGCATGCTTGCTTACAAACACTTCATTTGAGCTTTGATGTAGATAGTTTTCAGATTTGAGTTCATTCACATTTCCTTATACATTACGTAATAATTCATAAAACTTGGCATTTAGACTAATATATTTGTTTGATTGGCTTTAAATCAATAAGTACACAATATATAATTTGGGATTGTATTATGAGATATCTGACCTTGACTTTATGTGTTATATATTGGTTAAAAAAATAGATAATCAAATTATAACATTGTTGGTTTCATTATTTTCAGTGATAGCGCATAAGGCCTTCGGTAGGACACGTCTTATGTAACAGAGCCACTTGCAATATTACATTTAAATAAAAAAAAAAACCGAAAACAATGCTAAACACTGTAGTGTTTGTTAAAGGTCACATCTGATTTTAAGTTAGACGTCAGATCGCAATGCCACTGCTTAATTCCAATGTTTTGGGTTTTTTTTATGGTGGAAGAGGGAATAGGGAACTTAGGATTATAAATTGAAAAGTTGTATTTACTTCTAGTATGATGCTTTAATTCAAATATCATTTTGTAGTTTTCTTTTTATTAAAATTTTTTAAACATAGTTTTTAATTATCTTTTTTTTGTGTCCTTTTGTGTATTTCAGTATTCCTATTATCTTTAAAGACATATGATTCAAATTGGACAATCTGTATCTTGGAAATTCGTGCATCATTAGGAAGACAAACGTCATTGTTAAGGACCCGAAGGAGTTTGCACAATACGGATAAGTCCCATGCTATTTTGCCTTTTTTAAAGGACATTTAATTGAAATTGTCATTCTGTTGACTCCTGTATCCCCAATAATATTTTTGTAAAAAGGCTAACCATTCATACAGAGACCATACTTTTCATGTGGAAAATGAGAGTAGAGGGAAATTAAATTTAAACTGCTGCACATGTATCAATTATTGTATGACTGTACAGAAAAGAAAAGGAGCACAAATAACAAAAACCTTAAAGGACACCCCCTTTTTTTCTTCCGAAAAATAAATAAAATAGACGCTATGTCCAAAAGCATCTATTGTACACAATGCATTTTCAATTAATCAGTACGAATTTGGGTTGACGTCCGTTTAATTTGTTCAGAACAACATGAAATTATATTTTTGATGTCATTTAGATTCATGACTCATTTGTGTACCAGCCAATACATTTCTATTATTTCACCTTGGAAAAAGCAAAACAATTCCTCCGTTACAGATCAAATAATTTAAACTAGTACGTGTGAAAAAACCCTGATAATAACTTTTTCCCCCTTTTTACAATTTGTCTTCTCAGGGCTTGCTATATGGTATGTACATGATGTAAGTATAGAAAGAGGCCGTACGATTATTTATAGTTATTGCTATTTTTTTTTATTCGAGCGCTGCTGATGAATCTTTTGTAGACGAAACGCACGTCTGGAGTAAATAGAAAAATTTCATCCTGGAATCAATGATAAGTTAATTTTCACCTTGTTTGCTAGTGGTCTTACTGACAACCATATCAGATATCTGTACATTTATAAGTCAAATATTCTTTTATGTATGTATAATCACAAATTAAAACAAACTTCTAAACATATATATCGTCTAGAATACTTGAGTCGAAGCATTTCAAAACAAGAAAATGCATCAATATAATATAAAGTTCTATCACTTAACATTTGCCTGCTTGATTTTATTTACTTATCATATTATACAGGAGGGAAGAATTTACAATATAGATACTTTTCATGTGGTGAAAACATTACACTTAACTGTAATTCCGAAGTTTTGTACTGGAGTGGACCTGCATCGAACACTTTGGGACTCTACAATGAACCTAACAATGTTGAGATACTTGATGAGTATGGCAAAGTGAGGAAATGGAATATATCAATATATACGAAAGGTCAAACAGTTAAAGATACACTGCCTCAAAATCTGTTCAAAAGATTGGACTTGATTGGTGATAACTTTGATCTACTAATAACAAATATGTCTACATCTGACGAAGGTTTATACATCTGTGATTCCAATAACTCTACCGTGCTTCAAAAACGATTTATGCTTCAGAATAAATGTGAGTACAGCCTCTACTTCAAGAATAAGGTATTTAAATGTTTTGAATATGTGTTTTTTTGTATTCAACTTTTTCAACTTATAATCAAAATTAATGTAATTCTTATCACAATTCTTCCATTAATGTATCTCAAGTGTTTTATGTCATTTAATGGCAAAAACGGAAAAGAGGGAAATTATATGTATAATTTACCTGTTTACGCCATCTAGAGGGAACATATTTATTTAATTTTCTCAATTATTGTATGACTGTACAGAAAAGAAAAGGAGCACACACAATAAGGAGAATTAGGCTGAAGATAATAACAAAAACCTAAAAGAACCCCCCCCCCCCTTTTTTTCTTTGGGAAGGTCCTGTTCCAACTTCGGAATATTCAAGTTGTTTTCATTTGTTCCGTTTAAATTTGTCAGTTTTAACAGACTTCTCCATTATGAATTTGCCTTGGAGTTTTAATGCATAATTATAACTTTGTTTTTAACATGTTTAAAGATAGATTTCACGTAAATATTTGTTACTGAGATGCTGTTAAATAGGGAATGCTCAGGTATCGATAAGAAAAGTATTGCTACCTTATAAAGCAAAACATATTTATATGATTAAAACAATGTATAGTTATACAAAATTGATATAATATAATTTGCTCGCTTCTTTGTAAATGTTCCCTTTAAATGACGTAAACAGGTAAATCAATTAAATCCATGTATCGTGTGTGCATGTCATACCGATACTGAGTGCCAATTAACTATCGTGCTCAATCGGTTTTCAATCAACGAATTTTAATTCCAAATGTGACGACGAACTTCATTTAATTGTATTCTTAATTTTTTATTTGTTGTTGTTGGTTTTTTTTGGTGATATATAAAGGGTATTTTTTGCTATAATTTTTCAACAAATACATTTTTTACATAGAATATAGGTTTCAGACACAAAATAAATGTAGTCATAGACCTTAAAAAAAATTGAAATGTGACATTTGATTTTCTTAAGTGTTCTGACATTCAAAATCTAACAACATGGTTGGATTCAAGATATTAAAAAAACACAAAAAGAATTATTTGAAATCAAACAAAGTTTAATTTTAGACCCAAATTAAACCTAAATGTGGACTTATTTGAAAACAGTGCAAAGAATAAAATAAAACTAAATGCAGAAAAAGATCAGCATATAATAGAGAAATCACAAAATTGATATAAATGCAAGTTTTCCTCAAATATATAAACAAATTGAGGGCCATTTTTTGGAGGGGAGGGCATTATAAAATCTTTGAGATAGAACTTTGAAATAGAATATGAGAATGTTGGTTTTTTAATGTGCTTTATGAAAATAAAAATAAACATAAGGTTTCACCGTGCATGTCGTTTTGCCACAAATAAAAAATGAAATGTTATCATCATGATCATCAGAGTTATTTTCTCTTTTATGGCTACTTTGAAAAAATTATTCGAACAAAAAGAAAAAGTTTTTAGCCCAAATTGACGATCAACAGACAACACTGTCAATGAGGTATTGGTTATCCTACGTTCTGAATTCGTTATAAATTAACACACACAACTAAGTTCAGGATATATTCATTAACTGGTTCAATAATTTTCTTAACTATATAACCATCAGAAACTCGTTTCATATGAGTGTAAAAAAAAATATTCAAAAAGTTGTTGCATATTTTCCTTGAATTTACATTTAAGACAAAGCTTTAATTTTCAGACAAAGCTTCTTTATAAAAAAGTCTTTTAGTATTATTTGAACATTTACTTTTCAGACAAACCATCTATAAAAGTAAATGTAAAGGCAATTTTGTTGTGGAAGGAGAATCGACACAGCTCTGTTGCATATCGAAGAGTAAACCAGAACGTAGATTGATATCGTGGTTTAAAGAGGACAAGGAATTAGTTTCAACAACAAATAGATCTTCATTGTGTTATCAGATGATGAACGTGAGTCGGAATGATGCTGGCAACTACACGTGTTCTTCCCAGAACGAAATTGGAAATTCATCTCAAAAGATGGTTGTCGTTATTTTATGTAAGAATTTTAATGTCTAAAAAAATAAACCCACATTTCTTTTTAAATCTTGGAAATCAAAACAGTGCTTATAACGAATGTAGTCCTAATTTAATAGTAGCATCTTAAACAACTTTTTGTATTCTAAAAGTCGATTTCTTATTTCTTCATTCTTTAAACATTCTAAGTTCTTGCATCGTTTTTTTTCTTATTACTTAAATGACGTACAAGCTTGAAGCATTTACACACATAATATATTGTTTTATAGATCCACCTGTCGTTAAAGTACTGATTCAAAATTCAACTGAAGACAGAATGACTCGAGAAATTCAATATATGGCCAAAGGAGAACCAGATAATGTTACTTATTTTCGGTGGGAGCATAGATCTATATTTGACGAGCACATACGATGTTTATACGGGACAAAAGATGGAATTCTTCGACTACTAGATGGTAACATATCAGGCAGGTACCAAGATACCGGATATTACCTATGCAATGTTTCAAACGGTATTCCTGATAGAAATGGAAATATTGTTCAACAGGGGAGAATTTTCTTTGTATCGAAAGGTATAATAATTGTAGTTTATGCTGGTCCAAAAAAAAAAAAATTGATTTTGGAAGTCAATTGACTAACAAGTGGTGTTTAATTTATATACGGATCTTATCAATCTTTCATTCCGTTAAGCTAATCAATGTCAATTAAAAACCCCCAAAAAATATAAAAATGGTTTCTATTATATATATCATTCAGTATAAGCGCGATTGTTTTATTTATAAAGACTCATGATAGATATAATGCGTATAAATAATATGGTTCATCTTCAACATGTGTCCCTGAATTGATAAAATACACAACGCCAAACATTCTATCAGTTTATTCAATATGCATATTTATTAAAGCAATATGTGCAGCCTTGATGGTTTAAAATGAAACATGCAGAAAAATATTGATAAAGATTATGCAACGACAAATATTATTAAGTGTTTTTTTTTTATATAAATAAGGTTGCAAATAAAAATTAAAGAACATCTGAACTTCTTGATCACGAATCTGAACAAAAAAAAAACCTGATCATACTACGGAAGGTTCTAATTTCTGAAATATATCAAAAATAATGTGTAAATATTTCATTTCAGACCCACCTGTTTTCATGAAAAACACCAAAAAGGTACAATTTGGCAAAGAAGATTACCAAAATGAATTGACAATTTATGTGTACAGTGTATCGAATATAACATGTTTGGTTGTGTCAAATTTATACGGATATCCGTTTTCATATACTGTAAGGTGGACCCAATTTTAACCATAGCAGAATTTTACGGAACCACAATTAGACTAAATGGAATGCAAGTAGTATTCAGCCTTCCGAAATTGATAGGATTACATTCCCAGGTGTATATGGTAACCGTATGCAATATCTATGGCAATAACACATTTGATGTTGAATTCAAATGTAAAGGTATTAATGTGGCTTAATCCATTGTTAACAAAATTAAGACTGACTCCTGATTACGTGTATTAAACATACAAACTGTGTGCTACACATGTTTTCGGGTACATAACTATCATCAATATGAATTATACAGAGATGTTTGGCTAATCAATAATGTTAAAACATGCGAACAACATCGAATAATCTAACAAAAATAACGATGAGAAAATAATCGCCACAAAAAGACAGAAATGAATTGCAATGATAACACATTTTCAATTCAGAGCAAGGCGACATCTCGTTTAGCATGTTGATACAATATTACTTACATAATTAAAGACAACATTTAATTGGCAACATATTGATCATTGTTTATCGATACACTTTTTTAACCAGAATTATCATGAAAATATGATAATGATTAATAACCAATGCAAAATGTCTTTGAAAAGTAAGTACATCTTTAGATGTAATTTACTATTTTATTTTAAAAACTAGAACATAATATGCCACATTGTTTTGCGAGAAACGCTGACAAAATTGTCGACAAAGTTTTGAGATGAGAATCAATGTCCACGAAAAGACCGTATCAGACAAGTTTTTTCTCGGTTAAGTTCAGATGAGATTTTTAGAAAAAATATTTTGATATTTAAGTATAGTTGTAAATAAAATATTTCGCGTTTTCTTTTTATCTATTTTTTTTGTCCGAAAACATCACTATGCAAACGAAGGACAAAACAAATAATGAATATGCCAATTTGTTAACGTTAAACCAGGTTCAACCGGACTATTTTATAATTAAAATGTCCTGTACCCAGTCATGACTTTTGAACACCTGTATACTAAGGTTGCATGTATTTGCCATATATCTATTTTTATAAATTCATAAATGTGGAAAATGCAATGTCTTTTGTCGTTTCTTTTATTGACTATATTCCAGTTTTAATCAATTAGAATAATGATTTCTAAACGATGTATAAATGAATAATGATAATATTTTTAAAGGGTTTTAAAACTAAGATGCCATTAAGTGTATTTGCATAATATGCATTCATCATGTTTATCTTAAAATCAGTACATGTTTACGTTTATTGATTTATTTCAATACTAAAAAATATGCATTTCAGTTGATGACTCATCAGAAGAAAACGCGCTGTCCTCCAAAGGCATCAACATCATTATAGTCATGATGATAATTATTGTAGTCCTATTGGCTGGAATGGGAATATGTTTTCGTAAGTTGTCCATCACGTGCACCATGTCAATTTAATTCAAATTCAGAGTTTGAATGTTCCTTTGGTATCTTTCTCCTCTTTTAAAAGTGTTTGTGGAAGATATGGAAAGTATTTTGATGGGTAAAAATGCAATCGGAGTTATATCTAAGATTATATGTCAATTCATATGACGGAAAAACTGTTGTTTCATTGCTTTTTTCGCATGAATAGTGATGATTACCGTCAAAATCGACGCCATAAAATATATATGTTACTTTTTCCTAACGAATGGTTCGTTTTAGTTCTTACATAATGATTATAGATATTCTTGTTATCCTAATATTTTTATTTTTTTTATATTTTAAAGTTTCTGCGGCATGTAGCGTTTTGTCTTAATTTAGGTCTTAAATATCGCTAATTGTTATTATTGCTTTCCTAAAGTAAATACATGTCAACATTTGCGCAAATTATTATTGACCCTATTCCATATTTGATACTAACTGTGAGTCAACTGCTTTTTATGCCCCACCTACGATAATTCGTCCGTTCGTTTGTCCGTCCGTCCCGCTCTAGGTTAAAGTTTTGGTCGAGATAGTTTTTCATAAAGTTGACGTCCAATCAACTTGAAACTTAGTACACATGTTCCCGTTGATATGATCTTTCTCATTTTAATGCCAAAATAGAGTTTTGAGCCAAATATCACAGTCCACTGAACATAGAAAATGATAGTGCCAGTGGGGCAGTCGTGTTCTATAGACTCATTCTTGTTTGTATTTTTTTTTAATCTATTAGAATATGCAACATGTAAAATGAATGTTTTTCGATTATTTCAATTCCAGTGTACCTGAAACAGAAGTATAGAACAAGGTTTGTTAGTTGTTTTTTATGTCTCATACACTTTTAAAAATCAAAGTTTATAATGTCTTTTTCCCAAAATAAGTGCGATATTGGATCTGAAATTAGAATAACTTAAACGCGGTACTTGTATTTACGTTCTATATAGTATTATACTAATAACCAACGTATCTGTAAATGAAAATAAGATGATACGTTTTACAGATCAAAGGCAAATTATATAATCCAAAAAGGTCAAAGAACTTTTCATACTTGTATGATTCATTTTTCTTACAATGCCATGCATACCTTTTTTTTTATATATACAACTAGGGTGATAACCACCATTAACAACCAAACAGGAGAACATATTGTTAACGACATCCCTCATTATGCAGAGATAATTGAAGATGATAACGTATTGATCACACCGCAAGGTACATGATTTTTTTTAATTTCCCAATAAAGATGTGAAATGACAAATCATGAAATATAGTACAAAAGATTCCTGGAAAAAAAGTTATATCAAAACTTAAGTCACATGATACTTTTTTGAGATGTTCCTCTTAAATACATCTCTCGTGGACATTATTACCAGGGAAGCTTGTTGTTAAACGTTTTTGAACACAGGTAACCAAAATATCCATGATATACTCAAAGTCAACAGTAGTATACCGCTGATACAAAAATTCAGATAACAAATTAAAACCGAGGAAAATCTACTAACTATTAACATGATAAAAGAGAAACAAACAGCAAACGCTAAAATACATCAAAACGAATTATTTGACATAACAATGATTGGTTGAATCTGGTTTGGAGCTTGCAATATACGATTTATCTCTGAATCTTAAAATTCTCTAAAAAATGTTTGTGAATCAAACAGATGATCTTTCTGTCATTAACTCCCATTTCTCCATTACGATATATTACAAAAGACAGCAATTGTTTAAATCTCACATGGTTTACTACATGTTCATGTGCTAAAATATCCTCCTATCAAATATTAACTTCCTGACTACCAAAACGTTCATAACTAAAATACGATAAACTTGATAAAAGAAAGTAAAAGAACAGCAAAATGAATGAATTATTTAAGAAAGTATTCATGCATGCTATATTTTATTGTAGTAATAACATGGGTAGGCATCATATTCGTGATTATTTTTTCCCGAGCGATAGTGAGGGCAACAATAACACGAATATAATGTTTACCCATGTTACAACTACAATAAAGTAGAAGCTTGCATCAATTATTTCGATTCTGATTAGGACAATTAGGGTAATTTATATGTCGATTGTTATAAGTCTAGCGTGTTTGTGTAGGCTCTTCCAGGAACCTCCCTTTTTTGTTTGTAAACCAGCAAACGACTTGCAATGTGATTTTCAGAGTGAGGAGTTTGAACAGCCAGCATGAACGGTGGTCGTATCTAGGTCAAATATGTCAATTTTTAAATGCAACACATTACAGTCATAACAAATGAATTAGTAACAACATGTGCATCATTTAAGAGATTGGAAGTGTTTTTAATTAATGAAATATATTAAATGCATGACAATTTGATAAAATTCAGTATTCTGCAGTAGTCAATATACGCATGTGCAAACACATTTTATTGGATTAAGAGCATGGGTTTATTCACAAAGTGAAAGAAGCACGTCATATTAGAATTAGAAGCAACATATCAGGTTAAATTATGAAAATTATATTTTGATGTTTTACTGCTTCATTTACCAGAACTTAATTAAAAGAACATAACTATAAGCATTTGAATTCTTCTGATGGTAATTCTAATTTCTTTTATTTCATTTTAAATCATATATTGTTGAATAATTAAATTGGGAAAATCAGACATTCATGTTTCAATTTATTTTCAAAAAAGACTCGCTGACTTTTGGTTAAGTGAAATGTAACTGTATGTTTGATAAGAGAAATGTATATGTTTTTTATAGTAAAAATAAAATATGATTTATAGAAACAATGTATATGTTATATAATAGAAATGTATATTTTTCATAGTAGAAAAGTATATGTTTCATTGTAGAATTGCATATGTTTGATAGTAACATGAATTGAAAAAGTTTGAAAGATTTTACTGATTTTAGGAAATAGTACCCAGATTATTGCTCAGACAAATATAATTGTCGTGGAAAACGGAAACAAAAATCCTCCGTCTGACGAACATTCTTCCTCATCATTTGACACTGACATAAATACTTCAGAAGAAATGGAAGATGGATATGAAAAACCATACACTATACTGCTTGCAAATAATGGAACTGAAGATGAACATGTTTATCGCAAAACCGACCATAACTTAACTAATGGAAATCCAACACTCTTAACAAGTTCTGCTAGTGGACATTCCATAGGATTTAAACAATTGGAATTATCGATGGGTCAAACTAAAGCAAATTATTATGCAAATAAAGTTCAAGAAAATGTAAAACCCAATAACGACGAAAATTACTCTAAAGAAACAGACGATGATTTCCAGTGGTTAAATGTTCATAAACAAAGGAAAACACAGGAATATATCAACTTGTCTCTAAAACAATAAAGTTTGTTTATGCCTGACAATAAATAAGTTTTATATCTTGATACTATATAATATTACAAAATGCTAAAACTTTACAGTTCAATAAATAAACTGTTATTCTAGAAAAGATTTAAGTCAATGCCTTTTGGTACATCACTTGCTGATAATACGAAGAAGGAAAAGTAATATAAACATATTCTTAAACCAACGACTAATGATTTAATTTTTCACGTAATGTATCTTCTGATTGGCTGACACTGTTTTGTTTATCAGCTCATAGACATAATTTAGACATGTGATCGTGACGTCATCAACGTTTTTACATGGTTTACTCCGGTTTATTTAGTGTGCACCACATATTATATGTAACTTCTTCATAGACAGAAAAAATGTTACAGTCATTCCTTTATATACATATACATGGATCTACAATCTGTCGATACCTGTAACTTGGCATTGTACAAGGTCATGTTTTTCTCTGGCTGTTTATGACGTCTTTACACTAAATCCATTGGATGTTGGATGTGTACGGATTGATAGTTTAGTCTTAGATGCATGATTTTTTTCTTAGTTGTTAGTGGCTTTGAACTAGCTGTCAGATAACTGCGAGAACTCTCAGATCTGTTCATTGTGTCTTTTTGTGTCGGGATGTATAAGTACCTGGCCAAGTCCACTTGTATTTTTTGTCCATCTGAAGAGTTAAGCCTTTTTCAACTGATTTTTATAGTTCGTTCTAATGTTGTACTGTTTTACCACTGTCCCAGGTTAGGGGGAGGGTTGGGATCCCGCTAACATGTTTAACCCCGCCACATTATTAATATATGTGCCTATACTGTCCCAAGTCAGGAGCCTGTAATTCAGTGGTTGTCGTTTGTTTATGTGTTACATATTTGTTTTTCGTTCATTTTTTTACATAAATGAGGCCGTTAGTTTTCTCGTTTGAATTGTCTTATCGGGGCCTTTTATAGCTGACTATGCGGTATGGACTTTGCTCATTGTTGAAGACCGTACGGTGACCTATAGTTGTTAATGTCTGTGTCATTTTGGTCTTTTGTGGATAGTTGTCTCATTGGCAATCATACCACATCTTCTTTTTTATACTTAAATATAAAAGAAAACAACATAAATATTTCTTATTGAACCTAATTAATTTTGTAAGTAGGGAAATTAATTTTACCCATGGCCCTATTGCAAGACATATTTCGTTACAATAAAAAACCACTAATCTATACTTTTTGCTTGATTCTACATGTTCTATGAGTCACAGAATTGTAAAAGTTTCAAAGTCTAAAACACCAAAACACAAAGTAAGTTTAATCTGATGGTTGATATATATCAGAAAATATAGAGGAAAAAGCCACACGCATGCAAACAATTAATAAGTGATATGTTGTAGAAGTCCTTATAGTGTCATAAGATTTCCACAAAGAAAACATTTACCAATTGTTGATAACATTGCATGATGTCGGCTGAACTGCACCAGGTGATTTAAGAGCATCTTTGATATATTGTTTTTACAAAATTCAGTTTATCGGATAAATAATGTTCAAATAGTTTTTGTATACATTTTATTATAAAATTTATTTATGTCATTAATTAGATATAGGAAGATGTGGTGTGAGTGCCAATGAGACAATTCTCCATCCAAATAACAATTTATAAAAGTAAACCATTATAGGTCAATGTACTGCCTTTAACACGGAGCCTTGGTTCACACCGAACAACAAGCTATAAAAGGCCCCCAAATTACTAATGTAAAGACATTCAAACGGGAAAACCAGCGGTTTAATCTATATAAAAACGAGAAACGAGAAAGACGTATAAATTGAATAAAAAAATGGCAACTTCTGTAAAACAGATTCCTGACTTAGGACAGGTGCAAACATTTGCAGCGGGATTAAACGTTTAAATGGTACCAAACCATTAATGTCCGTACAGGTTATGGCATGTCTTTATTATTATTACATGTCGTTCTCCAAAATCACATTGAACTCCATGTCAGGGCCTCATTATATATTTCCGTGATAAGTGATGAGTGTCTGTCTAGCATGATATTTCAAAACAGGACACGACAAGTATTTCCGACCAATATTGTTATTTTACTATTGTATTTTGAGAATACATTCATTTTCGGAGTGCACAGGAAGTTTTCGATAAATACAAATTGATTTGTAAAAAAGCTGTGTATTTCTATTTTGAAAGAATACGATACCGCAATGAAATTGATGGCAAATAGTATGCTCGAATTTTCGTTGATCTAGTGATAATATGTCTTTAGAAAACTTGCCCGAAGATACTTAAGTCAAGTAGTATTTAAATTCTTGAACGAACAGAAAAATTTGGTTTCAGTATTAAGAATAACGGTCAACAATGTATATTAGAAATAACAAATTGAGACACCTTGTTTACAAACGTCAATAATATATATAAAAAGATTTAACAACCTTTGAAATATGTTCGATAAGAGAGCGGCGAATGTATATAAAGAAACTATTAGAAAAAAATAAAATCACAAAAATACTCTACTCTGAGGAAAATTAAAAAAGGAAATTCCCTGAATGGCAAAATCGAAACCCCAAACACATCACAAATGGATTACCACTGTCATATTCCTAAATTGCTACAGGCATTTTGTTCTGCAGACATAACTGGATTGAAACTGGGTTTATAGCTAACTAAACCTTTCACTTGTATGAAATTCGCATACAATTCCATTATATTGACAACGACTTGTGAACAAAAGAAACAGGCATAATATGTAAAAATGTCAACAATAGGGCTGCAGCAGTCAACATTGTGTAAATATCTCAATGACTTTAAAAACAAACAATCGGGCCTCTATGGCGGGGTGGTCTAAGTAGTTACTACTGAAATCACTAGCCAGTCAACACTGAGGTTGTAAGTTCGAGCCTCGCTTATATATTTATAGTGTATTAGGTCACTTTCACACTATTTAACTTAAACAGATTTCGTTCTAGACTAGTTATTTTGATGTGCGTATTATCATGAAGAACATATTTGACCAAAACCATGATTTTTAGCGATTGCACCAAAACACTTGCATCTATACCAATTCATTTCTCTTTGAGTGCTGAATTTAGTAAAGAAAAAATGTTCAATATATATATGTAACAAAATGTAATCAAAACAACATTTGTATGCAAATTCAATTCCAATATTACAAATCCAGATAAACGTAGGATTTCTAAATATTCGATTATTTACCTGGTGTGCTTTAGAATAGAATAATATATAGTTGTGTCATTTTGTCAAGTTCTTAAGAAGATGTTGCTAGTAACTTCAACAACTTTACGAATTTTTTCGTGTTCGTAAATTTCCTAAAAAGTATGTCATGTTACATAATTGGGGGTCATGTTTATTCACTTTTTTTTTAAATACGTTCAGCATCTCAGGTTGGGAATTTATAATTCACATTTAATTTACAATTGCATCAATCCACAATACCATCTAAACTACGAATTAAAAATGATTTACGAATTTGTTGAACAGATTTCCATCATTAACTGTTGATAACTTGACTTAATTCTTAAACACACGGCCTTTTTTAAAAACACCCGATTTCAAGAATAAGATGTTTTATATATATGCAGCTTCCAGTTTTTAATGATAATTTCTAAAAATCTCTTTCAGTAACATGATACAAATCAGCTGAGATTATTATGAGAACTTGAAATTTCAATCGATTTTTTCATCAGGTTGACCTGCACTCCAGTTATTTCATTGAAAAAAACAATGTCAAAATTGTCATTAAAATGAAGAGTTCATTTCCTGACAAAATTTAAAATTTATTAAACAGGAAACGTATAGGGTTGTATTACGTTTCATTTGCAAAACCATACATATTACTTGTATTAGCATAATATTATAGAAATTAAAACATACCAGGTAATACTTTTATTCTATCAATTTAGAAAACGACCGTTTATGTAAGTCGCATTTCTAACATGAATATATTATCGGAAATAAAATAGAAAAAGTAACCTGAAAAAAATTAAAGTTAACACAATATTAAATAATATATATATGAACATGATTAACACAACGGCGCCGTTTTCCTTGTTTAATCCTTGTGAAAAATTATTGAGCGACACCATTATTGTATAACTTCAGCGCATTGTAACATTTCTGTGTATTATTTGTTTTTATTACAGATAAGGATTTTTCACTTTGTAAATTTGAAATGAGGATAACGTACCTTGCTTATTGGATTGGGATGAGTGTTATGATCTGTGCCATGGGTAATTGTATTAATATAGTATAAAATAGAGGAGAAAGATAAGATACAAGGGGGACATGCAAACTAATCAGTCGAAAAAAAACCTGACAACACTTTGGCTAAAAAGAAAAAAGAAAAAATCTGCATTCACAATAAAGACTTTAAGCTTCAAACAGACTTATTCAGAAGAGATGTACATGTAGTTATGATACTGCTGTCAGGTCATAATAGATGACACATTTTGGTATTGATTTTGATTCACTCACATGATCTTTGCATCGAAAGAAAAAACATTACTTAAAACAGTTGCCAGTATACTACGGATTATGTTCTTCACATATATTTTATGATGATGTGATACTCGATACCCGCCCCGGGTGCTATATGTAGCACCGTCTTTTGGCTATTTCATGGCAGCTAGTTTATATTGATGGAGTAAGCCGCAGTCCCCGGAGAAAACCACCGACCTTTGAAAGAAAAACTAATAATCCTAGTCAATTAAGTTTGGATTCGAGTGCATCTGCACTTTGAAATCACAACCACAGTGTTGACTGGCTAGTGATAACAGTAGTAACTTCTAAGAACATTCGGCCCAAAAAAACGTTTTGGTGACTTCCAATGCTGTTAAAGAATGAGCAAATCCTGCACTACGTGTGGCGTCCGTCTTTTAGCTCATGCTAATACAAAGATAGTCGTAAGTTAAATTCGGCTGGTAACACCTGAGAAAGGGGGATTAAATAGTTACGACATTAGAAATAAATAAACTCATCATATATACCAGGATTAACTTTGATTTTTTACACCAGACACGCATATCGTCTACAAAAGACTAATCAGTGACGCTCGAATCCACAACAGTTAAAGAGGCCAAATAAAGTACGAAGTTGATGAGCATTGAGGACCAAAATTCCGAAAATGTTGGCAAATACAGCTGAGGTAATCTTTTCCTGAGGTAGAAAATTAAAGCCTTAGTATGTAAAAAAATAAAAATTTTGGTAAACAGTTAATTTATTAACGTGACCATATCAAAGACAATTTATGTTTCTGTGCTGACAACTGGGATGGTAATACCCTCGGGAATTAAAATAAATAACAGCAGTGGCATCGACCCAGTGGTTGTAAATGAACTTATAATAGATGCCAGGGTTAAATTTGGTTTTATCCCAGATGCGCATTTTGTCTACAAAAGACTCATCAGTGACGCTCGAATCCAAAAAAGTTAAAAAGACCAAATAAAGTACGAAGTTGAAGAGTATTGGTGACCAAATTTTTTTAAATTTTTGCCAAATACTGCTAGGGTAATCTATTCATAACGGTAGAAAAGCTTTGGTATTTCAAAAATATGACCATATCAAAAATAGTTCATGTCAGCAAAGAATTGCTGACTACTGGGCTGGTAATACCCTCGGGGAATTAAAACTCCACCAACAGTCTCATCGACCAAGAGGTTGTAAATAAACTACATATCTGCTGTCATCTGTGAAACGGATATTCCATAACCCATAACGGTCAAACAACTCGTTATTGCGTTCATAAAATGTAAAAGGACGTGATTTCAGGTTCATTACTTGGAAATCTTATTTGAATATCTTCTTTGTGAGTAGCAATATTGATGAAAATCATGATAGGAAATAAAAGTAATAAAATCGTATCAACTAGGGGATAAATACTGCATATGCAGAATCTTGCTGGCATGTGGCTACATAGAAACAAAATATTTACAATTGGGAATAGTTTCTTTTATAGTAAAATTATATGTCCAACCGACCTTCATTATCAATTTCTATATGTAATTAAGATATAAGACATAACAACCTGTTGTTATGTCTTTATTGAAATTTAAAAGAATAGATATGTTCAACATAAATTGTAGTTACCAAATTTTGATATATTTGGTGAGAGAGCATCATCGATATAGTGGATTGAAAATTAAAGGATACTTCTAACATCTTTTATTTATTTCTAAGAGGTTCATATATAGAGCCAGCCTCACATGAAGATAGGAACAAGTCGGTAAGATTTGGGTTGGTTCCAATGGACATGCCGATTGTTTGTTAACAAAATACGTCAACTAAACGTAACAAATATGTAGTCAACTAAGACACAAAGCTTCTTAAAAATGTCTGTTTCAGATACTTATTTGTTTAAATCAGAGTAATTTTGTCACACAGTAGGATTTAATCCCTTCTTAAGACACGATAGTTGTACATGTATCAGCATTGGCTGTTACATTTGAATGAAACAAAGCAGTACGTTGATCTATGTTTGTTTACTGTTGATACATTGTGATTTGGAAAGAGAGTTGTGTTATTGACACTCATATAACATATTCATATTTATGTGAAAATATAACTCCTTATAAGGATTTGATGATTATATATACGCAATTAAACCTCTTGATTGGTTACTTATACAAAATGCCTTTATACCTCATGACCCTTTAGTGTTAAGTTCGACTTAAATTCTCAACATGTCTTGCATTCAATAAAGCATTTTAAATCCAACTGGATATATTTACCAATTATTTGCATAGAACCGCCTTTTGTTTTTGTTTTTACAATACTTATTGCTTTATCAAAAACTGAACAATTGTTACAAATTGCCCGATACCACCTTCCATGAGCTTAATATTTTTCAAAAAGTTGATCCAAATGTGTGACTTTCATCGTTATAATATACAATCTATATCGTACTAAAGAAGTGTAATGTTTTATGATATTTGCTATTCAAGTACGTAAAGAGGAAAAATGAAAATATGCAAGAAAATAATAAAAAACACATTTTATTTATACAAAAAATAGATAAAAAGAGGTATATTTTCAAATGTTTTTCTTAAACATTGATAATTTCTCATATTTACCTATTCAGTTTTACGTTCATGACTAAATTACCTTAGAAAATTGAGATTTTTTTTTTTATCATAGACTAGTAAGTGAGAAAGAACAGAAAAGAAAATACTGATGTGTTTGAAATATTGTGAAAATAGCAACATTTACCAACATAAACGTTAAAAGAGCCACGTGTTTTTTTTTAAATGGACCATAGCACCAGTAAAATAATGAGTAAAGTGTAATTTATCTTTATCCACCAGATTAGATACTCCAATTCAAAACAGATGACAGGTGCATATAGTCCTTAAAACCATTGTTAAAATGCATTTATTTCTATTATACAGGAATGAAAACAGTTGAATTTATATACTTTTCTCCTGGTGAAGACATTACACTTAAATGCAAATGCAAAGTTTTTTACTGGCATGGACCATCATTAGAGAACGAAAAAGACACATCGCCCGTCGATGAAACTGATATTTACGGCGTAATAAAGATTTGGAATGTATCAATTTACACAAAAAACTATACCCTTGCAAATACATTGCCACGAAATCTATCAAGAAGACTGAAAGTTATTGGCGTCAATTTGGATCTTCATATAACAAACTCTCTCTCTGATGAAGGTCTCTACTTTTGTGAAGTTATAAAAAATTGTTTCGTTATACCAAAACGATACATTCTTCAACAGAAATGTAAGTACATGTTTCTATATGAATCTGGATCTGGATCTGAATTTAGATATTAAACAGCAATAGTCTGACTTAGGGTAGAACTAAGCACCACCGAAAACTATCAAAAACAGGATATTACTTTCTAAGATATACTGTTATGAATGTGTCAGTCTACAACAGTTCGAACATTAGTTGGAAATTTTAAGATTCTAAGAGCAATAAGAACTGACTCTTGCTGTATTTGAACACTTGGTAAATGCACCTTTGGTTGTTTCAAATATTTTTTTTAATTCTTGATTTGTATTCTTTATCTCATACAATAATGATATGCATTTGATTCTTTAATAAAAAAAATACAATACGTGTTTTATTGACAAAGCACCAACATAATTAAACAAATAGACATCTTATCAAAAATGATCTTAACTCCAATTATTATAAAAAAAAGTCCCACATATTTAAGTCTTACGTAAATTTATCTATGGATTGTACACCAAACACTGTCCATTTGTAATGTGCATCCAGTTGTGTTACTTATTTATTTTGCATCTTTGTATCAAAAAGCAATTTAAAAATGTTCAAACAAATAGCGTTTAGAATAATGTTGGTGATGTAGCATATCCAAACAACGAAAAACGAGAATAATTGTTTATATCAAAGAAATATGATAATCCTCGTGATAATATATTTAAATTTCAGTGCTTCCAACAAAACTGATATTCTGCAAGTTATCGACAATTATACTGTTAAAGGAATAGAGAATCCTCCACTTGAGCTTACTTGCTTGGTGGAAAGCGGAAAACCACCTGAAAAACTTAGATGGAAAAAGGAGGGAATCATTGTGAGCAAAGGAGGACCAAGTAAACTAGTGTATTCGTTTGTTCCGGACCGAAATGATAACCTAAATAGATATACGTGCGAAGTTCATAATCGAGACATGAACACGCCTCTAAACAAAACAATCCATCTAGATATAGCATGTAAGCAAACTACTATAATACTAAACGTAACAATTCAAATGTTCTCAATTCAAATTGAACTGGGCATTAACGTGGGCGAATCAGAGGGAATATACTGAAATAAGTAATATTTTTCCTCAGTAGTTTTACATCAGTACCCGAAACCAAAATATTTAGGCAAAATATTTATGCTGTTTGAAATTGACATTTATACTTTAACTCTAGTTCATTTCCGCGTAAATAAAAGTATTTACACTTTGATTATATACAAAAGAAGATAAAGTATGATTGTCAATGAGACAACTCTCTACAACAGACCAAAAGAACACCACAGTTAACAACTATAGGACCCCGTGTGACCTTCAACAATTACGCAAAGCCCATACCGCATAGTCAGCTATAACATGGCCCCGAAATGACGATGTAAATTAATTCAAACGAGAAAAACAAACGGCTGAATTTATGAACAAATTAAACGAAAAACAAATATGTAACACATAAACAAACGACATCCACTGAATTACAGGCTCCTGACTTGGGACAGGAACAAACATACAGAATGCGGCAGGGTTAACATGTTAGCGGGATCCCAACCCTCCCCCTTACATACCCCTTGCAGTCAATATTCAGTACATTAATGAAATTATGCTAAATTCTAAATATTTCATTTCTGTACTTTGAAAAGGCAATGATGACTGCACAATGTGCAAGCAAAATGTCTTAAAAATTGAAACGAAACATGTGTTTAGTTGCATTTTGTTTTACACGAGTATACATGTAAGATCAACATGCTAGTTACAAACTAAAATTCATTTATCTGATATGCAAATTTATTGAAATTTGTGTAGACCGTTTAGTGACATTTGAAAATTTACCTTACAGACAAACCTGATATTAAAGTTAATAGCAGTGGAAATTGTATTGCGGAAGGTGACACACCTCACCTCTGTTGCAACTCGACGAGTAACCCGAAACCAACATCAATATCCTGGTATACAGAGGATAAAGAATTATTGTTAACGAATAGTGAATCTTCATTGTGTTATAAGATGAGTAACGTGAGTCGACATGACAGTGGTAATTACACATGTTCTTCCCAAAACGAGTTTGGAAATGCATCTAAAGATATATCGCTCGTTATTTTATGTAAGATTTTCACTTAGCAATAAATATTACATGCATGTCTTATTAGAATCCTTAATGTTTACTCACAGTCGTTAGACACTTGAATGTCATATTTTATTTCCGTATATGACACAAGATTTATGATTGCATGTGATATCATATTTTATTATGATAATTGAATGTAAAAATGAAATTGGTATGATTGCCGACGAGACAACTATCAATCCTAGTTCAAATAAAAATGTAAATACCACATGAAAATTAAAAAAAAAATCAATTGAGAAAATTAAAAACCAATTGTTTAGAGAATTTTCACAATAAAACAAGTATTTTGAAATGAAAATAGTAAAAGTCATTAACAGCGTCAAATGATAGCTTATAGTATGCTGATTTAAAAAAATATGGTTTCTGTACAATATTTTAAATAAGGGAGATAATTTGTTACTTCCGGTTTAAAAATGGTTACTCCCAGTCGGTATTATTTAAGTGTTTAATTCACACTGATTTCAAAAATAAATAGTTCTTTATACTTTCACATTCAAAAAGTACCAAAAAAAAAAAACTACTACACAGGGTTAATTCCGTTTCCTTTTTCATGGTCATATGGCTTAGAACTTAATGCAAAAAGTCCAATGGCTTTATTATGTATACATATGAGGTAAAAGCAAAGGAAAAAATCTAGAACGTCAAATTAACCTATGACCTTGCGCCCAATTTCAAGGTCATAAACC